>CM075346.1:104572500-105822500 GCA_037693485.1 Kitagawia praeruptora | reverse complement strand
GAAACTATTATCTGCAGCTGGCAATAACAATGTGTTGGAACCTGATACACTTTTTCCAAGATGGCATTCCCATGAGAGCCCTTTAGACCCATCATTAAGAGACCAATACTTAGACCTTAACGACAAGGAGACGCTGCATGAGACTAAGCGTAGGCAAAGGAGATCAACCCAAAAGCTCGTGTTTGATAGTGTCAATGCTGTATTGAAAGATCTAGCTGGGTCCAAGTCAGCTACTGGGCAAAGAGGAATATCGTGTAGTGAGTTCAATGATAGGCTTCAAGATCATGCATCATCCACAATGGTGGACATTTTATGGGCCCATATTGAGGAATGGTTTTCGGATGAGTTGAGATGTGTTCCAGATTATTTGGGAGACAACCGTTTGTTTGTGGAGACGGTGGTGAGGAAGGAGGTAGTAGGAAAGAGTTGGGTTGAGGATTTGACAATAGAAATTGTAGATTTACGGAAAGAGATCGAAAACAAGTTGCTGGAAGAGCTTGTGCAAGAGGCTGTGGAAGAATTAACAGTTCAACTGTGATGAGGCTTTTTCTTATCTTAAAATTTCCAGTGTAGGACTATATTTCAATGTATACTAGATTTTCTAACAATGCAATATAAATTTCCGTTGTACATGTGATGTTTTTGGTTCTTTTATTTAATACAACAATGGGAACCAGATATATTTGCATCTAAAGAATTAGGACATATGGGAATTTGTATTCGGTTAACAAAAATGAGAATACGATTGCACAACAAAAATGTTTTAAAATCTCATTCATTAACCAGGTTCAAAACCAATGATTCAGACGGCCCTAAGATTCTAGCTGGTTGCACTTATTGAGGATTGTAAATATATTATAAATATATTTTTGTTAGTCTAAATAGGCGGGAAAGTTAGTTTAGTTTGAGTATCATTAGTCAATACTTTGACTTGTATATATAAACACAAAGCTGTACAGTTGGTGACTTGAATAAACATTTTTACATTTTCAGATCGTAACAAACTTTCTATACATACATTTCTGTACGTATCTTTATCTTCTTCTTTCGATCTAATTTGGATCTCATGGCTCCAGATTGAATCTTTATACAGATTCTTCATGGTATCAGAGCTTCACGGTGAAGTTTTGATAGTTGATTTGTTGTTTCTTTTGGTTATAGATTGTTAAAATCCCCAAATTTTCGTATATTCTCATCTAAGAACCCTAGTTCTTGATTGTGATAACGATTGTGATTTTCTTCTTGATCGAACATCTGATTTGTTCATTGCTTCTTATTTTTCTATCTTTTGATTGAAAAACTATGATTTCTCCCTTGGATCTTTGATAAACCCTAATTCACTGAGAATTTCTGATTGAAATCTTATCTTCTTGTTCTTGAGATGGCTGAAAATCAATCAACGAATAATAATACTGCGATCAATTACAATGATCCTTATTTTCTGTCTTCCGGTGATAATCCGAGACAACAGCTGGGAAATATGTTACTCAATGGAGATAATTTCATTAATTGGAGTCGTGGTGTTAAGATGGCTTTAGGAGCGAAGAACAAGCTTGGATTCATTGATGGATCTCTGCCTATGCCTGAATCTACATCTCCAGACTTGAACAAATGGACTCGTAATGATTACATGGTACTTTCCTGGCTTACTTTCTCAATGGAACCAGTAATTGCAGATAGTTTTATATTTGCATCTTCAGCTAGAGATTTATGGAATGATGTATCTGATAGATTTGGAAAATCTAATGCTCCTTTACTCTATGAACTTCATACTAGTCTTAATCGAATTGAGCAACAAAACTTGTCTATTGCTGAATATTATGGGAAGCTTAATGTTGTGTGGGATAAACTACAAGTTCTTGAAGGTCAATTTGATTGTAGTTGTGGAGCATTAGTTAAATGTTCTTGTGATTTGTTAAAGAAAGTAGCTGAAGCTGCAGAAACTAAGAAGCTTATTCAGTTCATTTGTGGTCTTAATAACAACTATGACACAGTGAAAACTAATCTCTTAAGCATGGATCCTTTACCTACTGTCTTGAAGGCCTATCACATTCTTCAACAGATTGAGAAACAACAGCACATCAACTTACCTTTGCCTAAATCTTCTGATGTTAGTGCTTTGTATAGTGCTAAAAATGCTTCTACATTTAGAGGTTTAGCACAGAAGAAAGATTTTAAGAAGAACAAAATGGACTTGATCTGTGATCATTGCAAAAGAAAAGGTCATTCTGTGGATCAATGTTTTAAGTTGGTTGGAATACCTGATTGGTATACTAATCTCAAAGGCAAACAGTCTTCTAATTCTCAAGCTGGAAATAGGTTTGCAGCTCAGGTTACTGAAAGTTCTGGGATACTTGGTTCATCTCCTTTGGATGTTGTCTCTGCTAGTTCTTCTGGTTCATCTGGTTTACCTCCTATGGATAATCAAATGATCACTGCTGTCTATAAAGAAGTCATGAAAATGATGCAGCAAAATGCAGGATTATCTGAACATGACACTGCTTGCAATTTTGCAGGTATTGTTTCTGCTTTTCATGTTCATTCTGCAATAAATGGTAATTCTCCTACTTGGATTATAGATACAGGGGCCAGTGATCATATGGTTTGTTTGTCAGATTTATTTCATGACATGATTCATCTTTCTTCTCCCATTAAAATCTCATTGCCTGATGGTTCTTGTCAATTGGTTCATTATACTGGCACAGTTTTTTTAACTCCTCATATCAAGTTGCAAAATGTCTTATATGTGCCAGAATTTAAACACAATCTTTTATCTGTTGGCAAATTGTTGGAACAACACAATTTATTTGCTAAACTTGATAGAGATACATGTGTTTTTCAGGACCTTGCAACTGATTCTATTCAAGCTACTGGTCAAAGAACACATGGATTATACAGAATCAGTTGTTCTTCTGTTCTTTCTTGTAATTTGTCTTTTCAAAATTGTTTGAATTCTCATGTTGTTTCTTCGAATATTTTAGACATTTTTCATGCCAGATTGGGGCATGCTTCTTTGAGCAAACTCAAACATTTGCCTAATTCAGTCTCTTGTAATAAATCTCATGATTTGTTTTGTGAATCTTGTATTCTTGCAAAACATCATAAACTTTCTTTCTCTGAATCTGTTTCTCGAGCTCCTAGTCCTTTTCATTTGTTACATATTGATTTGTGGGGGCCCTATAATACTCCCAATCTTACTGGTGGTAGATATTTCCTCACTATCTTAGATGATTTTACTAGAGTGACTTGGACACATTTACTGCATACTAAGGATCAAGTGTTTGGAATAATTCGAGATTTTTTAGATCATATTGACAATCAATTTTCTCATTCAGTCAAGATTATAAGGTCTGACAATGGTACTGAGATTGTTCAGTCTAGTTGTGCTAATTTGTTTTCTGCAAAAGGTATTATTCATCAAAAGAGTATACCTGGAAATCCTCAACAAAATGGTAGGGTGGAACGTAAACATAGGCATTTACTAGATACTGCTAGAGCTATTCGTATTCATGCCAATCTGCCAATCAAGTTCTGGGGAGATTGTATTTTGGCTGCAACATATTTGATAAATTTGATGCCTAGCTCTGTTTTAGACTGGAAAATTCCTTATGAATTGCTTCTGAATAAGCCAGCTTCTTATGATAATTTGAGGATTATTGGTTGTCTTTGTTTTGCTGCCATAAAACCTCACGATAAATTAGCTCCAAGGGCTAGAAAATGCATTCTGTTAGGTTATCCTTATGCTCAAAAAGGATATAAATTGTATGATCTTGATTCTCATCAAGTTTTTCTCAGTAGAGATGTCATTTTTAAAGAAAATTGCTTTCCATTTCGATTGCCTTCTTCTGATTCATCTTCTACTACTTCTCTTCCAGTAGTTAATCCAATTCTTTCTGAAGATGATCTAATTCCTACTATATCTCCTATATCTACTGAAGTTGATCATTCTTCTGACAATAATTCTATGGATCCTGATTCTAGTAATTCTGTTCCTCATAATAGTGTTTCACATGAGATTGTTCCCACTAGAAGATCTTCACGAATTATTCAAGTTCCAAAGAAATTTGATAATTTTTTGTTGACTAAATCAGCTAAATCTGCTACTGCTTCTTCTTGTCAAGTGTTTAATGTTTTTTCTGAGCCAACCCTTTCACATTTAAACACTGACTATCTTGTTAGTCTTAATGCTGTTCTTAATACAGTTGAACCTAGTTCTTATAATCAGGCTAAGAATGACCCTAAATGGGTTGCTGCTATGCAGAAAGAGCTTGATGCTCTTGAAGAAAATCAAACATGGGAACTAACAACTCTTCCTCCCAATGCTCATGTAATTGATTCTAAATGGGTTTTTAAGACTAAATTTAATCCTGATGGGTCAATTGAGAGATGTAAGGCTAGACTAGTGGCTAGAGGTGATAAACAGATCAAGGGTAAGGATTTCAAACATACTTTTAGTCCTGTAGCAAAGTTCACTACTGTAAGGGTGTTGATTGCCATGGCTGCTGCTAATAATTGGCATTTGCAACAATTGGACATTAATAATGCTTTCCTTCATGGATTTATTGATGAGGATATTTACATGGTTCCACCACCTGGTTATACTAAAGCTGCTCCTGGCCTTGTATGCAAACTGAAGAGATCAATCTATGGTTTAAGACAGGCCTCTAGGCAATGGAATTTTGAATTGTCAAAGTTCTTGATTTCTAAGGGTTATAAACAATCTGCTCAAGATTATTCTTTATTTGTCAAGACCTCTGGTGCTTCTTTTACTGCCATTGTCTGCTATGTTGATGATTTACTTCTCACAGGCAATGATTTTTCCGAAATTTCTTTTATTAAATCTGAGTTACACAAAGAGTTTACTATCAAAGATCTGGGAGACCTTAAATATTTTCTTGGTATTGAAGTTTCCAGAGATTCAACAGGTATTCGTTTAAATCAAAGGAAATACATACTTGATTTGCTTACTGATACTCAAATGCAGAATTGTAATTCTGCTGGTTCTCCTATGGCTAAAGGTTTACAGCTAAGTCTTGAGGATACACCAAAACTTCCAGATCCTGAAGTTTATCGAAGGATTGTTGGTAAACTTTTATATTTGAATCTTACTCGGCCAGATATATCTTATTCAGTTCAACAGTTGTCTCAGTTTCTTTCTGCTCCTGCTCAGACTCATCTTGATGCAGCTTTTCATGTTTTGAGATATTTGAAAGGAACTTTGAATGTTGGTTTATTTTATAAATCAAATGTTTCAATGGAATTATCTGCATATTGTGATGCTGATTGGGGTACATGTCCATTTTCTGCACGTTCTCTTTCTGGTTATGCTATATTTTTGGGTTCTTCTTTGGTTTCTTGGAAAACAAAGAAACAGAAAACAGTTTCAAAGAGTACTGCAGAAGCTGAATATCGTAGTATGAGTTATACTACTAGTGAAGTCATTTGGTTAGAAGGTCTTCTCCAGGATCTGAAAGTCCAAGTTTCAACTCCCATCAATGTTTATTGTGATAACACAGCAGCTAAACACATTGCTGAGAATCAGATTTTTCAAGAACGAACCAAGCATTTGAAGATTGATTGTCATTTCATTCGTGATTATATCACTTCTGGTTTTCTCAAGGTTTTTCACATACGAACTTTCTTGCAACTAGCTGATGTTCTTACCAAACCTCTTACTGCTGTTCAACACAAGGATTTTTGTCTCAAGCTGGGTCTTCAGTTTGAACCACCTTGACTTCCAGCTTGAGGGGGGGGTATTGAGGATTGTAAATATATTATAAATATATTTTTGTTAGTCTAAATAGGCGGGAAAGTTAGTTTAGTTTGAGTATCATTAGTCAATACTTTGACTTGTATATATAAACACAAAGCTGTACAGTTGGTGACTTGAATAAACATTTTTACATTTTCAGATCGTAACAAACTTTCTATACATACATTTCTGTACGTATCTTTATCTTCTTCTTTCGATCTAATTTGGATCTCATGGCTCCAGATTGAATCTTTATACAGATTCTTCAGCACTTGAAAGGGTGAAGGCCCTTTCTGCTGTTTTTTCACACACAACTGCCCAAAACACCCGTCGTCGGTGTATGGTCTTTTTTGCCCACCGGCTACACCTCTACTGGTAGCATGTCACCGGAAATGCATTTTCAGACGGCATATTTCGTCACACACGCTTCTTCACACGACGTATTTGGGAGTCACGCTTCTTGACTCTTGAGACACCGTATTTGGATTGCTATATTTCGTACAATAAGCACTATAATTTGATTTCATATTTAGAATGATAGATTATTCAAATTTGATTGATTGAGGTACTTGTGTATTGTTTATTCAGATCTCTTCCAATTATTTTTATTATTAATTACAATATTGGTTCTTTTTTTTTTTGGGATAGCAATTAATGAATGGGAAGGCTAAAAAATTTTGTTTCATCTGTAATTGCTCGACTGATCACAATCACTTGAAGTGCCCTAAGAGATCAACGGCGATTGGATTGGCTTGTTGTATATGTTACAAACCCTGTGATATCAAAGTGCATAAAGGAAATTGGACGTTTCAAATCAAATGGTGTCTCCATTGTTCTGTGATTGGTGATCACTGGACTAAAGGCTGTCCTACACCAGACGACGACGACTTGTTCTGTTAGAGGACCATTGACCTTTTATCAATCCTATGTTGTGTCATGTGTGTCTTCAGATTGTTAAGTTGGATCAACCTAGTCTGTAATATCTACTCTTCTCGTTTTATCATCTTAAACTCTATTTGTCCTATCTGTTAAGTGATAATCATGTTGTGTTAATTTCATATTCTCTGAAAAATCAATAAATGCTTTCCAAGGTTATCTATATTATCCGGAATGGGAATTTACTCATATTCATCAATTAAAAAAAAACGTGTATTTTCAGGACACGCTAGCCTGCCTGGGATTATTTTGCCCAGGACCGGCCGACCAGCCCCATGGTCAACACCGGTAGGTAAATCATGATAACCGTGTGGTAAGTCCCAGTGGCCGGGCACTTAAGCGATACGCTCAGTAATCCACGGTTACCTTCGTCAAACCTTCCACTGTCTCTCCAACACGGCTACACGCAGGGGGCGGGTGAGGTTCGAACCCGTAACCCTTTGGATCAACGCATGACCTCGTTTCCACTGAGGCAGCTCTCACGCTCGAATTTACTCATATTAGATTGTGCCTTTTCAGACGGACGTAATGCATGCAGCATTCTTTTTGAACCAAACAGTTAAGATCATTATTGATCATGAGCACGGAATATTGATGTCTTGATAATGAGTTGATGAAGAAGTTGGTGCATGCAAATTAATGCAGAAGCTACCAGAAACTGCAGTTGGTAAGATTCTAAATTACATCCTCTGTTTTGTCCAGATGATAATAGCTGAATTAAAATTTTAAACTTAGTCTAGTTGCATATGACTTGGGTCTTTGACATTAGTTTTTTCAGTTACTAGCATTATAGACCCTCATATGGCTCTTATCCTTCCAAATCTTATACACTTTCAAAACTTTATAGTTTTTTATGCCTTTTAAAACTTCAACAGAATAACGGAAACCTTTATTCTTCGATGTGATAAAGTCCGAGTATATCTCACTCTCACATATCCTACTTCCCAATAATATATAATAGATGTCTTTTTTACCGAAATCCCGACCGAGCTAAAATGGACATTCTTTATTTAAAATTTCTGAGCTTCGTCTATCTCAAAAGAGTCACAAACTCACGGGAAGGTATCAATCATATTTACATAAGAAAACAGAAAGAAGATGCCAAACAAAACTACATATCAACTTGTGTTATCAAATCAAGAGTTAGAAATTAGCGGGGGTATAAAAAACAAAAGGAATATTCTGGGCAGAAAGAATCAGTAAAAATTTATGATATTTGACTAACAATCAAATATCACATCATATAAAGTTTAAACTTGAAGCACAATCCCGTGACTCTTTTTGTACTTTGGGTTGGCCACAGCTCTACTATTCAACAAATGCTGGCCATAAAATGAAGCTGGGAAGATAGGACAATTATTCTTCATTTTGAACTAACTGAAAGAACAGCTCAAAGACATTGACAATATGAGAAATAGCACACGCATGATAAGATTGTTACAATCTGTCTTGGTTGTTCATATTCACCTGTCAGTGCCACCATGCAAGTTCTACTTGGGATCGGCCCATGCAACCCATACTGCAGCACCAAAACGCAAAGTCAATTAACGACAAATATGCAGAACAGTAATGAATTACTTATTCGAAGATATCATAAAAAAGCAATAGGAGATGAGAAATAAGTCCAGGTTATGACAAGTACGTTCCATTGATAAACCAGTACGGCAGTACTCAACCAAAAAAAAATGTTCACGTTTTTTTTTTTTTACCCAACGGGTGTTCAGATGGTCGAATAGTGGTGCTTAAAGCTTGCTGTCTTCTTGAGATCACGAGTTTGATTCCTTGGGACGTTTCGGGATTAAGTGGGCTACCAGGGTATGAGTGTGCTAGTATAGTATGCCCTCTGGATTAGTCGAGATGCGCGTAAGCCCGAACACCGAATTATCCAAAAAAAAAAAAAGTTTAATTTTTTGAACGAGTATATAGTATCTAGTTTTTACCATATTTTTATCCGGATCAGGTTAAGTTTATGCTTTTCAAAAATTCGGATTTTTGCTGGATTGGATTTCATCTAAAAATATAGTGTTCAGTTGTAGAATACTGCAATCTGTTAGGTTAGGGGACTTACACAATTCGAGATTCACAAACAACCA
Organism: Kitagawia praeruptora; assembly: GCA_037693485.1. NCBI lineage: Eukaryota > Viridiplantae > Streptophyta > Magnoliopsida > Apiales > Apiaceae > Kitagawia > Kitagawia praeruptora. The sequence goes on along the minus strand of CM075346.1, from coordinate 105,813,719 downwards.
ATACAGAGCGCGCACACACACCAATCAATAATTGACAAGATCTACCAAAGCGCAAAACAAGAACACACAAATACTTGACGTGGAAACACCCACGCCCCAAACTTGTATTATTAATCTTAACAATAATCAACAATACATCAAAACAATAACACCTTAACGGTGTCCCAACCCTGATACTTGAGCCAACAATGCTCAAGCATCTCCCAAACAATACTTAAGACTACATCTCTTAATCTTTCACCAGTATCAAACAAATACAATATGACTATGTATATATAGCCACCCAAAACTTAGCCACCAAGACTTACCATACTTGTTCTACAAGTCTTACCATACTTGTTATACAAGTCTTACAATTCTTGGCACCTAATTTCCAAACTTTGTGATCAAGACATACCATATATAATAATTGTCTACACATACAATTATTACCTTACCCATATACATCTTGGATCACTCAAATCCATAACATCATATTGGGTTGAAACCCAACAATCCTCCCCTTCAACCCAATACCCACATCGGATTGAACGGTAACCCATCAAGCCATCGACGTCCATTCGCCAACGCCTCCCCTCGAACAAGAATCTCCTCATCTTGCTCTTCCAAACATTGAGTGTCGCTAAAACCCATATAGTGACCCTCCAAACCAAACCATCGTTCTTCACCATAACGATGTATCCAATCTACAAAATCACGTGCATCAACCACCATGAGTGCTCTTCCACATGTTGAGTCACCCGATCCTTGCTTTCACAATCCTTCGGTCTCCTGAAGAAAATCACTAGTATCATCCAAACAGTTCACCTGGTTGATCAAGCCATTGAAACAATTGCGATGACCTCTTCCATCTTCTTCCATCTCGAGTCCGAACACAGGATTGATCCATGGTGCAAGTCAACCTTCAAACCGCACGTAACTTTGTCTCCACCCGCTTTAGCAGCAATCTCCTTGTCAGCAAATCCTTCTCGAACTTTCCCTCAACCTCTTCAATCACAAACCCAAACCTTGGCTCTTGATACCACTTGTTAGGTTAGGGGACTTACACAATTCGAGATTCACAAACAACCAATACAGAGCGCGCACACACACCAATCAATAATTGACAAGATCTACCAAAGCGCAAAACAAGAACACACAAATACTTGACGTGGAAACACCCACGCCCCAAACTTGTATTATTAATCTTAACAATAATCAACAATACATCAAAACAATAACACCTTAACGGTGTCCCAATCCTGATACTTGAGCCAACAATGCTCAAACATCTCCCAAACAATACTTAAGACTACATCTCTTAAGCTTTCACCAGTATCAAACAAATACAATATGACTATGTATATATAGCCACCCAAAACTTAGCCACCAAGACTTACCATACTTGTTCTACAAGTCTTACCATACTTGTTATACAAGTCTTACAATTCTTGGCACCTAATTTCCAAACTTTGTGATCAAGACATACCATATATAATATTTGTCTACACATACAATTATTACCTTACCCATATACATCTTGGATCACCCAAATCCATAACATCATATTGGGTTGAAACCCAACACAATCTTAATTTTGTTTTTAATACAAAATAAAATGAGATATGCTGTAAAATATAAAATACGGTTATCTCACGAAATGAACGTGAGATGAATTTTAGATTATTTATTATCTATTTTAAGATGAAGGGAAATCATATTATATTATTATTCAGTTAATCGTTTTAGATATTTTTTAATTATGTACTGTAGATGTATACTACTATTTTAAGTTTTATTAAATAAAAATTGTATACGTTCTCCTAGTCAAATCATTTACGTTCAGCAAGTCTATTTTTATAGACATTGCTTGCGTTTTGTTAATTAGCTGAAGTAAAATTTTAAAGAGTAAACTTCAAAGTGGTGTTCAGATTTTACACTCATTTTCAAAAAAATGACCAGACTTTCAATTTTGCAAAATGGTGGCCAGACTTGCCTTTTTCCTTTCAAAATATTGGCTACAGGTGATTTTCAGCTTTTTGGCAGGGGTAAAATGAGAAAAAAATGCTAGAGATCCCAAAAATTGTCCACAAAAATTCCCAAATTAATATGTGTCATCATATGATTGGTTATATTCGTAATAATAATAATGCATCCCATGTATGCACATCAATTCACCAAAAAATCCACAAATATGAGTTGTCAAGATTTAATTAGTCAATTTATGTGCATGCATGAGGGACATTATTATTATTATTATTATTATTATTATTATTACGAATATAATCAATCATATGGTGACACATTAATTTGGGGATTTTTTGGTTAATTTTTGGGGTTTTTAGCATTTTTTTTAGTAAAATAACATATTTTCCCATTTTACCCCTGCCAAATAAGCTGAAAATCATCTCCAACCACTTTTTTGAAAGGAAAAAGGCAAGTCTGACCACCATTTTGCAAAATTGAAAATCTGACCATATTTTTTAAAATGAATGTAAAATCTTGCCACTTTTTTGCAATTAACTCAATTTTAAACCAAGTCAAGCTATGAATTGGGTCTTTAACATGAGATTTTCAGTTACAAGCATTGTAGACCTCAGAGGGCTCTAATTCTTCCAAATCAAAGACATTTTCAAAACTTTATAGTTTTTTTACACCTTAGAAAACTTCAACAGAATCACGGAAACCTTTATTTTTTCATGTAATAAGGTCTGTATTAGAATATAATATAAGAGAGGTTGTAGATGAACTAGTTTAGGAGTGAAGGACTAGGTGGATTGGTTACTTCACGATCCGAGTATATCTCACTCTCACATACCCTACTAACTTCGGGGTGAAGGACTAGATGACCTGGTTACTTAATGATAAGCCATAAACAGCCAAGGCCCAACAAGGAGTCCAAAATGATAGGCTATAAACAGCCAAGGCCCAACAAGGAGCCCAAAACAATAGGCAAATCATCTCATGAGAATAAGAATGGCCCAGCCCAGAGTAGTGGACCCCGGGCCCGGGGCCACCACCACGTGGCATGGTCCCCACCCCAGACTAGGGGACCCCCCGACTGATGGCACTCAGTATACGTGGCACCTCACCTCAGCTGACACTCCTATGTGTGGCGCTGACCAACACTAAAAGACAAGGGAAGACACATGCCAGATCATGCCCACCACAACATGGCCACACTCCAGTCGTTGGTCACCCCAGACAAAGGCCACGCGTCCTACATCCCGGGAATTCAGCGGCCTGTCCCCCAGATCCAACGGTCGGGGGGTGAAGGTAACCTACCCCTAAACCCTAGGCCTAGGGCTATAAATACCCCTAGTAAATGGGGTTTAGGGGTTAGCCATTATTACACACCTACACACATTGATTACTTTGCGATACTCTACTTGATTATTACCTTCCAAAGCCAACTCTTATTCTCACGCCGGAGGCACCTCGGGGCCAAACCCCCCATCCGGTGTTGTTTTGCAGACACCCCACTACAGCTACACCACTTCCGAGGCAGGAGTTGGCGAGGAAGTACCCGATCAAGTCTCAGAGTTATCATTGGCGCTAGAAGGAGGGGTGAACCCCCGAACTCCAGAACCCCGAACCAACAGCCAAACTGAAACAACCCGAACTACCTAAAACCGCAAACCATGCCTCGACCAAGCAAATCCACCCAACGCCCAGCAAACAGCACCCCGAGGGAAGAGCCCATGGCTCCGATCCCGGAGCAGATCCCGCAAAACCAGGTCCAGGTCCAGGAGAGGCTCGGGATCGGTCCGAATGATGCTCGGGTCACGGTTGAAGTGAACCGGTACAAGTATACCGACGTACCCCTTGACTCTGCCCAAATGGAGAATTTAACCCCGGAGGAACTCGCCGAAGCAATCCGGGCTTATCGAAATCGCCCCCATCCGGAACCTGAACCCGACCAGGCGGAAAACTCCGAAGGATCAGCCAACTCCCACAACTCACGAGCCTCGGTCTTCGCTCGCCTCGGGAATCAAGGCCAAAGAAACGAAGAGGCCCATCCAACCCAGAGTAAGGTCAGAAATGATGAGGCTGACGAGCTAAAACGGATAGAAAGACTCCGGGAAAAAATAAGACAAGAGGAGCAAGCCAAGTTGGAGCACAGAATCCAAAGAAGGCTCCAAGAAGAGGAGGAAAAAATAAGAAAATCCAGATCCAAAAGAACCCGGAGAGAGGTGAGCCCGGAGATTATCTCGGATGATGAAGAACATCCCAACAACCTGGTTCAAATGATCCAGGAGCTACAGAGGAAAGTCAACAATGACTCCGGGTTTGAGATCCAAGACACACTCACCCCTTTCAACCGCTCTCTTGAAGCCATGCCCCGGCAAAAGAACCTCAAGCACTACAACTTTGACTCCTTTAATGGGCTGGAAGACCCGGAAGAACACCTCAACTACTTTGAGCAAATAGCCCTGATATACTTCTATAACGACCTAACCAAGTGCAGGTTCTTTGCCTCCACACTAAAAGGAGCAGCTCAGAGATGGTTCAGCCGGATCCCTTCCCGGAGCATACATAGCTGGAAGGAGTTCAGGGAAGCTTTCCTCCGGAGGTTCCGAGCAAACAAAACCCCGGAATATCACATGTGCCACCTTGAAACAATCAGGCAACATGACAACGAAACACTTTCAGCCTTCATGAAACGGTTCCAAGAAGCCATAAACCAAGTCACGAATCTGGATGAAAGGGAAGCCTTGAGCATCTTCCGGAAGAACCTAGACCCGGAGCGTAGTGAGCGCTATGTAATTGAATTGGTAAACAAAGAGCCCCAGAGCCTGGCTGCAGCCTATTCTATGGCCGCCAAGTTCATCAAAGAGACTGATATCCTACAAGCAATGAGGATGACCCGGCAGGGTACCTCCTCGGGAAGAAGTAAAGATGATCGCTCTAGAAATGACCACAACCCAGACAAGAAGTTTAAACCCAACAAGCAATACAACTATATCCCAAGTCACCAACTGACAGTCCCGGACAAAGACCACTCCTCCAGGGCCAAATCCGAAGCCAAGCCCCCGAGACCGGGGAGAGCCGAGCCGAGGCCGGAACCAGACTGGACACCTTTGAACCGGCCACGAGCTGACATACTAAAAGAAGTCCGGAACAAACCCTTCTTTTATCCTCCCAAACCCTTGGTATCAGCCCCGGAGAACAGGCCCCGGAACAAACACTGCGACTATCATGCAACTCATGGCCACGAGACAGAAAGTTGCGTCTCCCTTAAGTTCTTTATCGAAGACCAGGTCAAGAAAGGAAATATGGGCCAATACCTAGCTCGGAGAACCACGGAAAGGGAAGGAGGATCCGGGGCCCAGAAGACCAAGAATATGGTGCACGTGGTATTGGGAGGATCCAATTCCCCTCCGGCAAGTCCGGACTCCGGAGATGAGGTAATGATGATAGACTCGGCCCCAGAACAAATCATATCTTTCAGTAATGCTGATTTTGAAGGAGTAGATCCTAACCACAATGAAGCCCTAGTGGTGACCCTAGACATCGCTGAAAATGAGGTAAAGAGAATCCTTGTTGATAATGGCTCCTCTGTCAACGTATTATTCAAACACACCATGGACAGAATGCAGCTCGGAAATGTCAGAATGAACGAGTGCAGGGAAGACCCGCTATACGGCTTCGGCCACAACTTGGTCCCCATCCAAGGAACCCTGTACTTGCCTGTCCAATTCGGCACCGCCCCGAAGCAGATAACCCATATGGTCAAATTCTACGTGATCAATATTCCTTCCTCCTACAATGTGATCCTGGGGCGCCCAGCCTTGACCAAACTCCGAGCCATAACCTCAACCCCACATCTTAAATTCAAATTTCCCACGGCCTCCGGGGTAGGAGAGGTAAAGGGCGATACTGAAATGGCCAGCCGATGTTATGGCCAAGCCCTGGTCATGGCAGAGACGGACCTGGAGAATAAGAGAAAAGCCACCTCTTACCAGAAGAATCTAAGCAGAAAGAAACACAGAGCCTCAACCTACAAGAACCCCGGAAAGGAGGTACAAAACATTGAAACAACAAGGACTCCGAACCAGGAACCAGGTACATCCGAGGCCCGGGAATACCTAGCCTCGAACTCCCATGCCCGGGTCCAGAAATCATCCTTGGTGAAAGATCAAGCCAAGCTGGAGCCCGCCGTAGAAATTGAGACAATCGAGCTCATTCCGGGAAACTCAGAAAGAAAAATCAAGATCGGAACCGGTCTAGAAACTGCCTTCAGGCAAGAATTAATCCATCTACTCCGGGAATATGCTGATGTTTTTGCTTGGAGCCCATCTGACATGCCCGGGCTCCGGGAATCCCTTGCCATGCATAGCCTGGATGTTGATCCCAGGAGAAAACCTGTGAAACAGAAAAGAAGGAACGTCGCCCCGGAGAGGGAAAAAGCTATAGACGAGGAACTGGACAAACTACTCAAGGCAGATATTATCTGCGAGGTCAAGTACCCGGAGTGGCTAGCCAACGTGGTTCTAGTCAAAAAACCTAGTGGAAAATGGAGGATGTGTGTTGATTACACAGACCTAAACGAAGCCTGCCCCAAAGATCCATATCCACTACCCAGTATAGACCAGCTCATCGACGCCACCGCCGGACATGTGACGCTTAGCTTTATGGACGCCTTCTCCGGGTACAACCAAATCAAGATGAACCCTGCAGATATAGCCAAAACTGCATTTATCACTCACAGAGCTGTCTACGCTTATAAGTTCATGCCCTTCGGACTCCGGAATGCCGGAGCTACATATCAAAGAGCCATGGTGGAGGTCTTCAAGGACCAAATTGGCCTAAATCTGGAGTCCTATGTCGATGACATCATTGCCAAGTCTAAAACCGTCAAGGAACATGTCCCCGACCTACGGGAATGTTTTGAAAATCTTAGAAAAAATGAGATGAAGCTAAATCCGGAAAAATGCACCTTTGGAGTAGCCGCAGGAAAATTTCTAGGCTTCATGATCAGCCAAAGAGGGATTGAGGCTAATACGGAGAAGATAAGGGCCATCCTAGATATGCAACCACCCCGGACTCAGAAAGACATTCAGAAGCTAGCCGGATCATTGGCAGCCCTAAGAAGATTCATATCTAAGTTGACAGAAAAGTGCTTACCCTTCTTCAATTTGCTCAAGGGGGCCAGCAACAAGAAAGAAATCACTTGGAGCCCTGAGTGCCAGCAAGCTCTTGACACTATCAAGCAGTATCTATCGTCACCACCCCTCTTAACGAAGCCGGAGCCCGGGGAACCCCTACATCTATACCTCTCCGCCGGGCCCCTGGCTGTGGTCGCGGCCCTAGTCCGGGAAGTCGAGGGAAACCAATGGCCGGTGTACTACGTCAGCCAAGTCTTAAAAGATGCAGAAACCAGGTACCCCAATCTGGAGAAATTTGCCTTTGCCTTAGTCACGGCCTCAAGGAAACTCAGACACTATTTCCAAGGCAGAGAAATTAAGGTTGTAACAGATCAGCCACTAAGGCGAATAATCCATAAGCCGGACGCATCTGGAAGATTGATAAATTGGGCAATTGAGCTAAGCCAATTCCACTTGACATTCGTACCCCGGACAGCCATCAAGGCACAAGCTCTGGCAGATTTCATAGTAGAATGCTCCTTCCCAGAACCGCAGCAAGCTACCACAGTAGCTGACAATGTGGCAAACCAGAACCGAGCCCCGGGATCATGGACTCTCCATGTGGATGGATCCTCAACAACTGACAAGTCCGGGGCAGGAATAATCATGAAAAGCCCGGAAGACTTCCAAATCAAACAGACCATAACATTCAAATTCCCAGCAACCAATAACCAAGCCGAATATGAAGCTCTCCTAGCCGGGCTAAGGTTAGCACGAACTCTGAAAATCAACAGCCTGGACATCTATAGTGACTCACAAATCGTGGTGCGGCAAACCAAAGGCGAATACATAGCCAAAGATCAGAAACTAGCCCAATACCAAGCACTTGTCAAAAGCTACTTAGCCACTATTCCGGAGTACCAAATCAACCAGGTCAACAGAGAAGAAAACTCTGAAGCTGATGAGCTATCCAAACTAGTCCAGAACTCAGCCGAACTAGGCAGCTCGGTCTACTTTGAAGAATTGGGGACCCCGGCCATCGACCAAGAAGTGATAATGGAGATAGACGGTACCCCGAACTGGATGACCCCTTTCATCCTCAATTTGGAAAAAGGAGAATTCCCCGAAGATAAGAATGAGGCTAGAAGGTTGAGAAACAAGGCTTCAAAATACTTCATAGAAGACAACCAACTCTATCGCCGAACCTTCTCATCTCCAATACTGAAGTGTGTAGGCCCGGAAGAAGCCAGTTACTGTTTACAAGAAATACACGAAGGGATTTGTGGGGACCACATGTCCGCAAAGGCCCTTGCATACAAAATCATAAGGCAAGGTTACTACTGGCCAACAATCCACTCAGATGCAATGGAATTCGTCAAGAAGTGTAGAAACTGCCAACTGTTCAGCAATGTACCACGGCAAAGCCCGGTCCTGCCATCTTCAGTTCTATCACCTATCCCCTTTGCTGTATGGGGCATGGATATAGTAGGGCCTTTTCCCCGGGCTAAGGGTGATCTAAGGTACCTCCTCGTAGCAATCGACTACATGACTAAGTGGGCCGAAGCAAAGGCAATGAGGACCATAAATCAACAAGACTGCATCAAGTTCATGGACAACATAGTAATGCGGTTCGGCCTACCCAGGGTCCTGGTTTCAGATAATGGTCCCCAGTTCGTCGGCTCAGATTTTGAAAATTACTTAAAGGAAAGGGGAATCAAACACAAGAAATCCTCAGTAGCCTATCCACAGGGTAATGGGCAAGTGGAAGTGACAAACAGAATTTTGCTAAGGGGAATTGAGAAGAGGCTGAAGGAAAGCAAAAACAAGTGGCCCGAAGAACTACCAAATGTGCTATGGGCATATAGAACTAGCCCGAGGTCCGGAACAGGGGAAACCCCGTTTAAACTAGCATATGGAACCGAAGCAATGTTGCCAATTGAAGTAGGTTCTCCCTCCCACAGAGCAATTAACTTTGATGAAGAGGCAAATGAAGATGGGCTACGAGTTAATCTGGAACTAGTTGATGAGGTCCGGGACAAAGCAGTACAGAGAATGGAGAAATACAAAGAGAAAACAAGAGAGTACTTCGGGAAGAGGTCAAGGGTCAAAAACTTCCAAATCGGGGACCTAGTACTCCGGGATACCGAAGCTTCAGACCCCACTAACACAGGAAAGCTTATGCCTAAGTGGGAAGGTCCCTACAGGGTTAAAGAAATACTTCGCGCCGGAACCTACAAGCTCAGTCACATGGACAACACTGAAGTCCCCAACACCTGGCACGGCCTCAGACTAAGAAAGTACTACCAGTAAAAGAAAATAGCTTTAACCCATATATGGGCATCTTTTGGGAATTGTACTTGGAAATCATGTAATCATTCTGTTATCAATGAAAAAGAGTTCTAGTTCTTACCTGGCACTTCAATCTTACAGTTATTACAAAATTCCTACTTGGAAAAGTTTTCATCCTTTCCAAGTAGGCCAAAGCCCGGGACCTTAGCAATGCTTCGGCTCGGGAAGCCATAGGCATCCAACTCTTACTTGGAAAAGTTTTCATCCTTTCCAAGTAGGCCAAAGCCCAAGACCTTAGCAATGCTTCGGCCCGGGAAGCCATAGGCACCCAACTCTTACTTGGAAAAGTTTTCATCCTTTCCAAGTAGGTCAAAGCCCGGGACCTTAGCAATGCTTCGGCCCGGAAAGCCATAGGCATCCAACTCTTACTTGGAAAAGTTTTCATCCTTTCCAAGTAGGCCAAAGTCCGGGACCTTAGCAATGCTTCGGCCCGGGAAGCCATAGGCATCAACATTCCTACTTGGAAAAGTTTTCATCCTTTCCAAGTAGGCCAAAGCCCAGGACCTTAGCAATGCTTCGGCCCGGGAAGCCATAGGCATCAAAATTTCTACTTGGAAAAGTTTTCATCCTTTCCAAGTAGGCCAAAGCCCGGGACCTTAGCAATGCTTCGGCCCGGGAAGCCATAGGCATCCAACTCTTACTTGGAAAAGTTTTCATCCTTTCCAAGTAGGCCAAAGCCCGGGACCTTAGCAATGCTTCGGCCCGGGAAGCCATAGGCACCCAACTCTTACTTCACTACGCCATATATGGGCTATCGTTACATTTTTTTCATGGATGTTGCTAGAATATGTTACCTTAGCATGTTACTTTGGACCTAACATAACATTTTGTATTTTGTGTTACCTTAGCCATAAACGTGATGTTACCTTAGCTTTAAAGTGTTGGATGTTAGCAACATACATGATATGTTACCTTAGATCATTAATAAACTCAATTTTGAATTTTTTAACCAAAAAATTATTTAATTATTTAAAAATCACATTTACCTCTATAATATTTGAGTTTTTAAAAAAAATAAGAGTTTACCAATTGAATGAGGTTTTTTTTTCTAATATCAAGGTATTTAATTGTTATTATTTTTTAGGTTCTTTTTTATTTATTAAATGTAAAATGCATATTACAAAAACAAAATCAAAAAAATCAAAAAAACAGAAAAGTAATCATAAAAGCTGGAAAAATAATTTTAACAACACGGTTCCCAGTGAAATATTTTAGAGACATTTATCCCGCCTGTGAAATCTTTATCCCGCCTGTTTGAACCTTACACTCAAACAAAATTATACTATCAACTCTCTCATTCTATTCTATCGCGCTCTCTCTCTCTCACAGCGCGTTCTCTCTCTCTCTCTCTCTCTCTGCGCGTTCTCTCTCTCTCGTAAATCTCTCTCATTTTTTGTTTATTTTCTTCAGTTAAACTCTTTGTACGTATTTGGCTTCTCAATTCAATTGATTAGGGCTTCGATTTGAAGCTTTGGCTTCTTCATGTTATGGAGACATCAATTGACTTAAGCGCTGGAGCAGATCCTAGTAAGACTGATTACGATGGAAGATGACCTTTGGTATTACGGAGAAATATACATCAGAATTCATATATAGATGGATCACAATTCTTTTTTTTTTTTTTGTACTTATAAGACTATCCATAGTCTTTTGTAATCACATATACCTCTTGATTATGAATTATGTAATGTGTTGGATTTGGAAATAAACAGCAGGTTTAATTTGGGATGCATAATATTTATGTGTAGTTTTGTTAAATTTTTTCTGGAAAAGATGTTACCTTAGCTAATGGAAATGTTGCTATATAAAAAAAAGCTAATGTAACAAAAAAAATGTTGCACTAGGTGAAACAATGTTGCCAACAAAAGTGGGGCCCACTGTTTTAAAAAAAATCTAGGCCTCTAAGGTAACATATATATTAAGTTGCCATAGCCCGCACTTTTGTTGCTATAGCTTGCTATGGTAACATAAAATTGCATGTTACCTTAGGGATCAAAAATGTTACCTTAGACACCTAAGGCAACATGCTGAGAGCTATCACCAGAAAAATGTTACCTTAGCTACTTTATGGGCCTAAGGTAACATATAATGTACCTACTGTAACACTTTTTTTATGTTACCGTAGGCTGTTTATGGTGTAGTGCTTGGAAAAGTTTTCATCCTTTCCAAGTAGGTCAAAGCCCGGGACCTTAGCAATGCTTCGGCCCGGGAAGCCATAGGCATCCAACTCTTACTTGGAAAAGTTTTCATCCTTTCCAAGTAGGCCAAAGCCCGGGACCTTAGCAATGCTTCGGCCCAGAAAGCCATAGGCATCCAACTCTTACTTGGAAAAGTTTTCATCCTTTCCAAGTAGGCCAAAGCCCGGGACCTTAGCAATGCTTCGGCCCGGGAAGCCATAGGCATCCAACTCCTACTTGGAAAAGTTTTCATCCTTTCCAAGTAGGCCAAAGCCCGGGACCTTAGCAATGCTTTGGCCCGGGAAGTCACAGGCACCCAAATTTCTACTTGGAAAAGTTTTCATCCTTTCCAAGAAGATCAACACCCGGGACCTGAGAAATGCTTTGGCCCGAGGAGAACCACTACTCCCCAATCCGGGATACCCGAATTAAAGAGTGGAGGGCAAAATGAACAGCAGCAAAGGAACATTGCAAAACTTAAACTTACGGAAAAACCCAAAAATACATAAATGAAACGGGCCGGGCTGACCAACAGCCCGAAACACCCGGCAGTTATACAACAAGCAAAGTTCAGAGTTATACACAAATTGGTCAACAGATTAAAAGGTTACAAGGGCACAGCCCGAATTATGGATGCAGCCAATACGGTGAATCAAGGTTCAGGAGGAAGCGAGGAGTCAGGAGCACCAAAAGGTTTAGGCTCGCCTTCACCCCGGGCCAAGGCATCCTCGGCAGCAAGGTACTCCGTGATGAAGTTGTCCCAGGTAGCGGTCTCAGGAGCAGTCTTTAACATTTTTTCAGAGATGACCCAGCAGCGATGCATCTTTTTGGACGCCACGGCTGCCAGATCATCATCATAAGCATCTGACTTCCGAAACTCGGCAATCACCTGCTCCTCGGGCTTCTGGGCCTTCAGCTCGTCCCGGAGCCTCTTCACCTCATCCCTGTACTCCTTCATCTTGGCTTTAGCAGAATCTCTTTCATCCGTGAGGGCCTTGGCGGTTTCCTTGTATTTCTTCGAATCATTCTTAACGGTCTCCCGCAACTCAAGGAGCTCAGCCCGGGCTGCCTCGGCCTCTTTCTCCATCTCCTTTTTCTTCTCAGTCACCGAGCTCAGGACATCCCGGGCCTCTTTGATAGTCTCCAGCTCCCGAAATGCAGTGGCTGCAGCTCCGGCCATCCTGACCCCGAGCTGCCCAATACAAGAGCATAATATGAGAACAAAACTAAAAACATGCAACATGAAAAGAGCCCGGGGAAGAATATACCTGGCCATAAACCGCCATCATATCTTGGAACTGAGAGACGGTCGGGGCCTTACTCATATCCTCCCACTCCACCTTGCTAGGGAGATCAGCCAAGAAACCTATAAAATTTCGCTCTTCCGGAGAAACCGGCGCAGGCTCATGGGGCCCGAAGTTGGCCCTCTTTGAGCTACCACCAGCTGCGGCATCCTGCACCAGCTCACAATCGGAGAGCATCGTTCCAAATTTTTCAGCCTGGATTTCAGAAACCCTAGGCCTCTTTCTTGGCATCAGACCGCCGTCCTGGCTGCCTTCCGGAACAACCTCCTGAACCTCCGGGTCCCGGGTCTCAGAGCCGGCCTCCTGGTTGGCCCGCGAACCACTAGCCTCCCTGGGGGCCTTGGTATTGTCTCGGACATGGCCAATACCCCGGAGAGCAGCAGCCAGGGACCTGGTCGACTTGCTCATCTCCACGAGCTGCTCAAACTCAGGCTTATAGCTGGGAAGACCTGAAAAAGAAGCAAGAGAACATTAGTCCGGAGCAAAAGCAGAAACCGCAAGACTAAAAATAAGTCGAATCCAGTCCAAACTTACATCCTATCCTGTAAAGATACTTGTGACTCATGAGGTCATCCCGAGTCACTTGCCTCCCAAGACCCCGGCAAAAGGCATTAACCCGGTCTAAGGCCGCGTCCTGAAGGTCAAAAGTTTCAAAACTCATGGCCAGGGGTTCCTCCTTGAAGGTGGGCATAAATCGGATGTCGACACCCCAGAGAAATACGAACTCCCCATTCCAACCTTTCAAAGAAGGCAACGCACCCAAGGGCTTGGAGCCCGAAGAAGGATACCCGCAAGCCTTGCTCTGAAACCTGAACTCGAACATAGGCACATTGTTGGAGTGCACTAACCGGAATAAGTGATGAAAGAGCTTGAAAGTGGGTAGGACCCCGGCGGCCTCACAACAACCCAGAAAGTAGTAAATCCACTTTACAGCATTGGGGGTGAGTTGGGTTATGGGGATCCCATACTCAAAAAGACACAAAATTTGACGAATTGATGGCACCTAGGCCCATAACCCGACCTCAGATGCTCCAGCCATACTCCGACCCAACCACCCTCCGGCCTATGGTATATCTTCTCCCCGGGCTCCGGCCACCTCCACTCCACATCATCATCCAAGTGAAAAGTGGCCTGGAAAATCCCATCCCACTCCACGGGCGCCTCCAGATACTGGGCTCGGAAAGGAGCAACATCCATCCCGGAACCAGGCTTGTCCCCGAACAGCGAGTCCAAGGAAGCCTCATCATACTCCACCATCTTCGCAACGTCTTTGTTCTGGGAAAACTCAACGCTAAGGTCTCTAAAGTAATAGGCCTGTGGGATCCCCGGATCCTTCCTAACAAAGTAATATTTGGAATGGCCCCAGCTACCATCTGGTTCGCTGAGACTATACCCCGGACCCATGTCTTTAGTCGCGATATTCGTAAGCACAGAAAGGCGGCTTTTCTTTTTACCCATTATACACCACTCTAAGTCTATCAAGTCTAAATTGCTATCAGATGAACTACAACTACAAGAAGAACTACTAGATCCGGAGATGGGAATCAAGACTCGGTTAGCTGTAACACGTCGCCTAACCATACAAGGGCACTACCCCGGGCTACCCAACACAATAAAAGAAGGAAAATAAGAAGCTACAAAAGGGCGACCTATGGGAGTACCAGTACTCCGGAAAAGAAAAACGGTAAAATTGACAAGAGTCCGGATAAAGAGGACTTACAAAGAGTAGAGAGGCCGGAATGGAGAAAGCAAGAAAAACCGAAGCGACGATAGCCCGGAGCACTGGTCTTCAGAGAAGCATAATAACGGTAGCAAATCAAAAACGCGTAAAAGAAAAAATGAGAGGAGATTGCCACTATTTATAGGCAAAACCTGAATTCTAAACGCCATGAACACGTGGCGGCCCAAAAAATCGGCCCACTATCTCCAAAATCCGGAGATAGTGGATGACAGCTGTTATTTTTCAAAAAAAAAAAAAAAAAAAAAAAAAAAAGAAAAGAAGAAATCCAAAAATGCATATATGCAATATTATATATATTCATATATGTACATTTTCGCACATCTACAGAAGACGAAGCCCCGGGATGCACACTTCAGTACCAACCCCGGGCCTGGGGGCAGCCAAAGCAACAAAGCCTTCAAATTCCAACAACCACTAGCCCCGTGCGTACGTACTTCAGCGCACATCCCGGGACTGGGGGCAACCAAGGCAAAAGTTTCTCCCCCAAAGAAGACACGGACTCACAGGACAACTACAAAAACCTCCGGCCCCGAGGACATATGTCTAGCACTCTAGAGAATCCAGAAAATTCACTCTCCAAGGCAAGAACACTCCTTACTACTCCCCCATCCGGAGAATCCGCATGAGGGAGTGGGGGGCAAATGATAGGCCATAAACAGCCAAGGCCCAACAAGGAGCCCAAAATGATAGACCATAAACAGCCAAGGCCCAACAAGGAGCCCAAAACAATAGACAAATCATCTCATGAGAATAAGAATGGCCCAGCCCAGAGTAGTGGACCCCGGGCCCGGGGCCACCACCACGTGGCATGGTCCCCACCCCAGACTAGGGGACCCCCCGACTGATGGCACTCAGTATACGTGGCACCTCACCTCAGCTGACACTCCTATGTGTGGCGCTGACCAACACTAAAAGACAAGGGAAGACACATGCCAGATCATGCCCGCCACAACATGGCCACACTCCAGTCGATGGTCACCCCAGACAAAGGCCACGCGTCCTACATCCCGGGAATTCAGCGGCCTGTCCCCCAGATCCAACGGTCGGGGGTGAAGGTAACCTACCCCTAAACCCTAGGCCTAGGGCTATAAATACCCCTAGTAAATGGGGTTTAGGGGTTAGCCATTATTACACACCTACACACATTTATTACTTTGCGATACTCTACTTGATTATTACCTTCCAAAGCCAACTCTTATTCTCACGTCGGAGGCACTTCGGAGCCAAACCCCCCTCCGGTGTTGTTTTGCAGACACCCCACTACAGCTACACCACTTCCAAGGCAGGAGTTGGTGAGGAAGTACCCGATCAAGTCTCAGAGTTATCACTTAACAATCCGAGTATATCTCACTCTCACATACCCTATTTCCGAATAACATACGTTTTTTTTAGCAAAATACTCACGGAGCTAATATAGACATTGTTTATATAAAAATTCCTGAGCTTATTTTTACAACAATACACTTGCAGATTTATCACTATCTTAAATCACAATATCACAAGGCAAATGGAAGTCCGTCTATCTCAAAAGAGTCACAAACTCACGGGAAGGTATCAATCATATTTACATAAGAAAACAGAAAGAAGATGCCAAACAAAACTACGTATCAACTTGTGTTATCAAATCAAGAGTTAAAAATTAGCGGGGGTATAAAAAACAAAAGGAATATTCTGGGCAGAAAGAATCAGTAAAAATTTATGATATTTGACGAACAATCAAATATCACATCATATAAAGTTTAAACTTGAAGCACAATCCCGTAACTCTTTTTGTACTTTGGGTTGGCCACAGCTCTAGTATTCAACAAATGCTGGCTATAAAATTGAAGCTGGGATGATGGGACAATCATTCTTCATTTTGAGCTAACTGAAAGAACGGCTCAAAGACATTGACAAAATGATAAAGGCAAACGGTCTGGTGCAAACGTATGCACCAGACTGTTTATGGAACATACGGTTTCAGAGCCGTTGGATCGTTTATGAAACATACGGTTTCAGAGCCGTTGGATCGAATTTAAAAAAAAAAAAAATCATCGTACCGCAACAAGTTTCCGCGGTACGGGGAAATTACCAAAATGCCCCCTGTTTTCACATAAAAAATCTACTGTTCACCGTACCACAGAAAGTTTCTGCGATACGTGAACAGTAGGGACATTTTATAATTTCTCCGTACCGCGAAAAGTTTCTTCGATACGGTACAATATTTTTTTAAATCAAAGCCGTTGGATTGATCCAACGGCTCTGAAACCGTATGTTCCATAAACAGTATGGTGCATACGTATGCACCAGACCGGACCCCAATGATAAATAGCACATGCATGATAAACTTATTGAAATCTGTCACGGCTGTCATTGCCACAATCAGATGGAAATTTTATTTCTTTTCTTCATCTTTTAGACGAATAAGGGCAAAGAAGGGGGATGGAGTAATTTAATTTTTAGATGTCAGACGTTATCCTCGGAAAGATCGAGGATTAGTAAATTAAACACACTTGTTTTACCCTACTGAACTGAGATCATGCCACCACGCAGTGCCATTAATAAACTAAGCACACTTGTTTTACACCAGTGAGCTGAGATTAAGCTACCACGTGGTGCCAGACTGCCCAGAACAATTTGCCCACCACCATATGACAATAAATTCATCCTAACAGGTTAACAGAGATAAAACCATGGACAATTATAAACTTACGACTAGGGCTGCACATGGGTAGGGTTGGATCGGGTTTTTGTCAAATTCCGACCCAACCCAATTAGTTCGGTTTTATAAGAAATCAACCCATTAACTGAAAAAAAATTCTGTAACCCAACCCCGACCCAACCCAATTAGTTCGGTTTGGTTCGGGTTAGGTTGGGTTAAATTTACTAATCGGAAGAATTTTGTAAAAAATTTCGCACATTGTAGAAAATTCAACACTTCGTAGAAAGTGTTGCAGAATGTTGCTAAAAGTGTTGCAGAATGTTGCAGAAAGTGTTGCAGAAGCTTTAAATAGTGCAGAAAATTTATAGAATTTGTAGAAAATAGACCACAAATATACATAATATGTATAAAATATGTAAAAAAAATCTACATTTTATGTAAACGGGTTGGGTTGGGTTGGGTAAGGGTTAAAATTTGTTAAACCCTCACTCAACCCAATTAGTTCGGGTTTTTAAAAAATTTACCCGTTTAACCCATGGTTTTGGACGGTTCGGTTTGATCGGTTAAAAATAGGGTCGGTTTGGGTCGGTTTGGTCGGTTTTTAGAATCTATGTGCAGCCCTACTTACGACATTTACTGATTTACACAATAAAGCCTCAACCACATCCTTTCCTATAATCACACAATTTATTGCAATTACAAGAACACACAAAAGAAAGAGCACAACATTTTAGACTTTGTATACAAAAGATAAAAGATCAGACTGTACGGGGTAAAGTTATGAACAGAAGTTATCATCCTTCGAAAGTATAAACTTAAGCAACCAGAAGTCTGAACACTCACACAAGATTACTTTTTTAGGTCAGGAGATTTAGACGCGAGAACAAAAGAGTCGCTACACATGATACAGGTGGCGCAGTTATACAGAGCTGTACTACATCAATACATCGATATGTATTTCCACAATTTACTGCTTCCTTTGGTTTAATCCACAGATGATTTCTGATTCAGCAAGTTCTACTTGGGATCACCCCCCTGCAACCCATACTGCAGCACCAAAACGCGAAGTTGATTAAAGACAGATTTGCAAAACAGTAACGAATTATTTATTTAAAGATATCATAAAAAAGCTTTAGGTGATGAGCAATAATTCCAGGTTATGACAGGTTCCAGTGAAACCAGTACTTAACCGAATTTTTTTTCTCACGTGTTCATGCAAAAAAAAAAATAAAAAAATTGTCTTCCAAAAAGTAACAAGGAGGGTTTGCGTCTTTCCTTAGACATTAAAAGCTTGATTTTTTAAAAGAGTATGCAGCATATAGTATATACTCAAACCGCTTGTCCTATTTAAGACCAATCTGCGGATATTCATAGAGTGAAGAAACAAAGTGAAGGGAACATAAGCTAAGTAGTTAAACTCAGTAGAGAAAAACAATTGTGTTTGTTTATAAGCATCGAGTCATCCATCAAATCTCAGAATACTTTTATTAGGAGCTTTAAAATTTGAAAACAAGAAAAATAAACAAATCAAAAATCAATAAGTCATGGAAACTCTGCTTCATGCAGAAAGATAACGTAATGAGATACCTTCTCTCGCATTCTTGAGCTCCATATATCAGAATCACCCTTCACTGACCCAGATGCCTGGCCTGCTTGTGAATTCAGGAGTGGTTCCCTAGTTCTTACCCTAACATCATAATCTCCCTCAATGTCATCCTCTATTGGCCGAGTAGAAACCAAGGATCGCAAGACCAGGGAAAGAAGAAGCGCCAGTGCCTTAAAAAATATATAATGTAATGAATTTAACAACAAAGGTACTTTCTAGTTAGACAATACGCTCTGTAACATATGAATGTTATTCTTTAAATACTTATACATTTACAAAAGATGTATCCTTCAATATCCCTTATTCCCTATAGATACCAAGATCTAACATAAAATTTGGGCCATATTTGAATGCAGTACAACAGTGGATGATGCACTTCTCTCACTATTAGTTGTTGATGACTAATGAGTTTTTCTATGTTAGTCCAACTATTTGTAAATTTCATTACTGGTATTGTCTAATTTACTTAATTATAATTTTTGACAAGTATATGACTATGTTCTTCTATTCAATTATATATTTACTACATGGATGAGCTCTACGCATTTAGATTTTTGGTCATGGAATAATTGTTGTTTGTTACAAGCTGCATAGTTGCTGTACAAGATTCATCTAACACTCAACACCTATACATTGAATAGCGTCAAATAGTCATAACCCTCCAACACTTGTTACACTACTAATTCGGGTATCCGTATCTATAGTTTTTCACACAATACCGGTAAAACTTAACATTTGGGATGACAATTTGGTTAACATTTGCATTTAGAATAGATTCCAAATTAAAGTAAATGGAGATGCACAGTTAAAAGAATCAAAGATATGAAGCAAAATACGACTGTTCTTTCCCAAAAGACAGCAAAAGTTAACAATATCTCTTCTAAATATTCAAGTAACAAAATTGAGTCCTTTCATGCATCAATGTGAACTCAATTGTATATAATGAAGCTAGTATAACAGGAAATATGGACAATGAACAAAAGCATACCTGAACTATAACTACAGCAATACCAACCCACTTGCAAATATCAGCATTGTCCTCAATGAAGTTACGGAAGTTATCAACGTCTCCAGTAGGGTCATATGGGATATCCTGGACAAGAATTACAGAATTTTCAAAGTGAAAATAGACCTACTGATTAATAAAAGATTATATTTGCATTAAATACATACCATCTCCCAGTTACGATCAATGGCAATAAATGCTACCAGGGCCCCTTCAAGCAGAATGAGTACAGTAGCTAATATAGTATACTGTGATATTCGTGGTTAAGAGAACTATATGAAGCACAAAATGTAATTAAGAGCAGTAATTGACACTCTAGGGTTTCCTTTTCAATCCAATCGAACAGATGAAAACAGAGCCAGACGTGTAATATTTATCTATAGCTTCCCTTTACACGTAAGCCTCAAGGGTAGAGACATTATACCTAAACCATGTCTATAGTTACATCAATTGTTTCTCATAACATTACGTCAAATGTAATTCTCATAACATTACGTCAAATGTGAG
The DNA here is from genome assembly GCA_037693485.1 of Kitagawia praeruptora. Lineage (NCBI taxonomy): Eukaryota > Viridiplantae > Streptophyta > Magnoliopsida > Apiales > Apiaceae > Kitagawia > Kitagawia praeruptora. Next base: position 105,793,321 of record CM075346.1, on the reverse strand, counting down.
CTCAGATATATAACTAAGAAAGTCGAGAAGGATACAAAACAAAGGCAACATCCATTGATTACTTCAGCTGCAATATGACCGATGCACGAGATAGAACACAGCACAATGCCCAATCCCATAGTTGCATATATAAACCTGCCACAATAAACACACCACGTTCATCCAAATTTCCTTATTCATATATTACAACAAGCATCAAACCATTCGATTAAAGGTTCCTAATAGAGAGCACACTATTCCTAACTTCTAGAACATAAAGTCTCATACGTCATTCCACAAAAACTCACATCTTGCTTTAAAGATCACAAGTACCATCATTTTTTTAACAAATCAAACTAGGGCTTATATAAACGAAGTAACAACATAAATACATTTTATTTACTTCTATGATCCTCTTATACTAATCAATTACGTACAAGCAATTATTAACTTAGAACTAAACATATCATCCAAATATAACACAAAAATTTACACAATAATTACATCCAGAAATCTATTTTGCATTCCAAAACCTACAACTTCAGAAACACACACATGCACATATACCATAAAATTAACTATAAATTTCACACACAAATTGCATTCACAATTCAATTCTACACTCAAAAACCTAAAGCTTCAACAAGATACATGTACACACAATCGAAGCAACATAAATATATTCCATATAATTATATGATCATCTTATACTAATTGCTCACTTAAAAGCAATAACCAATATAGAAATCAACATCTTATCCGAATAAAACATTAAAATTCACACCCAAATGCATTTAGAATTCAATTCAACACTCCAAAACCTAAAACTTCATCAACATACATACACAAATAAGCATAAATTCATCAACACAAAACAAATTATCGAACCCGAAAAAATTCTCAACATTGCAAAACCTAAAGTTTCTAAACAAACACATCAAAACAACACAAAACAAAACAAAGTAAACATTATATACCAAGGAGCAGGAAGCTCAACAGAATTCAATTTATCTCCATTAACCACCTCGAAACCTTCTCCGAAAAGCTTCAACGGCTCAACTCGATCAAGAACCGGTAAAGATCCAAACTTTACATGAAATTCTTCCAAATTCTCCGGCGAAGGTGCCGGAATTGGTCGCGGCGGCGCCGAATTGTGGTGATTCCATTGATTAAGCAAGTAAATTGAGTACAAAATGAGCGAAATTCCCGCGAAAGTTTGGAGAAAGTGGAGGAATTTGAGAAGGAATGAGAGGAATGAGTGGCAACATGGGGTTCTCATCTTTGGGGGGATTCAATTGAAAACCCTAGGATTTTTTTGATGATTTTGGGGTGGGAATTGGGGTTAGTATACTTACAAGTATAGATACATGTGTCGTGCTGTAATCATGGTGGTTGTTTCTTTGCTTTTTTTTTAGACAGGGTGGTTTTGGTTTTTTTCTTATTTACTTTTTTTTTTATTATTATTGTGATGATAGATTAATAGGTGATGCTCTATGCTTATCCTCTTTTTGAGCATGGAAACATAAAGAAATTTGTTAAATTATTATTTGTGATTGGATTCTCTTTGATTTTTTTAGGAAAGGGAATTTTTTTTTTGTTAATATGCATAAGAATCTCTGTTCTAAAAATCGGCGATTAATCAGGATTAATCGCCGATTAATCGCTGTTCGGTAGATCACCGTACTGATTTCATAAAAATTGGCTAAAAAATCGTTTTTTCGAAAAATCATTCCAAAGTCGACCAAAATCGGGATTAATCGGTCAAAAATCGGATTAGTCGGTCAAAAATCGGGCTTAATGGTAAAAAATTGAAAAATTTGTAGAAAAATTAAAAAAAATAATCAAAAATCAAAAAGTATAAAATTAAATAAATTTTAAGAAAAATATTATTCTCATATAAGAAATTAATATTTTAAACGATTAAATCATGAATTTTATCAATTTTTTCTCTCATATTGACCCCAATTCAAAAATTAGATCTTAAAATTTATATTTACTTTAATAATGCTATATATTTTAAATATATTTGTATAAATATATGATAATTATTCATGTATAATCAAAATAATAAAACAATTTTATATATTAATAATAATTATATTTAAAAATAATATTAAATTAGTTCCGATTAATGATCCGATTAATCATTCTGATTAATCCCCGATTACCTGATTAATCCATAGACGGTGCCTCCACCGACTAAGACTGATTACCGCTTTTTACAAAGTAAAGACGTAAAATCAAGCTACTCAACAAACGAGAAATACAAGTCATTTGATAAGCGGCCTTATTCGCTTGTTTTATATCTGGCTAAAGTCACCGAGCTGTCTCTACATATGTGGAGCATCAAAGTTTTTCCGCGGGTAAATGCTATAATTTCCAAAATTGATCACAAATACGAGGAACCAGAAATTAATCGTAACATGAATTTCGAATCTCTGCTTTGATTCAATGTAACCGAAAGTTCATTTTGAGCTACTTACGTTTATATTCTATTTAATTTTTCATTTGGTCTGTGATAGGTACCCGCTGTAAGCTTACAGCGGGACCCGCTGCCACCGTCACCTTAACAGTACTTGCAATTTATATATGTGTCATTATATGTTATCTTTACTAAAATTACTCAACTTGGCAGTTGTTATGCCCAAATCTTGGCATAAGCCCTAAGTAGGCCTAATGGGCTTGAATAGAGGTCCATAACTCATAATGGGCCTAGAGATGAAGATTGGGTTACTAAAGCCCACCACCAGGAATTAGTTTAATATACTATCAAGCACAATGTGGAAGTTTGCGACCCCAAGCTGCGGGTTGAGTTCGCCAGCAAAGTCTCTAGTATGGGATAGCATCTATCATGCACATCTCTCTACAAGGTCCAGCGTGGCCTAGAAGTCCAGTGTGGCTTAGAAGTCCAGCGTGGCTTAGAGGTCCAGCGTGGCCTAAAATACTCTTATGAATGCTAAGAGGTCCAGCGAGGCCTAGACGTCCAGCGAGGCCTAGAGCATATATATTATGAAGGCTTATGGTCAGGCCCAGCGAGGTCGCGTGAGTGTGATTATCTCCATACAGCATGGACCACCTCGCATGACTAGCCCAACGAGGTCGCATGCGAGGCCACGTAGTTTCTCCATTAGCCTCGCCAGTGAAGTCACTCCAATCTAGCATCATGCTAGCCATAGGCAACCTTTAATGGGCCATGGGTCATGAGCAGGATAAATGGGTAAAATATATCAACCCAGGAAGACGCCTAGTGGATTTGGGCCTAACCGAGCCCATAGAAACCCTAGCCCATCTAGATAACTTCTTCTCCAAGAGAACTACGTATGGCTTGATCCCTATAAATAGGGTACGTAGGCACCTTGTTATGGATGATTGATAGTTGGCAGCAACAGAGAATAAACAGTTTTCTTTGACATTCAACGAATCAACAAACAAGATCAGCCACAAATAATCTCCAATCTCTTTCCATGTTCTTCGCGTTCTTAGCAAAATATCCGTATTTTGCTCCATGATTCCAGCAAACCTCCAAAATATTGTTATACAATATTCTTCCTATAACATTTGGCGCTAGAAGGAGGGCTACTCATTAATTTGGGAGAACGATGACTAACTCGAACAAGAAGAACGAAGAGGCCGAGGAGAGAGACCCCGAGATAGCATATGACCCCGGGCTACGACCCTTAAGGAGCGAAGCCAAGACCGCGGGGTAGTTTATGACACCCAAATGCGACCCCGGGCTGCGACCCACGAGGAGGAAGACCCCCAGGAGCGACCCCATAGGAGCGAGGCTATGCTTGCACCTAGCGTAGCGAGGCCGGGTTCGAGAAGGATAAGCTACATCACTAGAAGCGAGGCCAAGGCAAGGGTCAAGGTTCTAAGCGACCCACATCTCCTAGCAAGGCCCCAATATGGAGTAACTATCGAGATCTTGAGATGCCTCCTAGCGATATGCCTCCTAGCGAGATGCCTTCTAGCGAGATGCCTATTAATGAGATACCTCTACATGAGATGTTTTTTCTTGGTGAAATACCTCTACGTCGAGAAAAGGGGGGACGCCCCTGATCCTTGCCGGGGAGAGGGGGGACGCCCCTGATCCTCGCCGGCAAAGAGGAAGTCATCGACTATCTCAAGACACTGGGAAGAGCAAGCAACAAATAACGAGGCTGAGCCTGAGGCTCTCATCAATTAGCCTCAAGCTCGCACAAGAGATGAAAGGAGAGAAGTCAAAGTATTTGAAGATCAAAATGAGCTCAAGACCTCAATATTTTATTACATATGCTACAAAGGGAAGCCTGTTATGACATTGAAAAAGCTAAATGCTCTCGCTTAGCGTTGAAAAGTCCAAGTACCCCGGATAGCGTAGCGAGGCCAACTACCTTGGGACAACAATGAAGAAGTCAACTGCCCCCGGATAGCGATGCGAGGTCAAGTGTTATGGGATAGCATTGAAGAAATCAAGTCTACTCATAGCGGGATCACATCAAATTCTCTCCATTTCAAATGGTGTCAACTCCAAATAATACAAGAAGGTTGCTGAAAGACTTTGATTCCTCATCACATCTACAATGATAATGAGGACTCGGGGGGTAGTTGCATTACATAAACACCTCTTTTAGTGGGACATTTGAAAAATTGCAAGACAAGTCCATACCTAGCGCTACGAGGCCACACTTAGCGCTGCGAGGCCACACTTATCGCTGTGAGGCCAAACTTAGCTTTGCAAGGCCACACTTATTACTGTGAGGCCGCACCTAGCGTTGCGAGGCCAGAAGCCCGATATCTTATGATGCGAAGCCGCTTAACCACAATAGCAATGATGGGTCAGTCCGTGAGTCTATACAATGTGGAGCTATCTCTATGCATGTGTTAAAGTCAATTTATAAGCAAAGGGGATCATATGGAGGTTTAACCAGCTATTTCAAAGCACTTGGAAAAAATTTCAAATACCAACTTTCAAAGAGGCAAGGCCCACCAGCTAGCATATGCGAGGCGGGGCTAGAGCCATCAATATGGATTATGCGAGGCGAAGGAGGAGTACTTTGTGTTCATATGCGAGGGGAGGAAAAAGAATTCAACGAAGCGGCAACTTGAGACAGGTTGTGGGACCCACTAGTGTGTAAGCAAAATACGCCCATGAAATTGAAGCTTGTGGAAATAAGTCTTCATAGACAAAAATTTACCTTACACTGGTGCATCGAGGACGAAGCGACAAGGCATGTAAAAAAACAGCATTGTGCAATGGGTTGGGCTCGTATGCATGATTCTTAGCAGTTCATATTAAGGATAATACATGAGGCAACGAGGAGGTCAATTAAAATGGAATGGATAGAAATTTTTCGATGATTGGTGTGGTGTTGTGAGATCTGCATGTACTGGAGCGGGGATTGCAACACGAGGAAGAAGAAGAAACCAGTAAGGAGGGGTCTGGAAAATCTCATAGGCGAGGCGATGAAGAAGATAGTAACAGGATATGCTTTGTAATGTACGATGTGGATGAAAGAACATATATAAACAACAATGAAATAAATGAGGAAGGCCCAAGGCAATGCAAAAGAGCACGGTTCACATTGCTATCAGGACACACTGAGTTAGCCTATTTGCTTCTTTAAAAAATATATATATACAAGCGAAGAGAAAAAGGGAGGATTAAAGCAAAGTGATTAAATCAAGGTGCACATGCGAGATGAATGAGGAGCAAATTGGTGCGGCCAACAACAACTCAAGAGCTTTGTACAGGAGTAAGGCGTGCAAGTCATCAGCAAAAAACTCTGCCGTCATGAGTCCTGTCTGCGGACAACATGTACATTGGAATTCTTGTTACTGCAGCTTACGTTGTTACTAATGGGAGTCAGTTTATATTCTTCTATAATCCAAGGGCGTGCCACTGTGAGTAATGAAATCAAAACTCGTATATTTGTTAAAACAATGAAAGCATCGAGGAGGAAGTCAAGCTAGTCACGAGGCGGGATCTGTGTGTATACATACGAGGAAAACACGAGGTGAAGTGAACATGTGAGCCTGCATAGCCGGTTCAAAATAGGCGATGCGAAGAGAAGCAAGCTGCGAAGATGTGGACCAGATCTTGAAACAAACAAGTACGTAACTTGCAACCTTGAACAGTGAGTGGAGTACGAAGCATAAAAAGTTCATCACGAATTAGAAAAAGAAAAGTGAAGACTACATGTGTTTATGCATTGACTACGGGTTGGTACATGTTTACCTCGAAGGTTCATTCTCATTGATAAACAATGATTTCTAGCTCGCCAGATGGTGTCTTTTGCTTTTGGGGGAACCTTAAGGTTGCATAATTTCGACAAAAATCTCGACCTTGCATTTACTTGGGCCACCGATTTCAGCGACTGAAGCAACCTGTTATAGCCGACCGCAAATGGAAAGAAGTCTTCTTGGTCTTCAACTGTCCAGCTACGATAACAGGCGCATCATTTGTGCTCAAAAATCACTACCAGTCATTACTTTATCATTTTGAGCAGGTTTACTACTTTCGTAAGAATGCACCTTCGATCCTAGATACTGATTCTGCAAGCACAACCATCAATGGCTCTTCAGCTCGTAATCTCTTGAAAGACAGTGCTAGTAGGCATCCCCTCCCTTCAGGCATGCCACAAATGATGCAAGGTAGAATAGGTCAAATGGAGTGAAGTTAACAGGCATTTAAAAAGTAAAATAAGAAGATAAAAGAGGACGAAGCGATGACAGGCAATGCCAGAACCAAGAAATCAAAGAAAAAGCCTTGTTCGATTGTAAGCATGGAGCAAAGCGAAAGGCCAAAAGCTGATAAGTAAACTAAAGTTATTGCATTATTCTGGCTCACGAAATTGGAAAATAAAGCGGGATCGAGATCAACTAAACAAGTACAAGGATCAATAAAAGGGGTTGAACTGATGAAGCGAGGACAAGGTTGAGGCTGTTATATGCAATTATGAGGTGATTATATGGTACGACAAGGAGACTGGGGATTTAAGAATGCAAGCTATGCAAGGTGAGTACAACGAAGTGGAATAGCCCAGCCTCGGGCACGGTTCGTGCTGGGAAACAAATAGGCGTCGCAAGGAGGAACCATTGTGATGTCGATGGTTTCTGGATATACACATGTTTCATCAGACCCTCATGCTGCTTCACAAGGAGTTCCAACCTTGCAAACTTCTTCACCATTATTTGCTCCACAGGAGGTGATCCCAACTACTGAAACCATGCAAGATTTGAAACCTATGGTTACTGGTTTGGGTACTGGTCTGACACAGTCCTTACGTCCAATGGGGTCCGCTTGGAAAAACAAATCGAAATTGGCATGCAAATACAAAGCATAGAAATCGAAAGTTGTTAAGCGAGAAGGCCATGAGGAGTCCTCCTATTCTATCAGCGAGGGGGCCATGAGGAGTCCTCCTATTCTATCAGCGAGGAGGCCACGAGGAGTCCTCCTATTCGATCAGCGAGGAGGCCTTTCCACATATAGGAGGCCACGGGGAGTCCTTTTATTATATCATCAAGAATTATTAAAAATAGAAGGAAGCAGCGAAAAGCGAGGAGATCTCAACCAAAGTGAAAAAAAAAAATCAAAAGCTACTAGGAGAATTGCCAAGGCCTCACGTCAAGTCTTAATTCATGGAAGTCAAAATAGGGTGCTCAAATATCACTCGGTACTGCAAGTGGAGCAATGCGAGGCGGAATAAAAATAAATAAAAGCAACGAAGCGAAGGTTATTAAAATAATAATTTAATTATTATTTTATTCTTGGAAGAATTCAGAATAATTTTGATGAAAATTTTGAAGACCAGAAAAAATAGTTCTCCGTTACCGTTGCCTGCACCGAAGAACTGGGGGGTAGTTGCCATGCTTGAAAATTGATACAAACTCTAAGCAGACTCATTACAAGAATTGAGGAGGCCTCGCTACGAATGAGGCTGCGATGAGGCCTCGCAACGTATGAGGCTGCAAGGAGGCCTCGCGACATATGAGGCTACGAGAAGGTCTCGCGACTAATGAGGCTGCGAGGCGGCCTCGCAATGTAAGAGGCTACGAGGAGTCCTCGCGACGTATGAGGCTGCGAGGAGGCCTCGCAATGTAAGAGGCTGCGAGGAGGCCTCGCAATGATAAGGCTGCAAGGAGGCCTCGCAGCATATGAGACTGCAAGCAATCCTCTCAACTTATAAGGAGGCTTCTCATCATAATAACAAGGAGTAGAGAAGAACACGCTCATCATAATTTAAGAAGATCTGAAGATACATGAGAAAGCCCGAGCTCACACATTAGCATGACAGAAGATATAATTACAGCAACTTATGACTGCAAGGCCCTATGGGATCGCCTCTCAAGGTCCCTGCAGGACCTCATTACGCTTGGAAGAACCCTTCGAGGTCACCATCACTCACTTATACATGGCTTTGCATTAATTGAAAGACACAAAACACATGTCATCATCTTAGAAGCTGGGAGAAGATCTTGAAATATGACAGTTGTCTGCAACCATTAAAATTCATTAGGATCGCGATGTGATCCCAAGGCACTTGAGATAGCTATGCTTTCATCTACATCAATCTATAGCGAGCACAGGCCTCGCATCGAAGTTTTGACAAGCAGTTTTGACTCCACATCGCATCTCCAATGACAATATGGACTCGGGGGGTAGTTGTTATGCCCAAATCTTGGCATAAGCCCTAAGTAGGCCTAATGGGCTTGAATAGAGGTCCATAACTCATAATGGGCCTAGAGATGAAGATTGGGTTACTAAAGCCCACCACCAGGAGTTAGTTTAATATACTATCAAGCACAATGTGGAAGTTTGCGACCCCAAGCTGCGGGTTGAGTTCGCCAGCAAAGTCCCTAGTATGGGATAGCATCTATCATGCACATCTCTCTACAAGGTCCAGCGTGGCCTAGAAGTCCAGTGTGGCTTAGAAGTCCAGCGTGGCTTAGAGGTCCAGCGTGGCCTAGAATACTCTTATGAATGCTAAGAGGTCCAGCGAGGCCTAGACGTCCAGCGAGGCCTAGAGCATATATATTATGAAGGCTTATGGTCAGGCCCAGCGAGGTCGCGTGAGTGTGATTATCTCTATACAGTGTGGACCACCTCGCATGACTAGCCCAGCGAGGTCGCATGCGAGGCCACGTAGTTTCTCCATTAGCCTCGCCAGTGAAGTCACTCCAATCTAGCATCATGCTAGCCATAGGCAACCTTTAATGGGCCATGGGTCATGAGCAGGATAAATGGGTAAAATATATCAACCCAAGAAGACGCCTAGTGGATTTGGGCCTAACCGAGCCCATAGAAACCCTAGCCCATCTAGATAACTTCTTCTCCAAGAGAACTACGTATGGCTTGATCCCTATAAATAGGGTACGTATGCACCTTGTTATGGATGATTGATAGTTGGCAGCAATAGAGAATAAACAGTTTTCTCTGACATTCAACGAATCAACAAACAAGATCAGCCACAAATAATCTCCAATCTCTTTCCATGTTCTTCGCGTTCTTAGCAAAATATCCGTATTTTGCTCCGTGATTCCAGCAAACCTCCAAAATATTGTTATACAATATTCTCCCTATAACAGCAGTAAATATCTTTACAAAAATGCTTGTGCAAAATATCTTGGTATCTTGCTTACTAAGGCAGGGGACCATAAAGGTAGTCAAGGGAACACAAGGACATTCAACTGTAGCAAAAGCGGTTGTGGTAGGATCGAGGTATGTGAGGAAGGGACACTAATCACTGTTCCAATGGTGGCTCACTGTAGCTCTAACGGCGCAACAAGTGGGTAGCCAAGTGGATAAAACAGTGATTAGGAGTCCTAGCCTATAAATACCCTCATTCTGCACATAAGGTGAACACATACAATTTTAGCAGCACAAACTTATTACTCATTCTCTCCCTTCACACAGATACATTCTTACTCGTTCGATTATTATTATTCCGATTACTGATTCTCACACCGGAGGTGCTTGACGGCCACCACCCCCGGGCAAACATTATTTTGCAGATACCCAAACTCAGGTGAAGTATCCCCGGAACAGTGCTCAGAACAGTGATCGGAAGTCTCTAATCGGCCGTGAGGATTATCATTTGGCGCTAGAAGGAGGGGGCTTTTTTCTTAAAAGAAAAACCCACCACCTGCTCTACAAACACAGTAGTTACTCAAAACACTAAAAACACGATACAAAATCAAAACACCACTAACACACTAAATGGCCGCCATAACACCCCACACAGATGAGAAAACGCTAATAGAAAACGAAGGAAACACCACAGGTATCCCTCTGCAGAACCCGCCAATAAACCCAGTAAATTGCTTACAAATAAACCCGCCTCGGGGGGATCATCGAGAACAAATTCTTAGCCTAAACCTCACAGGTTGCAACCAACAACAAATTGACTTGATCATGCAATTAGCCTCGGCCTTTCCCCTGACTGGCCAAGCGCCACCAGCGAAACAGGCAAATTCCCGTATAAACCCGCAAAACGACCGCGATGAGGTAGACAGCCATCCCCAAAAGGCAAACTCTGCCTTCTCCCGCCTAGGCTCATCGCAAAATACAAATCATGAAAGGCACAATAAGAGTCACCACCCACCTGAAATGTGGGAACAAAACAGAAAACACAGAGATCTAAGAAAGGTGATTACTGACAAGAAAGCAGACTACGACAAGGTGGTAGCTGAATATGAAAGACAAAAACACAGAGAACGGTCCCCTGTCCGCTCAAGGGAAACCGAAAGTGCACAACCAACAAACGCCGAAATGATGCGATCCATCATGGAACTTAAGAAAAAGATAGAGGGCAATAACGAGCAAGATCTGAGCGGTACACCATTCACGGTGAGGCTAGAGGCCGAACCCCAACAAAAAGACATTAAACATCACAGCTTCAATTCTTTCGACGGGCTGGGAGACCCGGAAGAGCATCTTAGTTACTTCGACCAATTGGCTCTTCATTATGAGTACAATGATTTGACACGATGCCGTTTCTTCGCCGAGACTCTCCGCGGGAACGTCCAAAGATGGTTCTGTAGAATGTCTGCCAGGTCCATAGATACTTGGCTAGAATTCAGAAAATTATTCCTAAACAAGTTCAAAGCAAACCAACAGCACGAGGTTCATGCTGTGTTCCTCGAAACCGTTGCACAACGTAACGGAGAAACTTTGCAAAACTACATCGACCGCTTCAAGGAAGCCGTCAACAAGGTTGTTTGTGTTAACGAAACAGAGGCGTTGGTCCATTTGAGAAGAGGCCTTAACCCCTACGAATGCGAAAAATACGTATGCCGTCTCATGGAAACAAAACCCACCACTTTAGCAAAGGCATATGACTTGGCATCCCAAGCTATTAACGAAGCCGAGTCTCTAAGCGTACTGAAACAATCCAGAGCTCCACCCACCTCAACACCATATTTTCAAAGGGAAAGGTTCACATCTTACCAAAGGCAAGCACCTGTTTTACATCAAGTATAAACCACTCATGGGCCGCCACCCTCCACCCAAGGAACTCAATTACCAACTCCGGTCAGGGACCGCCTAGGGCCAGCGAACCCGCAAAGACCGGATAGACGTCCCGAACCGAAATGGACCAAATTCACGCTCCCAAGAGCGACCATTCTGAGAGAAATCAGGGGAAAACCCTTCTATTTACCGCCAACCCCTATGCACTCCTCACCCGAGGATAGACCTAAAGATAAGCATTGTGACTATCATGAAACACACAGGCATTACACAGACAACTGCTTATCCCTCAAGTATTTCCTAGAAAAGCAAGTAAAGGCTGGCAACTTATCTCAATACTTGCCTCGACAAGTACTTGGCCCATCCACCTCTCAAACACACAACAAAAACATCGTACATACCGTTTTTGGCGGACAGGTTTCGCCGCCTAGAGAGGAACAATCTATCTATACAATATCTGAGGGTCCGCCAAGCATCATTACATTTACAGACGCAGATTATGAGGGTATTAACCAAAACCACACGGAGGCACTAGTTGTGTCTTTGGATGTCGCCCATAACGAAGTCAAAAGGATCCTTGTTGACAATGGGTCCTCAGTTGATATATGTTTCAAACACACCTGGGACAGGATGAAGCTAACCAATGAGACGTTAGAAACATGTCCCAACGAGGTACCCCTTTATGGGTTCGGCCACAACGCCGTCCCAATAGCGGGCATAGCAAGGCTCCCTGTTTATTTTGGGGAATCTCTCAGACAAGTATGCAGAATTATCAAGTTTTATGTCATCAACACTGCATCCTCTTACAACATGATTTTGGGAAGGCCCACGCTAAACATGCTGAAAGCGGTTACTTCCACCCCTCACCTCAAAATCAAATTCCCCACTTCAAACGGGGTAGGAGAAATCAAAGGGGATTCAGAAACATCCAAAAGATGTTATGGCATTGCACTCACTTTGGGCAAAACTGAGCCTAGCAACATCAACAGAGAAAGGGCACAGAAAAGAAAGCAAGCGAAAAGACAAAGGCACGCTGAAAATCAACGAGCGAGTAACAAGAAAAGAAAAGAAGTACAGTTCATAGACGGGCACGACCCGCTGACAGAAGACCCACCTCGCATAGATGCAAATCTCCTGAAATGTCTCAAAAGGGAAGAGAAACCGCCAATAAGCCCTGCAGTACAAACAGAAAAGATAGAAGTTATACCCGGAGATGTAACTAAAAGCGTGAGTGTGGGAGCAGGTTTGGACACAGTCTTCAAAGATGGCCTTACAGATCTTTTGAGAAAATACGCAGACATTTTCGCATGGAGCCCAAAGGATATGCCGGGCATAGATGAATCCGTGGCAATCCACAAGTTAAATGTGGACCCAGACAAAGCACAAAAAATTCAGAAAAGAAGGAATTTTGCCCCAGAATGACAACAGGCAATTGACATTGAGATTGACAAACTGCTGGACGCAGATTTAATTTGCGAAGTCGCCTACCCTAAATGGGTTGCAAACGTAGTACTGGTGAAAAAAGCTAACAGGAAATGGAGAATATGTGTTGATTACACGGACTTAAACGCAGCATGCTCCAAAGATCCATATCCACTTCCCTCAATAGACCAACTCATAGATGCAACAGCGGGTCATTTGATGTTAAGCTTCATGGATGCTTACTCAGGCTACAACCAAATCAAATTGACCCCAGAAGACAGAGAAAAAACAGACTTCATTACACACAGGGGGGTGTATTGTTACAAAGTCATGCCATTCGGACTAATCAACGTCGGTGCTACCTTCCAAAAAACCATGAATAAAATCTTTGCCGGTCAGTTGGGCCGAAACATGGAAGTATACGTGGATGATCTCATAGTAAAGTCGCTCTTAACGGCTTCACACTTGCAAGACTTGGAAGAATGTTTCTCCACACTCAGAAAACACAGCATAAAACTCAATCCGGACAAATGTACATTTGACCTAGATGCAGGCAAGTTCCTTGGCTTCCTGGTATCTCACAGAGGCATCGAGGCCAATCCTGAAAAGATAAAGGCTATAATTGACATGCAACCGCCAAAGACACTGAAGGAAATACAAAAACTAACGGGAAGACTAGCCGCTCTAAGAAGATTCATAGCAAAGCTAGCAGACAGATGCCTTTCGTTTTTTGACACATTAAAAGGAGCAACCAAAACCAAGGCAATATCTTGGACGGCTGAATGCCAGAAAGCCTTCGAAGACCTCAAAACATATCTCTCTTCTGCTCTATTGCTTGTCGTCGCAGCTCCTTCAGAACCGTTGTCACTTTACTTATCCGCCACAGATAAAGCTTTAGGGGCGGTACTCATAAAAGAAGAAAATGGAGAGCAAAAACAAGTCTATTATGTCAGCCAAGTGCTCAAAGATGTCGAAACCCGTTATTCAAATGTCCAAAAATTTGCTCTTGCTTTGGTCGTAGCAAGCAGAAAATTAAGACATTACTTCCAAGGCAGGCAAATCAGGGTTATCACGGACCAACCACTGAGAAAAATACTTCACAAACCAGATTTATCAGGCCGATTGATCAGTTGGGCCGTTGAGCTTGGCCAATTCGATTTAAAGTACACACTAAGAACCGTCATCAAAGCACAAGCATTGGCAGACTTTGTGGTCGAATGTTCGTTTTCAACAGCGGAAAAAGAAACTTTCGCAGAAACCATAGCAACAGCAGGCAACCACTGGCAACTGTATGTGGACGGTTCCTCCACAAACACCCGTTGCGGAGCGGGCCTTATCCTTACTAGCCCCAACGGTTTCTAAGTCAGACAAGCCATACAACTGAACTTCAAAGCTACAAATAACCAGGCAGAATATGAGGCACTCTTGGCCGGTTTGACATTAGCAAAGAACTTACAAGTAAAAAAGATCACCATATACAGCGATTCACAACTGGTTGTTCGTCAAACAACAGGGGATTATTCAACTAAAGACAGCAACCTTAGCAAGTATCAGGAATTGGTGCAAACAATGCTGACCCAATTTGAGGAATACTCTCTCGAACAGATAGATCGGGCAGATAACACAATGGCAGACATGTTGTCTAAATTAACTCAAGGGGAAAAAGTAGAGACGGACACCATATACTTTGAGGAATTAACCGCTCCAAGTGTAAACAGAATGGACATCATGGAGGTCAGCCCGCCGGTAGATAACTGGATGAACCCTTACATCCGTTATTTGGAAAGTGGCACACTGCCAATCGATGGCATCAAAGCTAAAATACTCTAGTCTCAAGCAACAAAGTACTTCATTCAGGAAGGCACCCTATACAAAAGAAGCTTTGATTCTCCCATACTCAAATGTGTCGATGAGGAGGAAGCCTTATATTGTATGAGGGAGGTTCATGAAGGCATTTGTGGCGACCACATGGCTGGAAAGGCATTGGCACATAAAATACTCAGACAAGGCTATTACTGGCCCAAAATGCACAAGGAATGCAAAAACTTCACCAAAAAATGCCACCAATGCCAACTGTTTAGCAATATGTCCAGAAAACCGCCAGCCCTACCTGCAACCATTCTATCACCCATACCATTTGCCGTATGGGGCATTGACATTATGGGACCATTCCCTAGAGCCAAAGGTGATCTACAATATGACATGGTCGCCATTGATTATATGACCAAATGGGCAGAGGCAAAGGCACTTAAAAACATTACGCAAGATGATGCCATTCGTTTTGTTCGAGAGCAAGTCATCACAAGGTTTGGAATTCCGGTAGTGCTTATATCCGACAACGGTACACAGTTTGTGGGGTCAAAATTCACGAAGTTTCTATCCGACCACGGGATCAAACACAAGAAAGCATCTGTTTGTCACCCTCAAAGCAACGGTCAAGTCGAAGTAACCAATCGCATCATTGTCCGCGATTTAGAAAAAAGATTAACTACATCAAAGAAGAAATGGCCGCATGAGTTGCCTAATGTTCTTTGGTCTTACCGGACATCTGCCAGAACAAGCACTGGAGAGTCCCCATTCAAATTGGCTTTTGGCACAGAAGCCCTTTTACCAGTCGAGATAGGCTCACCATCATATCGCGCTATCAATTTTGAAGAAGAGACAAATGCTCAAGGACTCAAAACAAATCTAGACCTTCTAGATGAAACAAGGGAAACTGCTGTGGAAAAAATGGTCGTTTACAAAGAAAAAACAAAAGAATTCTTTGGGAAAAGAGCCAGAATCAAAGCCTATGTAGAAGGCGATTTGGTTAACAGGGCAACTGAAGCATCTGACCCCAGGCACACTGGAAAACTTATGCCAAAATGGGAAGGTCCTTACAAAATCATCAAAGTGCTCAGGCCGGGTTCCTACAAACTAGCCCGCCTAGATGGCACTGAAGTTAACAACACTTGGCATGGCGACAAACTATGGTAATATTACCAATAGATGGCTACATAGTCATATATGTTTTGTAACGAAGGGAATTACGTTTTTTAATGGAATACTTTTGCGGAAAAACTATCTACATTTACATCCAGCAAGTCTTTCAACTATAATAGCAAAATTATCAAAGTCCCTAAGCGGGCCAGCAACCAACTACAATAGCAAATTTATCAAAGTCCCTAAGCGGGCCAGCAACCAACTACAATAGCAAAATTATCAAAGTTCCTAAGCGAGCCAGCAACCAACTACAATAGCAAAATTATCAAAGTCCCTAAGCGGGCCAGCAACCAACTACAATAGCAAAATTATCAAAGTCCCTAAGCGGGCCAGCAACCAACTACAATAGCAAAATTATCAAAGTCCCTAAGCGGGCCAGCAACCAACTACAATAGCAAAATTATCAAAGTCTTTAAGCGGGCCAGCAACCAACTACAATAGCAAAATTATCAAAGTCCCTAAGCGGGCCAGCAACCAACTACAATAGCAAATTTCTATCGGCCGTTAGACGGGCATGATGACAACTATGGATTTCAATCTAAGATTTTTATCAAGAAAGAGCCAAGTCCCCTAGACGGGCATGATGACAACTATGGATTTCAATCTACGGTTTTTATCAAGAAAGAGCCAAGTCCCCTAGACGGGCATGATGACAACTATGGATTTCAATCTACGGTTTTCATCAAGAAAGAGCCAAGTCCCCTAGACGGGTATGCTAACAACTATGAATTTCGATCTACACTTTTGCCAAAACAGAGCTAAGGCTCTTAGACGGCCACAAAAACAAATGAAAACGACTACAGTACACAATTCAATGCCAACGGCACTTGCTACAACAAAAAGCCAATAACTTCAAGTCAAAATTGCAAGGGATGACTACTACAGGCAGTCTACAGAAAAAAATTCACACATGAGCTAAATATACGATGTAACAAAGAGCTAAAAAGCAAAGGACAAACTACTGTCGACGAAAAAAGATACTTTTTATTAAAAAATAAAGGATTACAAGCATGTTATTACAGGGATTGAGATCCTATATCTACAAATCCTTCATGCTTGGGGAGCTTTCTTCTTAGCATCCATCCTTCTTCTCAGAACTTTCACTCTGAGGAGGGGCACGAAAACGGAAGTCAATTGCATCCGTCTCCGGTGCATCTTTGGCCTCTTCTGCGACACGAGTACGGGCAATTTTCCGAGCATGCTTCCGGAATTCTTCAGCCGAGTACAGGTCGCCCTCTTCCTCGTGATGATTAGCAAGAGCTAACCAAAGATCCTCACTCTCTTTAGAGAGAGAACGCTCCCGTGCCCCCGCAAAAGGGCTGAAGAAATCATCCATCTTAGAAATGTCCATATGATTGAATGAAAAGGGATGGATTCTTTAGATCAAATGTAGAAGAGGTTTATCCAAAACAAGAACAAAACCCTCCTATTTATAGGGGGTAGAAGGAGGTTCAAATTATGACCAGTCAAAAGCTACGGTTCCCATGCAAAGAAAAGTAAAGACGCGGTCAATATATTTTGACTCCCATGCAGCATTAAATGCTCGAAACAGACTCCCACAGTCAAAATTACAATTTCTAGGTAAACATTTTCCAACACATATTTACTACCAACTTTGACAAAGAAATACAAACCCAAATTCGATTATATCTTGAAACAAAATTACCAAAATATATACAAAAACAAAAAATATCCTAGAGTTTGAAATTTCCAAAGTACGAAACTATATCAAGATGTTTCCAAGTCAGACAGCGGACACACCCGCTGAGTGACTTCAAAACAAGTCAAAAAGAAATAAGTTCATCGCAGAAGTTACAAAAATAAGCTAAGCCCAACGAGACCCCCTCAGTGGCTCCGCCATACCCCTCAACGGCTCTACATCTTATCATCACTATTATATACCGCAACAATGGCATTAAGGGGTTGGATATCCACATCAGGCACAGTGGGACTTAAAGAAGCATCTACTTGTTCAATTTCAGCCACAGCAGGATTCAAAACAGCATCCTCTTCATCACTTTCACTATAAGTAGCCGCTATAACTGACAACGGAGTAATATCTACTGCAACTTCAGGGTTCTCAGTGGCAACCATCTCATTCTCAGCGGTATGCGTGCCCATATCACCAACAACGACATCAGACTGGCAACCAACACTCTTTCTCTCGATCTCCCCAAGACGGGCTTTCAAGGCTCTGGCTTTACGTTTGGATTTCTTTACTTTCGACTTTAGCCTAGCCAACTGAGTTTGTAATTGAGCAATCTCGGGTACGGTATTAGCGGGATCCTGCCTTTGCTGCACTACAACGCCACCCGCTACCACAGTTGCAGCCTTGGCGGCTTCAGCCTTTACGATTTCAGCAAACTTAGCACTATTTCTAAACTTCAATATGGCATCCGTTTCGGTTGGCCGAGAATTAAGATGGGCTTCAGCATCATCGCCACGTTCCTTCTCAAATTTTAGCAAAGCAGTCAAGTTTTTTACCTGTTCGGATAAAGTGACCTTCTCAGCCTCAAGTTCCATTTTATCCTCCGCCAAAAACCTTCGCAAATCGACGCTATATGCATAGCTCGCTTTAAGGTCAGTCTTCTCAGTTTCAATCTCGTGTAAAGCCCTAGCAGCATTATCTTTCATAACCCTCTCAGCGGACAGCTCCGCTTCTAGTAACTTCACTCTCTGTTTCAAAGCAATATTACTGCTACGATACATATTACCACGAGCCATCAAGCCTATATACATACATTGATTCTACAAAAAACACAAACACAAAAAACAAACACGTCAACAACGGACATCAACCAGAAATAAACTACATAAACTATCAAAAATTTACATACCCGTGCAGCATATTTTTTGGACAGCCGGCACATCCGCTCCCAACTCAACTCATTCATCCTCAAAAGATCATCATCAGTCATGGAATCAACAGTGAAAGTGTTAGGTCCCGACTTAAAAAGAAATCCATAACCAGGCCTGGCTCCAACTTCTGCATCATCCACTTCATCGTCACTGCTTGTGTAATACACTATCTCCTCAGAAGCATCTCCGACATCCTCAACGTCATCATCAGCATCATCCTCACCATCATCCCCAGTAGCATCCTCAACATCATACTCAATATCAATACCATCAGAATCATTCTCAATGGGTTGCTCCATAACTTGGTTTTCCAGAGCAGGCTCGCTCACCTGAGTAGGCTCAATACGCCTACGTTTCGAAGTACTAGCCTCCGTAACAGCCTTGCACTTTGATCGACGAAGAGTTTCATGTTCGCACTTATTCACGCAAGAGAACGTGGTCAACAAGTAATATAGAGTAAATAGGATTCGTTCCCACAGAGACTCAAATTGTTCGTTATGTTCACTTATGCACCAGCTTATGATTTACACTCACTGCTAAGACAATCACAATATTGGTTTTGATTTAACTAATGATTAATTACCAACTAAGCCAATTACGAGAAAATAACTTAAGGATTAACTTTATAATAAACAAACATGGGATTTCAATTTCATTTACTACTTCATCTAGAATCTTATGCCCTTTAGCCTAGCATGTGACAGAGTTGATTACTGATTAGATGCACTAAACTGATACACACCAACTTTCGTTGTGCATATACCATCCTACTGATCATCCACAATTGATAGAAGTCAAGTAGTCACCAAATATGTGTAGTCCCTATATGTCTATAGCAATTGAACACATACCGGTTGAAAATCAAGCACCCATTAAACCACATAGTCGATGCAAGACGGTTAGAATCACATCACAAATTAATACATGTTCTTCACATGCAAAAACCTATGCTAGCATGAATTGTTCTAAACCCTAGATCCACTTTCGCATTCACTAGGATTAAACAAACAATTACAAGTGTTCGCGACTCACTTATAACGAATAAGCATAAACATACTAGGCAATCAATACATTCCATCACACACCAAGGCATAATTAACACTCAATAACTAGAATCCATAGCAAAATCCATTAAAACCCCATGATAACGAATTAGCCCATAATCGACCTCATCGCCATCATGGGTTCAATTGATAACATAATTCTAAAATAAACAATTAAATATAGAAGAAGAAATAAGGTTTAGAATTAAATCCCCAAAATAGAAGAGTACAAAGGTTCCAAGAATAATCCTTGCTTGTCACTAGCTTGGAGAATTTCCTTGAAAATGTTCTTGAAATCTAGATGAAAAGTGTTGATAGTTGCTAAGAAAAAACTAAGAACCACCATAGATCTGTTTTTCAAGTCTAGATATTACATAAATAGATGCCCTAAAAATAGGCCCAAAATACTCGACCCGGAACAAGACACAAAAACTGCCAAAAGATGACCCAACAGGCGCCATAGCGCATGCACAACGCGCAAGAGCGCTCCGCACAGCGCCACAGCGCCTCGACACAGCCCCAAGGCCGCGCAACTGCGCCTCAGACATGCGCAAGAGCGCTCCAAATCCCCTGGAATTCAACCCCCGCGCGCGCAGTAGCGCCCTACTTCGCGCCGTGGCGCCTTCCTCCTGCACTACACTCGCGCAACGGCGCCCAATTCAAGCGCAACAGCGCCTTGAAGCTCCTGGAATGCGCGCCTGTTGGTTCCTTGCGCGCGCTATAGCGCCTAACCAAGTGCCAGGGCGCCTCCTTGGCCCTGGAATTGCTTCAAAACTTCTACAACTTGACACTTCTACAACTTGACTTGTTGCCATGCTCTTATTTTCTTGTGCAAGCTCCAGATTAAATTCACACCACCAAAATCACCATTTTAGCACCAAATGCCTTCAATGATAAAACCTACACAATTTACATAAAAAACGTATCAAATGACAACGAAACTTGAGAACATGCAAACAATTAAAGTCCAAACGGAAGGTAATTTAGTGGATATAAAATCCACTTATCAAACCCCCAAACTTAAACCGTTGCTTGTCCTCAAGCAATGCAAACTCAGTTTAAAAATGAAGAATGAATGCAACTAATAACTACATGCCATGATAATACGAAAAATGTCCTAATGCAATGATCCCACACAAATTTTCCGAAACCAACTCAACAAGCAAACGTCTCAACGAATGCAACAACTCCAAACAGAGCTCGACTAAGGCCCCGTATACTAACAGTACATGCTCGGAAACGTGGTGTGTGCATTTCTCACTAGATATACTCTCGAAACTAGATCAAAGGCATAACCAATTCTTCGCCAAAACAATCACATGTTTATAAACAGAATAGACTTTAGACACTCCATAACCTAGGAACACCTCCACCCTCATCCAAGGTAGACAGAAACTCATGCTTTATTACCATACTACGACACTACATATACAATACGCATGCTTATTTAACCGTGCAATGAATGAGACCCCAAAAGGCTTATACAATAATACCCATGTAGCGAGTGTTGGGTCAGTGGATCCCAGACTATAAAGCCTTAGGTCACTAGGACTAAGTCCCCTCAGACTTAATTACTCGAGTATTAAAGAGCTCACTCTGGTTAATTTTGCATTAACAAAATTGTTCGCACTTATTCACGCAAGAGAACGTGGTCAACAAGTAATATAGAGTAAATAGGATTCGTTCCCACAGAGACTCAAATTGTTCGTTATGTTCACTTATGCACCAGCTTATGATTTACACTCACTGCTAAGACAATCACAATATTGGTTTTGATTTAACTAATGATTAATTACCAACTAAGCCAATTACGAGAAAATAACTTAAGGATTAACTTTATAATAAACAAACATGGGATTTCAATTTCATTTACTACTTCATCTAGAATCTTATGCCCTTTAGCCTAGCATGTGACAGAGTTGATTACTGATTAGATGCACTAAACTGATACACACCAACTTTCGTTGTGCATATACCATCCTACTGATCATCCACAATTGATAGAAGTCAAGTAGTCACCAAATATGTGTAGTCCCTATATGTCTATAGCAATTGAACACATACCGGTTGAAAATCAAGCACCCATTAAACCACATAGTCGATGCAAGACGGTTAGAATCACATCACAAATTAATACATGTTCTTCACATGCAAAAACCTATGCTAGCACGAATTGTTCTAAACCCTAGATCCACTTTCGCATTCACTAGGATTAAACAAACAATTACAAGTGTTCGCGACTCACTTATAACGAATAAGCATAAACATACTAGGCAATCAATACATTCCATCACACACCAAGGCATAATTAACACTCAATAACTAGAATCCATAGCAAAATCCATTAAAACCCCATGATAACGAATTAGCCCATAATCGACCTCATCGCCATCATGGGTTCAATTGATAACATAATTCTAAAATAAACAATTAAATATAGAAGAAGAAATAAGGTTTAGAATTAAATCCCCAAAATAGAAGAGTACAAAGGTTCCAAGAATAATCCTTGCTTGTCACTAGCTTGGAGAATTTCCTTGAAAATGTTCTTGAAATCTAGATGAAAAGTGTTGATAGTTGCTAAGAAAAAACTAAGAACCACCATAGATCTGTTTTTCAAGTCTAGATATTACATAAATAGATGCCCTAAAAATAGGCCCAAAATACTCGACCCGGAACAAGACACAAAAACTGCCAAAAGATGACCCAACAGGCGCCATAGCGCATGCACAACGCGCAAGAGCGCTCCGCACAGCGCCACAACGCCTCGACACAGCCCCAAGGCCGCGCAACTGCGCCTCAGACATGCGCAAGAGCGCTCCAAATCCCCTGGAATTCAACCCCCGCGCGCGCAGTAGCGCCCTACTTCGCGCCGTGGCGCCTTCCTCCTGCACTACACTCGCGCAACGGCGCCCAATTCAAGCGCAACAGCGCCTTGAAGCTCCTGGAATGCGCGCCTGTTGGTTCCTTGCGCGCGCTATAGCGCCTAACCAAGTGCCAGGGCGCCTCCTTGGCCCTGGAATTGCTTCAAAACTTCTACAACTTGACACTTCTACAACTTGACTTGTTGCCATGCTCTTATTTTCTTGTGCAAGCTCCAGATTAAATTCACACCACCAAAATCACCATTTTAGCACCAAATGCCTTCAATGATAAAACCTACACAATTTACATAAAAACGTATCAAATGACAACGAAACTTGAGAACATGCAAACAATTAAAGTCCAAACGGAAGGTAATTTAGTGGATATAAAATCCACTTATCATTTCACTACCGGTATCTTTCGCTCCTTCCACCGCTACCTCCTGCTCTTTCTCAACAGACAACTCCTTCCCGGTATCAACATGCACACCGAATTTACTCCCACTAGCAACTAACTTAGCAGGAGCAACAACCGAACCCCGCTCTTCCCTTTGAATAGCAGCCCTTACACCCAGAGAGTGGAAATCAAACTCATCATTAGTATCTGTCACCATGTGAGAAACAACTGTCCTTCTTACCACAACACCCGCACTTTCACCCTCAGAATCAGCCACAAAGTCCCTTTCAATGGACGGCTCTTTCTCAGCAGGAACATCCCTCTCCGCGGACATTTCTTTCTCAACGGATTCATCGTCATCAGCAATGTACTCATCCCCTTAGGCATCTTGCAGATTTTCCTCAAATACATCATCTCTTTCTCTAGCAGTAGAACCACCGACCAACTCCTCAGATAGAGAATCACCCTCAGAATTTACATCATCATCACCAACGTCATCTTCAGAAAATTCCTCCTCAGAAACGGGCTCTTCAACGACGGTGTCGACCTCAACAGGGGCAGATGTTTGACCAACCTCAACATTACCAGACAGATCAAAAGCATCTAGAATATTATCAACAACAAATAACCCGGCACGAACCCGTTTAGGCCTTGGCGGCATAGTAAGCATAAAGTCAGCATATAACTTTGCCTCCCTCAAACCCAGAATCTGGTGTAGATCAAGCTCCTGCTTACGAGGATCCAACACTACAAAAATAAATAGCAATGTCAGCCACAAGACACAACAAAAAATTGACAAAGTATAAACAAGAAACTTACAACAATGCCTTCTCAAATCGGTCGGGTCAATCAAATTATTTTCTGTCCACACTTCACCCAACACCATCACAAGGCTAATAAGGACGTCAACTTCATTACGACTCAGCCGATTACGATTCACCTTATAAGCACACTCGACCTTTTTCGTGAAACTCCTCTTGCCATCCAGCCATTCCTTTGGGAAATGCAAACGGTCGATGGCCGTTCAGGGCTTTTCCTATGCGACTTTTCGGCTTCACAAACTGTAACTCGAAAAAGGGTTTAGCACTGCTGGCTTTCACATCAAACAAGCAGAAAAATGCCTTGAAAGTAGGCTGCTTCCTCTTTCTCTCACAACTAGCTATAAACCAGTTTATGGACTTTATCGAGTTAGGAGTAAACTGAGCCAACGGACACCTAAAATGAAGACGGAACAAATCCATGATAAATTTATGGGGGGGCAGGCGGAAACCCGCCTTCAAATGACTGATGGGTATGCACATGGATCCATCATCAAACCGGTGGTATAGTCGTTCCCCAGCCTCTGCACGTCTCCAAAAGTAACCATCTTCAATCCTAAACATCCTCGATACATACTCGGCCCACTCATCCGCCTTGAAAGTACTATCATGCTGCAGATGGGAAAATTCGGCAAATTCTTTGTCCATTTCGGCATTTGAATACGGCGTGGGGGGCACTTTGGTCGCCCGAAACAAACTCTCACTACTCTCGAAATACTGATAACGGTTTCTTGGCAGAACGGCTGGAAATGTTAACTGATTTGGGTTCGCCCAGCGACCATACCCATTTATCAATGCTCTCTTCTCGCCGGTAGCAGGATCGGTAAATTCATCACCCATCTGCAATAAAGTTCTTAAAGTAAATGGTACACATACCTCCTATAGAAAAACCGCTAACAAATAACAAGGTACAGGTGGATATTCTCAAGAATTTACATTTTTTCTTGTTTATTTATCAACAAAACGATTCATATTCTACTTCCCTCCACAAACAACGAAACCCTAGCATCATAAAGCAATTTATATACTTTATCCAATACATACATACACATATACAGACCCCCACTTACATGAACACACTCTTACACCATCGATTCACGAGAATTGCAATCACAAAAAACTGACAATAAACTATTGACAAACACAAGAACAAGTTATCACAGACCAAAATCGGACAATTTACAACCTACGAAAGCGAAATAGAATCACTACAAATTATCCCAAAACACCAAAACTCAAACCCATCTCGAAAAATCCTATATACTCACACAGATATCGCAACAATGGAGTTACAAACATGGCACATTTATCTAGGAAACAGAAATCACAAAAGAAATATACAAAGAAGCAAGAATTTCACCTTAAAGCAGGAGATAAAAATGGCTTCAAGTAGCACAAATTTCGTCGATCACCGGAAAAAGCACAACAAGCAAAAGCCGAGAACAAAACGAGAAAATATGGAGAAAACAAGATACGAAGACAGTGAAAAAATAAAAAGAAACTGCACATCTACCCATCTTAATACGTGAGGCGCGTGAAAAGAGGGGAGAAAAATTATAGCAGACACGTGGCAATTTCTGATTGGGACACGTCAAAGGCAAGCAGTAGTGGCCTCGGTACAAAACACCAACTACTCAATTGGTAATAACTTCTCACTTTTCTCTTCATATTACATCACAAAGGTACATTCTCTTTCCACCCAAAGGTCACTTCGCTCATTAATACGAACCACCACTTATCATTTCTCATATTATTGACATTTATTATTATTCCCTCATTTATTTCGAATTTCTCATTTATTATCAATTATTGCATTTATTCCAAGAACAGTTACACATAGCAAACAAAAACGTTTCAACTTACAAGCCCGTCAAGCACCAAAACCCGTTGTCAACCGCATCATATTTTCACAAATTTTTTCTAACTCCTAAGTGTTGTCCGCCAACACTTGGGGGGCATATTTTCACAAATTTTTTCTAACTCCTAAGTGTTGTCCGCCAACACTTGGGGGGCATATTTTCACAAATTTTTCCCCAACTCCTAAGTGTTGACCGCCAACACTTGGGGGGCATATATAGTAATCTATTCAAAACATTGCTGCATGTGGTCTTTTCGTAGTTCTCTCCTCCTCCTGCCCGCTCACACGCACAGAAGGAGTGGGGGGCAATGATAGGTACCCGCTGTAAGCCTACAGCGGGGACCCGCTGCCACCGTCACCTTAACAGTACTTGCAATTTACACACGTGTCATTATATGTTATCTTTACTAAAATTACTCAACTTGGCAATAAATATCTTTACAAAAATACTTGTGCAAAATATCTTGGTATCTTGTTTACTAAGGCAGGGGACCATAAAGGTAGTCAAGAGAACACAAGGACATTCAACTGTAGCAAAAGCGGCTGTGGTAGGATCGAGGTATGTGAGGAAGGGACACTAATCATTGTTCCAATGGTGGCTCACTGTAGCTCTAACGGCACAACAAGTGGGTAGCCAAGTGGATAAAACAGTGATTGGGAGTCCTAGCCTATAAATACCCCCATTCTGCACATAAGGTGAACACACACAATTTTAGCAGCACAAACTTATTACTCATTCTCTCCCTTCACACAGATACATTCTTACTCGTTCGATTATTATTATTCCGATTACTGATTCTCACACCGAAGGTGCTTGACGGCCACCACCCCCGGACAAGCATTATTTTGCAGATATCCAAACTTAAGTGAATTATCCCCGGAACAGTGCTCAGAACAGTGATCGGAAGTCTCTAATCGGCCGTGAGGATTATCAGTCTGCAAACTGAAGAATCAAATGGGTCAGAAATGGGGTTGTGATCGATGAGTGGTAGGATCCCAATCAGTGTTAAGGTTGTTCCATGCAGTTTAATTTATTAATTTATTATTTATAGTAGTCAATATATTCAAGAATCGGACAACTTGGGACTTGGGAGTAATAACTTAGATTATCAGTGTTGATAGATTTTTGCAATAGTCAATGAATTCACAAATAGACGGTGAAGGAGAAGTTTCCCCATGTCGTTGCATTTATAAAAATGCACGGATGAGGCATAGCAATACTTTGCCATTAGTTTGTTTTAAAAATATTAACTGGATACATTGTTAGATTATTTTTTATAATCTAATTATTCTATTTAGACTAATTAAGTGATCTAAAATAAAGTGTCCAATAACATCTTATTCGGTATGGACTTTGTAATGTGTAATACCCAATAGTAATCTGATTAGGATTAATGGGGTCTAATTAGAGTACTGTATAAAGAACATAATAGGGTCTTGGTCCCCAAGGCTATTCACAACCTCTATTCCTCTATTCCCATCAGTCAGAGAGAGATACGGCTAGAGGCGAATCAAGTCTGTGAAAGATCAAGTCCCGAATCCGTATACATAATCTACCGTCATGGAATCAGGTACGCTTCCGTACTACAGTTTTATCATGTAATCTTGATAATATCACATAAGATAATCCGTGTTTATTTAGTTAGATCTAACAATTTGTATCCGAGCCTATCTTATATTGAATTATTAGGGTTGATCATATATATTATATGATTATTATCCGAGTTAAGTTTATATACGTATGTATATATTGTGGATTTTTTTTTTGTGTTTTAGTTGCATGTACACAATTAATCCAATTTTTCGGATATATGTGCCATACGTTTTTTTTGTAGCATGATTTATGTGCAGTCGGCTATATTCGTATTAATTGAAATCAATTTTGGTTGTGTGGTACTGGCTAAACAATACTCCTCGTTGATAATAATCATGATCATAACATTGATTTTATATGCATAACATTGATCATAACATTGATTTTATTGTGGAGTACTAAGATTTCTTGAAATTGTATATGCATTATAAGTGCCTCGTTGATAATAATCATGATCATAACATTGATTTTATAATGATACACCTGATGTTCAGGTAATTGTCATGTAATTTGACTAGCTGGAATCAGGTTATGGTTTGGTTTTGGTTTGGGATTATGCGACATTGCATTTAATTATGTATTAGGATTGCGGACAGCGGATTGCCCTAATTTATTTTTTTTTGGTTATGCACATAATCATAATCATGTTATTTGTTTAATCTGTGGTACATGATTGTTATAATATTGTGATTCGGACAGTTTTTTAATAATTCTGTCATTATGAATTTTTTTTATTTCATTTGTTGTAAGATATTAAAATATTGGGTTATTGTTTTAATATTTTTACAATAACACGGATTTGGGCACATTTTTTTAAAAGAAAGAAAAAAATATTTTTTTCTTGTCCTTTTATTTCGCGAATAAATGAATTGAAGCAAAATATTGCCAAAGTGATATTTATGTGTAGATTTATTTATTTTGAAATATTAGGATGTGTATGTTTATTATTTATGCGTTATAATAATTGGCCCAAAGGAAGATTATTTAATGGCCAAATAATGAATGTACGTGCGAGAATAAATATGTAATAATTATAAATTTTTCATGTGAGTAATAAACCGGTCCAAAGGAAGGTTATTGCTTGACCGAATTTATTATTAATATTTGATTTCTGCGTGGAGAGTACCACTTGCAAGTTAATATTTCTGTCCAATGACTAAATATTAATGTTGTGCTAGGTATCTTGTTTGAATGGGCCCACACACACTATAGTATTTAATTCATGTGTTTTTTTTTGTGCTATTATGTATGCATATATATGACATGAATTTCCATTATGCGAGCTTATATGTTTTGTTTTAAATTGCTAGTTAATACATCTGCTGCTAATATAACTGCCAACATGAACTCCATTCCTGTGCTTAACGACACAAACTTTAAGAGCTGGAAAGAGTACGTTCTGTTAGTTCTCGACTGCATGGATTTAGACTATGCTATAAGGAAAGAACAACTTTCTTCTCTTACCGATGAAAGTTCTAATAGTGATAAATTGAACTTTGAGAAGTGGGAGCGTTCTAATCGCTTAAGTCTAATGATGATTAAGCGCAGCATTTCTGAAGCATTCAGGGGCGGTATGTCTAATGAGGATGTTGAGTTTGAGTGGGAAGATAAAGTTAGGGATGTTGTCTTTGAGGAAGAATCAGTTTCTTTGCCTCATGTAGTTCAAGATAACAATGTGGATATACTTGTACAGTTTCCTACTCAAAATCAAGATGATGCTCAAGAAGAGCAAACTCAACAAACTCAAGAGAAAGTGCCACTTAGTAGATCCACTAGAGACAATAATGGCATTTGTGGCTATATCATAAGTTCAGTGGTAGTAAATTTATATTCCTTGTGCTTTATGTCGATAATATAATATTGGCTTGCAACGATATATGCTTATTGCACGAAACCAAGAGATTTCTTACTTCTCGTTTTGAGATGAAGGATCATGGTTACGCCTCTTTTGTATTAGGAATTAAGATACATCGAGACTGTTCTCGAGGTATCCTGGTTATCACAAAAGAGCTATATCGATAAGATGCTTGCTAAGTTTGGCCCACAAATAAGTACTCCTGTTGCTAAAGGAGATAAGTTTAGTCTCAAACAGTGCCCTAAGAATGATCATGAAGGAAAGGAGATACAGAACATTCCATATGCTTCGGCTATTGGGAGTCTTATGTAAGGTCAAGTTTGTACCCGGCCGGATTTGGCATTCATTGTGGGTATGTTAAGCAGATATTCGAGTAAACCCGAATTATAATTAAAGGGGTTATGAGGTACTTGTAATGAACAAAATATTACATGCTCGTTTATCGGAAGTCGGAAAATTTGGAGATCACTATGTATTCCGATTCCGATTTCTTTGATTGTGTAGATGCAAGAAAATCTACTTCTGGTTAAGTTTTTTTTGTTATGTCTAAACATATAGACATTAAATATCAAGTTATTATAGAGAGAATGCAATATCAATTAGTGACTATTGAGTTTATAAGAACATATTCTATGCTAGCAAACCCACTTACTAAAGTTTTTTTGACACCATAAAGTTTTTTCTTGGGCATACTGCTCATATGGGTGTCGTCTCATTGGAGGATATTCAGTTTTAGTGGGAGTTATTTTTTGTTTTGTTCTTATATTCGGTACTAAGTTTTTATTGACACTATGGTGATATTTGTGTTTTTGAGTATTCTGCAGAATAAAGTTATTCTATTTATTTCTCTCTATTGCTCAATATGAGCTGTATCTTTCAATTGTGGTTTTGACATAAAGTTTGAAAGAATAAAGATTGATCTCACTAAGGTATTAAGGACCAATTGGAAATAGGCATGATTGAGATCACATTGCATGTAATTTCCAGTTACACATCCATACTTGATCTATGTCATTGAATATATTTATGCGGTGATCATTGAGGATCGAGTTACGATAATGTGACGAAGGTCGCTTTGGTTTCATGTTTATATATGAGATGGACCAGATTGACTAAGGAAGATGTTTTATAAAGAATAAACAATTTTTGTGCGCACTTGTGGTTATTGAATGTAATTATTGTTTGGAACAATTTGTAGCCCAAGTGGGAGATTGTTAGATTATTTTTTATAATCCAATAATAATTTATGGGCTTACAAATTAAAGACAATTATATTTAATGTTTATTCTATTTGGACTAATTAAGTGATCTAAAATAAAGTGTCCAATAACATCTTATTCGGTATGGGCTTTGTAATGTGTAATACCCAATAGTAATCTGATTAGGGTTAATGGGGTCTAATTAGAGTACTGTATAAAGAACATAATAGGGTCTTGGTCCCCAAGGCTATTCACAACCTCTACTCCTCTATTCCCATCAGCAGAGAGAGATACGACTAGAGGCGAATCAAGTCTGTGGAAGATCAAGTCCCGAATCCGTATACATAATCTACCGTCATGGAATCAGGTACGCTTCTGTATTACAGTTTTATCATGTAATCTTGATAATATCGCATAAGATGATCCGTGGTTATTTAGTTAGATCTAACATATATTCCACTCAAATTTTAATAAATTATTAATGATTTATTTTAATAAATAATTTTTGATTTAATATTTTATGTAAAATTAATTGACACAAAAACGATGCTGAGTTCGTAAAGTTTACTTAAAATTTAGTTTAAATCTAATAGAATTTATTGGATTTTGGTGAAATTTCAAAAAATTAAAAATATATTATAAAATTATGTGAAATCCCAAATTTACTCTTTTAAATCTATCAAAATCAAGAAATTTTTGAATATCGTCAAATTGAAATTATTTGTAATCCACATTGAATCTCTAAATTTTAAAAGATTTCATAAAATTTGGAATAAATTTCAAAAATCTTTTTAAAAATTGAATTAACAACATCAAATTTTAAAAGTTGTTTAAATCTTTTGTTGAATACACTCAAATAATAATGAATTTCTTAAAATTTATACTAAATATCCCGATTTTTTTTAAAATCCTATAATATCTGGATTAAATACACCTCCGAAGAGCTTCTAGTTCAATGATTTTTTTAATAAAATTCGTATCACTTTTTCAATTTTGATTATATTAATATAAAATATAAAATGATATGAATTATCGTTCCATTAAGTTATAATTTTTATACATCAAAACACAAATTTAGCCGAATATTTAAAGGAAGTCAATAGCGTTAAAAATTAAAATCTCCAATGTTAAAAATAAACGGCACAAAATCATTTTAGTTACCTTTAACAATTTAATTATGTTTTAAATAATTATTATAATATCTTAACCTTTTTTAAGGTATTATAATATCTTAACCTTTTTTTAAGGTATTATAATGTGCCCATTTGGCAAATCCGTTGATGAACTTATAAGTTACTTATTTCGGAAAAAAATTCGTATTTACATATTTTTTTTTTAGAAAAAAATGTGTATGGAGAGTTTAATATTCGTAATCTTGCAAAAATAAGTTACTTATTTCAGAAAAAAGTACATATTTCCTAACTTTTTTCCAAAATAAGTAACTTATTTCTGAAAAATAAATTTCCCAAACGGACCCAATATCTTAACCTTTTGTAGTATCCTTTTTACAACTAAAATTAATCACAAGTTTTAAAAGAAAATATCATATTAATTTAGTTTTTTAAATAGAATTACAAAAAAAAATAAAAAAAAATAGAGCTAGTATAAGCTGTGATGCACTGAAAATTCCATCACAACACCCGCCATTCCACATCGACACCACAACCCATCCACTTCCGTCACGTGTCAATCTACCCCCAATCCAACGGCCCATATTAAACCATCTCTCTTTCTCTCCCAAATCTCTCTAATTCAACACTACTACCACTCCCGCTCTATGTGACACTTCATTTCCATTCTCATCGAGGAGTCCGTTCTTTTGCATATATTGGCCAAAGTTCTATTACTTAACATAAGTTGCATTCCATGAAAAACATTTTATATAAAGAATAATTTCGGGTGAACGGTGTTGGGTGACGTGGCAGACCATGTCAGTAGGTGCCATGTGGCATTGCCACGTTAGCAAATGATGATGTGGCAGTGACACGTGACAGTACCACGTCAGTAGGTGCCACGTGACACTACCACGTGTCACTGCCACGTCAATAAATGATGACGTGGCAGTGCCACGTGACACCTGTAACTTGGCCTGCCACGTCACCCAACACTGTTCACCCGAATTTAAAAAAAAAAATCTAGTGTGTGCATTTTAATTGTGTGGGTGCTCCTGGCGGGGCCGTTAGATCATAATTGATTCAATGGTTTAGATTAATTCTCTAGAGTTCTTTGTTGTTCTTTATATAAGGGTGTTCTTCATGGAGCAAAGGCCTACTTAACATATGGTTTCTCAACCATTGGATCAACCATTCAACGGTTATGATTTAAAAATATATATATCGTACCGCAGAAATTTTTCACGGTACGAGCAAATTACCAAAATGCCCCCACCTACAGTAGATTTTTAATGTGAAAACATGGGGGCATTTTTGTAATTTGCCCCGTACCGCGGAAAGTTTCTGCGGTACGTGAATAGGAAATTTTTGATGTAAAAACATGGAGCATTTTGGTAATTTTCCCGTACCGCGGTACAGTGCAATTTTTTTTTAAATCAGGACCGTTCGATGAATTATCCAACGGTATAAAAACCAAATGTTAACTACTATTTGGTAAATGTATGCCAAAGACCATTCACCTTCCATCAAATTATAAACAACAAATATATACACACATATCTCCCTGTATCTATAACTCCATCTATTATTATAAATACTCAATCACAGCTTCTTCTCTCTGTACATCACTCTCTCTCACATCTCTCTCCCTCTCTCCCATCTCCCTCTCTCTCTCTCTCTCTCACATAAACAGATACAAGACAGAGAATGAAAGAGTTTTATTACATGGTGTTTGGTGTCTTGGGGACAGTAGTGGCGGTAACGGAGCTAAGCAAGAGTAATACGGATCGAATCAACACTTTTCAGCATTTTAATTCCTTCAAAAATAATTATCTTGTTGTTTATTCTCTCATGATGGGTGATTATGTAACACCTCAGTACCACTTCGAGTAGATATTGGACTTCTGTTCAGTTTATAAGGCAAAGTACTACTACCAAGTGCACCAACAAATCATTATCTTTTGGGGGCCTGTGGTGGGCTTGTGAATTACCCAAGTTGGTGGCATTTGGGCTAGTTTACTTTGGCTTATTTAGGATTCGAAATCGAGACTTGACCCGATTTTCGAAAAAGACTCGGGATTTGACTCGGGTTGTCACATACGGTATTAGAGCCGACTCTCGAAAGCTTGATTCGTCAAGTTGCCGGAGGTGGGGACACGAAGGCTGGTGGTATTATCCCACAATGGACAGAGTTCCGGAGGTGGGGACACGAAGCCTGCCGGTATTATCCCATAATGGCTAGAGAGGAACGATCTTGGACCTATGGGATATCCGTCAGGCCTGACGAGGATGTCATGAATTTAAGTGGGGGGTTTGTAACACCCCAGTCACACATCGAGTAGATATGGGACTTCTATTCAGTTTATAAGGCAAAGTACTACTACTAAGTGCACCAACAAATCATGATCTTTTGGGGGCCTGTGGTTGGCTTGTGGATTACCCAAGTTGGTTGCATTTAGGCCAATTTGCTTTGAATTATTTCGGATTCGGAATCGGGACTTGACTCGATTTTTGAAAAAAAGACTCAAGATTTGACCCGGGTTGTCACAGATTATCTCTCCCTTGCCTTTTTATTCTTCAATTTGTTGTGTTTAGATCTGTTGTTTTTATGCCTACATTGTGTTTGATTAAATGTTTTTGGTGAATTATGCTATTTTCGATGTTCGATTTGTGTCGAATTTGATGGATCTATGTTAGGAATGTGTTTTTGATGTTGGATAGGTATTGGATCTAGTTGTAATTATGCGGATTTAGTTGAATTATAATGTCGATAAAACTGATCGATAGAATTAATGTTAGCAATTGTGTTGAATTATAATGTCGATGAAATTGATTAATAGAATTGAATTTGTTAGTGATTTGATTAGTACCTTGGCTTATCCTGAAGAATTCTGTAAGATCAATTCTAGAAATATAGATACTAGAAATACTGCTAGGGATGAGCTTTCAGTCGGTTCGGTCCAGAACCGGACCGAACCGAATAAACCGAAAACCGAATTGTCATTTTTTTTCGGACCGAAGTTTAATTGTGGACCGAACCGAAATAATTCGGTTCGGTCCGAACCGAAAAAACCAAATTTTTTTAAAAAAACCTATATAAATAAAACTAAAATTCAAAAAAATAAAAATAATAATAATCAATTAATCACCAATATTTCACCAACATAGATATAATTACAATTTACAAATTAGATATTATAATTATATCTTATAAGATATATATAAATGTATATAATATAAATATAAAAATTAAAGTATGTATTTTTCGGACTATTCGGTCTATTCGATCCGCACCGAAATATTTTTTAAAAAACCGAACCGAACCGGTTTTTATTTCGGTTTATTCGGTCCGAACCGAATAGACCGAATTTTCAGAAAATTAGAACTGAAATGAACCGAATTTGCACGGTTCGGTTCGATTTTTCGGTTTCGGTTCCGTTTTGCTCAGCCCTAAGTACTGCCCGCTTCGCACGGTAGTAACTGGAATTGTTGTTTTGAATTAAAAATAGTTAGATTTTAATATAAGAAATAAATATTATTAATTTACTAAAAGTTGTTGTCTTGGACCAATATTTCGTCTCACACTACTTGTATTTGTATTTAATATATCTAAAGTTTTGTTAGATGTCGCATATTTCCAATCAAAAGTTTTGTATTTTTCCTTCACTTGAGCTTCTTTCTATTTTATAGTTAAAATTTATAACCAAGGTAAATTTGAAAAGTAACAACAGTGTATGTTTGAGAAAAGCAAATAATCTTTTATTAAAATTAATTTTATATTATAGCTTCTTGATAACATTAAATGGAATAAAAATTAATTTAAAGCTGTAAGATTTAAAAGTTGCATTTATTAGCATCCATGAACATATACTTGATTACAAAATTCAACTTTTATTGTTATCTTTGAACAAATCTAAAAGGGAAGGAGAATTGCAGAGACCACATAGAAAATTGCAATCCTTATGGTAAACAAACCACTACGTCAAATTTGGGCTTTCATCACTCTTTTGTACAGTAAGGGCTGTGACACTTTGGAAAAAACGAGTGGCTAAAGGTCATCGTCCCAAGTTTTAGCCACACAATTATTTTTTGAGTGACCGAAAACACATTTTTTGGCAGATTTAGTCACAATTTAAAAAAAGTGTGACAATTGAAAGATGAAACAACATGGTTTTTTGTTGACTTTGACCAAATCCAAAATTTATAGTCATACTTGAGAGATAGAAGTGTGACAAAAAATAGCGACGCTTCTTTGCTGTGTCTAAATGTTACGAAACGGTCACAATCATTTTCGGTGATGTGGCTAAATGGGAAATAACTTATGGTCACTACATTTTATATGTGACTAAAAAGTAGAGTTTTCTGCATATGTCAGAGCTTTGTTCGCTTAAGGAAGCTAAAAACTAGTGACTGTATTATTGTGTGACTAAAAAGTACTCTGTTTTCAAGAGTACCCTCTTGAAACAGAGTATCCCCTTGAAACAGAGCTAAAAACCTCATGAATTTTAATCCTCAAATTCTCTCAAGCAGTGCGTACAAAATATATAACAACAGTGCGTACAAAATATATAACAACATTATACAGATGCATTTTTCATTGCATGATAAAACTTTGCTTTACCAAACAACATAATAATCATTCACACAATTACAAGAAACATAAAGTATAGAACATGTGCAACATTTTTCACAAGAACTGTGCAGATAAGATTACATAGCTTTAACAACAATTATATATATAAACAAAATATGCACAAAGAACCCGAGCCTGGAATTCAAACCACATAAAAGTACAAGTTTTGAATCATGAAAAGCATGTCTTTCTTAACGACCAACTGTTAATTCAGCATGCGGCATCATCTTTGGATTGGAGGAGTTCACAAACGAATCATCGTCCTGAACAGGATTCTGTTCAGTTCCAACTTCTGCATAACGTTCATCTCCAGTGGGGTTGGAGGGCTATTTTTTACTTTTTCCGAGAAGTACTGCTTGATCTTTCTCATGTCCGGCTTCTGGATTTTTAGGCTTCTGCCTCAACTTGGCATGCTTTTCCCCAATTTTAGAGACATGAAGACTAGACAGGGATTTCCTAAGCAACTTCTTTGATACAGAAACATCGTTATTGTTATCTGCCTGGCTAAGCTTGGGAGACTTGTCCTGTTCTCGGTGGTTAGGACCTGAACCCCCTACTTCGAAGCTTTTGTTCCTCCCAAGCTTTGGAGATTTAGCACGTCTTGTTGGCGTCTAAGTGATTCATGGAAACACCAAATAAGAAGTTGAGCGTAAAAAAGAGGTCGAAAGTATGCAACACAACTTATCATTTAGATGATGTTATGCATCTTTCAGTTATAGTTCCACTTTCAAAGTAAAAATACCTTATAGCAGTGTTCATAATATTTGCCAACAATTTCTTATTGTGTACATCAGTGAAGCTTTATACTGATCAACTTCAAATCAGAACTCTCCAACATAACCATATAGTCTAGGCTTATCAAATAAGAGCATATAAATATAAGATAGCTAGTGAAGCTTTAACAGGGGCACAATTATAAGATAGCTAATTGAAACTCAAAGTAGAGGAACAAATTTTTGGCAAAATATAAGATAGCTAATTGAAACTTTTAGGCATCACAACAAAATGATTATAAAGTACATACATTTCAAATGAGTAAACACGGCACCTTTAATCTTTATGTTTTCAAGTTACAGGGGTGCTTGTATACTCGACTAAATTTAAATTTGCATGTAATACATAGATTAATTGTAATAGTCTTTCTCTAACACTAAACATGATTGTAAATATTTACAAGTTTAACTGAGAGGCAACATCTTATTTTTGTCTTTTTAGAGATTGCCCCAGGAAGTTTAAAGGTGGAGGGCTTATCAACATCCCTCCGTGAATACTCTTTTCCACCTTCTAGCTACTCTGCTGCAGCTCTTTGCTCTCTTTCATTCAGTTATTCTTCATCTGCAAAATCATGTACAAGGTCAGAGATGGGACAAGAGACAGAAAGATTAAAATTACATAGTGTGCTACGAAACCATATATGAAGTCCTGTTAGGCGTCCACATTATATGCCCCAAGCCTATCATAATTTAAGGTACTGTAACATTTAAATTCATAAATTGATAATCATTCAGGGATGTTTTGTCATCGTCATAGAAGACCGTCTACTGAGGATTAAAAGTTAATGTAGTCTCGGACATTGAAATTGTTTGTGAACATGGATGTAGATGTCATCCTCATCCCCCAGCTAAGAGTACATTGTTTTAACTTGTTTCAGAAGAATACAAGCACTAGTTACTGTACTAGATTATCTACCGCACCATTAATATCAATGTATTATAAGGGATCATAGAACAATGGAGCTTTTAAAACTTCACAACCAAGATTCAATTTTCATAAATTCACAACCAAGATTCAAACTTTACACCAAAAAAAAAAAGCACACCCACAAATCAAGAACCCGATTTCAATCTAATGCTACAATTTTCAACCCTAAAATCAAGAAATAGATGATAAAGATTCAATCTTTACACAGAAAAATTCAAAAAAATTGAAATTATTTCATAATTTCAAGTAATGTTTACAAGTTAACAGCTAAAGATCATAGATTACATACCTTAAGAACTAAAAAGGTGTGAGAATTCGCCAACGACATAGAAAAATTACGGAGAAATCAAGAATCAATAGCGTATTTGTGTATGTATCTTTTTCAATCGGGGTCTAAAACAAATGAAAATGGATTGAAACAAGAGAGAGATGAGAGAGTGTGAGAGATGTGGGAGAGAGTTGGGTGAGAGAGAGAGAGACAAGAAGAGATGAGGGAGCTCGGTGAGAGAGATGAGAGAGCCCGGTGAGAGAGACCAGGGAGTTGAGTTAAATAATTGTGCAACATTTTACTTAAAATATTGGTAAAGTAATTATTTTGTCTGAAAATTCTAGTACTGAAAGTCCCCGCCAATGAAATTTTAGTTTAGCCGCCTAAATGTTTCCTTCAATTTGATTAAAAGTGTATAATAATTTCTTTCAAAAAAAAAGTGTATAATAATTAAATTTTAAGTAATTATTAAATAGGTATCTCCTATCTCGTTATTGGGAGTAGTTCTTTGACTAGATCTTTGTAAAAAAGTCGTACAAGACAAATTTGAAATTTTTTGATTATTTTTTCACAACACTAGAATGAGTACCTATAAACATCCGTACGATTTTATTATTTATAAAATCGACTTAATTAATTTAATAATTAATCGGTTAATTCGATTAATTAGTTATTAAATAATTTTTTTTGATGATTTCTTCGACGATCGAACCATACGGTTGTTAATAAACACTCATTTTAGTTTTGGGAAAAAATAATTAAAAAATAAAAAGGTCGGGTTGTATGAGATTTTAAAAAAAACGTGGTAAAAGTTATGCTTCGTAAAACGAGAGACGATCCAGATTCACTGAATAATTTTTTAGAATGCTTTCTTCGAAGATCGAACCGTACGAATGTTAATAAACACTCATTTTAGTGTTAGAAAAAAATAATTAAAAAATAAAAAGGCAATGTTGTACGAGATTTTACAAAAAATGTAGTAAAAGTGCTACTTCCTATAACGAGACACGATCCAGATTCACTGAATAATTTTTTTAAATGATTTCTTCGACGATCGAACCGTACGGATGTTAATAAACACTCATTTTAGTGTTGGGAAAAAATAATCAAAAAATTAAAAGGCTCGGTTGTGCCGCATCTTGACGAAAATGGATGTTAGAGGAAGTAGCACTTTTACTAAGTTTTTGTTAAAATATCGTACTACCCGGGCTTTTTATTTTTCGAATATTTATTGACAACACTAAAATGAGTGTTTATTAACATCCGTACGGTTCGATTGTCGAAAAAATCATTCAAAACAATTATTCAGTGAATCTGGATCGTGTCTCGTTATAGGAAGTAGCACTTTTACTACATTTTTGGTAAAATCTCGTACAACATGGCCTTTTTATTTTTTAATTATTTCTTTCCAACACTAAAATGAGTGTTTATTAACATTCGTACGGTTCGATCGTCGAAGAAAGCATTCTAAAAAATTATTCAGTGAATCTGGATCGTCTCTCGTTTTAGGAAGCATAACTTTTACCACGTTTTTGTTAAAATCACGTACAACCTGGCCTTTTTATTTTTATATTATTTTTTATAACAATGAAAAGAGTGTTTATTAATATCCGTATGGTTCGATCGTCGAAGAAATCATTCAAAAAAATTATTCAGTGAATCTGGAACGTGTCTCGTTATTGGAAATAGCACTTTTACTAGGTCTTTATTAAAATCTCGTACAACCTGGCCTTTTGATTTTTCGATTATTTTTTTTATAACGCTAAAAATATTGTTTATTAACATCCGTACGGTTCGATCGTCGAATAAATCATTCAAAAAAATATTTCAGTGAATCTGGATCGTGTCTCGTTATAGGAAGTAGCACTTTTACTAGGTTTTTGTTAAAATCTCGTACAACCCGACCTTTTTATTTTTAGATTATTTTTTTATAACACTAAAAAGAGTGTTTATTAACATCCGGACGGTTCGATCATCGAAGAAATCATTCAAAAAAATTATTCAGTGAATCTGGATCGTGCCCCGCTAAAAGAAGTAGCACTTTTACTACGTTTTTGTTAAAATCTCGTATTACCCAGCCTTTTTATTTTTCGATTATTTTTTCCCAACACTAAAATGAGTACGTATTAACATCCGTATGGTTGGATCGTCGAAAAATTCATTAAAAAAAATACTTTGTTAATCGGGGACGAATCTCGTTTTAGGGAGTAGTACTTTGACTAGATCTCTGTTAAAAAGTCGTATAAATAAATTCCTAATTTTTTGATTATTTTTTCCCAACCCTAAAATGAGTACTATTAACATCCGTACGGTTGGATCTACGAAAAATGCATTTAAAAAAAATATTTTGTGAATCGGGTACGAATCTCTTTATAGGGAGCGGTACTTTGACTAGATCTTTGTAAAAAAGTCGTAAAAGATAAATTTGAAATTTTTTGATTATTTTTTTCCAATACTAGAATGAGTACCTATTAACATCAATATGGTTGGATCGTCGAAAAATGCATTTAATTTTTTTTTTGTGAATCGGGTACGAATCTCTTTATAGGGAGCGGTACTTTGACTAGATCTTTGTAAAAAAGTCGTACAAGATACATTTTAAATTTTTTGATTATTTTTTTCCAATACTATAATGAGTACCTATTAACATCCGTACGGTTGGATCGTCAAATAAATCATTAAAAAAATATTCATTGAATCAAACTTTTTAATTTGATTTCCCCACCATTTATAATCCTTATATTTCAATTTTTATAATTAATAAATTAGATTAACAATTTTTTTTAAAAATTTGAAATTTTAAAAAAAGTAATTTTGGCAAACAAATATTTTGGCAAACAATTTTTATAATTAATAAAATAGCTTAACAAACAAATTTATTTGTTTTCTTGAAAATGTGGGGAAAATAAAAGCAAAGAGCCTCCTACCCAAAAACAAATGAAGAACAGGCTGAGCGGCAAAAATACCACTCTTTCTAATTTTTTAACGAAAACAAACACCCCGCCCTTAGCTCTTCTGGTCCACAAATCATAGATATTTTTTCACTATCTTTTTCACTTTTATTCTCTCTTGGTAGCGCTCTATCTTTTAGGGAGCGGTTCTGTTGTTGAGAGCCTCAGAGTTGGGTGCGGTTCTGGCGTCTCCATGATCACTGATAGGTGCTCTTGGCGACACCAGATCAGAGTGGTGGATTCTCTTTTAGGGAGCGGTTCTGTTGTTGAGAGCCTCAGAGTTGGGTTTTCTCGGTTAGCTTTATCTTAGAAGCTCGGCTTTCCGTTCTCTTTTCTCTGTTTTTTCTGTTTTATCTTGGTTATGTTCTTCTGTTTTCTGGTTTCGCAGTTGCAGGGAGCTTGACCAGGTGTCATCTTAGGCCTGAGTGTTCTGCAGAGCGGGGTAGTCAATCCCCGGGTAGGTAAGCCCCATGTGTCCAAAGCCATGGATCTATGCGAGGAGACATCATAGATCAGGCGAGAACATAGGTAAGTCCCATGTGATCAAAGCCACGGGCTCAGGTATGTCAGCGATCTTTTCCAAAATTTATAAAGCCTTTGTAAATATCACACACTATTTTTCTGTTGGGCACTAAGCTGGGGGTCTTCACAGAAACAGCATCCCTACTGTAAAAAGTAGGGGCATGGTCTGCGTACATCTCACCCTCCCCAGACCCTGCTCTGTGCGGGATATACTGGGTATGTTTGGTTTGGTTTGGTTTTTAGCGCTCTATCTTTCTCCTTCTCATCTCTCTCCTTCTTTCTCTTTCAATCGATATGAAAGCTTTTTTGATTTAGGGATTTTATATTTATAATTAATTTATAATCGATTACTGCAGGTTTGTAGCTAATGATGGAAAAAAGAGAACAAAATAACGACTAATTAGGGTTTTGTTGGAGAATTGGGGGAAAAAAGAGAAGATATGGCGGCTTTCAACGTAGTACAGAGGAGAAGAAGAGTAGCTATGGCCGATAACAAAAGAGATAAACACGGCAATCTT
Organism: Kitagawia praeruptora; assembly: GCA_037693485.1. NCBI lineage: Eukaryota > Viridiplantae > Streptophyta > Magnoliopsida > Apiales > Apiaceae > Kitagawia > Kitagawia praeruptora. The sequence continues at coordinate 105,751,300 of CM075346.1, read as the reverse complement.
ATCTATCTTTTTAAAAAATGGCGCAGGGTACTTTACAATCTCTCTCTCCCCCCAATCGCTCTCCCTCTCTCTCTCTCTCTGGTAAAGACGCGTGTGTGTAACCAGCTGGAGATATGTGGGCCAAATGGGCTAGCATTTTGATCAATTGGGCCATCTGTTAATCTAAAATTACAAGCTCAAGTCAAGTGAAGTCCAATAGGGCCTAGCTATATATACTGATCTTGTCTTCCCCTGAGCACTTATCGAAGAAGAAGAAACTTGTTTTTATTTTCATTTCCTTTCCGTTGTATTTTTAATTCTGTTATTTATATTCAGCACTTGTTGTTCAATACAGTTTATCCCTTTCCAGTCTCTTAATTCCAGTTTTTTAGTTTATTTCAATGTCATTTCCGATTTATTATCCCTTTGATTCGAAATCGTATGTTGAGAGATCCGATATTGTCGATTATAACCAAGAGGTTGGTTACAAATGGTATCAGAGCTGTTCTTCCTCGGAGGGGATGGCTGCTTCTCCGTTGCATTATCCAGTTGAATATAGACCACCTGAGCCACCACCACTGTCATCTCACGATACCCCATTTACAAGTGCTACCAGTGTTAAGGGGAACCAATGGGAAGAAACACTTACGAAAATAATGGCGGTACTTGATAGGATGCAGGAGAGGTGTCCAGTTAGGTCGATTGTCGCTGACAAGACAACACAAGATGAGGTGGTTATTGGTGATGGAAGCCGATTGGGGAAGACGGTTGTTGAGGACGAAGATAACTTGCAGGTGGATGTGTTAAAATCTGGGAGGGCTGTTGAAGTGCAGGGGGAATTGATTGTTGATGCAATAGAAGTTGAGCCTCAAGTGTTTGACAAAAGTCCTGTAAGAAATTCGGATTTAGTTGTTGAAAATGTGTGCGAAGATGATTGGAGTAATGATGATGATTCATTTATAAGGATGAACTTGACAATATTTCAACATTCTAGTCTTATTACGGAGTATGTGAAAGAGTTTAGGCGCATCAAACTCCGGGCTGAATTCATTTTTAAGTGTGAGTTTGAGGATCATCTTCTTGCATATTGCTTCGTTGAAGGATTGGATAATGATATTCGGGAGACCGTGGAATTGTGGACACCTCAAACTCTACAAGAAGCTATTTATCTGGGTACATTTCAGGAGTCATTGCTTGAAGAGTGTTTGCTAGCTGAGGTTATGGATGTTGAAAATGAAGTTGGGAGGCAACTTGTGCACAGTGCTTCTATGAAAACTTTTGGTTTTAAGGAAAATGGAGATGATACAGTGGTGAAGTCAAGGCCCCTGACAGGTGTACTAGGTAACAATGTCACTGCTGTGTTGAAACTAATTGTGGTTGAAAAAATGCCTTGGTTAATTCTTACCAAGACGAAAGAGAGTGTTGAGGCTTTCATTGACGTAGCAGATAACAAGGTCATCACTTGCGTTACTAATTCACAGAGGCAAACAAATGGTATCTATGTTATGTATAGACAGTTCATGATGAAAAATATAAAAGATCCTTTATCAACTGCAGATACTCGTGGTTTCGACAAGAAGTCTGGTAAGGTTACGGGTGTGGAGACTATGCTAATCTTTGATCCTGGTGGTGATGTGCAAAATGGACAACAAATTTGTATTATTTATTTGTTTAATGAAATGATTACTCTTGAAGAGTGCAAACAGAAGTTTCAGTACATGAGTATTGAGATCAAGCGGAAAATGAAGGGTATGTTTGAGCATTTCTTACCAGAGTATGGCCTTACAGATTTTTACTATAGAGGTTTCTTGCTGTTACATGGATATAGTTCAAAGATCTCTGCATCTGATGTTGTGCATGGAGTTACTTCCCTCTTAGAATCGTCAGTAGAATCAGATGACTCTTGTGCTTCAAAACAGTTTGGGGTGGCATATGATTCCTTGTCCTTAAATAAGCTCGATAAGTTGGCAAGTGGAATGCAACATGCTATCAAGATACAGAGGGAAATTCTTAGACATGGAAGCACTGCAATTACCAGGAAGGGTTCAATCAGAAGTGGTAGTAAATTCAGGTGGGTAAAGCTTGAAGATTCATCTGATGCGAAGCTTTTTGGATATCCCCAGGATTTGACAAAATTTGGGTACTTTATGATGGATGCTCTGCGGGAGAAGGGAGCAAAGATGAAACCTCTGATTTGTATCAAATCTTATTCTGCCTGTAGAGAGGTGATAAATATCAACTTTCTTGTTTTAAATTATCAATTGAAAAAGAAATATATTGCTATGAGGTACTATGGTAGAAATGCTTCTTTAAGGTTTAATGACTGTACATGTAAAGAAGTTGTGTCATGGAATGAGCTGATGGATGGAAATGATGATACGAAAAGAAATGGAGATGAGAGCAATGGTGGAGCTAAAAAGAATGATAACAGTGAACTTGTGACCGGTGTGAATCAAGATATTTGTGTCATTAAAGTAGAGTTGTTAAATGTAGTAAATGTGTTAGAAAAGATGCCCAAAGAGGAAGGGATACCCGATGTCAATGCACTGGTACTAAGTCTTGTCAAGAAGGGAAATATGAGTTTAGGGTATAGTCTCAAAGGAAGGGTAAATGATGCTGGAAGTCCTTCTGACAGAAGATTTTTTAGAGATGGTAAGAAAAATAAAATCATTACTCTGAAGCTCTTAATAATGGAGCAGTTATTGAAAGAGCATCCTGGATTGCGAAGTGCTATAATATCAATATTTGATCCAGGAGGAGGTTTAAGTTACTGCCGAGATATTATTCAGCTTTTGTATATCCTTGAGGACAATGATACTCTAAGGGAAAGGATATTCAGGTTACTTGGTGCAAGAGATGAAAATTTTCAGTAGTCATGCCATAGTATTATTAAGCTTAATATAATTCTGGAAGCTACAAATATGTGTATAGCTTTTGACACTGTTGGTCCTGCACTATGTAATGTTACAAGGTCTGATTTATTTAATGGAGCCATGTCAGCTGATAAATTCTCTTGGTTTTTGATTGTTGGAGGTTTGAGCTATGCAGAGGGTGGAGGTACTATGATGTCATCAAAAGAGGGTTGTTTGAAGTTTGCTATTGCCAGTACTACCTTTATAGTTATCGAATGATATTTGTGTTTGGGCTCAAGGTAACAATTATGGAAGGAATGGCTAGTGCTTGGTATTGGAGTTTAATAACACTATTATTTGATCCAGGAAATTCATTTGTTTATGGTGTTACTTTAGTAAAGCTTGTTGTTGTTACAAAGGAGCAGGGCAATATAAGTGACTATAGTGATGGTGCTCCACTTAAATTGCTAAGGTATGTGCTACTGGACAAGCTTGTTGTGCAACATGATTCTAATTATCCTTCCTGGAGCTTGGAGAAAAAGTGGAAGGATCATACTCCTAAGACGCGTAAGAGTTTCGGTAATGGTAATAGTGAATCTGGAAAATTTGGAGAGACATTGTCTTATTGGACTCAAAATCGGAATTACTTACTTTCAACTATTGTCAAGAGGCTAGCAACTGCTTGGTTTTGGAGTGTTACTACATTAGTATTTGATCCTGGAAAGTTCTGTTGCTACCAATGTATTCTTCGAAATTCAACTATCCTCGAGGACAAGGATAATTTTAAGGGAAAGGAATTGTAACCAGCTGGAGATATGTGGGCCAAATGGGCTAGCATTATGATCAATTGGGCCATCTGTTAATCTAAAATTACAAGCTCAAGTCAAGTGAAGTCCAATAGGGCCTAGCTATATATATTGATCTTGTCTTCCCCTGAGCACTTATCGAAGAAGAAGAAACTTGTTTTTATTTTCATTTCCTTTCCGTTGTATTTTTAATTCTGTTATTTACATTCAGCACTTGTTGTTCAATACAGTTTATCCCTTTCCAGTCTCTTAATTCCAGTTTTTTAGTTTATTTCAATGTCATTTCCGATTTATTATCCCGTTGATTCGAAATCGTATGTTGAGAGATCCGATATTGTCGATAATAACCAAGAGGTTGGTTACAGTGTGTTAGCTAGCTTATATGTATCTTGCAATATATGTACATTTGAAATTTCGGTGTACTGTTTTTAGATTTGTATAACATCAGTAAACCTTTAATTCAAAGAAATAGATATCAATTGTTACCTTGTAATCCTATGCTTTATTTTTTGGTTCTTACGACTAATTTTGGATTTCCTTGCAGTCACATCATTTTGGTCTGCACTTACTTTCTTGTTGCTCTTTACGTATCCAAAACCAGAGAATCCAACTCCAAGTTTTGAGTATCATACAGCCTTTAGTGGTGTGGCCTTGGGAATTATAAGTGTAGAACTACACGGTCATAACATATTATGTTTCATATTACTTTGTGCCATTATTTTGAATGCTCTTGTTGTTAACTAGTTGTTGTGAGTGGGTTAATTCTTTAGTGGCCCGAGAATAGAGATGTCTTAAGTATTTCCTTGTGCATTATGTGTGTATACAAGGTATAAAATCTTATAGAGCAAATTATTTGTGTTGGGCAGGTAGCTGGGGTCCAACAAACCTACCATCAGTTTCACCACGAAAGCGTTCCCCGCATCTTTACCTCACAGCTCTCAATACCTGTGTATGCAGGCAGAGTTCTTGTTGGGATTTCTACTATACTACTTGTCAAGTTCTGTAGCAAGACTATTGCAAAATGGACTCTTCCGATATCGACAAATGCCTTGGGCATCCCAATTCGATCAACTAGCTATGTCCCAGCTCTAGTTTATTCACCAACAGGCAAACAGTCAGCTGAAGCAAAATAGTCAGGTTATCTTCAAAAGCTTTTATTTTTCATCAATCAGGATTCATTTGATGTAGACACTGGCATTAGGCTCGTTCAATATGGTGGCCTTGCCTGGTCTGTGATAGATCTTTATATTTGATATATAAAGGTATTATGTTACTTGTTTCTTGCTTGATATTTAAGCTCATTTAGTTGTCATGTTATTTCAGGAGGAGGATAAAGCAAGATTGGTGCAAGAAACAGGCTTGCAGCTAAAGCAAATTAATAATTGGTTCATCAACTAAAGAAAGAGAAATTGGCACAACAACCCATAATCCTCAACTGTTACAAATAGCAAACACAAAAGGTAGGCTGGGTAACTGTTCGCCTGTTGGTTCTTAAGATTTCTTAAAAGCTCTTTATTAATGTTAAGTTTTGGAAAATGCAGGTGAAACTAGAAATGAGCAATTCATATGATGACAGAATAATCAAAGATCATATTGTGTCAAATTTTTGGTGAATATCCCATGTTTCATAGCTCCAATGCAGTAGATTATGTGGCTAAAGTGGAAGACTCCAAGATGCAACTACATGAGCTTTATTGAAGTGTATCATCTACTGGTTCTAGGAAGCATCAGATGCTGTAGATCCTCTCTTTGAAGTGATTGAAAAATACAGACGGATGAAAATAGAACTAAAATATGTTGTACATAATTTGCACAATCTATTAGAGTGCTTGAGGTTTGCTGATAAGCATGTAAAATAGGACAAATCTCGTTTATATCTGCATTATCATTTGGTTGCACCATGAATCCGATATTTCAATGTTGTTAGGGATTATGTATGGCTTGAATTTTAGAATAGAATTGTGTTTCAATTTTGGCATTTTGGTATTATTATTTATTATGGATAATTTATAATACAAATAAAACCTTGTTTAATTTAGTGTGTGTGGCTATTACTATCCTGTAGCCACACTATATATTACAAAAATTCTATAAAAATAGGTTTTAGCCAGAACTATAGTTACTACAATTATTAGTGACTAAAAGCAATTGTTTAATAGTATATAAAACATAGAAACGACCACACAAAAATTATAAAATGTGGCCATACCCAAGTTTTTTGCCACGATTTACCAATAAATAGTGCGACCAAAACTAAGCCTTGATGAATGTTGTTATTTAGCCACATTATTATTTCTCTTTACCCACGACGCATCCTGTGACTTCAAGCTGGTATTTAGTCACACTTTTGAGCTTAAAATGGGGGCTGTCAGACCCAAGGGGTGGTATGCTTTAGTCACTCCGTTTTGAGTTACAGCCACACAGCTGGGGTGTGGTCGTAGGGGGCGTAAAATGATCAGACCTTAGGTCACACTTTGCTGAAAAATTAAAACGTGACGGAAAGTGCTTAGCCACACATATTTGATGTGACGGAAGCCAAAATTTGATGTAGTGAACAACCGTTAAGATCATGACAAACAACAATCAAGAAGTAAAAATGTAATGAAATATTATAATTCATAAGGCACATGTAACAATATATTGCTACTGGTATCCATTATCCATACTAATATTTAGATATACAAAGTAGTAAATTTGGTAATAAACTTCAAATACTAAGGCATTTTTAGGTCATTGCCACTTGCCACTTTGCCAGCACTACCTGCAAGCAATAATTGGCCATTATAAGCTGCAATATCTAATTGGCCATTATAAGCCGCAATATTTAGAAACATCTTTCATGCTTGATAATCTGCAAACATGGTTGATATAATATGCACTTAAAAATGGAAGAATAAGATTGAGAGAAGGGCCTTCACCGGGATGTTTGCACAACACATTAACATCGTAAATGCATCATATTGCAAAGAATAAACCACGATCATATATCACTATATATACACATAAATTCCCTACATGATCATAAGCAAGAGTATTGTTAGAATGTCTACCCAGCACCATGTGGGAATATATCCAAATCTACACCTGTCAATTATTTTAACATATTACTACATAAAACAATTATGAATTATAACATAAAAAATTTTCCTACTTACCAACACATACATAGGTGAAACTCTACATAGTTGAATGAGTAAAAGAAAAGTAGTATCATCGAAATACAGGGAAATGACACTGAACAAACACAAATATGGATAATTTTTTATAAATCGATACACGCATCTCTCAGACAAAGCCCTCTAACTACTAAATTAAATCAATGCAAAGACCATAATGAACATAAGATGCTTTAAAGTATTACTTGCTCTCTCGAAACATCCAATGCATGCAGTAAGTTATAACACGAATGAGGCAGAAATTATCTTGTTCTGAAGAAAAAGATAAAGTCTAGCATGAAAAAAAATAGTTTCATATTCAAACATATTGAACGAACAAACATAAATTTGAGAAAAGATTGTTACTTGATCAAAAGCAACAATATAAGATGAATATGCATTAGTTCTGCAATGCAAACACTGCATAAGCATTACATAGCCTAATAGAGATAGATAAGCTCTGTGAGCACATAAATATGTGAATGCGAGGAATAAAATTACCCATAACATTTTTCATAACATTTTTTCGCAAAGGCCTTGAATTCTTCTAGACGGACATGACAAACTTACACTGCTATTCATTACACATCAACTATTGATGTAATGATAAATCATACATAAAACACTGTACACTTTTTTTAAAAGCTAGAGATTAATGAAGAACGGTACAACAAAATTGTAAAGAAAGCTACCTCATTTCGATCATTATAATGAATTTTAGTTCTCAAATTTCTTCTTCCAACCGCACAAAATACATGTTAAACTTGCATAAAATAGCAACATACATAATATAAAAAACTTAAAAATAGCACATCTCATCTGAACATTTGGATATTTAACATTTAAAAAGTTACAATTTTGAAGTTATCTAGCCAGGCCAATTTCCATTTGTTGTGAAGTAGATAAAAATTGGCCTATAGCTACAATGTTATACATCTTTATATTATAACAATGCGACAGCACTCAGGCACCATTAAAGAGAACGGAACTATTTATGGAAAATCTGGCATCATATCAGAGAGCTGAAGATTAAACGATAGCACATTTGTCTCAAAGTTTTTTTTAGAGAGGATACATATGTAATTGCAAGGGCTGTCAGTTTGTTCCTGGGCTTTGTCTTCCCCCTCAAACAACGACGAGTTTGCTGACATGTATGATTAAGAACCTGCTATAACGTATCAGGTACGCATCTCAAGAGGCATGATCATGTTGTAATAATTTTAGTCAGAAGACTTGGTGTCACATAATATATGAAATATCCAGCTTCTTCGTCAAGTTTTTGACCTTGTGATGGTTTCAAGAAGACAGCTTCGCCCATTTCGAGAACTGGGAGTTTAGATGATGTCTTGCCTCAGATTCGAGAAGGGAACCTCAGATTATTGACCACGTACTATAGAAAGATCAGACGAGGCAACAGTAGCTTGAGGCGTTTTTAGAAGTTTATGCGACAAAATTGTTCCTAGAAAGCACAACTTTAGCAGGGAGCTTCATGTTATTGTTTCGTCAGATCTTTTCTTCATTTTTATAGATGTACAGCATAGCACAGGACAATACTTGATAATGATTTGCTGATGTTCAAAGAAACTTTGTAGTGGAGCTTTGTCATCGACGAAAATGCCTCTAGAATTGATATGGCCATTTTTCCTTTGCACAAAGCTGTTCCAGTCACTTGAAGCACTTGAAACAATTTTTAGAAAAGCATGGAATATGTCATGTAATCATTAACAAACCAGCTGAGCATATTGGAGAAGTTTACAGTAGTCAGATTGCTTTAAGTTAAGAATAATATGCATAGGATTATTGAGTGTTGCAGTTTCCATCAAGAAATTATAGGATTCAGTCACTCAAAACATTTAAATTAAATCACCGTGAAAGCATAATAGATGCCGTATAATCATTGACAAATCAACAAAGTTTTCCGGAGTAATATAAAATAACAAGTGCTTCAAAAGATGATATCTGAAGAATTATAATAAAAGGATTGTATTGAATTTGTATCCTTTGGGTGGCTCCGTTTCTTTTTAAACAGTTTGCTTCAAGTTTACTATGAACACACAAGTAAAATATGTGTTGTTAGCAATAATGAGCATTTACATTGAGAGCAGGCATGGCACTATACAGCTTAACTTAGCTAGAGACAAGTTGTTTATATCAAGTATCGCATCTGAACTATGTACAGCTAGCTCTATATTTGCATACTTCTGGAAATATGAAATTTCATTGGACAAAGTTTTTGCCAATAACATGAAAACAAGTGTAAAATTAAAGCTGATGTTTCCTTTAACTTGTAATTAATTGTTCAGAATCACTCTTCTTTCAGATCTCGTAGGCAACAGATGTATTAAACTTTTATACTGAAATTTGTAGCTCGCTCTAGGTGACTTCATCGCATCTCACAAAGGAGTTATGTAATAATACATAGCTGTTCCATTCACTAATAGTACTTGAAACAGATCGTTAGGAATGCATAATAGATCGTTAGTAGTGCTTCAAAAAATGATAATCAAATGAATATAGCATGATAAATTTATTTGTCGAGAAAAGAATGACCTGATGTCCTTTAAATGAGACTCGAGCCAATTTTCGCATTGACATCATCTAACTTGGACTTGCCTTTATAGTTGATGTTCCTCTCGTTAAGAAATCCAGGTAGTTGTTTAATATTGTATGGTTGGCTCGTGCCACTTGATTTTTTAATTGCAACTTCAGGGACTTCGAGTTGTACAACATGTTCAGTAAGCTCAAGAATGGAAGTTTAATGACTTCGAACTGTACAACATGTCCAGTTTAACTGCACGGAGCCCTTGAGGACTTGTCATGCTGCTAAGAAACGAAAGTTTTGTTGAAACTTTGTCTGGTTACAATCATCAAAGAAGAAACCTAGACTTGTAAGCCATCACAAAAGTAGTAACCATACAATAGTTAGCTCCAATGCCTCCAGAGATTGAACTGGCAATTTTATTTACAAAGTTGTTCTAGTCGTTTAAAACAGTTATACACTTGTACTAGATTAGCAGGAAAGCATGGTAGGTGTCATATAAAAGTTAACACATCAACTGAGCTTTAGAGAGTAATATATAGCAATAAAAATGCATTAAAAAATATGATATTTGCAAGATGATATCATGTTTTATTTAATAAACGGGGTACCAGATTCATCTTGTAATTGTAACTGCTACTTCATTAAGTTGGAACAATATCATATGAGCATCGTGGACACCTCAGGTTCAATTACAATACGTCCGAACATTAGCAACATGAAGCAGCTCCTTGCGGATCCAGACTTTTTCTTGGCAATCAAATTTCACTGAAGATTCATCAGGTACGTAAATTTTTATGCCCAACTTTTAAGTTCGCTGGTGTAGAGCTTTTGAGCCTTTATGACGAGCTCTGAGTTGTTTTTTTTAGAGCCACTATTGGAGAGCTTTCTAATGTGTTTTTGTCACGTTTTATGGCCCTTTGAGATCATTTTATCGAGCCTTCATGGGCTTTGAACTTGGACCTTTGTCAAGTTTTTGACCTTGCGATGGTCCGGATTTTGACCTTTTGATGGTCCGAATGTTGACCTTGCAATGGTCTAGATTTTGATATCGTAATGGTCTGAATTTTGACCTTGTGATGGTATAGATTTTGACCTTGGGAGATTATGATCATATTTGGAGTCTTTTACGAAAAATGGTCTTCCGTTGTCAATCTCGTCTTGGAGTCAGACCATGGGAGGTACTATTTGGCAGGGTTTGGAGATTGTATCCATTCCTGGAGATTTGTATAGTTTAGCATTACTCGAGTTCGTAAATTCATTTCAGGCGAGTGTTAGTGAATTCGATCTTGGCAAGTTTAGTAGGTGCATTTTCAGCGAATTCTTAAATTCATTTTTGGCGATGTCCGAATTGGTGTTTGTCGGGTTTGACAACCTCGTGCCAACAGGAGGATGGACCTCATGGCAGGGTATTTTACTTTGTACGAGATGTGTACTTGTTGGAGCATATGTCCAGCTCCAAGCTCATTTGACACAGCTGATGTTTGTTAGAGAGATGATTGACAACATTGAGAGCAATGGAAAGCCTCGAGATGAGAAGGGAGAGCATCGAGTCACGTGAGGAGGGGTAACCGACCTCGAGAGTGCCATGACATCGCGCCCGGGTTGTTATCAGACTCATATTCTGATGTGTCTCAATTTTTTGAAATGCAAATGCGCAAGTAGTAAACAATATACCAAAGCATTTGATGTATATATGTATTCATCTCAGGAGAAGTATATGTGAACATAACAATTCAATTGATTTTCACTTAGCATGTCGAAATTCAGATTTAAGGGATCTAAATCATAAAATTACGAGTCAACGTCAAACAAATAACCTGAGAATTAGAGTACTTAAAGAAGAAAATTAAATTGGAACACAGCAGTAGCACTTGTCAATAAAAAAGGATTCATATAAGATATTGCGATGTAGAATATTAAAGGTAGAATTGATATTGTTCAAGCCAAAACCCCGGAGCATGTAGTGGTAATCATTACTGTAGTTTGATAACAAAATTCATGCTTATAACTTGAACCAAACATATTCACATGACAAATCTTTGAAACTATCGAGTCAAAAGCTAACATGAGCAACAATTTGATGATCACAACTTGAGAGAAATTCAGAAAACAGAACACTATTCAAGTCCTTTGAGATTTACAACATCATCTCCGGTTCAATATATTTGTACAGAGTATGTTGATCCAAGGACATACACAAAAAAAAGCATCTAAACAAATATAAACTTATTAAATCATCCGGAATCCAAACACATGAGATAAATTATGAAAATAGCTCTAAAAATTCGATGATCAGTTCAAACAACAAAATATCCAAGTTAACTGAGATCCACAACTTCATCTCAAATTTTAAAAAATAGCTTATACAAATCAAGTTGATCCAAGCACATCAGGCATAGAATGCATCTAAAACTTATCACAAAACACATGAAAGCATCAGGAATTCAACAAACAATATCAAATACGAATAACTCTCGAAAAATTAAGCAGAGATTGTCGATGACCTTAAGCAGCTTCATCTTATGGGGAGTAAGAAGGAGCGGAGATTTGTGAAAAACGTGGAGCCAATGGAGATTTGCAGAGAAAGGAATTACATCGATCGTCGTCACACTGCACAATTCGGTGAATATCGAACTAATTTGCACTTTGAAGCTTCTCAAGAGCCATAGATCGGAGTTGACGGAGAATTTAGATCGAAGGTTCACCCCTCCTTCTAGCGCCAAATGTTGGAATAGCTATTTTACTCCTTCTATATCTATGTTTATACCATGTTTAACAGTCTTTCCCCCCTCTCTGCAAGTGCGGCAATGAGGGTCTATTAATAGGGTTTACAGATGGGCCTTACAAGAGACATTGAAAGTAGACTATTCTATTACAAATGGGCCTCAAAAGAGATATTGAAAGTAGACTATTCTATGGGCCAACAAACGCCCTTAAAGCTAAGAAGGACATTGCAAAACGTTTTGGTTGACGTTGCATTAAAACCAATTCTTACGAGGTTCCACTGTGTAAAGGGCTTTGACCATAAATACCCCAAAATGCACCCCACCATTACAAGAATACCCCAAAATGATGAGGGTGGCCATAAATACCCCGCTATTACGCATTTGAAATAGGGGTAATAGGTTTTATACTAATTACGCATTTTAAAAAGGGGTAATAGGTGAAACAGTACTTCTCTATTACGCATTTTGAAAATGGGTAAATGCTATTACGCATTTTAAAAAGGGGTAATAGGAGAAAATTTTCTATTATTTACCCACATGAGAAATGCGTAACATGTTTTTTTTTGTATTACCCTTCTGTGAAATGCGTAACTGCGGGGTACTTTTGGCCACCAATTCCAAAAAGTGTTATTTTCGTACAGATTGTCTGATTTTGGTGTATTATTGTCATTCTTTCCTGTGTAAACATGCATGATGCATACAAATTTATCAAAGTTTTAATTTTTTGTTTTCGATTATTGCAGTAATCTAGCTTACATAATATTTTTCTTAGTCAGATTATAATATATATGTGATCTTAATTTTAAAGTTAGAAGTTTTCATTACTTCTAATGATTGAAATAATGATGTACAAGATGTGATAGCTTGTGATGTTATTAATCCCGATCACAATGAAGTGGAATTTGATTCAATTGGAGGGTTGGAAACGATTAAGCAGTCGCTGCATGAATTGATCATTCTCCCACTTAGGAGGCCGAAACTTTTCTCGCAGAGGAAACTCCTTGGTCCTCAAAAAGGTGTTTTGTTATTTGGACCCCAGGGACAGGAAAGACTATGCTCGCAAAAGCTATTGCAAAAGAATCCGGGGCGATTTTTATTAACCTAAGGTCAGGGTAAGGCCAATGGTGTGCTATATCTTGTGCTATACCAATTAAATATAAAATATTGAAATTCAATGATGTTCTATAGTTTGTGCTAAAATAGTACAATGCTATAATTTGTGCTATATATATAACAAACTATAGCATTGAACTATATTTTGAAACACTCAAAAAAGGTAAAAAGTGAGTGGGGAATATAAAAAGATGGGAAATCATTTCTACATTTACACAAAGTTAGGTAGGAAAATTAAATTTGTATTTAAAAATGTGGGGTACATGAAAAGTTAGTTAAATAAGAAAGCACAAATCATTGGAGGCATGTTGTTATTTTAGCAACAAAAACCACTTTTTGGTGCTATATTATAGCAATTGCTCCATCTATTTTATCACAACCATTGTCCTTGCTCTAAGCCAGTCTAATGAGCAACTTGTTTGGTGATGCACAAAAGCTTGGCGAGTGTATAATTTTTGCCTTATTTTGTCAATCAGATATGCATCAGTTTTTTTCTCTTCCAGTTCAGTTATTGGATGAATATTTTGCAGTGTCTGCGGTATTCAGTTTGGCCCATAAACTCCAGCCTGCTATTATATTCATTGACGAGGTTGACAGCTTTTTGGGTCAGTGTCATTCTAAAGACAATGAAAATATAAGAAGCTTGAAGACTGGGTTCATGGACTTGTGGGATGGTTTCACCACTAATCGTATGTTCTCTCCAAATATCATTAATTAGCTTTGTTCGTGACTCGTGTTTATTTCCTGATTTGAAGTCATTCAAGTAGTTTTTACATTCCATGTCATAACTGTGGATAACACATCAGGGGTTAGAGTTAATATAATGAGTGCAAATGTTACTCTTGCTTGTCATAACATCTTCGACTGGACTTCTATTCATTTCTCTGAAATTTTATGTAGGAAATGCAAGGGTGATGGTTCTTGCTGCCACTAATAGTCTATCAGAACTTGATGAAGCAATAGTTCGACGTTTCCCTCATGCTTTTGAAATTGAAGTTCCTGATCACAGGGGTAGAGTTGATATATTGAAGGTTATCTTGAAGGGGAAGAAGGTAGACAGTTCAATTAACCTCGACCACATAGCTGGTTTATGTGATGGGTATAGTGGCTCAGATCTTCTTGAGCTCTGCAAGCAGGCAGCCTATTTTCCCATCAGGGATCATCTTACTGCTGAAAAGCTTAAACTGTTATGTTCGGTTTGTATTCCTATCCTTCAAGTGACTTTTCCAAGGCACATTATCTCACCGATGTTCTGCTTCTTTAAATGTAGTTTTCAGATTCACTGATTATTTTTAATATCCAGTCAATAGCATGTCATGTAGACTAATCCCCATAGTTAGCATCACTCTGTCATAAACCAATCCCTATAGATACATTACCTTCATGCATGTTTAATATACAATCCAACTAAAGTCTCCTCCTACGACCTTAAAGATTTTAGAAAAGTTGGTTATTTAACATGATATCCACATTATCCCGTAATATATACTTTTAATCGATACAAGTTTCTTGAGCAAAAAGAGGAAGAAGAAGGAGAAGAAGAAGATTAGAAGAAGAAGGTGAACTAAATTACAATGGCTAACAGGTGCATGAACTTCACATAGGCAGATTGCTTTCACAATGCTCATAATTCATAAATATATCTCTCGTCGTTTAAGAGGCAATGCAGTTTCACAAGAGTTTGAACTTTGACCTGTCAGTTATCTGTATGCACCTTCACTTGCTTTTAAATCTCTGCTATTTGCATTAGCATTTCCGGACTTCCCCTGTGGTTCCAGAAGAAAACAGAACAACAAAAGATCAAAATGGGTAGTTAAATATTTATCACGACATAAGCCATGAAAAACTAGTCCAGCTGTAAGCTTACCTTGTCTGGAAAACATTCCGAATCATCTTACGTGAAGACTCACGAGCAGCTGATTCTAACTCAAGCACCTCGTCTGAACTGAGAGACCAGCCAAGAGCACCCAAATTATCTTTGGCTTGTTTCAATGTCTTTACTCCAGGTATTGGAATGGTACCCTTGCTAATGCACCAGTTTATTGCTACCTAATAATAAAGGTTCTACATCAAATGAAGAGGCCATACCACAAGTAATTATTATAATAACACATGAGCATTGTGAAATGGAGAAGAGAGTTAAGGTGTGAATTAAACACCCCATGTAATGTAATGTTATTTTTTCTAAATTTGCACATTGCTTGAATGTATCACCTGATAGGCTCATATGCATTTTCATCAATGTGCAACACCTCCAATAATGCAGGGACCATTTTTCCTTTTCTGCTAATACACATTCATGAAATGCATATCCAATGTTGTGAAATAGGCCCTCTTTCTCAACTTTGTTTTATTAGTCAAAACTTGGCGAAATTACAGTATTTTGGGCATTCTTTGATTGGAGAGTGGTGGGTGACCGAACTACAAACTGATCCAAGCTAAAACCTACCCCTATTCATAGACAATGATTTTCTGATGTCAAATTGCAGTGCATAGGCCTTGATGTGCCAAAGTTGCTATTTCAGTTAAATGCAAGTGATACACTGCAATTGATGTATAAGAAGAAAATAAGCATCATTGGCTAGCAGCTATAACTGTTACAAATTTGACCTTGTCATTTGATTCGATATTATACTAGCCTTGAAGGTTATCTTGAAGGGGAAGAAGGTAGACAGTTCAATTAACCTCGACCACATAGCTGGTTTATGTGATGGGTATAGTGGCTCAGATCTTCTTGAGCTCTGCAAGCAGGCAGCCAATTTTCCCATCAGGGATCATCTTACTGCTGAAAAGCTTAAACTGATATGTTTGGTTTGTATTCCTACCCTTCAAGTGACTTTTCCAAGGCACATTATCTCACCGATGTTGAGACTTTATATGTAAAAGGAACTTGATTAAAATTTTTGTCATCCCCTGGCCTTAAAGGAATCTGGGCTTCGACTTCTTGATCTGTCATATCTCTGCTCTAGAAATCAAAAGCAATAATTAAATCTTACTCAACTGAAAACAAAAACATTAATTCCATAAATGAGTTACTGCCAATACAAAAACATAGTTAATGAGATTAAACACCAAAGGGATCGAACTCTCTACATCAAATCAAAAGCCCCAAAGTAGGCCAAGTACCAAAAGACCGCAACATAAAATCCAAAATACATAAAAAGCCACAAAAACATTAGTTCAAAAAAAGACGAACAATAAATTTAAAGCAAGTAGCCCTCAGACTTTATATGTGAAAGAATTTTAACTATAAGTTTGCCATCATTAACCTCAACATCATCGGGGTTTTCCATCACACTCGTTAGGACTTTGGAAAGGTTTACTCCTTCATGACATTTGAAATGCATGCCTCTTGGAATACCACTCTCACCATCATCATCACCCTTGTGTACATGATAATCAGTGTTCTCCCACCATTCAATGATGGAAAAGTAAAAGTTGTTCGTGACAACCCCCGAGCGCGGCTTCAAAGATGGGACATCCAAATTTATTACAGAACCAGACCTATCACGTGCCACGACTTGCTCAAGGTTGGTACTAGTACAATTTCTCAACTCGACTAGCATATCATCCTCCAGAGTCAACGTCCCCCGATCATTAAAGTCAGAAACCACAACTCTTTGAAGATATATGTGGTCCTTAATCGAGGAGACCAGCATGTGATGAAGATAAATCATGTTCAAAATATGGTGCCTAGTTAATTCGAAAAAATCATCATCCTTGGCAGCATCATCAGAAAGCATGAGAGACTGCTGTACTTTTGGGTCGTCAAAGTAATGTGAGAATTTTTTGAATGATACAACTGAGAGACGATAACTATGAGGCCTATAAGCGGCTTCCCAGAAGATGAAAGGAAGAGGCTTATGTTGACGACTCATACGCATTTCAGTGCTAGACCAATGTGTGACTTGGAGTGAACGAATGTGCTTGAATTTCTTGAGGATTTTAGGGCATAAGTTATATATCGTATTCATGTTGGGATGCTTTATGGAAAGGGTAGGAACAAGACAAGTAAGGGCGTTGAATCGCTTGGAGACACTTGAGCACTGACCTAATGATTTAATGTCATCAAGAAACTTCTTCTCGTTGGTGCTGCTGCTGAGTTTCGTGAAAATAAGTATGACAAGTTCGTCCGGGAGATTTTCGAAATAATTGTAGCCACCACCACTCTGTAATCTCAATTTCTTAGTCATAACTAGCATTAAGAAGAAGAATATATCGATGCTTTGATTAGGTGAGTATTCATAGAACTCAAACTACCTATCATCCATTATAATCCTATTATTAATCTGATAAGGTTCATAATCCTATACTTAATCTGATTAAACCAAATCAAATCACAATACTATTGCAATCTTCCATTCCTAATTCTACTACTAAAACAAATCCCAAAAATATGAAATCCTAAACAAATTTGAAGTAGTAGCTCCACTCCGTCATACTTTTACGAGTTACTTCTAAATATTTATTACTATTAAAATTCTAGGATATTACTTTTAATTTTAGTTTTTGTAATTATATATATACAATAATAATAACAGAAATATGTTAATTTATAATAATTATAGGTCAAGTTCTATGGAGTACAGTTTAATTGGAGTACGTTGGAGTACATATACGTTCTGCACTCAAAATATTTTAAAATTTATTGTTTTGCAAACCTTGTTATATGAATATCATAATTTCATTGATAATTTTGAAAATCATGTATATTTTGCAATATGTTCATCTTGAAAATCCTTTATGTTTTGCAATCAGAACATATATGTTTTGCAACCCAAATGTGTTTTGCAGAACAATTCATTTTGCAATATTTTGTTAGCAAAACATACAAAATTTTCAAGATTCTCGATGAAATAATGATGTTCATGTAATAAGATATGCAAAATAATAAATTTTAAAATATTTTGAGTGCAGAACGTATGTGTACTCCAACGTACTCCAATTAAACTGTACTCCATAGAACTTTTCTCTCCTTATCTATACTATCTATACTATACTATTATAAGCAAAATAGGGTATATTTGGTTTGGTACTCTTTTTTTGGTCACTCTTTTTTAGTACTCTTTTTTTGGTCACTTTTTGGTTTGGTTAAATCTCTATTATTAATAAAATTAAAAAAAAACACACACGCACACGGCAAATCCCACGAGAGTCCTTCCTACAGCAAACAAGTCGTCAAGACGTCAACTATACTATTATAAGCAAAATCTATACTATACTATTATAAGCAAAATAGGATATATTTGGTTTGGTACTCTTTTTTTTGTCACTCTTTTTTAGTACTCTTTTTTTTTGTCACTCTTTGGTTTGGTTAAATCTCTATTATTAATAAAATTAAAAAAAAAACACACACGCACACGGCAAAGCCCACGAGAGTCCTTTCTACACCAAACAAGTCGTCAAGACGTCAAGTAGTTTGTTTGTTACAGTGCACAATTTTTGTAATCAGCATTAAAATTAATTTTGTTACAAAAAAAGTTAAAAAATAATTAATTAATAGAAAAGATCGTTTCGAAATTTTGGAGTTTTGAAAGATATAATGGTCTGTTTTATATTTTAAAAAAAAGACTATCAGTTATATCAAAAACCAATAATCATATTTTATTATCTTTTATAATTTATATTATTATTAATTAATTAGCAAATATTAAAATTATAAACAATCAAATAAAAATATTAAGATAAAAATATTTAAAATGTTAAAAAAACTACTTTTATATAATATTTTTATATATACATATGTATTTGAAAGTAATAATTAAAATACGTAATTAGAATAACATTTATTTTCATGAAATTTATAAAATTCAAAAAATATTATAATAATAAAAACATATATATAACTTAAAATTTTAATAAAATATAATTAAACAGTTTACAAGCAATCGTGCATAGCACGGGTTATAGACAATATGCACCACATACACAAATATAATAATTCAAAATACAACTATAATAATTCAAAATATAAGCAAAACAGGGTATATTTGGTTTGGTACTCTTTTTTTTGTCACTCTTTTTTGGTACTCTTTTTTTGGTCACTCTTTGGTTTGGTTAAATCTCTATTATTAATAAAAATTAAAAAAAAACACATATAACCTAAATAATATGTATTAATATTAATACGCACCACATACACAAATATAATAATTCAAAATACAACTATAATAATTCAAAATATAAGCAAAACAGGGTATATTTGGTTTGGTACTCTTTTTTTTGTCACTCTTTTTTTGTACTCTTTTTTTTGTCACTCTTTGGTTTGGTTAAATCTCTATTATTAATAAAATTCAAAAAAAAAACACGCATAGCCTAAATAATATGTATTAATATTAATATGCACCGCATACACAAATATAATAATTCAAAATACAACTATAATAATTCAAAATAAATAATTTTAATAATATTTATATACATGGGATTATAAAGTTATAAATTATTTTATTAATAAAAATATATATACAACTTAAAACCTTAATAATAAAATATAATTAAAAAATTTACATGCAACCGTGCATCGCACGGGTTATAGGCTAGTATATATTAAGCTTAATTTTTGCTTGGTCACTTTGGTTTCGTCATTGTACCGCCAAAATAATCTCAACCGTCGAATATAATATTTTTAAAAATAAACGATCAAGATTATATCACATTAAAAAGAAAATTATAATATAAAAATAATATAATTAAAAAGATTGTATTAGAATTGAATTTTAAAAAGAAGTAATAATCTGAAAAGGATATAAAAGATTGTATAAGAATTGAATTTTATCTATTTATTTTAGTAGAACTATCTTCAAATAATTATAAGGGTATTTTGATAATCAAAACGAATTATTTTTTCTTTGTTTCTGCGTAGATTTAATTAAAAAAATATTAAACCATCATTAAATCAAAGATTATTTTGCTAATTTCACATGGGCTGTAATCGTCCAAATCAAATTTTAATAATTCAAGATAAAGAACAAATATTAAATCAAACGTGTAAAACTTTACATATATCAATTTTTTTAATAACAATTTGATATGTAAATTAATAACATATAAAATTTCAAAAAAATAATATAATTATAAATATTAAAAAAGGAGCCATGCGTATGTTAATTTATAATAATTATATCCTTATATATAATAATCTTATCCATAATTTTCGTTACTGTACTACCAAAATAATCTCAACCGTCAAATCTATTATTTTTAAAAATAAACGATCAAGATTATATTATATTAAAAGATAAAATTATAACTAAAAAGGATATGATTAGAAAAAGTTGCCTTAGAAGTGAATTTTAAAAATAAAATTATAATCTAAACAGGATATAATTCAAAAAGGTTGCACTAGAACTGAATTTTAAAAAGAAAATTATAAACTGAAAATGATATAATTAAAAAGGGTTATATTAGAATTAAATTTTATTTAGTTTTTTATAATTAAAAATATTCATATTACTATTTGGGCTCTATCTTGAGATCTAAAATTAGATTTGGATGATTTTACAATCCAAGCGAAACTCATAAAATCATCTTTAATTTAGTGATGATTTAATAATTATTATTCAAATGGAAACACCAATGGTTTTTATCTATTTATTTTAAGATTTAACGATTCTTATTTATTTTGACCAAACTACCGATTATCAAAGTTTTTGACAAAATTTCTCATACACTGATTATTAAAATTGTATTTTATTGTTAGTATAACTATCTTCAAATAATAACAAGGATGTTTTGAAAATCAAAACGAATTATAAGTAGAATTCATAAATTGAATAGAAATTTCAACGTAAAAAATCGTCAGTTTATTCTTTCTTTTGTTTTTGAGTAGGTTTAATCGGAAAATAATTGTAAAACCATCACTAAATTAAAGATTTTTTTGTTAATTTCACGTGGACTGTAAAATCTTTCAAAACAAATTTTAATAATTCAAGGTAGAGTACAAATATTAAATCAAATGTGTAAAATCTTATGTATTATCAATTTTTTTAACAACAATTTGATATGTAATTTAATAACATATAAAATTAAAAAAAATATAATTTTAAAACTTAAAAAAAGAACCTGCGTTGCACGGGTTATAAGCTATAAATATGTTAATTTATAATATTAATTAATTAATTTGTTGATTGCTATTTTATTAGATTGAATTTGTATTAATTTAGTTTAAATTTTATTGTTGATGGATTTTATTTTTTGTAACTTTTAATTTAATAAATTTAAAATTTTTTTATTATATAATATTTTAATTCTACATTTTTTTTTTGTTTTTTTGAAAATTTCTTTTAATTTATTTATAGATGTAGTACTACATCTCCAATTTGCACACAAAAATAATGACCAAATGATATTATGATTTTTCCAGAAAGATTTGCATTGCTTTTTAATCTAAATTTAAGAAATATGTTGTTGTAAAGCTTATAAGTAAATATTTTATGATATTTATTAGTTACTGTTTTTCCGATAGTTGTTATTTTTATAAATTATATTATAAAGTTTAGCCTAATATATTTTCTTAATTTCATTATTTTGGGGCGTCTTATTTTTAAATTATTAGATTATATAAGCTATATTTGAATCATGTTAGGTATTATATTCGTATAACTTTTGTTTTTTGTTTTTTATAAAGTATATTAATATACGTGTGATTATCCAAAAATAGTTTAGAATTTTTGTTATTGTATTTTTTAATGTTGTGGGAGGTGTTTTTTTTCTAAATGTTTTGAACTCTTTTGAAATTTTCTATATAATATTATTTTTGTTGTTTACATTAATTAACTTTTTCTATAAACAACTTCTTATATATCTAACAATTTTTCTTATTTAATATCTGTTGTATGTGCATTATATTAAAAAACAAAATTGTGAATTTTAGTTACCGAATTTAGTATTATTTAAAATTAGCATTTGTTTTGTAAAATATATTTAGGTGAATATTGATGTCATTTTTATTATTAATTTTTTTTAACATTTTAAAAGTCTTATCTTACACTGACAAAAAAGAAAGTCAAAAATTTTATGTTATACTTTGTTTACCTTGTTTGTTATACATACTAGCTTAAAACCCGTGCAATGCACGGTTTTTCTTAATATTTATGAATTTTTTTCATTAATTTAATTTTTTTTTTAAACATAAATTTTGGAGACTTAAATTTTTATATGAAATTATTTGATAATAATTATATAAATGTTATCCGTGATATTTCTAGAAAAGGAGAGATTTTAGTTAGAAAATATAGAAAAGAGAGATTTTAGTTATAGAAAAGAGAAAAGTTAACGTGTTTTGGCTAAAAAGGATAATTGATTAGTTAATAGTAATTATAATATAATTATGTTATTTTATTAAACAAAATTACTCTTATTGTTTTTTTAAAAAAAAAAGAAATTTTAGTTAGATAAAATGTAAAAGATATTGTTTTTTACCTGAAAAAGAAAATTATTTTGTTATTGAAAAATAGAAAAGGCAATATTTTTAACCTGAAAAAGAAAATTAATTAATAGAGGAGAAATTTTAGTTAGATAAAATATAAAAGATATTCTATTTTACCTGAAAAAGGAAATTATTTATTTATTAAAAAATAGAAAAGATAATATGTTTAACCTGAAAAAGAAAATTGATTAGTATAATTAATTTTATCAGTAATTGAGTAAGGGTAAATAAGCAAAATCAACAGAGGTACCGTACCGTACCGACCAACCAACCAAACTTTAATGTTTCGGCTTTTATATAATAGTATAAATTGTATTTTACATGAAAAATGAAATTATTTAATTATTGAAAAATAGAAAAGATAATATGTTTAACCTGGAAAAGGAAATTGATTAGTATGATTGATTTTATCTGTAATTTAGTAAGGGTAAATGTTCACACAAAATCACGCAAGTATACGCGGTCACAAATAATATAGAATAAAATTGAGTTCGTTCCCACAGAGACTAATGTAAGACAGGATATGCACCTATGCAACAATGTATGATTTCGATTCACTGCTAAGACAAGGATCAAATTTGAGTTTTAATTATCTAAATTAACTAAGATGCTCTTTAACAATATTAAGATCTAATTAACTAACGTGTTTGTTGATGAGTGGATTTCATAACAACTTTTAAGAGGTTTATGATGAGTTGTAAAGGCTAACGATCAACTGTTCTATGAAAGATTTGGGTTGTGTTTGTGGGGGTGAGCTGAGCTCGAGGGTGTCTCCAATAATCTCAGGTTCTTTTAGAGAAAATTAGAGAGCTGAATTCGTCTTACCCTCAAGGTGCCTACGTATCCTTTATATAGGAATCAAGCTCACGTAGTTCTAATGCTAAGCTGATTCTGCTTGACCAGCTATATAAGGTTGTCAAGTTCGTGTTGGACTCAGGTTCCTTTAGAGTTTACCACGAACTGGTTGGCTAAGTAGAGCAGAACTCGAGTTCGTACTCCACTATAATTCTGATGTCTATTAGAGGCAATATAGGATCAATTGCGTCCTAGAAGTACACTCCAATAATAAGTCTATATCTTGTCTAGATAGATTCTAGATCTTTCTACCGGCTACTCTTAGGAATCTGGTGCTCAGGAACCTCCTTATTTCGGGACCTGTCGCTCAGGAACCTCTTTATATGCATCTGTACATGCACAAATAACAAACTTGTTAGGCTGGAAAGCTTATTCTGGTGTCTTCATATGCTCTTGACTCTCTCTGTGGCTGTTACTATGCTAACTCGGACTCTTCTACGAGGAGGAACCTGGTCCATTTACGCTCTGCTCAGCTTCCAATTCTTCGGGAACCTCTTGTTACTTGTAGCTTCTTGACTGTCTTCTCAGATAATACTCATTTCCTCATGTCTAGTTGTCATATCTTGTACTGGATCTATCTTCTAGCTTGTATGGATTGGACCTTATGGCTTAATGGGCCTAAATTCAACCCATGGTAATTTTGGGCACAATAACTACCCCCCGGTTCCTTGAAATCATGTAATGTGAAAGGAACCTATTCTACTTTCTAATTTGGGGTCCAATGCTGAATCATTCTTCTTGAAGTACCTTACCTCAATACCATATTTCCAAGCCTACATGAGCTAACTCTTCGAAGGAAACAGGACATAAGATATTTCAGCTGGTGTAATCTTGGTAAGCTTCCTTCTTAATGAGGAACCTGTTCTTCTTAATTTTCTTCAAACCTCGGCTTTTGAAATCAACTTAATATCTGCATCCATCTTTTTGTGAAACCTTGCTTGTTGCTCAACACTTGGTCACGTCTCTCAGAATTTCGATAAATTTAAAAAAAATAGGAGAGGATAATCTTTAACTGTAAATATCTTAAAGGGATAATTCAAAATTTGAATTTCCCTTATCAATTACCGAAGCTGCAGTTAATGTAGGTGTTTCCTAGGTTCACACGCCTCTTGCACGTGTACTACTTCAATTTCCGCATCAATCATCCTCTGCCACGTGTACACGACTGTTCCCCATTTACCTCGACTATTTAATCACATCTATTGTTCCAGGTTCATTTTTTACCTTTACCAAAAGCTTACTAAAACCCTTGGAGAGAAAAGAAGAAGAAGTCTGACGGTCACCTACTCAATCAAGCTTCCTCATCACCGTTTTCTTCAATCCAAGGTATGATTTCCGACCATTTTTCTTCATTCTTTTATAAATACAATCTATTTTCAACTATCTGCTTCTTTATGCTCTGCATGTCAACTTTTCTTTTGCTTCTTGATTTGATATGAGCATACGCGTCTGTATCTATTCTTCACATTCCATGTCTCGCACACAACTGTCCATTGTACTTTGTTTAATATTCGTCTATTCACCGGTTCATGGTCGTATTGTCATTATCTTGTCTTAACTTTTGATTATCTGTTCATCTTCCGCCTTCATTTGTTTTGAACTCGTGTTATAGTCAATGTATGTCTCTGTTGATGCATAACCTCTGTGTAAATCCTTATGCTACTTCTATAGCATGGCCATGACTGTCTAAATATTTTTAGAACCATAATTTCCCCCTTAGAAATCCTAAAACCTGACCTTTTTTCATCTGTTTTTGCAGATGTCTTTTGATTCTATCCATTTTGACAATCAATCTTCAATAAACCGTCTTCCTACTAAATCTGTGAGCAATAGGACTAGATCCCAGGTTTTAATTCCAAATGTCAATGACCCTTAAGACATCTTGCTTAAACCTCTTAACATTAACCATCAATCAAAACCTCCTATGTTAGGAATAATTCATGAGTTGTGATGTTGAGAATATAATTTGCTTATACTTCTTGTAATATCCTGATCTTATAAAGGATTTAGTACTTTGTATAGATATGTGTTAGACAGTAAACTGTAGAGTTAAGTCAGGAACAGTGTATCGGGGACTACATTTCAAGAACTGTGAGCAGATCCTGATACGACAAGTCAAATACTGATGGCTGGTCATTTCCTGATGCAAGGTGAAATTCTGATATCAGTCGTGTTACTGATGATGTCATTGTGGATGCTACAGAAACTGGAAAGTGCTAAAAAACAGGATCGTTGTTTTTTGAAGAACAGCAAGAAGTTATCATGAAGGAAAGAGTTTGCTATTGGTGGAAACTATCAACTGGACGGCAGAATATTACATTGTATTATTCATTACTTTCTGTTATTAGTTGATAGGTAGCATTATAAATACTCTCTCAATATCATTGGAAACATAGCGAGAGCGAAAAAGAGCAGAGAGCTTAGTATAAGGTTTGTATTCGAGAGTTCGAAACAAACAGAGAGAGATTTGTATTGTCAGCAGCTGCTAAAGGTATTTGTACACCTTTGGTAGATTTTTTATTTGATCTATTGATAAGTGGATTTTATATCCACTTGGAATGCCTCCGTTCGGCTTAAATTGATTGTTTTGGACTCAAGTTGTTGTAGTTTTGATGTGTTTTGCTTAGTTGTGCAGATTTACGAGAATGTTGATTAAGGTTGATGCTTCTATCGTTTTTGGAGAATTAATTGATTAAAATTCGGATTTTTGAGAAGGGTTGCGCAGCTTATACTGTTTGGGCCATATTTGGAGTTCTAGAAGTCCGTTTTCAGCGATTTTACTGCCCACGCGAAGCTTGAGAGATTTTCTACAATATGGGATAGGTCTTACACGACCAGGCCGCGTGTGGTGGGCCCAGGAAGCACGACCAGCAGATAGATGGGAGCAGAGAAATTACTATTTTGCCCTTTTCTAGTTCTAATTGTATTTTGGGAAATTTTTAATACCTTAATTGAATTCTAATTGTAATAGAAGGTAATATCTTGCTGGGAAAGATTTGTAGAGCCTATTTAAAACACATCCTACCATTGTAAATCATAACAATTCATAGCTTTTAATCATATTAAGGTACTTTCGATCTTCAATTCTTTCTTCAATATTATATTTTCATTAATTATCATTATTATTTTGTTTTCTTCTTTAATTATGTGTAACTAAATCTTTAATCTGAGGATTGGGTAGTATTCCTTGGTATTCATGCATGCTTGATTACGTGATTTTCTGCTTTGCTGATCTGTTAATGAGATCTTAACACAATTAGGGGAGTCATGAACCTTTGATTGTATTCTAGGGATTGTAATAAGCTTGGGAGAGAAGTTGCAATCTTAGTACATGATTTAACAGACATAATTTGAATATTAGATCGGGAGATTAATAGGAGAATTGTGAGACATATAATTCTTGGCACTTGACAGTTTATAGATATACTTTGATTGTATCACGGGAGTGACAATTAGGGTGTAGCTGTAGGCACTATATTGTAACCTGGGAGGGTACAGTATAACTTTAGAAGAATTGTTTTCAGCAAGGTAGGAACACAGATATCACATTAATATTGAGCATGTATTGAGACCAAGTGAAGAACCCCAGTTCTTAGATTGTTTTCCCATATATTTGAATCTCAGTTTAAAATCAATTCTTAGTGCTTATAATTAGTTCTTGGATAATTTAGTTAATACACAAACCCAAAATTCTTCTCACAAACTTCTAGACGTAAAGAGATAAGAAACCTGAACTTTGAATTAAATTTAGTCTTTCCCTGAGAACGAACACACAAAAATACTACTAACATCTATTAATACAAACAAGTTTTGTTTATTCGTTTATTCTTATGTATTTATTCGAGCAAAAATCAGACACGATTACTTATACTTGTATTCAACCCCCCCTTCTACAAGTATATCCGGGCTAACAATTGGTATCAGAGCAGGTTGATTTCGGATAATCATAAAGATCTGCAATCATGTATGGTTATAAGGATGGTAATACTAAGATCCCTATGCTCAAGAGAAACGAGTATACTTTGTGGGAAGTGAAGATGTTGCATCACCTGGAAGCAACAGACCCTGATTATCTTGATAGGATAAGAGATGGACCTTTTGTTCCGACAAAGGTTGTTGGTCAAGCAACTGTCAATGGTAATGTTGTTCCAGAGCACACGGCAGAGAAGCCTAAATCTGAATGGTCAGATAAGGACAAGGAGAACGTTCTTAAGGATGCTAAAGTGAGAAACATAATGTTCAATAGTCTTGATTCTATTTTCACTAACTATGTTCTTTCTTGTAAGACTGCTAAGGAGATATGGGACAATCTGAAGGTTCATTGTGAAGGAACTAAACCTGTCAGGAAGAATATGAGGACACTTCTCATACAACAGTATGAATACTTTGAATCCAAGTCTGGTGAGTCACTTACTGATACCTTTGATAGGTTTACAAAACTCATCAATGAGATGGCCATGCACGGTAAATATTATGACTTGGAGGATATGAATACTAAGTTAATGAAAGCCTTGCCTGATTTCTATGATGAGAAGATATCTGCAATTGAGGAAGCTAATGATCTGGATGAAATATCATTAGAGGCAGTTTATGGTAAACTGGGGGCTTATGAACTTGACAAGCAGCAGAAGAAGAGCAGGAGTGAAGGAAAGATGAAAACTATAGCACTCACTGCTCAATCTGAATCAAAGAAGCTTCCAGAGGAACAGCATGTTGAGCTTGCTATGAAGAACTCAAGGAAGAAGAAAAGCAAAGAAAGTTCTGAGTCAGAGACTATTGATATAGACTCTGACAACAGTGATTCTGAATCTGAGATACAGGAACTCTTTGCTATGTTTGCTAAAGCTTTCAAGAAAGGAAGATTCAACATGAGAAGATTTAGCAAAGGATCTTTTCAAAAGAAAGAGGAGAAGAAGAGTGACAAGGGCAAAAGTACAATTGTCAAGCTTGATAAGGCAAAGATCAAGTGCTTTAACTGCAGCGAGCTTGGACACTTTGCAAGTGAGTGTAAGAAGCCCAGGAATTCAGGAAAGGGTAATGCACTCATGGTCACACATAAGGATTGGGCAGACTCCAGTGATTCTAAAGATGAATTGGATTATGATAACATTGCTTTGATGGCAAGGGCTTCAGATAAGCCTGGATCTCCAAAGAAAACTTCTTCATCTTCTGTTAAGGTATCACTTCATTCTCTTGATTCATTTGATAGCTTAGATTCTAATGATATTAGATCTATCCATGCTGAGTTTAAGAATCTTATGACTAATTTTAGAATTCTTACTAGTGAAAGAGATGATCTTAAGGTTAAGAATGATAAATTAGTTGATAGAAATAATTTTCTTGAATCTGAGTTAATTCAAATGGAAGAATACAGGTTAAGTTCTGATAAAGCTAAGCATGATTATAGTGTTATTCTTGAGGCTTATGATTATGTCAGAAAAGAACTAGAAGAAGAGAGAGATATGATGAAAACCATTAACAACTCTGGTAAAAAGACTCAAGAAATCATTGAAAATCAAATTCTTGGTAAAGTTAATGGTTTAGGTTTTGATAAGGCTAGGCAAGAAGAAAGTGTAGCTATTGTCAATGATAATAGTAAAGTAGAAGCTAGCACATCTAAATCTGAAGGTAAGAAAATTGTTTCTGAACCTAATCATGTTAAATTTGTTGATTTAAATGGTACCCCTGTTGTACACAAGAGAATCTACAATAGTAATTCAGATGAGAAAGTGTTAGAGAAACCTAAAAATGTCAACATACGTTTTCTGTCTAAGTCTCAGTTGAAACAGAGACTGGATGGTCTTTCAGAGTCTAGCAAGATTAAGAGAAATAGGAATGGAAAAGAAGGTATTAACAAAGAAAATAATTACAAGAATGTACCTGATGCACCTAGGAAGAAATGCTATAAGTATGGAAATCATAATCATTTGGCTCTAGACTGCAATCAAAAACCTTCTTGGAAAACTGAGTCCAGATTCCCCAAGACTCAGAAAATTAAATACCAACCACAAAAAGCTTGTTATCATTATGGTAGTTTACTTCATTCCATTTACATGTGTAGAGAATATCACGAACTGTATTATGACTATTATTCTCTGAAATTTGAAACTCCTAGTCACAAATAGTTTGTGAAATCAGAGTCTAAGGTTGACTCTGCAACAGGTAAATCAAAAGCAAAATCTTCAAAGCCTGTTGTTTCTATATCTAGTAAGAAAGGATCCAATCAAAGTTGGGTCCTAAAAATTCTTAACTAGTCACTTTTTGTTTGTAGGGCACAGGAAGGAAGCATTCAATTATATTGGACAGTGAATGCTCTGGACATATGACTGGAAAGAAGTCCCTGCTTACAAAGTTTGAGAAGAAAGCTGGCCCAGTAATATCTTTTGGAGATGGCAACAAATGAGAAACTCTGGGATATGGCTCAATTGTTTTGGGGAATGTCATCATAGAAAACGTAGCACTGGTTGAAGGCTTAAAACACACACTTTTAAGCATAAGTCAACTGGGTGATGTGATGAGAAAAGCATAATAGTCACATTTATAGTCAACACTATAAATGTGACTATTATGGATTTCTCATGACTCAAAGTGGCGATGTGATGCTTGTAGATAATGATGAGCCTCTCACCTACAAGGATGTTATGAATAGTCCAGATTCTAAGAGATGGATGGAGGCCATGAAATCTGAGATGGATTCCATGTATGAAAACCACGTATGGACTTTGGTTGAACCACCTGATGGGGTAAAACCCATAGAGTACAAGTGGGTTTTCAAGAAGAAAATTGACATGGATGGAAATTTACAGACCTATAAAGCAAGACTAGTGGCGAAAGGTTTCAAGCAAATTCATGGTATTGACTGTGATGAAACTTTCTCACCAGTAGCTATGGTCAAATCCATCAGGATTTTGCTTGCGATAGCAGCTTATTATGACTATGAGATTTGGCAAATGGATGTCAAGACCGCTTTCTTAGATGGGAGCTTAGAAGAGGATGTGTACATGACACAACCTGAGGGTTTTGTCGATTCAAGGTTTGCTAGAATGGTTTGTAAGTTGTTACGATCCATTTATGGATTAAAGCAGGCCTGAAGGAGATGGACCATCCATTTTGATGAAACAGTCAAAGAGTTTGGCTTCATACAAAATGAGGATGAGCCGTGTGTTTACAAGAAGGTTAGTGGGAGCCATTTGTCTTTCCTAGTATCATATGTAGATGACATATTACTAATAGGGAATGAAATTCCTTCTCTACAGGCTATGAAGACTTGGTTGGGAAAAAGTTTTTCGATTAAAGACTTAGGCGATGCTACCTATATCTTAGGGATCAGGGTCTATAGAGATAGATCTAAAAGATTAATCGGCTTAAGTCAGAGTATATACATTGGCAAAGTATTGCATTATTTAAGAATGCAAGAGGCAAAGAAAAACTGTCCTAAATCATCAGATGATGAGGACCGTATGAGTAAAGTACCATATGCTTTGGCAATTGGTTCTAATATGTATGCAAGGATATGTACTCGTCCCGATGTCTCGTATGCTTTAAGCATGACGAAGAGATACCAATCTAATCCAGGTGAGGGTCACTGGATAGCCGTCAAGAATATTCTTAAGTACCATAAACGGACTAAAGATTCGTTCTTTATATACGGAGGAGATGAGAAGCTGGTTGTAAGTGGTTACACTAATGCTAGTTTCCAGACAGAAAGGGACAATTTTTTTGTCCCAGTCTGGATTCGTGTTTTGTCTAAATGGAGGTGTTGTAAGCTGGAATAGTTCACAATAAAGACAATAAATGATTCTACAATGGAGGCTGAGTATATTGATGCTTGCGAAGCAACCAAGAAGGTTGGTTGATAATTTACTTAGGCGATATCACCTTATTAATGAGTTTAATGATCAAGGAGATATACATATATGTAAAGTGCATACTAATGATAATGTTGCGGAACCACTGACCAAGGATTTGTCGCAGCAGAAGCACGAAGGTCACAATAGTTCCATGAGTATTAGATACATGAGCGATTGGCTCTAGTGCAAGTGGGAGATTGACAGTGTTAGTGCCCTAGAAATAATGTAGTTGTGCTTCTAGGAAAGACTATTTTGTTATGTTCCAACGATTATTTCTATATTGATTTATTATGTCTTTGTTTACTGCGAAATAAATGTTAAGAATAATAAATGTACTTGGAATATGTAACATGTATTATATATCTTTAAGTATGTGACTTAAAAATGAGATTATATGAATAATATTTATAATCCTAAATATCCCTAATCGAGCATTATTAATATGGGACAATTATAATGCATAAAGATTATTATGTTTGTTGACTGATGACCACATCTCATTGGTCATAGGTATAGTGATACTAAAGTCAAGAACATAGGTGCACGCAATATTCTACATGGCACTGGATTGACCCACAGTGAGATTCTACATGTTGATAATGTCATTAGAAAGACTCACAGTGATAATGGTGTAATGATCCTTAGACTTGAGATCATTATATTTCTATACGAGGATTAATTAATATACTTTAACTTCATTAAAAGTTACCTTTGACCGGGTAATGATAAAAGTGGACATCGGGTATATTATGAGACGTATGAGAAATATGAATGATAGATAAAGGATTTAACCCTCCTATTATTAGGAGAGATATTATTGGCCTCTTGATTGAGTGAGATTATGAAAATGCATGGCCATGCTCAAATATTGATTTGTTTTAATAGTTTACTCATTGATCAAGGAAACCCGGATTAAACTTCGAAGAGGATGACTAAGAACATGCCTCGAGTTTAATCTATAATATATGGTTAAAGTGATTATATTACACGGAAACATTAATCACGAAAGGTTTAATTGGATCACCAATTATTATTACTTGGGTAGCAATGATGTATTACTAGATGCCGCTCATTGTTTATAATTTTATTATTAGATATTAAAATTATTTCCAACGTAATAATAACCTAAAAGGTTACACAATAAGAACGTTTAAAAGGAGTTTTAATTTAAATTAAATAATTAAATTCGAAATTGGTTAAATAGGTCTTATACGTCGGTTAAATGGCGACGTATGGGCTGGCGACGTATAAGGTCAGAGTCTTTTACGTCGGTTAAAAAGGCGACGTATATTGTACCCTTTTACGTCGGTTCTTCTAAACAACCGACGTATATTGTACCCTTTTACGTCGGTTCTTCTAAACAACCGACGTATATTGTATCATTTTACGTCGGTTCTTCTAAACAACCGACGTATATTGTACCCTTTTACGTCGGTTCTTCTAAACAACCGACGTATATTGTATCCTTTTACGTCGGTTCTTCTAATAACCGACGTATATTGTTATCCTTTTACGTCGGTTCTTCAAAACAACCGACGTATATTTTCTAGAAACAACCGACGTATAATACTAAAAAGACCGACGTATATTATAAAAAAAAAACTAAAAAAAAATCGACGTAAAAGGTCCAAGAAATTAAAAAAAATTGTTTTGTTTCTCTGTAACACAATAAAAAAAGCATCACCCACTAACATCCAACCGAGTCAACTCGCACTCGCAGTCACACAATAAATGAATGAGTATTACATCTTTAAAAATTTCTGGAAATATAAACTTAATTTTTTACATGAATACAAGAATGTGTATCATAGAACTAATGACAACTGAAGCTAGTCAGGCTGATTCAACATTTACATAAACAAAAGCACAGCTAAGGAGCAGCTTTTGAAAATCATCACTGAAAAGGAAGATCCAAGCAAAATACTTGGATAATACTTGGCCATTTCCCTGCAAAATGCACAAAGAAAAAGCATAAGAAGATGTAATCAAACATGTATGATATTCGAAAAACCTAGCAACTGCATCATGTAAGTGAAATACTTGCTAACTTACGCAACATTGCTCCCATATTTATTACAGGAGATAGACACAAATCCCTGTGAATTGAGCATCTAGTAAAACATTACTTGCTTTCAAATCCCTGTAAATGATTTTTAATCTTGAATCATGAAGAAGATACACAATCCCCCGAGCTATGCCCAATGCTATATCAAACCGTTTCTTCCAATTTAGCATATTTCTTCTTTCACTATCTGAATTAAGAAAAAGCAGACATAATATTAGCATAGTGTAATTAAGTAATTAACATAGCATGCTCTATTTGATTATGGTAATTATGCATACAAAATTCAACTCTGAAGGCTATCATACCGAAAAGAAAGCGATCCAAGCCCTTGTCAACTCTGAAGGCTGTTATACCGAAAAGGCCGTCCAATAATGACATTTTGTTTCATATTCTGATTTTTAGATGAGGTTCTCATGTTCATTGCATCTTGCAAAAGTTGGGTGGTTCTTCATGCTCATCTATTACTAGCAATTGCAAATTCCACTCAAAGATCACCTGATGTTTCAGCAGCCAACAGCTAATAAACTCATACAATTTTGAATGTGTTCCAAACAAAGACTACTTTGTTAAGAGTAACACTATATTCCAAAACACATTTGGATATAGAAAACAAGAACATGCATAATAAATTAATAAATTCAATGACGGGATTTAGGACAGCATTCAAAGAGGAATGATAGCTATGCTTCTTGATCCCATATATATATAGTTGACATGAAACAAAGTTTTTAAATTGATATGATAGACATTAATTGATAAAACTATATTATACTCTGTCTGTAAAAGTTAAACAATATAAAAGTATACTTGAAAATCTCTAGTCCTAATATGAAGCACGCACCCTTTCTAAACAAGATGAGATTCTGGGAAGCAACATAAGCAACTAAAATATAAGCCTCTTAGGAAGAAATCAATAATTGGCACCTGTGAAGCATATGCAGTATTATTTCTTTCCCTCGTGGTTGATGATCTGGGTAACCTATTTGGAGAATCAGTATCGTTCATTGATTCACTTCCATTCAGTTTATGGGTGTTACTGCTGGTTGCCTTTTCACTGTCATTGCCATTAGATGATTTTTCCCTCTACATCAAATCATTGCAAGTGTATCAGCTACTAGATTTGGAAAAGCTACAAAATGACCAGAAGATAACAATATTGAGCTATAAAGAATACCTGAAATATTTTACCAAGGGTTTTTAATCCCTTAGCTCTTGCACGGAGCTCCTCCTTTTTTACACTATTATCTTGTAGAACCTGAACAAGGCGAAGAAAACAGAACCATAACGAGACTTTAAATGCCATTCACCATAGACTTGCATCACAACCAAAATAAAGTGAAGAGTGCACGACAACAATCTGACAAACGCGAGAAAGAGTGGCTTCAATATCAGCTACATTAAGCTTCCAAAGTGAATCAACCATCAACTATTAGATTAGCTAATTAAACTGCTTCTTACCTTATAGACAGTGAAGTCGACGCTGCAAAAACAATCATCAAAACAAACAAATTCAATAAAAAAACATCCAAACCTATGAATCAAAAATTCAATCAACATAAACAAACAAATTCTCACTTTTATGCCCTGGTTCGGAGAGATGTCGAGAGAGAAGGGAAGAGGGATAGTAGGGGAGAGAAGAGGGCAGAGAGAGACATAACTATCCCACCCACAGCCCCCCCCTTAATTCCCTTTCCGCCAACAAAAAACCCATTGTAAACAAAACCCCCAATTCCAAATTCACCTCATCTCCTTCACCACAAGCCCACCCATAACTTCTCGCCTCCGCCCTCTTTTATCCATCAATCGCCACCCACACCATCTCCGCCCAGCTTTCAGGTCGAGAAATTGAGAGAGATTGGGAGAGATAGAGGTTGAGAGAGAGAGAGATTGAGGGAAGAGAGTGTAGAGAAAGATATTGAGACGAGAGAGAGAGAGAGAAGCGAAGGGAGAGAGAGACGCGATATGATTCGGTCGAGAGAAAGAGATTGTGAAATTGAATAATATTGAATAATAATAATAATTGTGAGATTGTTAAAAGAGAGTTAAAATGGGAAAAAAATGAACGAATGAGATCTAATAATAATGAATATGTGTGCTTAATCCAATGGCTGACAGCAATTTAAAGAAGCACAATCCGTGTGCTTCCTCAACACCCAATAGTAATGTGACACGTGGTGACACAACACTTTTTTTAAAAGGTTTTATACGTCGGTTATATTTAGAGCGACGTATAAAGTAGGATTATATACGTCGCCTTTTCTCAACCGACGTATAAAGTAGGATTATATACGTCGCCTTTTCTCAACCGACGTATAAAGTAGGATTATATACGTCGCCTTTTTATCAACCGACGTATAAAGTAGCATTATATACGTCACCTTTTCTTCAACCGACGTATAAAGTAGCATTATATACGTCGCCTTTTCTCCAACCGACGTATAATATGACCTTATACGTCGGCTTTTTCTTGAACCGACGTAAAAAATGTGTAAAATAGACCTTATACGTCGCCTTTAGGCGGAACCGACGTATATAACTACTTTATACGTCGCCTTTGGCCAGAACCGACGTATAAGAGGCGACGTATAAGGTCATTTTTGTACTAGTGTGGTCTTAATTAATTATTAAAGAGAATTCGAATTTAATAATAAAACCAAATCAGAATGGGTTTGGAGAAGCCCAATTCGATTTAGGGTTTTAGCCCAATCTCTCTTCCCTATAAATACATAATGATGTATTGTTTAGGGATAGACTTTTTGCAATTCGCTAAAACGTGTGAGAGGCTAGAGAGAGAGGCAGGTTCTTCGGCTAGTACCGGCTCCCTTGATCGTTGGACGATTGGACGTTTGTGTGGACAATTTAGAGACACAGATCTTGACGCAAGGGCTGTATGGTGATTTCAATTTAGGACCTCCATCTGTCATCAACTGTTAAAGCTTCGTTTTAAGGTAAACGTTCATAACTACGAATTAAATGTCTTGTTTTGCATGGATCCTACGATTGGGTTTCGATTTTATTGTTTTAATTATTGCTTTCCGCTGCATTTGTTGCCTTGAAACCCTTCAGAAGCATGCTGGGATTGTCCAAATCAAGGAGAGAAGACTTTCAAGATAATTCCAGAAATGGATATCACTTTGAGTATGTGTGTGTGACAAGTTATATCAGAAATGTATCATTACATTTCACGTAGCTTACTTGTCTTCATATAGTTTAAATAAGCTATATGAGCAACATAATTTTAGTAGAGAAGAAAACACTGATCACAAGGCTGATAGCTTTAGGTTTTCTTGTAAACACTAAAACATTGTAACCACAACTGTTTATTATTACGCAGAAAAATATCTTCAAATACAACCATCAGGTGGATCAAGCTTATAAGCCAACCCACCTGAGATTTTTTATATCGTGTATTGTATGTGTTTTAGATAATTCATTTATCTTGTTTTCTTTATGTTCTTATATAATAATTTATCAAGACCTCATCACTTTGAAAGAATTTAGTTGAGATTGTATTCAACCCCCCTTCTACAATATCGTGGTGCATAACTGGGAAATAAAAATATCTGAGCTTATCTTAAACATATCTTTTCATTCAAAATTGATTTCCTTAATTATAGGAGTTTGTTTCTTTTAAAACTCTATCTTTCTTTTATTCAAACACTTCTATACGGTTTTTACTCCTATATTTTCAGAAGATACATCTACTGAATGTTTTATTCTTTTCTATCTTCTATCTAATGTATACATTAACGTTAGAAATTGTTCCTAACAAACTTGAACGTTGAATTGGATTCAGAGGTTAAGTTGTTGGATTTGTTTCTGACCGTTAATTGTATAGCTTTATATATCTGTTCTTGTTCAGATTTTCGGTTGCTAATTGAAGAACATCAAGAACAAAACAACTTGGTTTTTCTACTTTGCAAAATCTTTTACATCGATTCTCTTTGAGCTCATTTATATATCTATCCGCATTGTTTATTTAGAGAATCCATAGTTTGAGTTGTAACTATCTCATTTGTATTGTTCGATTTGTAAGTATTAATTGTTGGACATATTGGCTAGGGAACTAGGGTTTGGTGAACGTTGCTAGAGAAGTATACTTAGGAAGTATAGCTTAGAGAGCAAGTTCAGAAACAGGTGTTCAACAAGCCATTTGTCAGCAGCTGGTATGGTTCGATTTGTAATTGTTTAGTTGTTGAACACTTGGCTTGGAATAGTAGGGATTCGAGGTTTGTGCTAGGGAAGTATACTAGGGTAGTATAGCTTAGAGAGCAGAATCTGTTTCAGGTCTATTCAGCAAGCCATTTGTGTTAGCAGTTGGGTTTGAGGGTGATATATTGTTGTATCTTGTAATTGGATTATCATTGATCAATAATATATTCTCTTACGAGGTTGGTAAGGGACCGGGACGTAGACCATAGGGGATTAGGGGTCGAACCTGGATAAAAGTCTCTTGTGTTCTTTATCTTTCTGCACTTTATTTACTGCTTGTGCATTCAGCTTACCGTTTACATTCAGCGTACCATTTGCATTTGTTAAAATTGGAATCAGTAAGCTGTTTCTGATAATTATTAAAATTGGACATAGTTAGCCATTTACACCTAATCACCCCCTCTAGATGTGCATTTTCAATTTGTATAACTGATACTCAATAATAACATGAGATTACCACTACACCAAAAACGCACATATGCAACGCCATGTTTACTGTTGCTTTAGGCCAAAAAAGCGTTGGGTTAGATCAAATGCAACACCAGGGGGCGTTGCATCCGCGAGCGTCCTGTTAGACCCCATAATCTAATGCTTTTTGGCATCTAAAGCAACATCAATAAGCGTTGGATCTGACATATAATGCAACACCAGAGCACGCAAATCCAACACCAAAAAGGCGTTGCATTTGACATTAGATAAAATTACAATTCCACGTCACTAAGTGGGTCCCACTAGCTTGCCACATCATCAATG
This sequence comes from Kitagawia praeruptora, assembly GCA_037693485.1. NCBI lineage: Eukaryota > Viridiplantae > Streptophyta > Magnoliopsida > Apiales > Apiaceae > Kitagawia > Kitagawia praeruptora. Next base: position 105,712,962 of record CM075346.1, on the reverse strand, counting down.
GGTCCAGCTGGCATGCCACGTCAGCAATAGTCTAGTTGGCATGCCACGTCAGCATGTAGGACCCACTTACCACGTTAGCATGTATGACCCACTTACCACGTCAACATGGGGTCCACTTGCCATGTCAACAGTGGGACCTACCATGCCACGTCAGCTGTGGGTCCCACATGCCACATCAGCACTGGGTCCCACATGCCCATCAGCACTGGGTCCCATGTGCCAGATCAGCACTGGGGCCCACATCCATGTAATGCAACGCTTTTATTTGCTTTTTAAAACACTAGAATCTTATCAAAGGCAACACTACATTTACCAAATGCAACACTAGAAATATCATATGCAACGCTTTAATTAAAATTTCTGCAATATTCTATTTCTTACATAAAGAAACCCATCAAAATACATTCAAAGGCATTCAAAGCCATCCAAAATATTCAACCAGCCACCAAATAGTTACAATCATCCACACCAACATCTTACTAATACCTAATAAAACCCTTACTAATACATCCAAAAGGAATCCAACATAATTTTAAATAGATTGTAACAACTCGAGATTGCAGCTGCAAGTCCATCGGCCACAAGCGCTGCAACAGTGGCAGCTATGCCTATCGCTCCATCTGTGAAATAGGTTAATAAGAAAGCATAAACAAAATCAGTCCACGGTGAAGTAGATTTTAACACAGACCAATATTTTTCTTCAGTATTCTTATTTCACAGACCATATATATTTATTACACTCTTGATACATAACTTTCTCCCTGAGGCCTGAACTTGACATTTATAACTCCTTCAAGGACACCCTTGATCTATATATGATACATAACGAAGGATTTATTTGGCATAAAACTGAGTAAGCAATCCTATTCACCTAACGACATTAAAAGAACCAAATTAATTTTCCTTGCTGAACACTTGAAACTAATACAAATATGCTATAACTATATGAATCCTGAATTTGCACCCATTTGTGTAAAACTAATTTAAAAATCTGTTTTATTTAAAATTCAAAAACAGGAAAAGGCTTTAACTTTAAACATAAATTGAATGAGATAATCACAGAATTTATAAATCTACAACATATCATTACCTATAGCAGCAACTTATGTTAATGTCTTAATGACATTCTGCTGGTCCACGAACACGGAGGTGACAAAATTATAAATTAATACAAGTGTGGGGTACATAGATGTCAAAACGAATACCTATGTTACTAATTTAAGGCGAATACATATTTGCTTGAGCCTTTGCCTAGGTTAATTTAATGTATGATTTACATAACAGGGGATTGGGGAACTTAATATCCCAATGTACATACCTATCGTATCTCAGAATTCAGTTTTAATAATTATACTTAAACAGTTACGATAATAACCCCTATTATATTGCATATCGAGATCAAAAGAATACCGTGTTTCTACATTTTGTAAAGAAATTTGATTTCACAAAATGAGTCAAACATCGCTAACAAATGAGAGGAAGGTAATATACACTATCATCCTTACCTCATTTTTCATGGTTGTAGACTCTTTTGTTGAAGCCCAAGCACTGTTTATCAAGACAATCAAAGACGAGTCAAGTTCTTTTGCCTTTGCAAGGCTATTAATTTTCTCACATGCCTCCTCAACTGATGGACGATTCAGAATATCCTCAACTCGACATACAGGCATTGGAATAAAACTGCCAACTACAAATGCCAAAACCTCAGACAGACTAGCTAGTGTTATGGATGGTCAACTTCTACAAGTCATTTTCTTAATCTATTTTTAAATAAATATTGTAAAGCATGAATTCTGCAAGAACATTGCCTTACCAATTCACTTGTCCATTAACGAAAAGGAAATTAGTGAAAAGAACTTACTGGAATAATTATCTCATCTTGGTATATATTAAAGGGAACTGGTAGTAGAAACATGTCTGTGTTCTCTCACACTTACAAATATTCAGTATCTTAACTAATCTTGTTTATTAGAACATGTAATTAGATTCCAATGCATGCCAAGCTCAGAAGACTGTGATGTATCTGTCTATGTTTATATCTGAATAATATACAAAAATTTAAAGAGTAATGAATGCATATTAGTATTCAAGTAGAAGATAATGATCTAATAAAATATCATTTAAAGAGTAATCTGCTAGTCTTTGTTTCTCTAATTAGGATACTCATTATAGAATAATTTATAAGGTGAACAGAGAGATTACATTGAGAATGCACAGCAATGAACCGGCTAACGATCCCGCAACAACTACAAGTTCCAGAAAGCAAAAGTCAAATATTAGCTGATCAGTAAAAGAAAAATCACTTTGGATTAAGTACACATACATAAAAAAACAGTTCACTGACAAAAAAATTCAGAGGGAGAGTGGAAAACTGAACAGGGCACTGTCAACTGACTGGCGCAAATGAGTATTTAAGTTTAAGTTTACAAACCATTATCTTATAACATAATCTTATATTGAAATATAAGTGTAAAAGAGACAAGTTTGAGATATTTCAACCAGTACCAATAGTAGTATTATATTCTTCAGCATCTACAGGGATTACTATGTAAATGAAGAACACTGAATCCAATTGTTTTGTTTCCTAATACAAGTTTCTACGAAGTTGCAAGTCTAATTAAGCAGTTATTATGAGAGTGTGGATAAAGATGCTTAGTGTTTGTTTTTATATTGAAGGATATAATATAGTGCACTATGCAATATTAACTGAAGGCATACCTCCATCCATCTCATGGCAGTAAACTCATTAACAGATATAGCACGTTGCCCATAGGATAAAGGGGAGATCCAAAATGCCCAAATCCACCATGGGCTAATAATATCTATAAGAAGATACCAAGTTACTATAGGTCATTAAGTATTAAAAGTTCAAAGCTTAGTAGCATGGTACCTTTAGGAATGCTGAACTCTAAACCTCTGTACTCTTTAGATTAGGGTCCGGTTATATGACAATTCACATGGAAGTAGAAGAAAGAAAAAGAAGGAGATGGGGTTTGGTGCCTGTTTGAATAGAACGAAGAAGAGGAGGGGTGTTTGGTGTCTGTGTTTTAAAACCAAAATAAACAAGGAAATGGTCTTGGTTGTGTTTGAACTGTGAACGAAGAAGACAGAGCAAATGAATTAATCCAAAAACCCTAATTCAAGAAACTCAAATTGGGGGAATTCATCCAAAAACCCTAATTCAAGAAACTCAAATTGGGGGATTTGTTGTTTTTAAGATTCAAACAAAGTAATGAATCTGAGTTATAATTAGAACACGGATCTGAAATAGGTCGGTGTTAGATTTGTGAATCGATAGGTTTGAAGTTTGAACTGAAATGTGTGTGTGGATATAATGTATGTGTCAGTAATAGGTAAAGAAAAAAGAGTATAAAGTGAAAAGTAGAGAGCGGGATGTGAAAAGTATAGAGCGGGATAATTAGCCGCCTATTTGATTTCATTTTATTTTTAACAAAAAAAATTATACGTGTAATGTGTGCTTTATTGATATACTTTTGTTAATATAATTAATTTTAATTATTTTACTTGTATAGAATATGTGTAATATAATCAAAATCACATCTAGCAAATATTTTAAAAAGGAAAACCTACTTTGACCGATTTAATTGTTATAAAATCATATCAAATAGATCTAGTAAATTTTTTTAAAATTTACCACATCACTAAAATCGTTAGATCTTGTCATCCGTACATTTGGAACATCGAAAAAATAATTTTAAAAAATAGATTCATCGTTCGGGAAAAGACTAGTTAAAAGGAAAGCTTACTTTGACCGGTTTGACCGTTATAAAACCAAACCAAATACATCTAGCAAATTTTTTAAAAAATTACCACATCATTAAAATCGTTAGATTTTGACATCCGTACGTTTCGAACGTCGAAAAAATAATTTAAAAAAATAGATTCATCATTCGGGACAAGACTAGTTAAAAGGAAATTCCACTTTGACCGGTTTGACCGTTACAAAACCAAACAAAATAAATATAGCAAATTTTTTAAAAATTTACCACATCACTAAAATCGTTAGATCTTGACATCCGTACATTTGGAACGTCGAAAAAATAATTTAAAAAAATCGATTCATCGTTCGGGACAAGACTAGTTAAAAGGAAAGCCTACTTTGACCGGTTTGATCGTTATAAAACCAAACCAAATACATCTAACAAATTTTTTAAAATTTACCACTTCACTAAAATAGTCATATCTTGACATCCGTAAGATTGGAACCTCGAAAAAATAATTTAAAAAATAGATTCATCATTCGGGACAAGACTAGTTAGAAGGAAAGTCTACTTTGACCGGTTTGACCGTTATAAAACCAAACAAAATAAATCTAGCAAATTTTTTAAAATTTACCACTTCAATAAAATAGTCATATCTTGACATCCGTAAGATTGGAACGTCGAAAAAATAATTAAAAAAAATAGATTCATCATTCGGGACAAGACTAGTTAGAAGGAAAGTCTACTTTGACCGGTTTGACCGTTATAAAACCAAATCAAATACATCTAGCAATTTTTTTAAAAATTTACCACTTCCCTAAAACCGTCATATCTTGACATCCGTAAGATTGGAACGTCGAAAAAATAATTTAAAAAAATAGATTCATCATTCGGGACAAGACTAGTTAGAAGGAAAGTCTACTTTGACCTGTTTGACCGTTATAAAACCAAACCAAATACATCTAGCAAATTTTTAAAAAATTTACCACTTCACTAAAATAGTCATATCTTGACATCCGTAAGATTAGAACGTCGAAAAAATAATTTAAAAAAATAGATTCATCATTCGGGACAAGACTAGTTAGAAGGAAAGTCTACTTCGACCGATTTGACCGTTATAAAACCAAACCAAATACATCTAGCAATTTTTTAAAAAATTTACCACTTCCCTAAAACCATCATATCTTGACATCCGTAAGATTGGAACGTCAAAAAAATAATTTTAAAAAATAGATTCATCATTCGGGACAAGACTAGTTAGAAAGAAAGTCTACTTTGACCGGTTTGACCGTTATAAAACCAAACCAAATACATCTAGCAATTTTTTAAAAAATTTACCACTTCACTAAAATAGTCATATCTTGACATCCGTAAGATTGGAACGTCGAAAAAATAATTTAAAAAAATAGATTCATCATTCGGGACAAGACTAGTTAGAAGGAAAGTCTACTTTGACCGGTTTGACCGTTATAAAACCAAACCAAATACATCTAGCAAAATTTTTTGAAAAATTTACCACTTCTCTAAAATAGTCATATCTTGACATCCGTAAGATTGGAACGTCGAAAAAATAATTTAAAAAAATAGATTTATCATTCGGACAAGACTAGTTAGAAGGAAAGTCTACTTTGACCGGTTTGACCGTTATAAAACCAAACCAAATACATCTAGCAAATTTTTTAAAAATTTACTACTTCGCTAAAATAGTCATATCTTGACATCCGTAAGATTGGACCGTTGAAAAAATAATTTAAAAAAATAGATTCATCATTCCGGACAAGACTAGTTAGAAGGAAAGTATACTTTGACCGGTTTGACCGTTATAAAACCAAACCAAATACACCAAGAAATTTTTTGAAACACCAGTTCAAGTTCTGTTTGATTAGAGCCAAAATTTCATATCTAACAAAACACTTTTAGTGAAACACTTTCTATGCATATGAGCATTTATGGCGTAGTGTACGTATGTGGATATTCACTAAACAATTAAATTTAACTAAAAATTTAAATGAAGATAAGGAGAACAAAAATAGTGATTAGAATAAAACTTTTAACATAATTTGATTATAACTATAAGCATACAAATTGAATGGTAAACCAATCCCACCATGCCATTTAAATGAATTCTTAAGCTATGATTAGGTATATATTTTCCTGCTAAAGCAGTTACTTGATAGGATGCTACTATCATTTTTCTATTTTTTGTGGATAGAAAACTGATTATAATAATTTATTATATGATAAATTATTTATTTTAAATTTATGATAAGAAATTGGAGTAAACTACTTAATTTTTATTGTTTAGTGATCTTCCTAGACCTAAGTTATTTATTAGATTTTGCCTCTTTTATTCAAAATAATTACTATTTTTTGTTGTACAAAAATGTTTCTTGCAAACAAATCTCTATGTAAAACGACACTACTAATAAAGTTAGCAATGCAGTGACGTAAAAAAACCACATGCTAACAAGAATCTGTTGATAAAATTATGAATTATGGTGAATTAAAATTTCAATTTCCGTTTGTTTACTCATTTAATAGGATTAATTATAGTATTAAATATTTTTACATTAGTAATTAACTATAAATGTATAACCCACATTCAATGAAATCATCTTATGCAAGACTCAATTTGATTGGATTTTAATTTAAAATTTGTGATGAGATACAATATATCGGTCCAATTTCGTTGTACCTTACAAAATATCGAGATCATTTTAAACAATTTTTTCAGTTCTGTCAATTATTTGTCATTTTTTATTTTTTTAATTATAAATTATTTTTACAATTAAACAATAAATGTTAATGATATTATTATAGAGAAGGAAATAAGTTCATAAAATATAATGAAATAATTTTCTTTAAATAATTTTGGAATAATAAAATCAAATTATAATAGTAAAGTAAATTGAATAGACTTGACAATTCATTCATTTTATACATTTTAATGACGTTTACTTTCGTGTTCGTCTACATGAATGTTAAACCAATGTATGACCAGTTAATGATTCGTGTAATTCTGTGACGTGTTGTATTTCCTTCAATTTTAGATAAAAATAAAAATATTATAAATAAATAAAAGTAAATAAATATTTATTTTTCCAGTTAAATTTGTACTAATTGAGTCTTAAGTTAGTAAGTCATAACGAGTAAAGTGGGATCAAATTTTGTTAAACTTACAATATTAACTAGTATCTATTTTATTTTGGTAAAAATTGTATACAATAATTATTGATAACATGTATCTATATAATTTTAAAGTATTTATTTATTTTTTATTTATTTTGTGTACTTTTATCTCACGTCATATACCCAAAGACTAACCCAAAATCGATATTAAATTTATTTGTGTACTTTATATTCGTATATCGAAAAGGTAAATATAAACAAATAATTCTTTAATGATTTAAACTTAATGATAATTCAAAAATGTAAATTCATTTTTTTTAAATGGCCCTTTACCTTAACTTTCAAAAATTTAGCAAAAATAAATAGAGTTGAGAAGAAAAGAAAGCAATGAGTCTATTTATCACAAATGGACCTCGAGTGATTAACGTGTATAAAAATATTGAAAATTGTAGATTTATGCACACTAACATTATGATAAGTACTTTCGCTTAACAGAATTGAGAATTGAAATGAATGATTAATAAATTTATTGCTTAATTTAATACGTGATTAAGTATTATAAATTCATGTTATTGTTTAAGTGTATTTTATTATAATGTTTAACATATATGTGGTTGGCAGAAACTGTTCTAGCCAGTGTTTTCTCTATATTATAATATTTTATCTAATATTGATATTTAAAATGAAAATTTGGAGCAAACTAATAAATTGTGCATGTTTTAAGCATCAATTGTTTAGCTCCTACGTTAATAAGTGCGAAAAAAAAAAACTATGATGATTAGAGTTAACTTATCTTTTATCTATTAAATAGTTTAATTCTATATACCCCTTGATAATACCCTCCCGAAGAAAAACTCTTTTATCCTTATAATGTAACTATATCTCGAGAATGCCTAGTGGACAACTTGCCACACCCCAAAGTTGACTAAGAAAAATAAGCTAAGGCAATGCTTCTCCTTCCGGACAAAAGGCACATTCCTCCTCCAGCACATTCAACCTCCTGGACAAAGAGCGTTCCCTCCTTCATAACATATTATCTCGAGGACCTAGCTCGTGCCTTCCTTCTCACTCCCGGACAATGTGGAGCCTTCACGAAAGTAATCACTTTGACAGTAGAAAGTGGAAGGGACATGCTATTAATCAACACCTGTCTCAAGGAAGGGAGCATTCTTCCGGACAAGAGGAGGTAACACCAAACTCTATAAATACCAAGGTAAACTCACACATACAGGGGTTGAACATTCTCACACTCACTCTCACATTTCATATTTGCTCTCTAAAATCTCAGTCACTAGTATTTACATTTTCCGATATTGTTTCTTGTATTCTCCACCACCAGTTACTTACTCTCACGCCGGAGGTGCTTGACGGCCACCACCCCCGGTCAAGCATTGTTTTGCAGATACCCTTCCGACAGCTACACCACATTTCCGTCCAAGCCTTACCGGAAGAGGGAAAAGTACGGTAGAGTGGAGCGAGGAGCATTATCATTTGGCGCTAGAAGGAGGGCTTTTTCTCTTTGAAAGACCCTCCATCCTTTCCAGATTGCAAGAAGTAACAAGAGGTTATTAGTAACAAGTTGTCTCGGATGGGACCGTCTAAGAACACGAGGTTGCAAGCTCGAACTACGGTTGATCCAAACAATCCAAACCAAGTTGAAGAACAACTCCAAGGAACTCAACAAGATATCGTCCATGGTACCTCCCACCGCAGCGAACCCGTCCTCCAAAGAATGGGCACAAGGGAGGAAGATCCTCCTCTCAACTTGGACCTGACCCGTTTCGCCCCTAACCAAGTGAATTTTCTCCTCAATGTTGCTGCAAATCTCCAAAACCCACACCAACAGAACAACCCACCTCAGTCCAATGGGAGGAGGGAACAACCTCCCCTCGAGGACGAAGCACATAGTGCAAACAATAATGGCAGCAAAAGACCAAGGACGACCAGGTCAGTCTTTTCCCGCCTTGGCTCCTCCCAAGATACTAACCATATCCGTCACGGGAAAGATCACCATCGACCTGAGACATGGAGGATAAATAGAAGAGTACGGGATCTTAGGCATGAGCTAGAGGCGAAAAAGGCAGAATATGAAAGAGAGAAGAGAAGATTAGAGGATGAGTTCTACCAAGAAAAGGAAAGGGAAAGAACTCCGGAACCTACCCCGATTGGAGGCATTGGAAGCTCTCAACAAGAAATCCTTAATACTCTCAACGAGTTAAAGCGCAAAGTTGAAGGAGAAGTCTCCGCTGGCCCCGGTGAATCTCCTTTCTCCAAAAGACTCGAAGATGAGAGCATGCAAACACACTTGAAACACCCCAATTTGGACTCATACGATGGTAATGGAGATCCGGAAGAGCACTTAAGTTATTTTGATCAGCTAGCTCTCTTCTATGAGTACCGGGACCTAACATGTTGTAGATTCTTTGCCTCTACCTTAAGAGGGAGTGCTCAGAGGTGGTTTTGTAGACTTCCTCCAAGGACCATCGACACATGGGCCGATTTCAAAAAAGCTTTTCTGAATAAGTTTAAGGCAAACCAACCACACGAGGTGCACACTGTCTTCCTTGAAACCATCGCGCAAAGAAGTGGAGAGACATTGGAAAACTATTTAAAAAGGTTCAAGGAAGCAGTAAACAAAGTGGTGTCGGTCAATGAGACGGAAGCATTGGTACACTTGAGAAGGGGTTTAGACCCTTACGATTGTGAAAGGTATATTTGCAAGCTCATGGAACACAAGCCAACTACGTTGGCCAGAGCATACGAGTTAGCTTCACACTTCATCATTGAGACGGAGGCTATGAGGGTCATGAAGCAAACAAGAAATCCTCCTCAACAAAAGCCTTACTTTCAAAAGGAACGTTTTACCTTCCACCATAGCCAAAGGCCCACCCATGAACACCAAGTACAAACCACACATGGTCCTGCTCCGCCAAGGCAAAAGCCCACTTTCGACAAATCGAGACTTTCTTCTCCCACCTCGTCAAAACCAGCACGTAAACCTGAGCCGGAATGGACAACACTGAGTATGTCCCGGGCAAACATTTTGCGAGAAATACGAAACAAACCCTTCTATCAGGCACCTCCACCACTCTGGACAGTCCCGGGTGATAGAGATTCTTCTAAGCATTGCGAATATCATGCCACGCACGGGCATACTACGGAGAATTGTCTCTCTCTCAAACACTTCCTCGAAAGATTGGTTCGCCAAGGACTCATCAACCAGTACCTTCCTCGACAAATCACTAATGGGAATAACTCAAGTGCTCCTTCCACATCTCAAACCAACAAAGACAAGAACATTGTCAATATAGTTATTGGAGGAACACAATCCCCTCCCCGAGCCCCCGAGGCACAGGAGGTTATGGCAATATCTCAAAAGGATACGGTAGGAGATGTTATCACTTTCTCCGATGCTGACTTGGAAGGAGTCAATCCTTACAACACCGAAGCCCTCGTTGTCACCATAGAGACACGAGATAACGTGGTCAAGAAAGTATTGATTGATAACGGGTCATCGGTGGACATAATTTTCACTCATTGTTGGGAAAGGTTAAAGTTGGAGGACAAGTTGGAAGGATGTGAAGAAGAGGCACCACTTTATGGTTTTGGCCACAATGCAGTCCCCATAGTGGGAATAGTGAAGTTGCCCATACTCTTTGGGACAGCCCCAAGACAAGTGCAACATATTATCAAACTCTATGTGGTTAATACCCCCTCCTCCTGCAACATGATTTTGGGAAGACCTACCTTAACTCGTTTGAGAGCAATAACCTCCACTACACATCTGAAAATGAAGTTCCCAACCATTGCGGGAATAGGGGAGATTAAAGGAGACACAGAGGCATCAAAGTATTGTTATGGCTCGGCTCTCAACTTGGCTCAAACTGATCCGAGTAATATGAGGAAGGCTCGGACAGTCCAACGGAGGAAGGAAAAGAGGAAAAGGCACCTTGAGCACCAACGAAATCAGAGAAAGAGGACGAGAGATGTCCAAATGGTTGAAAACATTGAGCAAGATATTGAGGAGCAACGTATGGATGCTTCTTTGAAAAAATGCTTGCAAAAAGATGAAGTGCCGGTGGTTACACCCGCCATAGAAACTGAAAAAATTGAACTAGTGCCTGGAGATGGGACAAAGCGTATAAGCATTGGAGCTGGGCTTGACTCGGTATTTAAAGAAGGACTAACTAAGTTGTTACGAGAATATGCTGACATATTTGCTTGGAGCCCAAAGGAAATGCCCGGAATTGATGAATCGATAGCAATACACAAGTTGAATGTTCACAAAGATGCTATCCCAAAGATGCAAAAAAGAAGAAATTTTGCTCCTGATAGGCAAAAGGCAATTGACGAAGAAATTGATAAAATGCTTGATGCGGATCTTATTTGTGAAGTCACTTATCCTGAATGGGTGGCAAATGTGGTTTTGGTAAAGAAGGCAAATGGCAAATGGAGAGTTTGTGTCGACTACACTGATCTTAATGCGGCCTGTCCAAAAGACCCTTACCCTCTTCCAAGTATTGATCAACTGATTGATGCTACCGCGGGTCATCTCATGCTTAGCTTCATGGACGCTTTTTCGGGATACAACCAAATCAAGTTGGCACCAGAAGATAGAGAGAAAACATCCTTCATCACCCATCGAGGAGTTTATTGTTACAAGGTCATGCCTTTCGGCCTTATCAATGCGGGAGCAACTTATCAAAGAATGATGAATAAAATCTTTGCTGGACAACTTAGTCGCAATATGGAGGTATATGTTGATGATATGATAGTTAAATCTTTACTTTTGAAGACTCACCTTGCAGATTTGAAGGAGTGCTTCGAGAAGTTGAAAGCACACAACATGAAGTTAAATCCAGATAAGTGTACATTTGCCTTGGAGGCAGGAAAATTCTTAGGTTTCTTGGTCAGTCAAAGAGGGATAGAAGCCAATCCTGAGAAAATTCAAGCAATTTTGGATATGCGTCCTCCTAAGACAATTCGTGACGTGCAAAGGTTAACAGGAAGGTTAGCTGCCTTGAGAAGATTTATATCTAAGTTGGCGGAGAGATGCCTACCTTTCTTCGACACCTTAAGGGGAGCAACATCTACGAAGATTATCAGGTGGACTCCCGAATGTCAAGCCACCTTCGATGACTTGAAGGCATATTCGACCCCTCCTTCTAGCGCCAAATGATAATGCTCCTCGCTCCACTCTACCGTACTTTTCCCTCTTCCGGTAAGGCTTGGACGGAAATGTGGTGTAGCTGTCGGAAGGGTATCTGCAAAACAATGCTTGACCGGGGGTGGTGGCCGTCAAGCACCTCCGGCGTGAGAGTAAGTAACTGGTGGTGGAGAATACAAGAAACAATATCGGAAAATGTAAATACTAGTGACTGAGATTTTAGAGAGCAAATATGAAATGTGAGAGTGAGTGTGAGAATGTTCAACCCCTGTATGTGTGAGTTTACCTTGGTATTTATAGAGTTTGGTGTTACCTCCTCTTGTCCGGAAGAATGCTCCCTTCCTTGAGACAGGTGTTGATTAATAGCATGTCCCTTCCACTTTCTACTGTCAAAGTGATTACTTTCGTGAAGGCTCCACATTGTCCGGGAGTGAGAAGGAAGGCACGAGCTAGGTCCTCGAGATAATATGTTATGAAGGAGGGAACGCTCTTTGTCCAGGAGGTTGAATGTGCTGGAGGAGGAATGTGCCTTTTGTCCGGAAGGAGAAGCATTGCCTTAGCTTATTTTTCTTAGTCAACTTTGGGGTGTGGCAAGTTGTCCACTAGGCATTCTCGAGATATAGTTACATTATAAGGATAAAAGAGTTTTTCTTCGGGAGGGTATTATCACCCCTTAATCAAATAAATATTTAATCTTTTGTTAACATAACATTAATTAAATTAAGAATATAAACCATCACACTACAAGCCATTTATTAGTTATTACTAAAGCAAAATATTTCTCTTTAATAGATAATAATGATGATTATAGATTAAAGGGCAAAACCCTACAGCCATATATAATCGAATCCAATTGGTCAAGATAATCATAGTTCACATATTCGTGACAAAATATTCAGAAATTTTATATAAAAATAAATTTGTTTATATATATATATAAATTTCATTAAGTATTAAAATTTAGATATCGGAAATAGTAGATCAAAACAAGAAATATAGACTAATAAATTTAGAAACATTTTTCAAAATTGGTTCCAGTTTTATTTCTCATTTTCAAATTTCGATTCTGGTCACATTCGGTGAGGTAATAAATATATTTTCCTTTAATTTTTCGCACCTAACATATATGTTATTTTTTAAATTTAAATTTTTTTATTTAATCCCCAACATTTGAAATTTATTCGCAAAAAGAAATTTTATGCTTGGGGATACAAATTTTATCAGATCAGGAAGCAAAGATTTATTAACATAAATAATACAAATTATCCTTTCCCAAAAAAAAACACAAATTCTTATTTTAAAAAAGAAAAAAGAAAAACAATATAGATATTCGAAGATATATACGCGTCTGCTATGTACGCGTCGTTTATACTTTACACGCATAATAATCTCCTGTACATAGAACTTTGCTTTCCTACTTCAAATATGATTATGGAAAACAAGATATAACTCGAAACCATATAGGATTAGCAATCTTGGATATGTTATAAATATAGATATTGCCATTAGCTCATGTACGCAATTCTATTCTTTCTTAAACAAACTATGGCTGCTAAGCGTTTTCGAAATTTTCTCTCCGAAGAATTACTAGAGCACATTCTTCTGAAAACACAATGTACAAAAACTATATTGAGATGCACCATCGTTTGCAAATCATGGCGTTCTCTTATTAAGTCCTCTACGTTCATCAAAACTCAACTCTCTTTTCGAAACAAGAAATATTTGTTATGTAATGATGGTTCTTATTCACTATATTCTGATAGTGAACCAGCTGAGGAGTGTTGCACATTAGTGTTTCCGGACGGGGTACGAGATATCGATGTACATGGATGTTGCGATGGGGTGATTTGCTATACGGTTGAGGAAAATCAAGATGTTGTTTATCTTTGGAATCCGATAATTCGAAAACTAAAGGCTGTTCCAAAAATTCGAAAACCTAGTTATCTGGATGAGGCTATTGGATTTTGGTTTAATGCTGAGGAAAACGACTACCAGGTTGTGAGAATTGGTTATACTGGAGAGATGTCTTTTGTTGAAGTTTATAGTCTGAGTAGTAATTCTTGGAAGATGATTAATGAGACTTGTCCAGGTGCACTAGAAATAAGAGATAAAAATCTATTGTTTGCTAAAGGAACACTGCACTGGTTGGCAAAACAAGAGCAAGGTTGGATAATTGTCTCGCTGGATATGAATAATGCAATGTTCCGAGAGAAATTAATAAGCGGCCCGTGTTCAGCAGCAATAAAATTCTATCTTACACGAGTACATGGCGACTCCCTTGCTATTTTTCGATGTGGATGGAGTAGGAATGCTTTGGGCATCCAGCAGGATGGCTGTATCATAGAAGTATATGACAAGAATCTGACTCTGTTTTCAAGAAATTCATATGATGATGGCAGTGGTATAACTCTGCTTCCTGTAGGTTTTGGAAACAATGGCGAAGCTCTACTAATTCGAATACCCGCCGCAGATAAGATGCGTTCGTATGATTTTGCTACCAAAAAATTTAAGGATTATGGTTTCTTCGGCCAATGCCCAGCCTTTGTTCGTCCTTATGCTAAGAGCCTTGTTTTGCTAAATGACAGTGATGTGCAGACAACTATTGCTCCAGTTTCAGGAGATGAAATCATATAGATTGATCTATCTTGTAATTTAGATATGTTATAACTGAACTAATAGAATCTCCAAAAGTATGTTCGTTATAATGTAATCTTACTTGTATTCATGTTTCCAAATTTATATACTGTTAGCATATACTCCAAAACCTTCTCAGGTGAGCATTTTATTGTTCTAGGAAATTTTTACGCTTCTTTCCTGAGTAAGTTTATTAATTTTGTATTAAGTCCATAAGAAGAAATCCTTTGCTTTGACTAATGGAAAGGCTTGATTTAATAAATCTAATATCTAGTGTAAATTACTAATATTTAGTTAAATTTACATATATCCAGAAATCTTGTGAAGATTAAAGCACCTTTCAGCGTTGCATATGAATTATTAAGAATGATTATGGAGATAGTCCTTACTCCTCAACATGATAGGTAGCTAGACGGAATTATAATATAACCTTCTTGGGGGCACAATGATTTGATCAGATTGCATTGTTGCACCTATCATTGCTTCTTGTTTCAATTTTCAGAGCCGGTCTTGGTTATGTGTATGCTTGTTGTAATATACTATCTGTTTTCCTAAAAGGCTACAACATGTAGAGATACATGGCTGCTGTTAATGTAATGGGAGTGATTGTGTCATACCAAAGTTCACAGAAATCAAGGAAATATCCATCATCGGTACCCTATTGTTAGAGACTGAGAAATATATTTCCCAAGTTTTGAGAAGCTAATCGTCTTTGAAATGCTATCGGATTTGGTTTAATGCAGAGAAAACTACTACGAGGTTGTAAAAATCGAATACAACCAAGTTATATGTTCAGTGTACGTCTGCTGTCTGAGAAATAATTCTTGAAATATATTAAGTGCTACTTGTGCAGATACAATGGAGATATGTGACGGCAAATTAGTGTATGCACAGCTAAAGAAAAGTTCTACTGGTTAGCAAGACGATGTCAAGGTTGAAGCAACGGTAAAGCTCTGCTTCGGAGGCAGAGCAGAGATTCGAAGCTTTCATATGTTCGTACTTGGAAACAATTCAGAAATTTTGTTTTCGTTGGCAATAATATTGTAAGAAGACTTAATTGCACTTTGCACCCCTATACTTAGGTAAAAATTCACTTTAATGCCTACTATTCAAAAAATTACAATTTGCATCCCGATTGTTTCAATTCGGCTACAGTTTGCACCCCTTTAACGATTTTAAGCTAATTTTGACAGTGACCGTTAGTCAAAATGAGGGTATTTCGGTCATTATACTCTACAATAATTTTTAAAATTAAATTATTTCAATTACTTTTATATTTTTTAGATTTTTAGATTTACCAATATTTTATCTACAATTCACAGATTTTTTAAAATATAATTTTTAATTCATATTTTTATAAATATTTACATTACTAAATTCTCGTAAAATCTTACTTAAATATAAACTACATTTGTTATAATTTTCAAAATATTATCCATAAAATAAATATCATAAATTTAAGATTTTGTGTTTTTTTTTCAATTTTTTGGGAAAAAAATCAATTTTTAAATTTTGTTTCTTACTTTTTTTTTGGAAAATAAATTGTTTAATATAATAATTAAAGATTGAAATACCCTTACTTTGACTAACTGTAACGGTCAAAATTAACTTGAAATCGTTAAAGGAGTGCAAACTGTAGCGGATTGAAACAATCGGGATGCAAATTGTAATTGTTTGAATAGTATGCACCAAAGTAATTTTTCGCCTAAATATAGGGGTGCAAAGTGCAATTAAGTCTTATAAGAATGGCACATCCTTCCGTTCCGAGCCTTGTTTTGCTAAAGACTAAATTGCAATACGCACCCCGTTGGTTTGGACCAAAATCACTTTAGTACCAATATTTTCAACAATTACACTTTGCATCCCTCAACATGTTTGGGCGCTGCACATTACACCCCTTTCGTGTATTTTTACCAAAAACTCATGGATAATTTGGTAAATTCAGAATACTTAATTACATTTTGATCCCTAAAGTATGAAATTTTGCACACATGAACCCTTGAACAAAAACTTTCGAATTTTTATAAATATTTTCAAATTTTTCCTAATTTTTTTTGAATTTTTCCTCTTTTTTTCAAATTTTTCCGTGCATCGTTTAGAAAAATTAAAAAAAAAATAGAAAAAATTCGAAAATATTTAGGAACAAATCAAAAAAGCTTATGAAAATTCGTTAATTTTTATTCAAGGGTTCATTTATGCAACATTTCGTATTTTAGGGATCAAAATGTAATTAAGTATTCTGAATTTACCAAATTATCAAGGGTAATTTGGTAAAAATACACGAAAGGAATGTAATGTGCAACGCCCAAACATGTTGAGGGATGCAAAGTCCAATTATTAAAAGTTTTGGTACCAAAGTGATTTTGGTATGAATCAAAGGGATGCGTTTTGCAATTTAGTCTTTGCTAAATATTTTGTTTCCTAGAGGAAACAGATGCATGAACATCATGGGTACGGCTCCTACTCATTTCTTTCTGGTATATAAATGAGAGGGTTTTTCCTTTAGAGTAATTAGGGGTGAGCATTCGGTTCGGTTAACCGAATACCGAACCGAAATTACCGAAATAATTCGGTTCGGTTAACCGAACCGAAATATTTCGGTTCGGTATTCGGTTATGGTTTTTTCAGTTATTCGGTATTTCGGTTATTTCGGTTTTTTCACCGAAATAACCGAAATTACCGAATTAACCGAAATGTATAATAAAATATTTATATTAATATTATCTCTTCTTATTTCTTAATTCCTTTATCAATATTTTATATGTAAAATAATAATATTTATATTATATATGTAAAATAATAATTTTTATATGTAAATTAATAATTTTTTATATATAAAATAATAATATATATTTTTTATATGTAAAATAATAATTTTTTATACGTAAAATAGTAATTTTTTATATTTAAAATAGTAATTTTTATATGTAAAATAATATTTTTTATATTTAATATGTAAAATAAAATATATAAATATATATAATTCGGTTTTTTGGTAAAATAACCGAAATAACCGAAATAACCGAAATAAATATTTCGGTTCGGTTACCGAACCGAAATATTTCGGTTCGGTATTCGGTTATGGTTTTCGGCCTTATTCGGTATTTCGGTTATTTCGGTATTCGGTAATTCGGTTCGGTTATAACCGAATAATCAGCCCTAAGAGTAATGCTAGCATTTTCCTTTCCAACTAATCCTAGGTGTACAAAATTTTTTTACAGAATAAGTTGGATTCCACTTATATAGATCTTTATTGATTAATATTGATGTGAATGCAGGGACATTAAGTTATAGCCAATTAAATTAAGACACCTATCATTTTGTAAAACTTTTTGTGAAAATTGTTAGATTATTTTTTATTATCTAATAATAATTTGTGGGCTTACAAATTAAAGACAATTATATTTAATGTTTATTCTATTTGGACTAATTAAGTGATCTAAAATAAAGTGTCCAATAACATCTTATTCGGTATGGGCTTTGTAATGTGTAATACCCAATAGTAATCTGGTTAGAGTTAATGGGGTCTAATTAGAGTACTATATAAAGAACATAATAGGGTTTTGGTCCCCAAGGCTATTCACAACCTCTACTCCTCTATTCCCATAAGTCAGAGAGAGATACGGTTAGAGGCGAATCAAGTCTGTGGAAGATCAAGTCCCGAATCCGTATACATAATCTACCGTCATGGAATCAGGTACGCTTTCGTACTACAGTTTTATCGTGTAACCTTGATAATATCGCATAAGATGATCCGTAATTATTTATTTAGATCTAACAATTGGTATCCGAGCCTATTATGTTGAATTATTAGGGTTGATCATATTATATTTAATGTGATTGTTTTGTTATCGATTACGATTACAAAAACATGTATATTGTCCGGTTTTGGTTAAGTCTATGCGCTTGATATTAAATCGATTTACATGTACGTAAATTTAATTGTGCTAGCTATTTGTTTAATGCACCGTACATACTGATGGTGTATAGACTATGTCAATTTTATACTATAAATCATGTTAAGTATGCAATTAAGTTTTTCTGTTCATGCAAAAGAATGTGAATGTAATTTCGTGCAATACTTTTTGTCCGTATATTCGTTTTGGAGTAACCATGAATCAGAAGTTTCGGACAATTTCTATGTCATGAATTTTTTTTATTTAATTGTTGTTGGTTGTAAATAATATTAAAATATTAGGTTATTATTTTTAATATTTTTACAACAATACGGATTTGGGCACATTTTTTAAAAAAAAAAAAAAGAAAGAAAGAAAAATTTTCTTGTCCTTTTATTTCGTGAATAAGTGAGTTGAAGCAAAATATTGCCAAAGTGATATTTATGTGTAGATTTATTTATTTTGAAATATTAGGATGTGTATGTTTATTATTTATGCGTTATAATAATCGGCCCAAAGGAAGATTATGTAATGGCCAAATAATGGATATACTTGCGGAAATAAATATGTAATAATTATAAATTTTTCATGTGAGTAATAAACCGGCCCAAAGGAAGGTTATTACTTGACCGAATTTATTATTAATATTTGATTTCTGCGTGGAGAGTACCACTTGCAAGTTAATATTTCTGTCCAAAGAATAAATATTAATGTTGTGCTAGGTATCTTGTTTGAATGGGCCCACACACTACAGTATTTAAATTCATGTTTTTTTTGTGTGCTATTATGAATGCATATGACATGAATTTCCATTTAGCAAGCTTATATTTTTTTTTTGTTCTAAATTGCTAGTTAATACATCTTCTGCTAATATAACTGCCAACATGAACTCCATTCCCGTGCTTAACGGCACAAACTTTAAGAGCTGGAAAGAGAACGTTCTATTAGTTCTTGGCTGCATGGATTTAGAGTTTAGACTATGCTATAAGGAAAGAACAACCTGCTTCTCTTACGGATGAAAGTTCTAATACTGATAAATTGAACTTTGAGAAGTGGGAGCGTTCGAATCGCTTAAGTCTAATGATGATAAAGCGCAGCATTCCTGAAGCTTTCAGGGGCGGTATGTCTGATGACTCCGATGAGGTATCTGTTAAGGATTTCCTTGATGAGCTTGAAAAGCGTTTTACGAAAAACGAAAAGGCTGAGACAAGTAAGCTTTTGGCTGATCTTGTTCAGATGAGGTATAAAGCTAAAGGAAATATTCGTGAGTACATTATGGAGATGTCTAACATCGCTTCAAAACTTAAGGCACTAAAGCTAGATTTGTCTAATGACTTGCTTGTGCATTTGGTACTCATCTCTCTTCCTGCACAATACGGTCAATTTATAGTGAGTTATAATACTCAGAAGGATAAGTGGACTCTGAATGAGCTCATTTCACATTGTGTGCAAGAGGAAGATAGATTGAAGCGTGAAAAGACTGAACTGGACTCAAGAACTGTTAGTTGCTATTTTGTTGGGTATCTTAAAAAAATAAATAAAGGGTTTCAGGTTTTATGATCCTTTGGTAAAAATTTTTTCGAAACGGGAAATGCTAGATTTCTTGAGGATGTTGAGTTTGAGGGGGAAGATAAAAGTCAGGGATGTTGTCTTTGAGGAAGAATCAGTTTTTTTGCCTCATGTAGTTCAAGATAACAATGTGGATATACCTGTACAGTTTCCTACTCAAAATCAAGATGATGCTCAAGAAGAGCAAACTCAACAAGCTCAAGATGAAGTGCCACTTAGTAGATCCTCTAGTAGAGACAATAATGGCACTTGTGGATATATCACACATTTAGTAGGAGTAAAGTATTCCTGTTGCTAAAGGAGATAAGTTTAGTCTCAAACATTGCCCTAAGAATGATCTTGAAGGAAAAGAGATGCAGAACATTCCCTATACTTCAGCTATTGGGAGTCTTATGTATGGTTAGTACCCTGCCGGTTTTGGCATTCATTATGGGTATGTTAAGCAGATATTCAAGTAACCCTGGAATGGATCATTGGATTGTAATTAAATGGGTTATAAGGTACTTGCAAAGAACAAAAATATTACATGCTCGTTTAACAGAAATCGGAAAATTTGGAGATCATTATGTATTCTGATTCTGATTATGTTGGTTGTGTAGATACAAGAAAATCTACTTCTGGTTAAGTTTTTTTTGTTATGTCTAAACAGATAGACATTAAATATCAAGTCATTGTAGAGAGAATGCAATATCAATTAGTGTCTATTGAGTATATAAGAACAAATTCAATGCTAGCAGACCCACTTACTTACTAAAGTTTTTGACACCATAAAGTTTTTTTTTGGGCATACTGCTCATATGGGTGTTGTCTCATTGGAGAATATTCAATTTTAGTGGGAGTTTTTTGTTTTATTCTTATATTAGGTACTCAGTTTTTATTGACACTATGGTGATATTTGTGTTTTTGAGTATTCTGCAGAATAAAGTTATTTATTTTATTCTCTCTATTGCTCTATATGAGCTGTCTCTTTCAATTGTGGTTTTGACATAAAGTTTGAAAGAATAAAGATTGATCTCACTAAGGTATTAAGGACCAATTGGAAATAGGCATGATTGAGATCACATTGCATGTAATTTCCAGTTACACATCCATACTTGATCTATGTCATTGAATATATTTATGTGGTGATCATTGAGGATCCAGTTACGACAATGTGACGAAGGTCGCTTTGGTTCCATGTTTATATATTAGATGGACCAGATTGACTTAGGAAGATGTTTTCTAAAGAATAAACAATTTTGTGCGCACTTATGGTTATCGAATGTAATTGTTGTTTGGAACAATTTGTAGCCCAAGTGGGAGATTGTTAGATTATTTTTTATTATCTAATAATAATTTGTGGGCTTACAAATTAAAGACAATTATATTTAATGTTTATTCTATTTGGACTAATTAAGTGATCTAAAATAAAGTATCCAATAACATCTTATTCGGTATGGGCTTTGTAATGTGTAATACCCAATAGTAATCTGGTTAGAGTTAATGGGGTCTAATTAGAGTACTATATAAAGAACATAATAGGGTTTTGGTCCCCAAGGCTATTCACAACCTCTACTCCTCTATTCCCATAAGTCAGAGAGAGATACGGTTAGAGGCGAATCAAGTCTGTGGAAGATCAAGTCCCGAATCCGTATACATAATCTACCGTCATGGAATCAGGTACGCTTTCGTACTACAATTTTATCGTGTAACCTTGATAATATCGCATAAGATGATCCGTAATTATTTATTTAGATCTAACAAAAATTTCTGTAAATCTAGCATTTTCCTTTCCTTTATGGCACATTATATAACATTTCATTTCTGGTACATCAGGGGAAAAATGAAGGAAACGCACTATAGTGGCGAAACCTATTAGAAAAACCAGCAATAGAAAACCTTTTGTTTTCAGCAGTTAGGAAAATTTTAGTAGTTTTTTACTACTTTGTTAGTAAACAATTTGGGAGGCTTAAAATTGTATTTGCAAATAAATTTTATTCGTTTTCATATAAAGTATTGACATTCTATTTTTGTATAAGTCAAAAATCTCGAAAAAATAATATGTGTAATTATGTTAATTTTTGGTTTGAAAACGAATTCTTAACAATTAGTTTGTGGATGGGATCTGAAAAACATATTTTTACAATTTTTTTTTTATTTTGTATTAAAGTTTTAAACTTGTTAGAAGCCAAAAACCACACCAAAAATATTGAGTGTAATTATGTTCTTTTAAGGCCCTAAATTACACATAAAATTCTTAACAATTTGTTTGTGGAGGTATCTTAGTAGTACATTAACTATCAGTATTTAATTTTTTATATATAGGGATACACTAACAACCTATAGATTATAAATTTTTGTTTTTAATTGGGGGTACATAAACTAATTAATTAATGTAACACGTAATTAAAAAATAAATAAACACTAATTTATAAATAGTTAATGTACCATTAATTAAAATAATTGAACAATATTCTAAAATTAGTTATGATAATTAAATAATATTCTAATGAAAAAATTAAACAATATTCTCAATTATAATGCTCACTCCATTCCATTTATATTTGCCACAATTTCTTATTTACTTGTTCCAAAACTATTATGCATATTCATCAAATATGGTAAATTGAGTGTTAATTTTGTTAGTTTTTGAAAAATACAATACATTTTTTTGGTAACTATGAATTTATTAATAATAACTGAATATAACATGAAATTTTATACGTGTGTGCAAAAGAAAATGGAATGTAGAAAAAATTTCATTGTTTTTCAAGTCATCGTACATTAACTAATTTTGGATTAGTGGTAAATTAAGTAAATATTTTAGTACTTATATATGGGATCTTTATATTAGTTTTTTCAAAATAATTTGAATTTGTAGTTTAAGAGCATTATTTTATTTAATATCTAGAGTAGAGATAAATTAATTAATTAACATTTATGGTTAATAATTTTGGATTAATATGTTAATGTCATCAAGTCTATAATGCACTGTTCTCACAATTCGTATCGGAAATAGAGTGAGATTGTAAAGAAGAATTTGAAAAAAAATGACATGTAAACAAATAATAAAATTATAGTTCATACCATTTTTTAAACTAAACTGTATTTTATTTTAGTAATTATATACATAGTGATATATGTTTGTGAATCTATTTTTTTAATCCAAACTTAGTAACATTCATGTATAACCTAGAATTTATCTTAGCATTTTATTTTTCATGATAATCATTTATAATGACAAAGAGAGTGTAAAATGTGTTTTATTTATAAAATATAAATAAATGAAGTGTACATTCGTGAAAGAAAATTATTAACAAACAAAATTATTAACAAACAGAGATACGATGAATAGAGTGTATAAACATGATTATTGTATAATTTAAAAATAATTTTCATACTAATTTTCTTAATTTAGAAAGATAGAAGTAATGAATAATGAAATACATTACATATACTATATTCCTTATATTGGATCAAATTGCAATATCATTTTTAAGTATCTATTATCAACTAATTCAAATAACATAATTAATATGTATTTAATCAAAAACATACATAGAGGTGTAATGACATTTATAAGATGATTGAACATATAGATAAAATCCTTAGCAAAAATTTTAGCAAACCAAAATATATTGGCTATATTTGCTGAATCTCTAAAGACGTAGTGAAAGTACACATCATTTTTATTACCAATTAAAATATAAATTCTATTTATAACAACCAGAAATAATATTAACATACCATTTTTAAAATATAGCCAATCATTATATTTGTTGAATCTCTAAAGATGTAGTGAAATTACACATCATTTTTATTACCAATTAAAATAAAAATTCTATTTATAACAACCAGAAATAATAATAACATACCATTTTTAAAATATAACCAATCATTATAGCAAATTCCATTGACACAATATTTTACAACTCACCAAATTTACATAATCGATATGTTAGCTAATCGTTTTAACAAATACCGTTGAAGATGCTTTTAGTGTATCCCAAATTAAAAAATTTAAAAAACTAAACTATAATTAATTAATATACCATCAATTAAAAATGTTAAACACTAAACACTAGTTTATAATAAGTAAATACATCGCTAATTTAAATTTTATGTTTTTCAGTAATTTTCAGATCATAAAAATCATAATTTCACGTAATAATTTTTCGATATTTTTGGTTTGTACAAATTTACGACCTACAAATTTTAAAAAAGAAAAATATGTATATGTATATGTAGAAAATGTTTTTAGATCCCTCAACATGCCTCCAGAAAAAAGTTTTTCTAAAATATGTGTTTTGGACCACAAAATAACATAGTTTCATGTTGAATTTTTTCGAAACTTTTGGCTTGTATCAGAGTAGGAAGTAAAAATTTTAATATGGAAAAAAGAAATTTTAAAAAAATGTAGAAATATGTTTTTTAACCCCCATAACATGCCTCCAAAAACAAGTTTTCGTAAAATTCGTGTTTTTAGTCATTTTTCGACCTTAAAATTACATTGAATTACATATTAATTTTTCAAGATTTTTGATTTATGCTAAATAGGACATATAAATTTTAATACAGAATAAAAAAATTTAAACAAATAATAAAATTATAGTTCATACCATTTTGCATCATGTCAAACTGTAAACTTGAATATAAGTGGTTAACAAAAAACTTTTTTTTAACTAAACTGTATTTTATTTCAGTAATTATATACATAGTGATATATGTTTGTAATATATTTTTTTAATCCAAACTTAGTGACATTCATGTATAACCTAAAATTTTATCTTAGCATTTTATTTTTCATGTTAATCATTTATAACGACAAAGAGAGTGTAAAATGTGTTTTATTTAGAAAATATAAATAAATGAAGCATACATTCCTCAATGGAAAATTATTAACAAACAGATACGATGAATAGAGTGTATAAACATGATTATTGTATAATTCAAATATAATTTCCACACTAATTTTCTTAATTTAGAAAGATAGAAGTAATGAATAATGAAATACATTACATATACTAAATTCCTTATATTGGATCAAATTGAAATATCATTTTTAAGTATTATTATCAACTAATTCAAATTAAGTATGATAAAAAATATAATATAATTTAAATAAATGAATTTTAAATAACATAATTAATATGTATTTAATCAAAAACATACAGGTGCAATGACATTTATAAGATGATTGAACATATAGATAAAACCCTTAGCAAAAAATTTAGCCAACCAATGGCTATATTTGCAGAAAAGGACCCTTCTTACACATAGGTGGAAAGATGGGGACTTTTTGTTGTGTTATTTGGAGCTCTGTTCATGTATTCAATGGGCGCACTCTCATTGGGGAACTTCGGATGCACCCAAAATCTCTAGATCACTTGTCCTGCTATCTGGTGGGTGCTTCTCATTCGGGGGACAAGGATGCGTTCTGCTATCAAGAAATAGCTGGTAGCAGAATGGACTAGTGCTCGACGGGGGAAATTTCCTTATCCGTGAAGTCTTGAGATCTTGGATGAGACTTGGGCCTTTGTAGTTAGGCTTCATAGTAGAACATTCCGAAAGCTGAACCGTTAATCCAAGTCCATTTGGATTTCTTGCTCTTCAAGAACTACGTATGGCTTGATCCCTATAAATATCAGGGTACGTAGGCACTAATCGAGAGCTCTGAAGCAACCGCCACTAATCTCAGCCACCAATTACATACAACCACCATACTCAACCGCATTTTTTCGGCAAAGAACTACCGCTGTAGATCTTGTTTCCGGCGACGTACCTCGATTTTTGTTGTTCCCAAAATTCCTCCGTCAACACTTTTTTTTTCTAACTAAGTTATGAAGTGTTTTTATTTTTAATAGGTGAGTTCTTCCTAGAGTGCAACTCATATATATATATATAGAGTTGCACTCTAGGAAGAACAACTTATATAAAGAATATTAAAGAACACCATCATAATACTTTATTTTTCATAAAAATTGATTTATTATGATAAGAATCATAAATTTTAACAATAATTAAGGTTAACATATCGAATCTAACGTAGAATCTCATCTAAATTTAAGAATGAAATGTTATATAGAATCCAGTATATAATCCACTATAGAATCTTATATATTTTTTTGTAACAATAAACTTATGTGTAATCATGTTATATTTGATCCTAGTTTTTTGTTAGATTCTATTTTTATTCATAAAAAATCACTTTTGATGTGAAAAGTAGAATCTAAAAGCGCTTTTATGTAAGATTCTAATTCTACGAAGTTCTTTATTGTTCTTTATATAAGGGTGTTCTTCATGGAACAACGACCTATATATATATATATATATATATATATATATATATATATATAGAGTTAAGTTCTATGGAGACCACCATTTGAGTGGAGACCGTGGAGACCATACATATTATGCACTCAAAACATTGTAAAACATATAAATTTGCAAAGAATGTTCAATTAACATTATTATTTCATTCAAAATCTTACAAATCATATATGAATTGCAAGCAGAACATGTTTTGGAGAACAATACGTTCTACAATATTTGTTTGCAGAACATACATGATTTTCAAGATTTTTAATGAAATTTGCATGTAAAACATATATGATCTTCAAGATTTTCAATGAAATTGATGATATAGTGATTTTCATAGAACATGATTTTCAATAAATAAGTTTTTGCAATGTTTTGATTGATATTGGTCTCCGGTCTCCGCTAAAAATGTTGGTCTCCATAGAACTTAAACATATATATATATATATATATATATATATATATATATATATATATATATATATATGTCAATGATATTGTTAAGTATGATATACAAGTTCGAGTTATGAATGGGGGATTGTGTAATTATAAATTTGAGAGAATAATATGGTAAGATTTGTCTTTCCATGGTGATAGGCACTACTTTCCATATCAGTACGATTACAACCGTCCACAATTAGCCGTAGTGAGTAGCATACTCATTGGAGGCAATATTAAACATAACATTGTAATGAGGGCACAAATGGGGTACATAGAACATGATAAAATATTCAAGATTCAACATGATAAATTGAGATTCTGATTTGAATCTACTGGGATCCTAGACTCATGCAGTATTCACTAAAGCTTTATAGTTTTATAGGCTTAATAAAATAGATGCATACAAATAAATTACAAATGAATAAGTAATGTAAAAGAAATATTATTAGAAAAAGAAATATATGTACTCTTGATCTTTGGTGCCTCTAGGTTTGCCAGCCAATAGTCTTGTGTAGATCCTTTGATGATTCATTTGTTTGAGTAAAGTTTGGGATTGCATTTTTGGAAGGGTTTGGGTGATTAACTTTGTTGAGTAGTGTGGTTGATGAATTTTAGGAAGTGTTTTGTGAATAGATCTCAGGAGGATGTTGCATATTCCCATTGTCGATAAAGTCTTCAGCTCTATGAAACAACTTATGTTGAGTATTGAATACAGTAAAAGAATACAGAGGGGGGGTGAATGGATTCTTGAACTTTTCTTGTTCTTGAGTCTATGTAGCAAGATAGGTGTTTGTGTGTGCAAGGATATGAGTGCGGATAAAAACAACACAAGACACGATATCACTTTAATCTAATATTGTATTAGATAAAGGTTGCTACAATCTGTGAATACAAATGATAGTATTCTCAGCTTCGTTTTTCTCAGAGAGATATGACTTACAATATATGAAAAACTTGATTCCACTCAAAGTTAACAACTAAGGAAGTGAGGTTGTATCCTTATAGAACATGGATACAACCTACTTACTGCAAATAAGGTAGCTGAACAAATTACTTTCTAGTCTGTCTATCCTTTTTGAGTAAGTGTCCAAACAGTTACAGATTTGACTTTGCAAAGCCTGTTCAGATCCACTTCTTTAGTCCTTTGTCTCTTCTATATCTCTCCAAGCTTCCTTGTAGGCTTTCCAGAGCACATTACAGATTGTGGTCCATAAAGTGCATTGGCTTGTTGCAGGCTTCTGACTTGTACAATTTCTTCAGTATTTTGTCTCCAAGAATGTATTCGATAAGTGACTAAGTAAGTGGTTCGAGAACTAGGATTGACTTGATCGATAACTCTGAGTTTTCGAATATTGTTATATGACATATTGAGTCACTTCTTGAATAGTTCTTTTCTCTGGAAATCCTTGAGTTGTCGAATAGAGCATTTTGACATGTCGAATCCCTGAGATATCGAATAGCTTTCTGAGTCCTTGAGATATCAAATGGAACTTTGACTTGTTGACTCTTTGAGAACTCAAATACCACTTTGACTTGTTGACTTCTTGAGTTCTCGAATAGAGCAGTAGACATATCGAATCTCTGAGATATCGAATGAGATATCGAACAGTGTATTCAGAGATATCGAATAGTGTCTTGAGATATCGAATCCCTGACTTCTCGAATGCTGGACTTCTCGAATAGACAAAACTATTTCCCGAATTGGTACTTAGGCAAATTCTTCATTTCTTCAAATCCCAACTGTGATTTATTTGACAGTCTACATCTCTTTGCTTGAGGCATGAACCTTGGAACTTCTTTCAAGCATTATTCTTGACTCAATAAGTACAGTTACACAGCTAGAATATGATGCCTACTTCAAGTAAAGAACAAGTAGAAACTCTACAACTAGAGGTTCCCTCAGTTAAGAGGTCATGTAGGTAATGCAAAGCATTACAAACAATTAGGCTTGTTATTAGAGTTAAACAAGCATGTCTCTGTGACTAACAATCTCCCCCAAATTGTGAGTAAGACCCTTAGTCACAATTTCATGTCTGATAACAAGCCTAACATACATAAAGATAAAACTTGAAAAAGTACAGGTATGTAGATTGATTGAAGAAAATACATAAAAGTTTTCTTACAAGTTATGAGGAACAACTAGCCATATCCTTTTGGATTCATCTCTTGAGCTTTGGCTTGCAGATTCTCATTTTTCATTTTCTTTTCAGCTTCTTTAGCTTTCTTCTTTGCATTTTCTTCCATGGCAAGAATAATATCTTCCATTGCAGTGAGTTCTTCAATTAGAGGGGAGCCTGACAAATCCTTGAGTACTTCATTCAGCTGTTTCTCATAATAGGAACTGATGTAGTCCATTCTAATCTTTACATTTCTACCATATTTCTTGTACTTAATGATGTAAGGATTAGGCTTGACTCTAACAGACCCATAGCCCTCAATTCATCAGCCTTAGCTTCCATTGCAGCAAACTCCTCCTCCCTTTTCTTTAGTAGCTCTTCACTTTTCCTTTTCATTTCTGCCTGGTGATCTCTCTTCATTTTAACAAAGTCAATTAACTCCAGCTTCCATACCCTTTCCACTCTGTCTTCAGAATCCAACATTGCAATTATTATTTCTATGTCATATAGCCTGCCCCAGTGCTGACATGTTCCTTGTCTGAATTTCTTCTGTCTTCCATCAGTATATTTAATTTCAAGAAAATCATCAGCAATGGCAACATTATAGATTCTTTGAGCCCATAGGAACTGCAGTTGGTCTTCATCATAGTTTTCATCCAGAGGTGGTAGGTTTAGTCCTTGAATTATTGTCAGTGCCTTTGACTTGGACAACTTCACCCTTCTTGCAGCATGCTTGAATTTAGTCCTTCTTACATGATTGCTAGGCAGAAACTTATGACCCTTGCTTGTAGACCATTGTAGTATTCCATTAGCAGTTTGCTTTCTGAAACATACACATGGTTTATTGGCTTGAATCTCCTTCTCTTCTTGAGGTAGTAAAACATTTGCAGAGGCCATGGAATTTGACTTTTGTAGGTCACTACTAACAGTATTCACCCTAGACTTAGAGTCTTGTGTTGTGGTGAGGTTACTGTCAGCAATGCCTATGGCTTGCTGTTTCACACTTGTTCTCTCATAGATTTTCCCTTGGTCATTACCATCTTTCTTCTCTTTGTCATCCCTCTTCTTTTTCTTGTCTTCATCTCCCTTATCACTCATGTGATGTCTTCTCCTCCCATCACTTTTATCCTCATCTTTATCATCCATATTTCTCCTAGGCTTGGCAATTTCTGGAATTACACCAGTTGCAATAAAGGATCTGAGAATTTGCAGTGCCTCTAGTTCTTCAGCATTTCTGGCTCCGCCCTTCTTCTGTAGTTGCTCAATGATTGCAATAATAAGTCTTTGATTTTGAGGTGTGAGATCATGAGGAATGACCAATTGCTTGATGTCTTCAATTTTGGTGCCAGATTGGTAGATGATTGTCCATGGCTTTTTGATTACTTCTGGCAGCCTTGAAGGTTGATCATTCCTTAAGTCATCATACAGACTTTTATTGTTTTCATTTGCATCCCTCTTCTCAATAAGCCTGATCAGTACATCTATCTCTGAATGTTTCAATGTTTGTAGAGTGTTGTAGGTTAGATGCCAGATACTGGATTTTGCCACCATCACCACCTCCTTGAACCATAAGCCATTGACTCTCCTAGGTATCACAGTGAAGTAATTGATCTGATCCCTCAGCCTCCTTAGATATATTTGAGTGTCATCAGCCTGTTCCCTTGATACTTTCAGAAACTTCAAGAATGCATCATCATGGTAGACATTAGAGTTTGCAACTTCTTGTAGCTTGGCCTCAGTAACCACCTTTACTTCTACAGGTTTGACACTTTCAACTTTAGTAGATGGAGAGTTATCAGATGGCATACTCCCTGCAACCACTGTGGTTGTGATGGATTGCTTCTGGCCACTTGAAGTGATGACATGCACAGTTGGTAGAGTGACAACTGGCAGAGTGGTTGGGGGCTCATCAACTTTTGATTTCCCTTTTCCTGGCACATGAGTTAGGGATTTAGATGCACTTTGGTGGCCACCCTCCTTTATCTTTATACCTTTATCCTTAGGTTTCTCCCCCTTTGTATTTGAATTCCTTGATGTCCTCTTCTCCCCCTTAGGCTTGTTGTCAGGCACAGAGGCTGTAGGAGTGACCTTAGGGTTCGAAGATTCTTCAGGTAGAGGGAGACCCATGTGCTTCATCATGGCAGCTGTCACAAGGCTATTTTCTTTTTCTCGAATGTCGCCCCGCGATGCCTAGTTTCGCCCGAAACTAGCCAGCACTCCGTTCCGCCCGATCGTCGCCCTGCACAAAGGTTAGATCTACTATGGACAGAATATCTTTATCTACAGATTATTGAATGTAAACAACACACACAAACGTTTGGGAATAATCCCTATCTTTTATTGCCTCAACTACAACCAAAAGATATCAAGCCTCGCGACACGGTTACAATGATTTCAACTCTTCGCTCTAGGCGATCTGCTACTATCACTATAATATTTGCCACTAGCTATGTTCCTGAATTACAATGTGCCTACCATCTATATTTATAGCCAAGCACAGCAGACCACGTCCTTGTCTTATTAGAAGTCCATTAGCAACTCCAAATAGAACTCTGCCAGCGCGTACATGCCTAGCGCCCGAGTCCTACTAGAATTAGGACTCCCGCGCCTGATGCCAGCGCCCAGCGCCCGACTCCTTCGAGGAGTAGGAGTCCCGCGCGCACAATGAATCCCGCACGCTAGGAATCAGCGCCCAGCACCAAGCCGACTTCTACTCAGACTAGGATTCAGCTTCCAGCGGCCTGCCTCATTGTTTCCCACTCGGACTTGGTTTCTCGTTTAAGCCAGCAACAAGCCAACGCCTCAGCAACTCAGCATCAGTCTTTCGTTCCCGCCTAATCAAACCCACGTCTCAAGTCAAGGCTGCCTTCTTGTTGGATGCCCAAGCCAGCACTCTTGGACACCCCTGTTTACCCACCGTGTCAAGGATCTGACAAACCACCCCCGCCAGAAGAACTCGATGTCCTCATCGAGGGGCAATCCCAATACTCCCGAATCTGATCTTCAAACTGCCACAAATTAACTCCCTTTTTCCCAAGTTGCATCAGCTTCTTCTTCGCCTTCCCATTGCACAAGATAATCTGTCCTCCTATTCTTTTTGCTCATACCTTTAGTCATATGGCTAAGGACCTTTTTCACCTTCTTCTCAAACTGTGTTCTGATCACCGGAGGTGCCCTTTTCTTTTGCTTCCTCCCATCAAGCAACAAGTCTGGTTGGAACGGCTTCAAGAAACTCACATGGAATGTCGGGTGCAATTTCAACCGATCCGGCAAGCTAAGGCGATACGCCACAGCGCCCACCTTTTTCACAATCTCAAACGGACCATCATACTTCTGAACCAGCCCTTTGTGAATTTTCCTAGACTTAATCTTTTTCCAGATTTGTGGTGTCAACTTCAACAACACCAAGTCGCCCACTTCAAACTCCAAGGGACGACGCCTTTGATCAGCGTATTTCTTCATCCGCCACACAGCCTTCTCCAAACTCGTTTGGGCCTCATCAACCATTTCTTGTCTCCCAATAGCAAATCTGTACGCTGCCGGACAATCACCACCTGATCTCTGTATTCCCACTTCGTTTGGGGTTCGTGGCTGAACTCCAAAAATAATCTCGAAGGGACTCTTGCCAGTCGCTGATGACTACTGCAAGTTGTAGCAAAACTGAGCTACATCCATCAAATCAAGCCAATTTTTCTAACTTGCTGAAACATAGTGCCTGAGATACTCCTCCAACAACTGATTCATGCGCTCCGTCTGACCATCTGTTTGGGGATGATTCGCAGTCGAAAACTTCAGTTCACTGCCCATAAACCCAAACAATGTCGTCCAAAACCGACCCGTGAATCTGCTGTCTCGATCACTTATAATATCCTCGGGCAACCCAAAGTACTTCACAACATGCTGAAAGAACAGGCCAGCTGCTACCTCGGATGTACATTTCTTTGGTGCCGGAATGAACACCGCATACTTTGAAAACCTATCAACCACTACAAAAATCGACCCCTTCCCATCCACCACAGGCAACCCCAATATGAAATCCATAGACACGGACTGCCACGGTCTTTTCGGAATAGGCAACGGTTGTAAAAGCCCAGCTTCCTTCCTCCTCTAAGTTTTGTCGAGTTGACACACCAAACACGACTTGACATAGGCCTCAACATCATCAATCATCTTGGGCCAATAGTAGGACCTGTTAAGCAATGCTAGCATCCTCTCTACCCCTGGATGTCCTGCCCATCTAGAATCATGAGACTCCTTCAAAATTCTCTGCCTCAACGTTCCTCCAAACGGCACATAAAGCCTACGGCCCTTAGCAAACAGTAGCCCATCCTCAAGCCAATATTTTCGGATAACGCCCGCTTTCACTTCCTTCACAAGTTTCAAATACACAAGGTCTGACTGTGAATGCTCTTTGATCTCTTCTAGGAAATTTGTATCCAGAACTGACATGGCAGCCACCGTTTCTTGTACCTTTCTGCTCAACGCATCAGCTACTTGGTTCTGCGCCCCCGACTTATGCACCAACACAAAATCGAACTCAGCTAGAAACTCTTGCCAACGTGCCTGCTTTGGGGTCAACTTCTGAGTCTTGAAGTAAGTGTTTGCCACATTATCCGTACAAACCACAAATTTCGCTCCCAGCAAGTAATGTCGCCATATTTCAAAACAATGTACCACCGCAGTCATTTCCTTTTCATGTGTGTTGTACCTCTGCTCAACATCCTTTAGCTTCCGACTTTCATAGGCAACCGGATGTCCCAACTGAACCAACACGCCACCAATAGCACGATCCGAAGCATCAGTATGAACCTCAAATGGCTCTCCAAAATCAGGAAGTTTGAGCACCGGCTCCGTAGCAATTTTTCAGTTTCAACTCCTCAAATGCCCGTTGCTGCTCATCGTTCCATACCCAGATCTGATCCTTTTTAAGCAAATCCGTCAAAACACTCACCTTCTTTGAGTATCCCTCAATAAACTTGCGATAGGAGTTTGCGAGGCCAAGAAAAGATCTCAACTCCGCTACTTTCTTTGGAGCAGGCCAATCGATGATAGCCTCTACTTTCTTAGCATCCATTTTCACCATGCCTTGACTGATTACATGCCCTAGAAAGTGAATTTCATCCCTTCAGAACTCACACTTCTCCTTTTTGACATAAAGGTTATGTTCACGCAGTTTAGCAAATACACGCTTCAAGTGTTCTATATGTGCCTCCAAGCTATCACTATAGATCACAATATAATCCAAGTACACTACTACAAAGTGATCTAGATACTCATATAGGACATCATTCATCAAGTTACAGAATGTAGCAGGTGCATTTGTTAAACCAAAAGGCATAACTAGAAATTCATAAGACCCATACCTCGTGACGCATGCCGTCTTAGACTCGTCGCCTGCTGCAATTCTGACCTGCCAATATCCCGACCTCAAATCCAGCTTTATAAAGTACTTGGCCCTCGAGAGCCTATCAAATAGCTCAACCACATTCGGAACAGGGTACTTGTTCTTAATAGTCACCTTGTTCAAGGCCCGATAGTCCACACACATCCTCAAGGACCCATCTGCCTTCCTCTGAAATAACACAGGAGCACCGTAGGGAGCCTTCGACGGTTGAATTAGTCCCGTATCCAACAAATCATTCAGTTGACGCCTTAACTCAGCCAATTCCATAGGACCCATCTGATACGGGGCCTGAGCAGGAGCTTTAGCACCTGGCTCTAACTCTATCTTATGGTCCGCAGCACGTCTAGGAGGCAACAATCTAGGCAACTTAGGGGGCATAACATCATCAAACTCATCGAGTACATCAGCCACTACATCGGGTACTTCAACCTTCACATCAGGTTTTATCTCAACCAACGCAGCCAGATAGGTTAACTCACCCCATTTCAAACCAGCATCAATCAGTACCGCTGACACCAGTCCGGTTTTCTGATTACCCTTACCGCTATCCAACCCTTTCACAAAACAAGGATTGCCTTCATCATGTATGAACAACCCCTTCAAATAAGGCATCACCGCGACCCTTGCTTTTAACAAGAAGTCCATCCCCAGAATAATATCGAAGTCATCCAATGGCACCGCCAACAAGTTCACTTTCCCCTCCCACGGTCCAACCTTAAGATCCACCTCACACGAACCCTTAATACTCTGTGCTTCAGAATTCACCGCCTTGATCCGACTACCACTTGGTACTAAATTCAATCCCCATGCACCAATGTTTCTATCGGCTACAAAACAATTTGTGGCACCAGTGTCCACCATCGCTACAACGCTTCTCCCGTTCACAGCGACTTGAGCATACAACAGCCCACGCGACTTCATTAGTTCATCTGTCTGAAGTGCGTTCACCAAGCGCAATGGATTCACCCTAGCCGGGGCACCCTCTTTGCCATGGTCCTCCTCAGCGATTATGGCATTCAGTTTCTCCTTCCTAGGACAATCCCTCATCATGTGAGCTCCGCCACAAATATAACAACCCTTAGGCTTTGCCTTCGCATCCTCCTTAGGCTTGTACTGGCCCTCACTGTAACGCCCCAAATCCGGGGTCAGGGATTTGGTCGTCACGCGGAAATCCTTAACATCAAATTACCTGTTTAACAACATTAAACCATCTGTAATCATTAAAACTGAAATATAACTCTGCGACCCCAACCACCAAGCATCTTTTAGGTCATAGGGCTAGAAACAAGAACTAAAATCTTTACATCTTTATTACATCCATTCTATTACATCGCACTGAGTATTACAAATCCTATCCTACTAGCTAGTGTAGCTTCGTTGAGAAGTACACTAGCACTAGTACTATCCTGTACAAAGTGATATATACATAATACACATCAATACACTTATATATAACTTACTTCAGCTATCTATGTTCTGGATCATATCATCTTCACAAGGGCACACTGCCTGCTTCTCCTGAGCCATGCAGATAAGCCTCAATCATCTACCTTCCTCTGAAAGGTTAATATTTAAAACAAGCAAGTATGAGCGAAAGAATTGCCCAGCAAGTATTAATAGAGCACAACAATATATATCAATATACACATGGAGTTTTCAAAATATAACGGTACTTAATATCAATTTCGAAATATTTACAACAATGAAACCTCAGTAGGGGATATATGACATTTCGGGTAACATCAGATAAATAAAGTAAGTTCATGTCAACAATAGTAATCCTCATACCATACCGAAATAGTGTACACTACCGTATTGCTAATCTTTTAGAAAGCTTTTCAAAATACGCAGTTCAATATGCTGCTAAGATAGTTATTACCACCCTTCATAAACCAAACCATTATAAAGTTCCCTTTTTAATACTCCTCAAGTTTGTAAGTATATACACATGAGTATATCATTATCATCAAAACACCTTACAGTTCAAGATTCTGTACAGGATATAAGTTCGTTACCACTTGATAAGTGAAACTCAGAAATAACTGATAGGAAGAGAGTCAAAGTTCTTGAAGCAAAACATTTGGGACTTAACATCATTAACCGATGAACCATCTTTCATCTTTTGAATAATTGCAAAAATGCACAAGCACGTGCCATTATTGTTAGGATAATCTTGCAGTTCTAGATACTGCATGAATTCATCATCTTTCAAAATTGAAAACAACATTATCGGCTACTTGGCACTTAGGCCTAAGAAGCAGTGTTTGAGTATTTTTCCAAAGTGGAGGATGGGACTTAAAGAAAACATAAAAACCTGACAAGGATTGACGATGATCAGTCGCCACATCCAAGTCCAATAATCCGCGGGTCTTCTCTACCGGTAGAAGGATAGAAACTACATCCGTAACTATCCCAGGGTGAAAACTACATCCGTAATCACCCTCGATGAAAACTACATCCGTAATCATCCTTCGGCAACACATGGGCCGGAATAATAATTGATGGACCGCCTGGCTCACGGCCGCTTACACATCCCGGGAATCGTTCGTCAACGATTCCCACACCTGCCAGAGTCCCCTTTTTCTTTTCTTTTCAAAAAAATCATTTTGATAGAAAATTCGAGTAGTTGAAGTTCGACCTCAGTCGACCGATAATTCTTGAAAAACGAGCAAGAGAGTAAAACCTGACCGGGGGTTTTCGAAAATGTTTTGGAGTTCAAAAGAGTTCAAGTATAGATATACACTTGTACCGATATCAATCTCGACACAGGGTTTTGTGATCACACATGGAAAATGGTACGCATAAGGCTTGTAACCACAACAGGGTAATTCCATATATATATAAGTTCTTGAAAAGTAACTTACCTAGATAGATTCAAAATATAATATAATATTTTAAATGACTATGAAAGTTCTTAGACAACCTTTAAATAGTGTTTTATAGCCTTCAAAACACTTAGAGTATTTAATAAATATTTGACTACTATGTAACAAATAATAAATATTCAATAATCCCTTTTTAAAAGAATACTCAAATTAATATTCATTTATTAAGTAATATTCAAATAATATTTACTATTAATACTGAAATATTTAATAATCTCAAAACACCCAAATACAACCCTTGGGATGTTTCTAATTAAAATCAAGACACAATCTCTCCAGCAGTCTCCAAACTTTAGCCATTTTATCAAATAACTACTACTGACTCTCGGTCAATAAGAAATAATTAATAAGCATGAAAATCCTTCTTCTCTTTTCTTTTTCTTTTTTTTTTGTTCCTTAATGAATATTATAATTAATATTCATCGAATTAAATACGCATACGAATAACATACATCAATATCAATCTAGCTGTTTTAAGCTGAAAGTAACCAATTTATAACCATTGGAATATCCTTAATCCGTATTGAAAATAAACTATCTCCGATAAATAATATACTAGATAGAATCACTCCATTAAATTGTTTTATTATTTCTCCGGGACAAAGTGATTTTAAGAAAGCGTTTTGAAAATGATATTCATCTAATTAAATAAATTTAATTAGGCGAATGAGGTTTATTTAATTAGTAAATGCTTTCAGGAGCATCTATTAATTAAATAAACACTGGTTTATTGGTGATGTTGCCTTTAGGTTAATTTTTGCGAAATTCTTTTTAAAAGCTTTGCCCGGGTTTTCGAAAACATACATTACAAAATAGCCCAACACGCGGCTAAGTTCTAAAACTCAACACATGCCCTACCCTCTGAGCCTTTCTTATTCCGATACATAATTATATACCTCATAACATATAGTCCACTTCCATAGTACGAAAAGTTTATAGATGTATATATATACCGTATAAATCAAGATATAGAGCCATAAAAATATCACCGCCCATCAACAGTATTATAAGCCATGGGGTTTTGGTTATTGCACGAGCAGGATTTAATATTGTTGGCAAAGCAAGGAATACAATGATTTGGGAGAAGAAGTACAAGGTTGGAAAAACTCGCGATTATGGATTGAAAACTTATCTAACACATTTCATATGTTTAAAATAAATATACTCTGAACAATAGAGTATGCATAGTAAACTTGCCTCTGGTCCTTAGCAGAAAATAGAACCCGCGAACAAATGCTTCGCACCTCGTCCAATTAATTCCATGGACCTTACCTGACGTCTCGATCTTCCTTTTTGGATGCACGTCATTCCATCTCGATTATGCCCTAATGGTACTGAAATAGTTACGCGTACGTGTCAGTCATACCACGTATATCGAGTAGACACAACTCGGGATTATCACTAAATAATCATAAAGTCAAACTATAGGTGTCCTCCCTATAGTTGACTATTCTAATACCACTTATTGCACATAACATATTATAGTAAAGAAAATGAAATGGAAAAGTCCCCTTTTTAAAGTAGACATTTCCTGGCGCTAACACATCATAACACTACACAGTTATAACACTTAGTCAAGACTCCACTTAACACTTTCAACCATAATACTATTGACATACTCTTGTCACAAGTTAATTAACAAATAATCCTCAAAACATACTTAGCCCTCGATAAAGACTCATAATACCCATTTAATCTTCAAGGCACATTTAATCCTCGAATTAGCACATAATCCTCGAATTAATTCACTTAACACATATACACATAACAGTTAACACCCAAATCATACCTTTAAACCCTTGAAATCAAATAAGTTAAATAAATTAAAATGCAGGGGATTTTTAGAAAATTTCGGCATGTAGTATTCGTTTATCGGACTATGGGCTCAGCCCCTCCATGCCAACAAAACAATTTATAACCCTGCTTTTGATAAAATAAAAGCTGCCTCAACTTGCAGCAACATAAAAGTAAACATATAAGAAAAGTACCCGCCCAGACATGCGGCAACTAGCACATAAGGAAAAGTACCCGCCCAGACATGCGGCAACTAGCACATAAGGAAAAGTACCCGCCCAGACATGCGGCAACTAGCACATAAGGAAAATAAACTAAGTTTATCCACATTTAAGCCAACACCACGTAGTTGGCACTTATGACTTCTAACAATTACTATG
This sequence comes from Kitagawia praeruptora, assembly GCA_037693485.1. NCBI lineage: Eukaryota > Viridiplantae > Streptophyta > Magnoliopsida > Apiales > Apiaceae > Kitagawia > Kitagawia praeruptora. Next base: position 105,673,527 of record CM075346.1, on the reverse strand, counting down.
ACCCGACTTATACCATTTAGCACATAGACATTTACCGATAAGCCAACTCTTATAACTATACCTCATATGACAATAACAATTAGCACTTAGCACTTAGCAATTAACAATTTCAATTGGAAACTAACAATTAGCAATTAGCACTTAACAATTACTTGACAACTAACCCAAATATATTATCCGACAATTAATAATTACTCACTAACAATTAACAATTAGCAATTAGCAATTTAACAATTAACAATCACTAACCCGAACCTTTAATCGGACTCATAATTAAACTCAACAATTATAATTACAAACATACCTTCCGAATTAAATATCGGAAATTCAACCATTAATCATAATCTTACAATTTTAGTCTAATTATACCCATTACCACATTAAGCTTTCCATTTAAACTAATTAAGCCACCACAATTAACCTCGTAATTTAAACTAATTAAATTACATCAACAACATAATTATATCACAATTAAATTACCACAATCACAATAATTTATATACTTTCTGAATTTAAACTACAAAATAAAATTAAAACAATTAACTCAAAATTTACAACTAATTAACTACGAAAATTAAATAGATATGGAGATGCGAGATTATACCTCCCGAATTAATCGATTCCCCGTAACAATCTCTCCCTCCCTCTCTCTCTCTCTCTCTCTCTCTCTCTCTCTCTCTCTCTCTCTCTCTGCCCGCTACTCCCCCTCTCCTGCGCGGGCTGCCAAAGAGCCGCCACCACCAGCGCCGCCAGGAGCTCGCCCTTCTCTCCATCGCGCGCGTCTCCTCCTGCCTCCTCTCGTTCGCTGCTCATCCCCAAACACGCATAACACACACATATACACGCATATATGCGTGTATACTAGCTAATTGACTCCCAAAAATGAAAACCCCCAATTCAATTTCTCAATCCCTAATTTTGCTTCTTTCCCCCGCTGGTTTTCTTGTTCGGCGTTGTGTGTGTTTTGTGTGTATATGTCTGTAGTCGTGTGTGTGTGTATGTCTCTGCTGTGTGTTTTTAACCCTAATGGGCTTGGCCCAATAACATTTAAAAGCAATACAATTAAATACTACACACCTTAAAGTAATATTTTACACTAATAACTCTAATTTGTAAAAATAAAATTTTTAGCATAATTAAATACTAGAATATTTTTAAAGACTTTTGGAGAAAGAATTGGAATTAAATCTCAATTTTCTAAATTGATATGCATTTTACAAATATTAATATTTTATAAAAACAAATCATAAAAATAATAATTGTGATTCATAATTCACAATTTACAGGGCTTTATAAAAATACTACAAACTCTATTGTTTTAGTAAAATCTCAAATTCTTTATTTTATATATTAATCAAGTAATTTCTACAAATCCTCAAATAATTAAAATAAACATTTTCTAAGGATTTTAAAATCTCTAAATTATTCAATAATTTAAAATAAAATCTTTACTGAATAATTTCAGATTCCAAAATTAAATCTTTATCCAAATAATTTATTGACTCGAGATAGCTACTCGGTCCATAAAATTTTTAAAAGGGTCCCGGTTCCACTTAATCGAAAATAATTAAATACTTAAGTAAAATAAAATAAATAAATAAAAAAAATTCCTCCTCATTTTAGGGAAACAATATTATTATTGAAATAATAATAAATCATTTCTTGAAAAATCCGGGTTATTACAGTCTACCCTCCTTAAAAGGATTCCGTCCACGGAATCAGCTAAGGCCACTACTGGGATTCCTTGACTCTTTTATCATCAACACTTATTCTGCAAAACAGGAGATAGTGTCTCTTCGTAAACAACTTCTCCAATATCTCAATTCAAATCTCGATTCTCTATCTGACACTATTATCGCTGGAGTCTTATAACCCACCATTATTCCTTTCACATATACGTCTTGCCCAACTTTCTATTATTATACTATCCTTAAGAGAGAGAGTTCACTGACTCTATTCACGTAACATTCTTGAGAGAGAGAACGAACCAATTCTAGCTATACATCACTGATATTCTATTCGTGTTGGGATTCGCTCCTGCTCTTGGCGATTCTGTTGCGAATCTAGTTTCTATCAGCGAATTTATGACTTGGCAGACCTGGTTGGTATCCCCTTCAAATTTATTAGAGATAATAAGAATAATGGAGCTTTGAAAAGATAGCTGTCATATCAAGGCAATTGTCACACACTGGTGATCATAAGGTTATGAGTGTTAAAGTCAACCTTATTTGAAATGAGAGAATTTACTGAGAGATCAATATGATCATAAGAACTCACGTTGCGTGTCTCAGTTAAGACATTACTAAAGGTAGTTAGCCTTCTTGTATTTCACAACTCACAAGTGACGGCGTCCCGTCAGACTTCTATCACACAGACAGATAGCCCTTGTGTCCCCTATAAGTATAGGGTTGTTCGTCTCAGTAGAAGCTGAGAAGTATGAAAGCAATTCGAAGTGAAGATAATAATTATCGTCTTTCGACAAATAATTCTCAAGTGGACACCCTGGATTAAAATTGATTAGATTCCAAGGTGCAATTTTCAAGGAAAAAGGATAACCAGAAAGATACTGGTATGCAACAAGCAAGTGGTGCTATACCACCATAGAATCATCCACTATTGAAGGAAAGTGGAAGTTTGAAATAACATCATTCAACAGGGCTTCAGAAATCTGAAGGTAGGAATAATGACAGCTTCTGGCACAATCGAAATTAAATATGGTTTAACACGAGTATTGAAGAACAACTTCGAAGAGGGAGTATATTCTTTATCAAAATTCTCTCTTGGAGAGATGTCAAGATAGGTCATAGATTAGGGAGGTAATCCAAATAACTTACGCACGGGGATGTGTCAAATAATTCACATTGGGGAGATAATAAACATAAGTTGCAAATGGGGAGATGTCAAACAATTCAGATTGGGGAAGTAATCAAAATGATTCATAATTGGGGAGGGTAATGCCAAGGTCTCCACGGATGCCTTACATGTCGGCTCCTCTGACGGATAATTGTTCGATTGTAGCGCTCTTCTTTTCCGCGCACACCCTAAGGTGCTCGACAACCGACGTCATCGTTGACTCGTAATAGTCGCTAGAGATTCAACCATCGGCACTTTACGATATTAAGGAGTTCTATTCGACTCGGCGCAAGCATCTCACGCAAGCGTTCTATTCTTTGAGAAGACTTCGATACCGGTGTCGCCCCTAGCAACGACGAATTCCACGTGTCGAATGGGCGATATTCTGGAACATTGCTGGAAATACATGCTTAGATCCAGTCACCATTATAACCGTATTTATACCACATGTTCCTGTCCTCATGACAATTCCGTGTGCAACTTAAGCTTATCTCTTTTCGGCATAACAACCTTCGTACTAGTCTCTCTCAGACTTTCTCAGTCCGTCTTGGTTCTTAAGATATATCTCGTCTTTATTGGCAAACCTCAACTTTGCCATAATAATAGATGTCATCTTTCTATCATTCACCATCATATTGAAATTTCCTATCATTCGGGGAATACATAACTTCATCCATGAACCCCTAAAATTATCTTAATCTTAGGCCTCGGGCGATCTATGCCCCTGCCAACCAACACTTGTCTCTAAGAGTCCTTAAGCAGACATCCAACACCATAAGAAGTGAAGTCTATCTCAACATATTCCTCAAAATCTTATCTTAATCATTGGTACTATATCCAATAGTCCAACAGGAACTCTACATGAGTTCTGACGTTCTCACATAACTATACACACTCCTACTAACTCTCGTTTCTAGTTTACTATAACCTAATCTCTGATACCATTTCTATAACGCCCCAAATCCGGGGTCAGGGATTTGGTCATCACGCGGAAATCCTTAACATCAAATTACCTGTTTAACAACATTAAACCATCTGTAATCATTAAAACTGAAATATAACTCTGCGACCCCAACCACCAAGCATCTTTTAGGTCATAGGGCTAGAAACAAGAACTAAAATCTTTACATCTTTATTACATCCATTCTATTACATCGCACTGAGTATTACAAATCCTATCCTACTAGCTAGTGTAGCTTCGTTGAGAAGTACACTAGCACTAGTACTATCCTGTACAAAGTGATATATACATAATACACATCAATACACTTATATATAACTTACTTCAGCTATCTATGTTCTGGATCATATCATCTTCACAAGGGCACACTGCCTGCTTCTCCTGAGCCATGCAGATAAGCCTCAATCATCTACCTTCCTCTGAAAGGTTAATATTTAAAACAAGCAAGTATGAGCGAAAGAATTGCCCAGCAAGTATTAATAGAGCACAACAATATATATCAATATACACATGGAGTTTTCAAAATATAACGGTACTTAATATCAATTTCGAAATATTTACAACAATGAAACCTCAGTAGGGGATATATGACATTTCGGGTAACATCAGATAAATAAAGTAAGTTCATGTCAACAATAGTAATCCTCATACCATACCGAAATAGTGTACACTACCGTATTGCTAATCTTTTAGAAAGCTTTTCAAAATACGCAGTTCAATATGCTGCTAAGATAGTTATTACCACCCTTCATAAACCAAACCATTATAAAGTTCCCTTTTTAATACTCCTCAAGTTTGTAAGTATATACACATGAGTATATCATTATCATCAAAACACCTTACAGTTCAAGATTCTGTACAGGATATAAGTTCGTTACCACTTGATAAGTGAAACTCAGAAATAACTGATAGGAAGAGAGTCAAAGTTCTTGAAGCAAAACATTTGGGACTTAACATCATTAACCGATGAACCATCTTTCATCTTTTGAATAATTGCAAAAATGCACAAGCACGTGCCATTATTGTTAGGATAATCTTGCAGTTCTAGATACTGCATGAATTCATCATCTTTCAAAATTGAAAACAACATTATCGGCTACTTGGCACTTAGGCCTAAGAAGCAGTGTTTGAGTATTTTTCCAAAGTGGAGGATGGGACTTAAAGAAAACATAAAAACCTGACAAGGATTGACGATGATCAGTCGCCACATCCAAGTCCAATAATCCGCGGGTCTTCTCTACCGGTAGAAGGATAGAAACTACATCCGTAACTATCCCAGGGTGAAAACTACATCCGTAATCACCCTCGATGAAAACTACATCCGTAATCATCCTTCGGCAACACATGGGCCGGAATAATAATTGATGGACCGCCTGGCTCACGGCCGCTTACACATCCCGGGAATCGTTCGTCAACGATTCCCACACCTGCCAGAGTCCCCTTTTTCTTTTCTTTTCAAAAAAATCATTTTGATAGAAAATTCGAGTAGTTGAAGTTCGACCTCAGTCGACCGATAATTCTTGAAAAACGAGCAAGAGAGTAAAACCTGACCGGGGGTTTTCGAAAATATTTTGGAGTTCAAAAGAGTTCAAGTATAGATATACACTTGTACCGATATCAATCTCGACACAGGGTTTTGTGATCACACATGGAAAATGGTACGCATAAGGCTTGTAACCACAACAGGGTAATTCCATATATATATAAGTTCTTGAAAAGTAACTTACCTAGATAGATTCAAAATATAATATAATATTTTAAATGACTATGAAAGTTCTTAGACAACCTTTAAATAGTGTTTTATAGCCTTCAAAACACTTAGAGTATTTAATAAATATTTGACTACTATGTAACAAATAATAAATATTCAATAATCCCTTTTTAAAAGAATACTCAAATTAATATTCATTTATTAAGTAATATTCAAATAATATTTACTATTAATACTGAAATATTTAATAACCTCAAAACACCCAAATACAACCCTTGGGATGTTTCTAATTAAAATCAAGACACAATCTCTCCAGCAGTCTCCAAACTTTAGCCATTTTATCAAATAACTACTACTGACTCTCGGTCAATAAGAAATAATTAATAAGCATGAAAATCCTTCTTCTCTTTTCTTTTTCTTTTTTTTTGTTCCTTAATGAATATTATAATTAATATTCATCGAATTAAATACGCATACGAATAACATACATCAATATCAATCTAGCTGTTTTAAGCTGAAAGTAACCAATTTATAACCATTGGAATATCCTTAATCCGTATTGAAAATAAACTATCTCCGATAAATAATATACTAGATAGAATCACTCCATTAAATTGTTTTATTATTTCTCCGGGACAAAGTGATTTTAAGAAAGCGTTTTGAAAATGATATTCATCTAATTAAATAAATTTAATTAGGCGAATGAGGTTTATTTAATTAGTAAATGCTTTCAGGAGCATCTATTAATTAAATAAACACTGGTTTATTGGTGATGTTGCCTTTAGGTTAATTTTTGCGAAATTCTTTTTAAAAGCTTTGCCCGGGTTTTCGAAAACATACATTACAAAATAGCCCAACACGCGGCTAAGTTCTAAAACTCAACACATGCCCTACCCTCTGAGCCTTTCTTATTCCGATACATAATTATATACCTCATAACATATAGTCCACTTCCATAGTACGAAAAGTTTATAGATGTATATATATACCGTATAAATCAAGATCTATAGCCATAAAAATATCACCGCCCATCAACAGTATTATAAGCCATGGGGTTTTGGTTATTGCACGAGCAGGATTTAATATTGTTGGCAAAGCAAGGAATACAATGATTTGGGAGAAGAAGTACAAGGTTGGAAAAACTCGCGATTATGGATTGAAAACTTATCTAACACATTTCATATGTTTAAAATAAATATACTCTGAACAATAGAGTATGCATAGTAAACTTGCCTCTGGTCCTTAGCAGAAAATAGAACCCGCGAACAAATGCTTCGCACCTCGTCCAATTAATTCCATGGACCTTACCTGACGTCTCGATCTTCCTTTTTGGATGCACGTCATTCCATCTCGATTATGCCCTAATGGTACTGAAATAGTTACGCGTACGTGTCAGTCATACCACGTATATCGAGTAGACACAACTCGGGATTATCACTAAATAATCATAAAGTCAAACTATAGGTGTCCTCCCTATAGTTGACTATTCTAATACCACTTATTGCACATAACATATTATAGTAAAGAAAATGAAATGGAAAAGTCCCCTTTTTAAAGTAGACATTTCCTGGCGCTAACACATCATAACACTACACAGTTATAACACTTAGTCAAGACTCCACTTAACACTTTCAACCATAATACTATTGACATACTCTTGTCACAAGTTAATTAACAAATAATCCTCAAAACATACTTAGCCCTCGATAAAGACTCATAATACCCATTTAATCTTCAAGGCACATTTAATCCTCGAATTAGCACATAATCCTCGAATTAATTCACTTAACACATATACACATAACAGTTAACACCCAAATCATACCTTTAAACCCTTGAAATCAAATAAGTTAAATAAATTAAAATGCAGGGGATTTTTAGAAAATTTCGGCATGTAGTATTCGTTTATCGGACTATGGGCTCAGCCCCTCCATGCCAACAAAACAATTTATAACCCTGCTTTTGATAAAATAAAAGCTGCCTCAACTTGCAGCAACATAAAAGTAAACATATAAGAAAAGTACCCGCCCAGACATGCGGCAACTAGCACATAAGGAAAAGTACCCGCCCAGACATGCGGCAACTAGCACATAAGGAAAAGTACCCGCCCAGACATGCGGCAACTAGCACATAAGGAAAATAAACTAAGTTTATCCACATTTAAGCCAACACCACGTAGTTGGCACTTATGACTTCTAACAATTACTATGACCCGACTTATACCATTTAGCACATAGACATTTACCGATAAGCCAACTCTTATAACTATACCTCATATGACAATAACAATTAGCACTTAGCACTTAGCAATTAACAATTTCAATTGGAAACTAACAATTAGCAATTAGCACTTAACAATTACTTGACAACTAACCCAAATATATTATCCGACAATTAATAATTACTCACTAACAATTAACAATTAGCAATTAGCAATTTAACAATTAACAATCACTAACCCGAACCTTTAATCGGACTCATAATTAAACTCAACAATTATAATTACAAACATACCTTCCGAATTAAATATCGGAAATTCAACCATTAATCATAATCTTACAATTTTAGTCTAATTATACCCATTACCACATTAAGCTTTCCATTTAAACTAATTAAGCCACCACAATTAACCTCGTAATTTAAACTAATTAAATTACATCAACAACATAATTATATCACAATTAAATTACCACAATCACAATAATTTATATACTTTCTGAATTTAAACTACAAAATAAAATTAAAACAATTAACTCAAAATTTACAACTAATTAACTACGAAAATTAAATAGATATGGAGATGCGAGATTATACCTCCCGAATTAATCGATTCCCCGTAACAATCTCTCCCTCCCTCTCTCTCTCTCTCTCTCTCTCTCTCTCTCTCTCTCTCTGCCCGCTACTCCCCCTCTCCTGCGCGGGCTGCCAAAGAGCCGCCACCACCAGCGCCGCCAGGAGCTCGCCCTTCTCTCCATCGCGCGCGTCTCCTCCTGCCTCCTCTCGTTCGCTGCTCATCCCCAAACACGCATAACACACACATATACACGCATATATGCGTGTATACTAGCTAATTGACTCCCAAAAATGAAAACCCCCAATTCAATTTCTCAATCCCTAATTTTGCTTCTTTCCCCCCCGCTGGTTTTCTTGTTCGGCGTTGTGTGTGTTTTGTGTGTATATGTCTGTAGTCGTGTGTGTGTATGTCTCTGCTGTGTGTTTTTAACCCTAATGGGCTTGGCCCAATAACATTTAAAAGCAATACAATTAAATACTACACACCTTAAAGTAATATTTTACACTAATAACTCTAATTTGTAAAAATAAAATTTTTAGCATAATTAAATACTAGAATATTTTTAAAGACTTTTGGAGAAAGAATTGGAATTAAATCTCAATTTTCTAAATTGATATGCATTTTACAAATATTAATAATTTATAAAAACAAATCATAAAAATAATAATTGTGATTCATAATTCACAATTTACAGGGCTTTATAAAAATACTACAAACTCTATTGTTTTAGTAAAATCTCAAATTCTTTATTTTATATATTAATCAAGTAATTTCTACAAATCCTCAAATAATTAAAATAAACATTTTCTAAGGATTTTAAAATATCTAAATTATTCAATAATTTAAAATAAAATCTTTACTGAATAATTTCAGATTCCAAAATTAAATCTTTATCCAAATAATTTATTGACTCGAGATAGCTACTCGGTCCATAAAATTTTTAAAAGGGTCCCGGTTCCACTTAATCGAAAATAATTAAATACTTAAGTAAAATAAAATAAATAAAAAAAAAAAATTTCTCCTCATTTTAGGGAAACAATATTATTATTGAAATAATAATAAATCATTTCTTGAAAAATCCGGGTTATTACACTCACCTTCTTTCGAATTATTCTTCTTGTCTTTCACCTTCTTGTTCTTACCACCGTCCTTTTGTTTATTGTTAATAGTATTTTTATGTGTTCGTTCGCAGGGAAGGACTGAATGTAATATCAAGTTCAAGTTTCTTATCTCTCACAATTTAGAAGTGTAGAAGAATGTTTGGTTTGTTTATAAACTAAATTAAACTAATTATCAATCGAGAATAAAATATATGAGGAAAACAATCCAAGAACTGGGGTTCTTCACTTGGTTTCAATGCACATTCAATATCTATGTGATATCTACGTTCTTACTCTGCTGAAAATAATTCTTCTAAGGTTATAATGTTCCCTTCCAAGATACAATATAATGTCTACAACTACACCTTAATTGTCACTTCCATGATACAATCAAAGTACAATCATAAACTATTACGCACCAAGAATTATAAGTCTCACAACTCTCCTATTAATCTTCCAATCAAATATTCGAGCTATGTCTGTTAAATCTTGTACTAAAATTGCAACTCCTCTTCCAAGTTATTACAATCCCTAAAATCCAATCAAAGGTTCATGACGCCCCTAATTGTGTTAAGCCCTCAATAACAGATCAGCAAAGCAAGAAATCTCAGATAATTAAACACACATGAATACCAAGGAATAATACCCAATCCTCAGATTAGAGATTTAGTTACACATAATTAAATTCACAAAACAAGAATCAATAAAAATAGAAGAACTCATAATTATAAGATTATAGAAAAACCTTTAATCTTCAATCTTCAAAGAAAATAATAGTTCTCCCAAAAGAAAGTGTTTACAAATTTGTCTGTGTAATATATTTTTTTTTCGATCTATAAAGTAATACCCTAGATGTGTTTATATAGGCTCTAAAAGTCTTGCCCAACAAGAAAATACCAAAACAGAATTATAATAGAATTTTTGCAAAATACGTTTCCTAAACTGAGTCTGTTTTTAAGGAAAATTCGTGGCTGACTTTTCTTCAGATATTCTGGAACGTTCCAATCGTAATTGGACCTCTAGACCACTTTAGAATGATAGAGAATCTCGTTAGCTTCGCGTGGACTGCTTACGGGCCTCAAACGGACTTCTAGAACTTCAGATATGGCCAAAATAGTGTAGACTGCGCAACCCTTATCGGAAATCCGAATTTTAATCAATTTAATCTCCAAAAACGATAGAAGCATCAACCTTAATCAACATTCTCGTAAATATGCACAACTAAGCAAAATACATCAAAACTACACAAACTTGAGTCCAAAACAATCAATTTAAGCCGATATGAAGCGCTCCAAGTGGATATAAATCCACTTATCACACCTCCAAACTTAAACCGATGCTTGTCCTCAAGCATAAACAACTAACTAACTAACTAGTACCACTTCTGTAGGTGATCACGATTGCATTTGGCATATGCAACAAGCCCTTTAAACCCCTAGGCAGCCCTAGTGGACGAGTAAGGTCTCGTGAGGGCCTATAGCGAATGTACCCACAAAATCCAATGCAATGCAATGCATGAATGCAACTAATATGAAAATGCAAATAATCTAGTACTAATATCCTATCATACCTTCAATTCCTCTCATGCCATATCAACTTAAGAATCAAAGTAATCACGCAATGTCTTGGTGTCGAAAGTGCAAGTATTCACATAGTCTACTCAATGAACATGCATAAGTTCTCACAAGTCCATGTCAAGTGTAAGAATAAGTTAGTAAACATGCTAAGCCTACAAGAGCACATCTTTGAGACAAAACTCGGGATCTCATACACAAAAATAAGCAAACACTCACAATCCACTCACAAAAGAATATTCACTCAAAAACAAGGGTAAGTGTATCACTCAATTCCAACAAAATCATAAGCATGCTTGACATTTGGTATCAATCTAACTCTTAACACAACATACATCAATGACAATAATCAAAAGGTCTTCATTCGGGTTGTAACGGGGGCTAGGGACAAGGTATGTCAAATAAGCCAAAACAGGTGAAGTGTCAAAAGCTAGTAAGCACCATAATAAATCATACACAACACCCTATGTTCCCCCCACATAAATTTTACTAAGAACACTCGACTAATCGACTAAAGTAGGATCACAACAAACACAAACATGCTCTCATAATATTTTTTTCTTTTTTCTTTTTCTTTTTTTCTTTTTCAAGAGCTAAATAAACCAATAATATAAACAATAACAATGATCCCACAATTTATTACACATGCCGACTATCAAGTAAACAAACCCAATTTCAATATTTCCCCCAAAAGTACGACCAACAATAAACCCCTCCTTGCACACCTTATTACTCCCTTAAGCACTCTACTAGCCTTTGACAACGCGGGTTCAAATTAATGTAAGGCCAATACAAGAAAAAGGTCTAGGCAAGTAATGTGGTATGTCACCGAAAAAATAGGATTAAGCTCAACGGGTTAACTAATTGATCATGTAAACATGGTGTGGTAATATGGGAAAATATGTGGTTATTCCTAATGCCTTTATCATTTTAATCGTCAAATAATGTCATGCGTTTCAAGAAAGACCTCAAACAACTGCTAGCAATGCAAACAATCCGTGGACACTCAAGCAAACGAATAAATTGCAACAAATATGCAATATGGCTCAAAAACTCACTTGGTGGAAAAACATACTCAATCCCAAGCAAAAATCTCTCTAATGCACCGACTTGTATTCAAAGCATGCAAACTAAATCATCTTGCACATATTCATGTCCTTCTAATCACTTACAACATTCAATAAGTCTACTAGCTTCAACTTACTAGTGTATGTGTGTGCACAAGAACAAAGCATATCACTTCTCAATCAAAAGCGTCAACAACACAAAATTCCTATCAAACATGGGTGCAAATGCAAACTATTATGAACTCACATGATATACTGTACTAAAAAAACAGAATGTCCTATATGAAACAAATGTAAATAACACGAACATAAATGCATGATTTACTACTAATAATATGCAAAGCATGAAATCCTACATGAACACATAATACAACAACAACTACTAATCCCTCAAACCACCCCCAAACTTAAAATATTCAATGTCCTCATTGAATGGAAGTAAATACAAGAGATAGCAGAAAACATACCTACTAGGCGCCTTACATCCTTCCCCATCGCAACTCAACATGCTTGTTCGGAAAAAATCCCCTTTCTTTAGCTATCGACCTTAACAACAACCGATTAAATTCAACCGCCGTCGTCAAAGACAAAAATTTAGCAACACTAGCATCACCTCTCCCATGCTTAGGAGCCATAAGAATCAATACCCAACTCACAAGAAGCTCCACCAATAATTACCAAGCAATATCACACCAAAAATAGCCCAAATTCCAAGAATAATACAAAATCCCCAATTTACAAGAACACAAATTCGTAATAAAAATAAAATTAGAGAAAAAGATTTACCCAATACGAATCGAAGAGGTGAACTTGCAATTAATTCCTCTTTAGAATTGAATTTTTAGAGATTTAAATAAATAGAAGAGGAATTGGATTTGTATGTATAGGTGGGTATATATAGATAATGGAGTGATAGGTGGAATATAAATTTTAATGTGGAAAAGAAAAAATTTTGGGTGGGTATGAAATTTGATATAAGGTAGGAATAGGATTTGATGAATTAAAGAAAAAGAATTAGAATAAATATAGGTTTAGAATTTTTGAAGGAGAGATGGGAAGTTTTGGAATTGAAATAGGAAAAGAATTAGGTGGAGAGATGAGAGTATAAATAGAATTTGGGGTGCAAAAGATTTTTTTTTTTATTTATAAACAGAGGTGAATACTCGTACAAAACAGGAAGGAACAGTGCTGGAATTTCTGAACAATCCACTGGACCACGCGCAAGTTGTGCGCGTTGGACGCAAACAACCCCTAGACCAGACAGTTAGGGGTGATCATAAACCGCACCAAACCGCACAAACCGCTCACACCACACCAACCCGCACCACACCGCACGGTTTTTTATTGTATGTGGTGCGGTTGCGGTTTCAAATTTTAATAAACCGCGCGGTGCGGTGCGGGTTGCGGTTTAAAATTTCTGAAACGCGGTTCAAACCGCACCGCACCGCAATATGTAATATATTATATAATTATATATATGTATATGTATATATATAAAAGTATGTATCAAGTTAGGCCCATCAAGTTATATGTATAGGTCCATCAGTGGTCAGCCCATTAAATCTAATCCAGTGTTACTCTAACAGTCTAACTAGGTTAATACGAGCAGCCGCACAACACACTAAAACTAAAACACAATCGAATCTAATCGAACAAAACCTCCCTTCTTCAACCAAGGTAAGTAATTGTTAGATTATTTTCTTTTGAGTAATTGTTAGTTAAGGTTAAAGGTAAGTGTTTGATTTCTCTAATCTAATCAGTAGTCTTGTGTCTTGTTATTGATTTGTTACTTATTTTAGATGGAGCTAGAACAAAGCTCAGAGCCTCCACTGACCTCCATGAGCCAGAATCAAACACAAGCTGAAGCTACACAAGTTGAAACCATCGAGAAGAAACCTTCATCACAAAAACGCAAAGCAAAGCCGCCACAGGTATCTTCTAAAAAATCAAGTGATGTTTGGGACCATTTCACGATCGATGAGTCTGATCCAACTAATGTGAGAGCTATTTGTAACTATTGTGATAAGAACTATGCTTGTGGTACTAGGAAACATGGCACTAGCACTGTTAGGTATCATTTGATAAATCAATGTCCGAAATATCCATATAGATTGGAGGATAAAAAACAGAAAACTTTGTGTTTTCAAAAAACAAGTAAATTTGGGTCTGAAAGTGTTGGTGGTTCAGGTAGCAATTTGGTTGCTGTGGGATTTAGCCAATCTGATTGTAGGGCTGCTTGTGCTAAAATGATTGTTATAGATGAATTATCCTTTCGATTTGTTGAGCAGGAAGGGTTTAGGTTATTTTGTAGTGTTGCTTGTCCTAGATTTATTATTCATTCACGCCATACAATTGCTAGGGATATTATGAAGTTGTATAATTCCGAGAAGACAAAATTAAGGGATTATTTGGTTAGGAATTCACAAAGAGTTTCTTTGACAAGTGACACTTGGACTTCCATTCAAAATGTTTGTTATCTTGTATTGACTTCACACTTTATTGATAATGAGTGGAAAATGTGAAAGAGAATTCTGAATTTTTGTCAAATTGCTAATCACAAAGGCGAGACAATAGGAAAAGCAATTGAAGCATGTTTAAAAGGTTGGGGTATTGATAAAATATTTACGATTACTCTTGACAACGCAGCCTCTAATGGTGTGGTTGTTAATCACATTAAGAAAAGGTTGCAGATCTGGAAAACGGCCATTTGTGATGGAGATTTTTTGCATATGAGGTGCTCAGCTCATATCCTTAATTTAGTTGTAACTGATGGATTGAAGGATATTGATGATTCTATTACTGCGGTTCGTAATGCGATAAGGTATGTCCGAGCTTCTCATTCTAGATTGGCTAGATTTCAAAGTTGTGTGAAAAATACTTCCAAAGAAGAAAAGGCTTTAGTTTGTTTGGATGTACAAACAAGATGGAATTCTACCTTTTTAATGTTGGATAGTGCATTAAAATATGTTGATGGCTTCAATTTGTTAGAAGAAGAAGATGAGATCTATATGCAATATTTTATTGATAAAGATAAGAATGGAAAGAGTATGATAGGGCCACCAAATTCAAAAGATTGGGAAAATTGTGTCTCTTTCTGCAGATTTTTAAAAGTATTTTATGAGGCCACTCTTAAATTCAGTGCTTCCTTATTTGTCACTTCTAATACTTACTTCCATGAAGTGTGTGCTGTGCGTGGAAAGATTCTGAAGTGGTGCTCAAGTGACATTATTTTTGAAGGATATGGCTGTAAAGATGAAACTGAAATTCGACAAGTATTGGGGCAATATTGAAAAACAAAATATGTTGCTTTATGTGGCAGTGGTATTGGATCCAAGGTATAAACTAAAATTTATATCCTGCTGCTTGAGGAAATTATATGGGGAGGATGAAGTTAATGCTATAATGTCTTCTTTAAAGAGTTGTTTGTCAAATTTGATGACCCACTATTCTAATGAACTCAAGTTAAAAAGTCCAGAAGATGTCCCTACTCAAGGCGGATTAGCTAATCAGGACAAGAGCACAATAATAGATTCAGACGACGAAGATTCTTTTAATTTATTTGAATCTGAATTTGATAAAGAATGTGATGAAGTTGATGCCTTGGATACAAAAAACGAGCTTGATAGGTACCTGATGGAGCGTAATGATGATAGGAAAAACAAGGATTTTGATATCTTGGTATGGTGGAAAATGAGTTCATCTAAATATCCTATATTAACAGAGATGGCTCGCGATGTTCTTGCTATTCAAGTCTCGACCGTAGCTTCTGAATCAGCTTTCAGCACTGGAGGAAGGGTGCTTGATTCCTTTCGGAGTTCTTTAAATCCTGTGATGGTACAAGCTCTGATCTGTTGTCAAAATTGGATAAGATCATCCTCGCTGCCGTTGGATATGGGATCAGTGCTGGAAGATGTTGACACCTATGAGTCTTATGCCTCTGGTAACTACTTCATTTTAGACTTTTAGTTAATACCTACTTCTGGTAATTTTTTAATTCATAAGCTTCTCTTTTATTTTATAGATGGCTCAGGCGTATCCAAAGTTGTGGACCTTGATTAGCTTATTTCGCTGGTCCTTGATTTCTCTGTTCCTTTTTAAATGGTACCCAACTTTTTAATTCATATGCTTCGCTTATCAGTCTTGGTGTTTGTTGATTTGTTCTGTTTTAGTGAGTATTGACACTCCAATTTCTGAACAGGTCAGGCAGTTGGGAAGAAGATGCTCCTGTATGTTGTTGATTGCCCGGTAAGATCTTTAATCCAATAGCCTTATCTAACTCTAGTCTATGTGTAGTATGTTTTATTCATTTTTGTCTTCTGTTAGTTTCTGAAATCTGAGTGGAAATTCAGCTAGGTATTAGGTAGTCAATGTAACTCACTACACCATATATGGGTTTCTACAACACTTTTGCAAGGTGTTGCCATTCAAAAAAGTGTTGGCGTAGCTATTTTCATCCTTACCTACTGCAACACCAAGTTTTGTGTTAGCGTAGACATGAAAAGTGTTGGCGTAGATATTTTTACACAATAATGTATTTATTTTTCCTTTTTATTTTGTACTATAATGCTGACTGAGCGCCGACGTGGCAGTAGACCCCATACATTGATTGGACTTTGCTGACGTGGCAGTGGGGCCTACCTGCTGACGTGGCAGGTGGGACCCACCCTGCTGGCGTGGCATGCTGACATGGCAGTGCGTCCCACCCCTGCTGACGTGGCAGTGGGTCCCACCCTGCTGACGTGGCCTGCTTACGTGGCATGTGTGGGGCCCGCATGTGTGGGGTAAAAGTGTTGCAGTTAACCCTACGCCAACATCGAAAAAGCTAACACCCGAAAAGTGTTGCCGTAGAGATTTTTTTGGCTACGCTAACAGTTTTTGGGGCTTTGCCAACATTTTTGCAGTGTTGCCGAAGGCCATATATGGCGTAGTGACTTCTTGTTATTCATAACTAAATTGAAGTACAGTAGAAGTTGTATAGTTACTAAATTGAAGCACAGTAGTAGTAGTTGTCCTCATTTGTTGTAAAATCTTTATTTGATTTGTTAAACAAATAAAGCAAAGTGATTGTATGTGCATTACTTAATTCTATTTGTGGAAAAACATCATTAGACAACTAATCTGTCCTCCATATTTATTTTCCAGCTCTACTCTTTTGAAACATTAGCACAATATGTACTCTTCCTGCCTTCACAGGTTTCTATGATATGTAAATTAATATAGGCTTCTATGATTTGGTTTACAGGTTTCTACAAAGGAATGTACCAGATATTGGAGCACTGTTCCATCAGTCTTCCTGCCTTTGCATTTCCTATTTTTATGTTGTATTAAATTCTATTTTTATGTTAAACTTTCCACTGTTATTGAATTGTATTTGTGACTCTGAAGTTTGTATTATGGTCCACTTTCCAGAAGACTGATTCAATTCAAATTTGGTTAACCATCCATTTTAATTTCTCGTGATAATTATGATTTGGAATTATGTAAGTTTTAATATAGTAATTTTTATTGAAGTTGTAAACCGCAGTGAACCGCACCACACCGCACCGCATTTTCGTGGTGCGGTTTATGCGGTTTGAAAATTTCGTGGTGCGGGTGCGGTTTGAGAATTTGACCAAACCGCATGTGCGGTTTGGTCCGCGGTTTTAGGAAAAAACTGCACTGCCCGCACCGCGATCACCCCTACCAGACACGCATGCGCAGAATGCGCATCAGCCGTGCAAACTGCCCCCAATACAGTAACGCAGGCGCAGCCTGCGTTACACTGTTGCAACTAGGGCTGAGCATTCGGTCGGTTCGGTCCAGAACCGAACCGAACCGAAAGAACCGAAAACCGAATTTCCATTTTTTGGAGAACCGAACTGGACCGAATAACCCTTCTGGACCGAACCAGACCCGAACCGAAATAATTCGGTCGGTTCGGTCCGAACCATAAAAACCGAATTTCTGTTTACTGCCAAGTCCAGAAACCAATGACATGCAATAATTATAGTTGTTTATAAATAGGCTAAAATAGAGCAAGACTCCTGAATTAACATAACATTGCATTCAAAAACTAAAGTGCTACATAATTCAAGTTTAAAGTTTCAACTTACAAAAAAAAAAAAGCAATAAAAACCACTAGAATCTGAATTCTGAACTTCATTACTACAGTGCTATTTCAAAAACTGAACTTAACATGAAAATTAAACATTTGTGCCCTGCAGGCTGCAACCCCATGCCTGCTTCATGCTCCAAGTCGCGGCCATATTATGTGATTGACATTATCTGGACAATAAGATAGCAGAACAATCAGAGAAGATATCCGCAACACTTGTATTAGCAAAGACGTATTCCATTTATTTATCTCAGAAAAAAAATGCAGCTGCTACAATGAGAAACAATGTCTACTGAAAAAGTGTAACTGAGAAAAAATGCAGCTGCTAAAATGTGTAACTGACTAACTGAGTTCCAGAATATACACAACCTGCAACATCCAATTTGCCTACTGAAAATCAGCATAGAACTGAATAAAGGGAAATTTCATTGATCTAATTAAATATTCCTTTTTCCTTTTTGCTAATAAACTGTGAAAGAGGACAGCATAGTCTACTTGCAAATTGTCAAGTGTCAACAGACCAGCTACATGTCTATGGCCAGCAAACAACATTTAAACAGATTTCACTACTTAACAAAATAGGACATCAGACTGCAATACAGAATAGGACAGATTCATATAAAAGGAGGGCTAGTGTTTATTACCAATCAATGTCCAAGTCTATGGCCTCATTTTGAACATTCACATTGATGACAAGAGCAGAAAATGCTGCAAAACGAATAAAAAAGACACATTAACTCAATTAAAACACAGACTCACAATAATGGTTAATGACTCTTGAAATGCAAAACAAAAAACTAAAATACCTTCTTCAAATTTTTCAAGATCTTCAAAATCTTCTTCAATTGTTTTTGGACGTTTGGCCGATCGCAACCAATCTTGAGCACAAAG
The DNA here is from genome assembly GCA_037693485.1 of Kitagawia praeruptora. Lineage (NCBI taxonomy): Eukaryota > Viridiplantae > Streptophyta > Magnoliopsida > Apiales > Apiaceae > Kitagawia > Kitagawia praeruptora. The sequence goes on along the minus strand of CM075346.1, from coordinate 105,654,482 downwards.
TAAACCTTCCACAACTTTAGGTGTCAAAGAACTTCTATACGGATCAAGGACTCTTCCACCGGTACTAAAAGCGAACTCCGATGCTACGGTGGAAATAGGGATCGCTAGTACATCCCGTGCAAGTTGTGAGAGGATTGGAAATCTACTTGAATTAACTTTCCACCATTTTAAAATATACCTATTAAATTGAAGAAGAGAAAGAACATACCTATTAAATTGGAATCCCGAAGTTTGAATCTCTTAGATGTTTAAATTGGTAACTCGTAAGGTTCTGAGTTATGAGCGAGTGAGCGACAGAAGAGAAGAGATAGAGATTCAGAGAGTCGTAGTGTCGTAACTGATAAGTCTGATATCATATATTTGTATTTGTATATTTGTGTTATTTATTTTATATATATATATATAATTCGGGTGGTTCGGTTCTAATCGAAATTATTTACAGAAGAACCGAACCGAAATTTATTTCGGTTCTAACCAAAGGAACCGAACCACCCGAAAAAGGAAAAAATCTGGACCGAACTGAAATTGTATGGTTCGGTTCGTTTTTCGGTTCCAGTTTGGTTTTGCTCACCCCTAGCTGCAACCTGCTTCCAGATCAGTAACGCAGGCGCAACCTGCGTACACACCAAAAATTCGTTTTTTTTTCACTCAAAATTTTTTTCCTACACTAATGCATGGGTTGCCTCCCACGAAGCGCTTCTTTAACATCAATAGCTTGACGTTACTTCCTCAACTCATGGCGGTTTCAAAAGAATAACTGAACCATCCTCAACAAAAAGACCATTCATACGAACGTTGACATCATGGTTGCTTGCTTTCCACAAATCTCTTCCATCAGATTTCAACTTGATTTTACTACCCAACGGCCAAATTTTCTTCTTTTTCTTCTTCACACCTCTAAGATCCTTCTCCGACTCAACCGGCTGAACAAAAATTTCTTCTTCCTTATCATCAGTTTTCCACCTTCGCAACACGTTATCATGCCCCTCTTCAAAAATCACTAGCTCATTATTCAAAAGGACATACATCAAATTAGCAGGTAGAGGTTTAAGTTCAACCTGTGGTGCCTCTGAAAGTGTAAAAACCATCTCAACTTCTGTGTCTCGAACAACAATTGCTTCTTCTTCTACTACATCATCTAACACTCGTTCTGCTCCCACGAAGTGTTCATTTTCGAGCTGCACAATTTCATCAACTATGTCAACAGTAAAACAAGTTGCTCCAAAAGGAGGCATCCTCATTGCTTTGTTCAGATCAAATTTCACTTTGTCCTTGCCAACATTCAATGTCAATTTTCCGGCTTTAACATCGATAGTAGTGCCAGCAGTAGCCAAGAATGGCCTTCCCAAGATAATAGGCATTTCAACATCTTCATCCATTTCTAAAACCACAAAATCACAAGGTATGACAAATTTATCAACTTTGACAACTACGTCTTCAATGACCCCTAACGAATACTTAACAGAACGATCCACCAACTGAAGTAAAATCCGTGTCTTTTTAAGCTCTCCAAGACCAAGTCGTTTGCAAATTGAGTATGGCATCAAACTCACACTTGCCCCTAAATCACACAAGGCTTTCATGTTCTCCATCTTCCCAATAGTACAAGGCAAAGAAAATCTTCCCGAATCTTTCAATTTCTAAGGAATGGCCTTTTGGATGACTGCACTGCATTCAGCATTGAGAGTAATGGTTTCCGCATCCTCAAGTTTCCTCTTCTTTGTCAACATCTCCTTAAGAAATTTAGCATAAAGTGGCATTTGATTCAAAGCTTCAGCCAAAGGAATATTAAACATAGTCAAGAACTTCTCTAACTACCTGTTGTGAAGTCTCTGTGGAAATGGAATAGGAGGAACATAAGGTGGTGGAGGAACATACGGCTTTTCTGGTTCTTCTTCCTTCTTCTTCCCATCTTCTTTTTCTAACTTTTCTGCATCAATCTCTACTATCTCATTTTCTTTTTCAGCATCCCTCTCTTTAGGCTCAAGAGCCTCCACCTCGGGCAACTCTTTTCCGCTCCTCAAAGTAATTGCTTTGCATTGTTCCTTACCATTCTGGTCGGGTTGACTTGGAAGTGATCCTTGCTCACGAACACCCATCTTGGAGGCAATTTGTCCAATCTGTGTTTCTAGCATCTTTTGAGATGATGCCATCTGATCTATTCTTGATTCCATATTAGCCAATGCCCTAGAGGTTCCTTGCATTATTTTATTTAGTGCAACCTCCCAATCAGCAGGTTCTTTCTTTGGCGGTGGTTGATACTGCTGCTGTGCTTGATACGGTGGTCGTGACTGAAAACCAGGAGATTGATTCTGCCTTGGAAATGAATAAGAAGGATTAGCTGCATGATTATTACTGTAAGAAAGATTGTTGTTTGGCCTTTGATTTGGATTGTAGTAAGAGTTATTCTGAACAGGCCACGGCTGTCTTCCCTGAATAAAAGATGCTTCTTCTGGAAATTGTTGCACATAGGAGTTCTGACTAGCACCATAATCATTATACCCTTCCATAGGTGAAGAAATAGCATTCACATTTACCCTTTGTCCTCGCACCTCCTGAGTTAGAGTATCCAATTTTTGAGCCAGCATGTTGATCATCTCAGATTCTTGTACTGCTTTTGCTGAGCTCGTCCCACTAGGTGCCCATGAATAATTATTAGATGCCAATTCCTCAAGGAGTGCTTTAGCCTGTGTAGTTGGTGCCTTCTTGAAATTTCCACAAGCAGCCACATCCAAACTCAAACGAATATCTGCATTCATGGCCCCATAAAAAGTACTAATGATCTGCCAATCTTCTAAGCCGTGATGTGGACACTTCCTCAATAGTGCCTTGAATCTCTCCCATGCCTGATATAGACCTTCACCCGGTTGTGCTTTAAAACTCATAATCATAGTCCTCAATTATTGCATCTTGTCAAAAGGATAATTTGGACAAGAATGCAGTAGAAAGACTCTCCCATGTAGCAACCGCGGTGTCTGGAAGTTGTTGAAACCATTCCAAAGCTCTTCCCTTAATAGAGTAGGGAAACATATGGAGACGAATCTTGTCACTCGTAACACCATTGATTCTGAATGAGCCACACATATGCACGAAACGCTCTAGATGTCTATGTGGGTCCTCTAGTTCAATATCTCCTTCAAAAGCTTGATTGCTGATCATCTGAATTAAGCTTGGTGTTAGGAATAATTCATAAGTTGTGATGTTAAGAATAGAATTTACACATTATACTTCTTGTAATCCTGATCTTATAAAGGATTAGTACCTTATATAGGATTTATGTGTAAGACAGTTATCTGTATAGTTTTAGTCAGGAATGAACAGTGTATCGGAGACTACATGTCAGGAACAGAGGGCAAATCCTGATGATGGTCTAATACTGATGGTTGATCAGATACTGATGCAGTGTACAGATCCTGATATCAGTCGTGTTACTGATGATGTCATTATGGATGCTACAGAAACTGGCAAGTGCTATAAAACAGGATCGTTGTTTGAAGAACAAGCAAGAAGATATTATGAAGGAAAGAGTTTTTCTATTGATGGAAACTATCGACTGGAAGGCAGAACATTGCCATGTATAGATTATATCTTTCTGTTATTAGTTGATATGTAGCATTATAAATACTCTCTCAATATCATTGTAAAGAGCGTGCGTTAAGTGAATGTGCGTAGCTCTGTATAAGGTTTGTATTCGAGAGTTCGAAACAAACAGAGAGAGATTTGTATTGTCAGCAGCTGCTAAAGGTATTGTACACCTTTGGTAGAGTTTGTATTTGATCTTATTAATACAAACAAGAGTTTGATTCATTCGTTTATTCTTGTTCATATAATCAAGCAAAAATCAGACACGATTATATAACTTGTATTCAACCCCCCCTTCTACAAGTTATTCGAGTTAACAATTGGTATCAGAGCAGGTTGATTTCGAATAATCATAAAGATCTGCAATCATGTCTGGTTACAAGGATGGGAATACTAAAATTCCTATGCTCAAGAGAAACGAATATACTCTATGGGAAGTAAAGATGCTACATCATATGGAAGCAACAGATCCTGATTATCTTGACAGAATCAGAGATGGACCTTTTGTTCCAACGAAGGTCGTTGGACAAGCAACTGTTGATGGTGTGGTTATTCCAGAACATACAGCAGAGAAGCCAAAATCTGAATGGTCAGATAAGGACAAGGAGAATGTTCTTAAAGATGCTAAAGTGAGAAACATATTATTCAACAGTCTTGATTCTGTTCTCACTAACTATGTTCTCTCTTGTAAAACTGCTAAGGATATATGGGACAATCTTAAGGTTCACTGTGAAGGAACTAAGCCTGTCAGGAAGAATATGAGGACATTACTTATACAACAGTATGAGTACTTTGAATCCAAGTCTGGTGAGTCACTTACTGATACCTTTGATAGGTTTACAAAACTCATCAATGAGATGTCCATGCATGGTAAATATTATGACTTGGAGGATATGAATACAAAGTTCATGAAAGCTTTGCCTGATTTCTACAATGAAAAGATATCTGCGATTGAGGAAGCTAATGATCTGGATGAAATTTCATTAGAGGTAGTATATGGAAAATTGAGAGCTTATGAACTTGACAAGCAGCAGAAGAAGAGCAGGAGTGAAGGAAAGATGAAGACTATTGCACTTACTGCTCAATCTGAAGTAAAGAAGCTTCCTGAAGAACAGCATGAAGAGATTGCTGTAAAGAATTCAAGGAAGAAGAAAAGCAAAGAAAGTTCTGAGTCAGAGACTACTGATATGGACTCTGACAACAATGATTCTGAATCTGAGATGCAGGAACTCTTTGCTATGTTTGCTAAAGCTTTCAAGAAAGGAAGATTCAACAGGAGAAGATTTAGCAAAGGACCTTTTCAAAAGAAGGAGGAGAAGAAGAGTGACAAAAGCAAAAGTACAATTGTCAAGCTTGATAAGGCCAAGATCAAGTGCTTTAACTACAGCGAGCTTGGACACTTTGCTAGTGAGTGTAAGAAGCCTAGGAATTCAGGAAAGGGTAATGCACTTATGGTCACACAGAAGGATTGGGATGATTCCAGTGACTCTGAAGATGAATTGGATTATGACAACATTACATTGATGGCCAATAGTTCAGACAAACCTGGATCTCCAAAGAAAATTTCTCCATCCTCTGTTAAGGTATCACTTCACTCTCTTGATTCATTTGATAGCTTAAATTCTGATGAAATTAGATCTATCCATGCTGAGTTTAAGAATCTTATGACTAATTTTAGAATTCTTACTTGTGAAAGAGATGAACTTAAGGTTAAGAATGATAAATTAGTTGATAGAAATAATTTTCTTGAATCTGAATTAATTCAAATGGAAGAATACAAGTTAAGTTCTGATAAAGCTAAGCATGATTATAGTGTTATTCTTGAGGCTTATGACTATGTCAGAAAAGAACTAGAAGAAGAGAGAGATGTGATTAAGACCATTAACAATTCCAGTAAGAAGACAATAGAAATCTTTGAAAGTGGAATTCGTGGTAAGGTTAATGGTTTAGGTTTTGATAAAGCTAGACAAGAAGAAAAGGTAGCTATTGTCAATGATAATAGTAAAATAGAAGCTAACACATCTAAATCTGAAGGTAAGAAAATTGTTTCTGAACCTAATCATGTTAAATTTGTTGATTCAAAAGGTATCCCTGTTGTACACAAAAGGATTAACAATAGTAATTCAGATGAGAAAGTGTTAGAGAAACCTAAGAATGTAAACATAGGGTTTCTGTCTAAATCTCAGTTGAAACAGAGATTAGATGGTCTTTCAGAGTCTAGCAAGATCAAAAGAAATAGGAATGGAAAAGAAGGTATTAACAAAGAGAATAATTACAAGAATGTACCTGATGCACCTAGGAAAAAATGCTATAAGTGTGGAAATCATAATCATTTGGCCCTAGACTGCAATCAAAAACCTTCTTGGAAAACTGAGTCCAGATTCCCCAAGACTCAGAAAATTCAATACCAACCACAAAAAGCTTGTTATCATTGTGGTAGTTTACTTCATTCCATTTATATGTGTAGAGAATATCATGAACTGTATTATGACTATTATTCTTTGAAATCTGAAACTCCTAGTCACAAACAGTTTGTGAAATCAGAGTCTAAAGTTGACTCTACAACAGGTAAAATAAAAGCGAAATCTTCAAAGCCTGTTGTCTCTAAATCTAGTAAGAAAGGATCCAATCAAAGTTGGGTCCTAAAAAATTCTAACTAGTTACTTTTTGTTTGCAGGGCACAGGAAAGAAGCATTCAATTATCTTGGACAGTGGATGCTCTGGACACATGACTGGAAAGAAGTCCCTGCTTACAAAGTTTGAGAGGAAAGCTGGCCCAGTAATATCTTTTGGAGATGGCAACAAAGGAGAAACTATGGGATATGGCTCAATTGTTTTGGGGAATGTCATCATAGAAAATGTAGCACTGGTTGAAGGCTTGAAACATACTCTTTTAAGCATAAGTCAACTGGGTGATAAAGGTTACAAATCAATCTTTGACAGAGAAGGATGCAAAATCTTGAATATGCAGAATGGAGACATTGTTCTAACTGGTCAAAGACATGGTAACATATATGAAGCCAGCTTAGGTGATACATCTAAAGAAATTGTTAGATGTCTCTATAGCAAAGCAACAACTGATGAAAGCTGGAATTGGCACAAGAAGCTCTCACATCTTAATTTCAAGAAGCTTAATCAACTTGTTAAGCACAATTTGGTGAGAGGCCTACCACAGGCAAATTTTGTGCAAGATGGACTTTGTGATGCATGTCAGCTTGGAAAGCAAAGAAGAACCACTTTCAAGAGCAAGACTGAAAATTCGATTACTGAACCATTTCACATGCTACATCTTGATCTGTTTGGTCCAGTAAACATTATGTCTATCAGTAAGAAAAGATATGCTCTAGTTATGGTGGATGATTTCACAAGGTTCATATGGGTGTTCTTTCTACACAAGAAGGATGAAGCTCCTCAGCAAATCATTGAACTCATCAAGAATATTCATAATAACTCTGAGTACAAAGTCAAGGTACTTAGAAGTGACAATGGCACAGAATTCAAGAATTCTACAATGGAGGGGTTTTGTGCAGACAATGGAATTACTCAACAGTTTTCTGCACCTGGTACACCTCAGCAGAATGGTGTAGTGGAAAGAAAGAACAGGACTCTCATAGAGGCAGCAAGAACCATGCTTGCAGATGCAAAACTTCCAACCTACTTTTGGGCAGAAGCTATTAACACTGCATGTTTCACTCAAAATTTTACCTTGGTAAATAGTCATGGAAAAACTCCCTATGAGATGATCAAAGGAAAGAAACCAAGTGTGAAATACTTTCACATCTTTGGATGCAAATGCTATGTCCTAAAAATTCATCCAGAACATCTTGGAAAATTTGAAGCCAAATCGGTTGAAGCAATTTTTCTAGGATATTCAGCATCTAAGGCCTTCAAAGTTTATAATCTCAGAACTCATATTGTTATGGAATCAATTCATGTTGCATTTGATGATAAGAAATTTGGAATTTCGCAAACTGATGAAAGCCATGACAAATTGGAATTTGAAAATCTGAAGAATTCTGAGATACTCTCAAGTGATGATGAAGGTTCTCTTGAAGGAATTTCTATTGCTTCTCAAAGGAATGCTACTGTTGAGGGGGAGCAAATAAATCAAAGAGAACACAGTAATCATCAGGAGCAGACTAGTCTTTCAGAGTCTACTCCATCAGGAACTGACCTTTCAGAGTCTACTGAGGAAAGATCAGTAACTAGCAGCAATATGGAATCTACTGATTCTATTGATCAAAGGAGAGTTTTTGAAGGTAGAGAGAATTCTTCTACAAGAGATACCACTAACTTAGGGGGAGAGACTAGCAGAGTTAATCTACCATCTGTTAGAAAATGGACAAAGGATCATACTGAAGATTTGATAATTGGTGATCCAAATAGTGGTGTTCGAACTAGAAGATCAATTCAAAATGAATGCTTGTATAGTTGCTTTCTCTCAAAGAATGAACCTAAGAAGGTTGAAGAAGCCTTACAGGATCCTGATTGGATAATTGCAATACAGGAGGAGTTAAATGAGTTTGAGAGAAACAAAGTCTGGAAACTGGTACCAAGACCTAAAGATAGATCTATTGTTGGTGCAAGATGGGTTTTCAGAAACAAGCTAGATGAATCTGGTATGATTGTAAGAAACAAAGCAAGACTGGTGGCCAAGGGTTATTCTCAGGAAGAAGGCATTGATTATGATGAGACCTTTGCACCTGTAGCAAGATTGGAAGCAATCAGAATGTTTCTTGCATTTGCAGCTCATTCAAAATTCAAGGTATACCAGATGGATGTAAAGAGTGCTTTTCTAAATGGTAAACTTGATGAGGAAGTGTATGTGGAACAGCCACCTGGATTTGTTGATCCAAAGTTTCCAAATCATGTCTACAAACTTGACAAGGCACTCTATGGACTAAAGCAGGCACCAAGAGCATGGTATGAGACTTTGTCTAAATTTCTTCTTGAAAATGGCTTCACAAGAGGTACAATTGACAAAACTCTATTCTTTAGAAAGATAAAAGGTGAATTGCTTTTAGTTCAAGTTTATGTTGATGATATTATTTTTGGTTCTGCTAATGAAAAGTTATGTGCTAAGTTTAGCAAGCTTATGCAGTCTAAGTATCAGATGAGCATGATGGGTGAATTAAATTATTTCTTAGGCTTGCAGGTCAAACAGACTGAGACTGGTATTTTCATTAATCAGTCAAAGTATATCAAAGATCTTTTAAAAAGGTTTGACTTTTAAGACTGTGCAATTGTAAAAACACCCATGGCAACAGCCACTAAACTAGACTCTGATCCTAAAGGAAAGAGTGTGGATAATACTAGTTATAGAGGCATGATAGGCTCATTGTTATATCTAACTGCAAGTAGGCCAGATATAATGTTTTCTACCTGTTTATGTGCTAGATTCCAAAGTGATCCTAAGGAATCTCATTTAATTGCTGTGAAGAGAATTTTTAGATATCTCAAAGGAACTCCAAATCTTGGTTTGTGGTATCCTAGAGAATCTGATTTCTTTCTAATTGGCTATTCAGACTCTGATTATGCAGGGTGTAAGATAGACAGGAAAAGCACTACAGGTACATGTCAATTCTTGGGAAATAGATTGATTTCTTGGGCAAGCAAGAAGCAACAATCTGTTTCAACCTCAACTGCAGAAGCTGAGTACATAGCAGCAGGCAGTTGTTGTGCACAGCTCCTTTGGATAAGAAATCAGTTGATGGATTATGGTATGACACTTAGTAATATTCCTATGTTTTGTGATAATACTAGTGCTATTAAAATTGCATAAAATCCAGTTCAACATTCAAGGACTAAGCACATTGATGTCAGGTATCATTTTATTAGAGAACATATTGAGAATGGTACTGTGGAACTTCATTTTGTTCCTACTGACAAACAGCTTGCAGATATTCTAACTAAACCACTTGATGAGACTACATTCAGTAGATTAGTAAGTGAGTTAGGAATGTTAAATTTTTAGATCTTTAACATCTGCAAAAGTAGCAAGGTATGTTGTTTTTAGCTTATAGACTTGATATTCTGTCAGGATCTATAATTGATTGTTAAATGTTTGAGCTATAACACTTTGCCTTGATAAATTTCAGTATGATAGACTTGTTAATAATCATCAGGATTAGATTTGTCATCAGGATGCTGACGTCATCAGTATTGTGTCAGTATCAGTATTATGAAAATTGTTTCAGATCCTGACGTTTACTTTGTGTAGTAATCTGATTTTGTGATGTGTTAAGTCTATGCTAGCAAGTTTTAATATTTGCATACTGATAATTTATACATCATTCAATAATCAAAAGACAAGCAGATAACAAGAAACTGTATTTTCATTAATAGAAATCATTACATGAAAATGAAATACAACATCTTTTTATCTAAATTTCTACTGATAATTCTATACTTGTCTATTGATATGAACTCTGAGGTACAGGACAAGGAGCATCTCAAGAAATTCATCAGGGGATGAACAGCCTCATTTGCTCTTGGATTCCTTATCTGAGCGACTTGAATGAGAGCAGCTAACTTAAATGTATAGCATCCCCATCAAGATCAACCTCAGACTCTCGGCCAAATTCTTCATCCTCAAGTTTTGAGGAGGTTAGGGGAAGATTGTATCCAACAGATGAATGTTCTAGGAGAAACCTCTGGATATTTTCGAAAACCAATCCATCCATGATTAGTTCGATGAGAAGAGTTGTCTGTTCAAAGAGATGATCAAGAACAGGATGTTCATCGACCGAGAAAGATCTAAAGAATGGGTTTGAATGGAATTTTGGTTTGAGGAGCATCATCGAGAAGAAAAGAAATTGAAAGGTTTCACTACACCATATATGGTATATGGCAACACCCAAAATAAGTGTTAAAAATGCTGAAAAATGTTACCATAGGATTTAAGGCAACACTTTGGTCAATTTTGAAGGTGTTGGGAATTTGCATGTGGGCTTAGAGGTTAAGCCAACACATTTTGTCAAAACTATGGCAACATCAACATGATGTTGCCTTAGGCACTTGTGCCAACATTTCATGCAAAATAGCAACACTATTTCCGGTGTTGGCATAAAGTCTATGGCAACACTGTCTACTCAACACCAACACCCTTTCGATGTTGCCATATAGCCTATTCCAACATCTTTGCCCCTCTATAGCAACACCAGTTGATATAAATTATCTGAAAATTTATATTTTAATTATTTTTTTGGATTTTGTTTTATTTGTGATATTCTTAAAATTTTCAAAAATACAATAAAAAATTAACGCAAGTCGAGGTAAACTAAAATATAATTTGAATAAATCACATTTATCAACTTTTATAAAACAAAAATATATCACTAATTCCGTTACAAAAAATTACTAATTACACAAGTAATAAATTAATGTAAAAATAATTAATGTGCATGATGAGGTTATTAATTGATTCTGAATCTCACAACTTGGCCTCATCAAATGGCAATGGACATGCAGCTTCCAATATCGGATTGTTAAGTAGGTGATGCATCAAGGACTGTGCGTTAACATCCTCTGCATGATTGCCAGAATCATACTCAGCATGGTCCAAGTAATCTGATGCCTACAAAATTTAAAGAAAAGAAATAGATGTTTTATGAAACTTTCAGCAGAAATATTATACGGAATTATGAAAAACAATAAGACACGGTTTACTCACTTTTGTTACAGCATTTAAAGAAAAGAAATAGATGTTTACTCACTTTTGTTATAATTTGTAAGCTTGAGATAAGAATCATCCCCCCGTTACATACAGTTACATAGAGGGATGAAGCCTTATGTAAAACCATAAGCAAACTGAATGTTCAGTCACAGGAATTTCATATTATAACAAGTAGGATTGCATGGATAAGGGTAGTCAATTTGTTGCACTGTTTCATCACTGAAGTACCACCATTCACCCACAGATTTTGCAATAGTCTGTCCAGAAAAACAACAATAGCCGAGAATGTCATGCAGGGCACACGCATAGCAATGCCCACCCTCACACACTAAAAGAAGAGGATCTCATGCCACAAAAATAAGATCTCAATTCTCATGACACAAAAATAAGAGGATCTCGTGATAAACTATCATAAGATACATTTAAATACAATTCAAACTAATATAGATATATATGATTTTGGTCCACTACAAACAATACAAACCTATAGTATTCACTAATAACAACACCGGATGCACTAAAAGTGCAAATAGTATTTACTAAATATTTTAAAAATTAAAAAAAAAATCAAAAACATTGTTTATATTAATTAATAGTAAATTTATTTACTACGTAAACATTGTATATTGATTACTATAAATATTTTTGTTGTAAACACAATATTATTTATACGTTTTATTTTCCGAGTTTTTGGTGAAACTTACTACTAATTTTGGTGCTTCCCGTGTCAATAATCAATATTGGTGCATTCTGAAAAAGAATTGTCATCTATATTACTCCAACCCTTCGGTTTCGGCTGTTGCACATGTTTTGAACACCGTCACTCGGACACGACTTATTCCGTGCCAAGTACTGTAAATGAAAGGTGGACACTTTACCCAATTGGAAGACCAAAAATGAGATGAACTTAGGATGCACAAAAAAAATGCCGAAAAGAAAAAAAATGAAAAGCCTAAGCAAAGTTCTTCTGCAAAATCATATTTTGTTCCAAGTTTTATGTTAATTTTTGCTGCCATATTATATCAATTTTACTCTTTTCTAAATGAATTACGATGTGTCCCACCATTAGTGTCCAAAAAGAGGACACAGTCCCCATGTACCCAATTTTAAGAAGATCTGTGTGCAACACGCAGATATTTGTCGTGTCCGACACTATGAAAGAATAACGCAGGTTGTCATTAGAAGTATCCTTTTCAGACAGAAGGCAAAAATCCATACGACCATATACTTGAAGTAGATAATGAAGCCGTACTTACCTTGTTACTGATTTTCGGAGAAGCAGGACCATGCCATGTCTCGGCCATCCATGTCTGGCAATGAATGAAGCAAGAATTTATGAACACTCCTCCACTGATTGGCAAAAAGTCATTCAGAGCCTTCAGTAATGAATTTCGAAAACCTGAATATTATTTAACACTCAGTCAGTCCAGTACATATGCAGATCGCAGAAACTCTCATATTTCACCTGAATCGCATGATTATAGTGTTAATTTAGTTAAATAATAAGAAAATAAGAATGCGTATACATTCATACCTAGACGTATCATGCTTATCAAGATAAATAAGAATGCATCATCATACGCATATAAGAAAATTGTTATTATGGAACAAGCAATACTTAAAACAGTTATTGCAAAAATATTATATATAAAACAGATTTGGTGTGCAGCTTCTTTTTTACATGTGAACGTCTTGAGTGCTAATCTACTCTGTCACAAGTAAAAATTTACATGTGAACGTCTTCTTCTATGAAATTCGAAGATTTCCTTAGACGTCACACATACCTGAATCATGGCTCCAGGAAGATCATTTGTCCAATGAAGTCCCAAGCAACTTATTACAAGATCTACAGAACTTCACATATACAGTAGTACTTTAACATAGATAATTAAGAATTTATGTAATGGTCATGACTCAGAATAGAACATGCAGAAAATTACTGCGCAAACCTTTCTTTCATAGGCAAAAACTCTTAATCACCAACAATATATGATGTTTTAATGTTATAGTCGTATTTATTGTCACCTTTATATGCTCCATATTTGTCACCATATTTGCCTTTATATGTTCTTATTGTGGAAAAAAGAACATGTTGCTGCAGCATAACATACACTTTGAGTGTCCAGCATTGTAAGAACCTGAAACCAGCAATTACCATGATGTCAAGAGGCTAATATTTATTATTCAACACCAATGTATATAAAAAAATTCCCTCTGTCTAATCAACACATTCCATTTTTGTACCATCTCTGACTGAATTCGACTTCGAAAAGTAAAACAGTTATGCTGCCAGATTTACAGAATGATAAAGGTACTACTCAATATTATGAACACGACACAATTCTTGATAACGGACTAAATCACCAGAATTGAATGCTTCAAGAATGTAATAGAGCCACTCTACCTTGGTCTCGAGGAGACTCTTTAGCTGTACCAATTCAAAAAGATGATGAGACAACCCAACAGATTGTGCAAAGGACGGATAAATACATATACAAGAATTTGGAAAATAGTCTTCGTACTATTCAAACTCTAGTGAAATGTTATATATAAAAACTTTAGCAACAAAGGAATACAGTATAATCATTAAGCTAACTAGCAGACAGAAAACTGGAGTTCATCAAATAGCGTTAACACATCTATAATCCAAGATTTTGGTACTCCATCACAATTTTAGATATAGTTTCCTGATTTATTTTGCAAAAGCAGGAATTTCACAATTAATAAAAAATAGTCATTTAAGACTAAAAATATGCAAATATGCCATTTAACACCATAATTTAACCAATCCACATCACAAATACGCAAATAGAAAAATGAATCAAATAGACAACATATAACAAGCCATGATTACTCTATTCACTAATTGCCTAAAAATATTCACGTGTATGCATATCAAAATAAATATCCATGTACACATATGCAAGGGATATTCAGGGTTTGTAAATCCCCACAATTAACAAAACAAAAAATTAGGGTTTGTAAATCCCCAAAATTAACAAAATAAAAAACCCCAAAAGTTAGGGTTTGTAAACTATAAACTACGAATTAAGTAATTAAACTAAACTAGAGTAATTAGATGAACTAATTAGATGGAAAATCAAACATACCACGAACTAATTAGACGGAGATGAACAAGAGCTTCAACTGGAGAGTTTTGAGAGAGAGAGAGGAAAAAGTGTTTGAGAGAGAGTTTGAGTTTTTGGTGTAAGCGGGTTTTCGTGTATTTTATTCTGAGCGGCCTTTTAATTTTTCAGCAAGCGAGCTTTTATTTTGAGCAAGCGGGCTTTTTTCCCCCCATTTTTTTTTAACATTTTTCGAGTGTCTAAGGCAACACCCATATAATTGTTGGCATTGAAGGAAAAATTGCATTTAAGGCAACATGAACAGCAACATCCGGCTATGATGTTGGCATACATCCATTTTAATTGATTTTTAGCATCTAAGGCAACATTTTTCATGGCAACATGGTTTCTGAGTGTTGGTAAAGACCATATATGGTGTAGTGTTTATGGAGAATGGCATAAGGCGTCTGTTTCTTTTAAAGAAAGACGTGAGAAGCTGAACAGTCATTTGGAAGTTTTAATGAAGTCAAATGCTAATTATTGCGTGTGACTGTATTTCTTGTTTTCAAGAAATGTTGAATATATCTAACCAATTGATTTTTGTTCAGATTAATTGTTTATTTCTTTTTCAGATAAAAGAAAAATGCCACGTGGAAACTCCATATTAAGTCTCTGATGATATTGATCAGGATTTCATGTGTGATCATCAGGATTTGATGAGAGGTCATCAGGAAGAGGAAACTGATCAGTATTGATTATTTATATCCTGATTTATTTCATGAAAATCAATTTTGGATTTTATTTTCCAAAAATCGTGGGTAACAGCATTTTTCAGGGACTGACACCTGTCAATCTACGTGTCAACGTGGGATAGTGGTCTGAAAGATTTGTAAAATATATTTGTTTTGAAACTCTAATCGTGTAATTGCTTTCTCTAATTTTACATTCTCTAAAGCAAAAATCACTCTTGAGTTTTCAAAATCACTAATCCATTTCAAGAATTTTTCAAGTTCTTTTCAGATCAAAAATGGCAGCTCAGAGAAGATTACCTAAATCAGTAGCCTTCAAGTTTGGTGACTTTGATTTTATGACAAACAATCATGTAGCAGCTATCACCAACAAGGAAGGAGTGTCATCTGATTTTCATCCAATCATGGACTTTCTGGCGTATGGACCATTAAGTTATGCATTGACAGCATCTCCACAAATTAATCAAGTAGCTGTTTCACAAGCTTGGGAGAATGCTGAGGTAATTGATTCTACTCAGAGTCAATCAGGTAAGATTGTTCTACATTTAGGACAAGATTCATTTGACATTACTGAATCTGTTGTTAATTCAGTACTTTGCTTACCTGTTACTGATAGTTATGCAAGTGAACCATCTGATGATAATATAAGAACTATGTTATCTGAATTAAGTTATAGTGGACCTCTAGATAACATGAGCCAGTTGAATAGGTCTTTTCTTAGAAAGGAATGGTCTTTTTATTTTGATCAAATTGCTAAATGTTTTACTGGCAAATGTAGTTCTTTTCAGCAAATTACTTCTGTTACATCACATATTGCTTATAGTTTGCTTTATGACAGAGTAATTAACATTGGTCATATTATCTTAAGTCAGATGAGTATCAAACTTGGGTCAAGAGATCAAAACAGGAAAATGGTTTATTATCATAGATTTATGCAAATGTTTGTTAACCATTTCATTCCTGATGTTGAAACTAGATTTGGTAGAGAACATTGTGTTTCTTCTTATGAACAGCAAAAGAGAATTTTCTCTGACATTACAAAGAAGGACAATGAAAAGAATCTAGATGAAATACCTGCAATTCATTATCCACATCATGTTCAGGTAATTCTTAAAACTCATCTTCCTACTCTTTACAATTCTTCTTTCTTTTGTGGTGAAATGGCTCAGGAATCTCAATTGGAGGAGAACCCACCTGTGTCTACCCAAGTAGCCCAAAACATTATAGTCTCTGAAACAATTCAAGAACCAAATTTTGATCCACAGCCTATTGTTTCAAAGAAACCAACCTCTGGTGTTTCTCAAAAGACATCAGTTGTAAGGAAGAGAAGATTTGTTGTGTCAAGTAGTAGTAGTAATTCTAGTGAAGATGATGATAATTTAACTCTTGCTGAGAGAGCAGAATTGAAGGCTGCAATTCAACTTTCTTTGTTAGCACAAAGAGATGAAAAACCTAGTCACAGCCAGGCTGCAGTCTCCCAAAAGGTTGTAGTTCTTAAAAAGGGAAAACAGATACTGGATACTGTCTCTCAAAAGACTGTGTCTATTGAACAAAGATCTCATCCCAAGATCACTTCTGTGTCTACACCTCTTGAGTCTTCTCTGGATAAATCTTTTGCTCACTATATCAGGAGAACAAGGAGAAAGATTCAATTGTCACCTACACACACAGAGTCTAGTCCAACTAATATCATGCAGGTTTCTACAAATCAAGCTACATCTATGTCAGTATTTGACAAGAGAGATCTGGATATTGATTCTTCATGGGAAACTACATTATCATACAGACTGGCTATGGGACTAATTTCTCTTAAAGTGAAGTTGTCAAGGCCTGTTCTAGATTTTCTAGTTGAAAGAGTACCAAAACTTTTATTTCCAGATGAATATGGACTTCTACATCAAAGACTTGACTTAATGAAGATGTATTTCTATGTATCTGTCAGAAGACAATTAGTCAAGAAATTTGGACTCTCAAAGCATGTTGCACTTCAATCACTTCATGCATATTTATTTGACAAGGATGTCATTATTGAAGATGCTTCAGCTCAAGGTGAACAACTGGAGGAAGTAGCTAGAGGAAAGCAGTCAACAGAAGATACTATTGCACCAGTGGTGAATAGTAGGAAATATCAGATCACAGTCACTGCAACACAAGAACCATCTAGTCAGAGGAAGGATGACTCATGAGCTGTGATAGCTGATGTTGAAAGGACTTCTGTGATGACTGAGAATGCAAGTGAGATACCCTATGATATGGGAGGAATGACTTTGGTTGATTTTTCTGAAGATCAAACAAATTTTGTTCAGTCAGAGTCTATCCACCTTGAGGGTGTGTCTCAGCAAACAACACTTAAAGACGGTGATATACTAACTATGGTGTCTGATGAAGTATTACTGAAGACATCAGAGTCTAGTAAAGAACCTGAAAGTGGTATACTGGAGCCTGTAGTTTCTGAAAGGAAAGAAGATGATTGTAAGGGTTCAGAGACTATAGCAGCTCACTCCTTGGAGAAAACCTCAAGCCACATGCCATATGAGGAACCCTCTCTCCATGTGAGTTCAGGTATAAAAACTCCTTCTAAACTCTATTTTTCTGTAGGTCATGAGAGCACTTATCTAAATTTGAGTGATACACTTGAAAAGATGGACTTAGATCCACAACTTGAGCGGCTGGCTCCTGACCAGGCAAAAGGTGAGGTAGAAAGAGTGTTGAATTTAGTAAGTCAAAGTGAGAATGAGGGTATGGATGATCAACTCCATAGTGAGGGAGAGAAAATTAGGAAACCATCATTTGATTTCTGGGATCAGGTTTTTCCTGAATCTTGGTCTGAAAATTTGGATATGGATGCTGGTACTTATTCATTCATCAAAATGTATCAGAAGAATGACCTAGCACATCACAATGCAAAGCCAGAAGTTAAAGCTCAGAAGCAAAAGGAAAGGCTTGCAGGAATCATTAACAGAAGAGGTGTCAGGATAAAGCAATCTCTTGATACATATGTACCAGATGAAGATCCTAATGATCCTAGTGTTCCTTTGTATGTACTTCCAATATCAGCTAGAATTGAGACATCTACAGTCTCTGATCACTCTAAGGAGGAGTCAGGATTTGAAGATGTTAGTACAAAGAATACTGGTGAAGGAGATGATGATCATGTTTCAGTTCCAGATCAGAAAGATGAAGATGTTGATACTTCTAATCAGGTTTTATTACTTGAATATCATACAACTCAAGCAACTTCTTCTACAAAACTTGAAGATACAGTTCTTTCTGATTCTGATACTGAAGATACTAGAAGCACTTCCAACATTGAAGTTCATTCTGATGTTTTGAAAGATATTCAGAATTCTCAAATTGCTATTCAAACAAGACTTCAATCACTTGAAGATAACCAAGTCGCAATTATGGAAAATCAAGCAGTTCTAATGAATCTCATTTGTTCTGTTTCTGAATCTCTTGGAATTAATATTGCTGATGTCAAAAAGGGGGAGATAAAGATAATTCAAAGACAACAACAACACCACCAGACTGGGGGAGATAAAGATGGGGGAGATAAAGAGCAAACAAAGGGAAGTAAAAAGAAGAACCAGGAGTGACAGTGGTGAATCTCAGCTAGGAAGTGGTAAAGGAAGAGCAGCATTAATAGTTAAAATTCTTTCTTCTAAGTACTAGATAAATGTCTACATCTGGGAAGGAGGTACTTAACTTCATAATTCTACATTCATAAATTCTATTCTGGTTGTATTGTTATATGTTTTGACATCCACAACTTAGATTTATGCTTCAGATTTTAAAGCATAAATAGGGGGAGATTGTTAGGAATAATTCATAAGTTGTGATGTTAAGAATAGAATTTACACATTATACTTCTTGTAATCCTGATCTTATAAAGGATTAGTACCTTATATAGGATTTATGTGTAAGACAGTTATCTGTATAGTTTTAGTCAGGAATGAACAGTGTATCGGAGACTACATGTCAGGAACAGAGGGCAAATCCTGATGATGGTCTAATACTGATGGTTGATCAGATACTGATGCAGTGTACAGATCCTGATATCAGTCGTGTTACTGATGATGTCATTATGGATGCTACAGAAACTAGCAAGTGCTATAAAACAGGATCGTTGTTTGAAGAACAAGCAAGAAGATATTATGAAGGAAAGAGTTTTTCTATTGATGGAAACTATCGACTGGAAGGCAGAACATTGTCATGTATAGATTATATCTTTCTGTTATTAGTTGATAGGTAGCATTATAAATACTCTCTCAATATCATTGTAAAGAGCGTGTGTTAAGTGAATGTGCGTAGCTCTGTATAAGGTTTGTATTCGAGAGTTCGAAACAAACAGAGAGAGATTTGTATTGTCAGCAGCTGCTAAAGGTATTGTACACCTTTGGTAGAGTTTGTATTTGATCTTATTAATACAAACAAGAGTTTGATTCATTCGTTTATTCTTGTTCATATAATCAAGCAAAAATCAGACACGATTATATAACTTGTATTCAACCCCCCCTTCTACAAGTTATTCGAGTTAACACTTGGATTAATGTTGAATTGGGTTGCACCAATCTCTGGAGTTTTGTACATACAATTAGCAGGATTCGGTGTCTCATGGTCCCAGATAGAAGTCTGATCAACATTAATAACTTGATTTTCTGCATCTCCCATCTTAGCTTTCTCTTTTCTGATCTTTCTCAAAGTACGCTCGATTTCAGGGTCAAATTCCAATTTTCTAGCGCAAGATGAACGTCGCATATACCTGAAAATCACCAACAAAACAACTTGTGGAACCAATAAAAATCTAAACAATAAGAAACAATTAACCTAACTCAAATATACTGCCTTCCCCGGCAGCGGCGCCAATTTGTTAATAGTATTTTTATGTGTTCGTTCGCAGGGAAGGACTGAATGTAATATCAAGTTCAAGTTTCTTATCTCTCAGAATTTAGAAGTGTAGAAGAATGTTTGGTTTGTTTATAAACTAAATTAAACTAATTATCAATCGAGAATAAAATATATGAGGAAAACATTCCAAGAACTGGGGTTCTTCACTTGGTTTCAATGCACATTCAATATCTATGTGATATCTACGTTCTTACTCTGCTGAAAACAATTCTTCTAAGGTTATAATGTTCCCTTCCAAGATACAATATAATGTCTACAACTACACCTTAATTGTCACTTCCATGATACAATCAAAGTACAATCATAAACTATTACGCACCAAGAATTATAAGTCTCACAACTCTCCTATTAATCTTCCAATCAAATATTCGAGTTATGTCTGTTAAATCTTGTACTAAAATTCCAACTCCTCTTCCAAGTTATTACAATCCCTAAAATCCAATCAAAGGTTCATGACGCCCCTAATTGTGTTAAGCCCTCAATAACAGATCAGCAAAGCAAGAAAATCTCAGATAATTAAACACACATGAATACCAAGGAATACTACCCAATCCTCAGATTAGAGATTTAGTTACACATAATTAAATTCACAAAACAAGAATCAATAGAAATAGAAGAACTCATAATTTTAAGATTATAGAAAAACCTTTAATCTTCAATCTTCAAAGAATGTAATAGTTCTCCTAAAAATCTCCCAAAAGAAAGTGTTTACAAATTTGTCTGTGTAATATATTTTTTTTTCGATCTATATAATAATACCCTAAATATGTTTATATATGCTCTAAAAGTCTTTCCCAGCAAGAAAATACCAAAATGGAATTATAATAGAATTTCTGCAAAATACGTTTCCTAAACCGAGTCTGTTTTTAAGGAAAATTCGTGGCTAACTTTTCTTCAGATATTCTGGAACGTTCCAATCATAATCGGACCTCTGGACCACTTTAGAATGATAGAGAATCTCGTTAGCTTCGCGTGGACTGCTTACGGGCCTCAAACGGACTTCTAGAACTTCAGATATGGCCAAAACAGTGTAGATTGCGCAACCCTTATCGGAAATCCGAATTTTAATCAATTTAATCTCCAAAAACGATAGAAGCATCAACCTTAATCAACATTCTCGTAAATCTGCACAACTAAGCAAAACACATCAAAACTACACAAACTTGAGTCCAAAACAATCAATTTAAGCCAATATGAAGCGCTCCAAGTGGATATAAATCCACTTATCATTTATCCGACTCAGTAGAACCAGCGAACTTATAGTCAACCAAGCTATCCGCTGCAGCTATCGCCGTTGTCAAATCCTTCACATTCTGTCGACGTAGCTCGGATTGAGCCCATGGTTTCAACCCAGACACAAGGTTGAACAATTTATCCTCGTCCGACATGTTCTTGATATCCAACAAGAGAGAACTGAATTGCTTCACATAATCCCGCACGGTTGCCGTTTGCTTCAACTGCTTCATGCTTTCCCTCGCTAACCAAGCAGCATTATTAGGCAAAAATTGATCTTTGAGCTCCTTCTTCAAGGACTCCCAAGTTTCGATCCTCGGTCTACCTGCGTTTTTATCATCATCTACACGAGTCCGCCACCACAACTTAGCATCCCCCGCTGGATACATGCTAGTAATCATTACCTGTTCACTAGCTTGGACACGAGCAGCCTTAAAGTACTGCTCCATATCCCACAAAAAGTTCTCCAGCTCCTTAGCACTTCGGCTCCCCTCAAACTTCTTGGGTTCTGGAACCTTCAACTTCGTCTGACCCTCACCAGGAGTCAAGGAGGTACTAGTAGCCACAGCCCGCCTCAAAATCACCGCCTCGTTCTCAAGATTCTCAACACGCGTCTTGATCCTTTGAGACAATGCATCCATCTTCATAAAACCCTCGGTCAATTTCAAGTCGATCGCCTCCATATGGGACTCAAGCATCCTCCGCAACGCAATCATCTCATCAGCCATGGACTGACTACGTTGTTCCAATGTTGGCCCATCGGCTACCAGTGGTTCACCAACCTGTCCTTCCAATCTGGCAACACGCTCACTCATGTCACCTGACCTCGTACCTACGGTCATCTTTAACCTTAAGCTCTGATACCAATTGTCACAAGGCTATTTTCTTTTTCTCGAATGTCGCCCCGCGATGCCTAGTTTCGCCCAAAACTAGTCAGCACTCTGTTCCGCCCGATCATCGCCCTGCGCAAAGTTTAGATCTACTATGGACAGAATATCTTTATTTACATATTAGTGAATGTAAACAACACACACAAACGTTTGGGAATAATCCCTATCTTTTATTGCCTCAACTACAACCAAAAGATATCAAGCCTCGCAGCACGGTTACAATGATTTCAACTCTTCGCTCTAGGCGATCTGCTCCTATCACTATAATATTTGCCACTAGCTATGTTCCTGAATTACAATGTGCCTACCATCTATATTTATAGCCAAGCACAGCAGACCACGTCCTTGTCTTATTAGAAGTCCATCAACAACTCCAAATAGAACTCTGCCAGCGCGCGCATGCCTAGTGCCCGAGTCCTACTAGAATTAGGACTCCCGCGCCTGATGCCAACGCCCAGCCTGATGCCAGCGTCCAGCGCCCGACTCCTTCGAGGAGTAGGAGTCCCGCGCGCACAATGAATCCCGCGCGCGCTAGGAATCAGCGCCCAGCACCAAGCCGACTTCTACTCAGACTAGGATTCAGCTTCCAGCGGCCTGCCTCATTGTTTCCCACTCGGAATTGGTTTCTCGTTCAAGCCAGCAACAAGCCAACGCCTCAGCAACTCAGCATCAGTCTTTCGCTCCCACCTAATCAAACCCACGTCTCAAGTCAAGGCTGCCTTCTTGTTGGATGCCCAAGCCTTGGACACCCCTGTTTACCCACCGTGTCAAGGGTCTAACAGCAGCCAACATAGATTGTTGATGCAGAAGAATATCAGCTGTGGTGGTGGCTTGAGTGCTCAACTGCTCAGTAAGAGTCTCAACTTTCTCTGTTAGATGAGCGTTGGATTGTGAGATAGTAGCTACCTCCTTTTCAAGTGCATCTACCTTGCTGAACAATTCAGTAGATTTGAAGCCAGACAGGGATTGTTCTTTAAGTCTCTACACTTCAAACCTAGTCAAATCATGCACTGGGACATCAGTAACCAGCTTGTCTCCATATAGATTTTTGAACATGATCCTCAGCATGGCATTGGCATCTGTGGTTTGATCAGATAGGGCTTGAAATTTATTCCCCAGACCTGTGACAGTGTCATGGAGTAGAGCTAAACCATTATCCATCTTGGTACAGGTAGACTTGCATGCCAGAATGTCCTTGAGTACAGTCTCCAATGAAGGGAATTCGGCATCAAAAGCTCTCTTAATCTCATGCACCTCCTTGGTTGTGGCTATACACACTTCATGAATTTCTGTTTTGAGTCCCTTTCCAAGGTAGTGTGCAGCCTTGAGAATGCCCTTGTAGCTGTCATTCACTGCTTCATACACATCACTAGGGGTGAGAGATTTGGCATTGGACCCTAGTGAAGTGATGTACTCTTCTCTGAGGTACTGAAGACTGTCTGAGAGAGGAATATCAAACTTTCCTTGTAGCCAGGCATCTACATTGCCATCTCTCCCAGAATCATCTATTATCTTTGCCTTTTGTAGCTCCACATCATCTCTGTGGCATAGGAGAATAGCTTCATAGTCAGGATTGGGCAGGTTTGCAGTGAGAAGGTTTTGAGCAATCTTTGTGAACTCAGGGATCTGATCCAAAATTAAGCTTTGAAGTGCTTCAACCGTCAATTGTTGTGGAACAGACCCTGATCCTGAAGCACTGTCATGTTGCACAGGCTTCAGCCATTGTGACATAAAGTCAGAGCTAGAGCTAGGCAAGCTAGACTCCTCAGTTACAGATGCAACTTCTGCAACCGGATGGATTGACTCTAATACTGGTGTCTCCACAGAAGTGGGATGAGTTACACCAGCAGTTGACACAGGCACAGAGTCTCTAGTAAAAACTAGTGAATCCTCTGTGTTTGTAATGGTGTCATCAGGACATGCCCCAGCATGCATTCCCTCACCATCTAAATGTGGGTCCTGGGTGGTGAGCACAGTGTCAAGCACCATGTCACTTGAATTCATTGGCTCACCAAGAGAAGAGAATTCTTGGTGATCAATGCCTTGTTCTTCAATTTCTTGAAGTACAGGCTCCAAAGAAATATGAGTGGTAGATTCTGGAAGAGAAGTGTCTTGTGGATTAGATTTTGGCAACTCCCCCTGAAAGATAGAGGGAGTTTCAATTGTGATGTGCTCTCCACTCAGTGTTGTGTCAGCATTATCACTCCCATGTGCTGACTCTGTACAATTAGGTGCATTGGGGAGGATGCTTGATTCTATAGATGCACCCTATTGAGAGGATACATCTAGTGAACTGTGTGCCCCTGATTTTACAACTTCAGCCATTTGTGTGACTGAAGAGGTGGTCCTAGATTTCTTCCTCTTTGGCCTCTGTAAGGGTGACTCAGGTTCCTCACTATCTATACCTAATTCTACAGCCAATGCTGCTTCAGATAATATGTTCAAGGGTGTAGACATCACCTCCTTTATCTTCTTTTTACTAACATCATTCTTTTGAGAGGATGATGCAGTTGGCTCACTGTGTGGTAGAGTGTTTGGTTGAGAGGGTTGGTTAGCAAGCCTTGGGTTAGCATCTTGTACTACTTGCTTAGGCTGTGCTAACTGTGACTTTGAGTCAAATGTTGGCATGTTGTGGGGGTAAGTCCTAAATAGACTCTCCATATGGGGAGTTATTTTGAGTCTTACATCCACATCATTCCTAGTTTCAAATTACCAAAAATAAGTTTGGTCATGGACCTAGGGTAGCCTATTCTACTGTTATCTACTCCATGCAATTCAATCAATTTAGCATTTTTAAAGTTAAGTACATATTGAATAAAGCGAGGGAAGATAATTTCAGTACCTCTCTTGGCTGTGTTCTTGCCAAGTCTCCCATATAGCTCCTGTAGAATAATTTGACCAACATCTATCTTTCTCCCATAAGCCAAGGCATAGCCTATTTGCTGTGCAGGTGCACTAATCTGATCGAAGCTTGACTTCCTGGCTGTGAAGACTTGAAGAATGGTGGCAAACACATAACTCCACTCTTTCCGCAGATGCTTCCTGTTTAACTTCCCAAGATTGATCATATCTGAGTAGTTGATGAATTCAAAAAATTCTTCCAACTGTGTATTCGTGGCTAGTGTATCATATGACTCTTGTTGTAATTCCAGTGCTTGATTCATGTCTGCTGTAGTAAGAGTAATATACTGGCCTTGAATCTTGCAATAGACTACATAGGAGGTTATAACATTCTCGAGGGCAATGACTTCCACGGTGACAGTTCTCCAAAACTGTTCTAGGAGGTCTAGATACAGAGTTGGGTTGGCTGATAGTGCACTCTTGATGTATGATTCTGACATCCAGCGGACAAAGCACTTGAAGTTTGCATTAGGTGCTTCCACATCGTTAGTTATTGCAATGAAATTGGTTTGAGTGGGTATGGTGAGTTGGGTGTTTTCCATTTGTATATAGAAGAAAAGAGAATGAAGGTTGAAGAAGAAATTAAGCTTTTGCAGTTAGGGTTTTCAGAGGTTTTAGGTGTTTAGATGCTTGAGAAATCGAATGAAGTGAATCGAATAGATGTAGAATTGTATAGGTATGAAGTACTAGACTTGTCGATTAGACATATGTTTTGTATCGACAAGTCAGGCATTCGAGAAGTAGAAAACAACTATTCGATAAGTCAAGAAAGGCTTATTCGATAACTCAAGCATGTTGTAACTCACAGCTGGCAGTTATCTAACTTAGAATAAATTCTAAATTAGGTTAGATATGTTTTTATGAGTAATTCTGAATTTTGAATAAAAATCCAAAATCGGTTAAAATTCAGCGAGAAATCAGCCTTTTCAAATGATTCGAGAACTCAAACATGCTATTCGAGAACTCTGTCAATAGAGAACTTAAATACCTTATTCGAGAACTCACTCATGTCTCTGTTCGAGTTCTCAAAAAGACACTATTCGAGAACTCAAAAGTGTCCTGAATAGGCTTGTTAGAGAAGCCGACCACTAACAATGAAATTAATCATTAGAGAAGTCTGACTTATCGAACTGTTCCTTTTACTCATAGAAACTCAATTTTCACTATCTTTTAAAATTTACCAGTCATATTCAATGAAGAATATTCTAGCAAATTAAACAGTGATTTTCTCAAAATTTCATAGAGATTTCAAGTTGACAAAATATGATTTTTCAACATATGCAACAGATTTGAAATATTTATAAATCATATTTCAGCCAACACTTACTTCAAAAATATTGGCCATTTAAATAAAGTAAGTGTTTACTGCTGCAACAACTCAGTTGATATATTCACTTAGCCAGAATCTGAAGAATTCAGCATTCCAATCTCACTAACCAACCTTGTGAAGGTGGATTCATCTAATGGCTTAGTGAATATGTCAGCTAGTTGTTTATCTGTAGAGACATAGTGCAACTCAATGGTTCCATTAGTTGCATGCTCTCTAATGAAATGATATCTGATGTCAATGTGCTTTGTTCTAGAATGATTGACAGGATTGGCAACTATAGAGATTGTACTTGTGTTGTCACACATGATTGGAATTCTTTCCAACACAAGTCCATAATCTCTAAGTTGATTTCTAATCCAAAGCACTTGAGCACAGCAACTTCTAGCAGCTATGTATTCAGCCTCAGCTGTAGAAGTTGACACAGATTGTTGTTTCTTGCTATACCAAGAGACTAACCTTTGTCCAAGAAACTGGCAGCTACCTTAGGTGCTTTTCCTATCCACTCTGCATCCAGCATAATCAGCATCAGAATAACCAACCAGATTGAATCCTGTGTCCTTAAGATACCATAAACCCAAGTTTGGAGTGCCCTTCAGATATCTAAAGATCCTTTTTATAGCAATCAAATGTGATTCTTTTGGATTTGATTACAACCTTGCACATAAGCATGTAGCAAACATGATGTCTGGCCTACTTGCAGTGAGATAGAGTAGAGAACCAACCATGCCTCTGTAGACTGAAATATCTACTTTCTTGCCTTTAGCATCTTCATCTAATTTGGTGGCAGTGACCATGGGTGTCTTTGCAGGTGAGCAGTCTTCCAAGTCAAACTTCTTCAATAAATCCTTGATGTACTTGGTTTGACTGATAAAGATACCATCCTTCCTTTGACTAACTTGCAACCCAAGAAAGAATGTCAACTCTCCCATCATACTCATCTCATATCTGCTATGCATGAGCTTAGAGAACTTTTCACACAGCTTCTCATTAGTAGAACCAAATATGATATCATCCACATAGATCTGAACTAAGATAATATCATCACCATGTTTCTTGTAAAACAGTGTTTTGTCCAATGTGCCTCTAGTGAATTGATTTTCAAGAAGAAATTGTGACAGAGTATCATACCATGCCCTTGGAGCCTGCTTAAGTCCATACAATGCCTTAAGCAATCTGTAGACAAATTCTGGGAAGTGTGGATCCTTAAAGCCAGGTGGTTGTTGCACATAAACTTCTTCTTCCAACTCTCCATTCAGAAATGCACTCTTGACATCCATTTGATAAACTTTAAAGTTTGAATGAGCAGCAAATGCCAGGAATATTCTGATGGCTTCCAATCTAGCAACAGGGGCAAATGTCTCATCATAATCAATGCCTTCCTGTTGAGAGTATCCTTTTGCAACCAACCTTGCTTTGTTTCTTACTATTACACCATCTTCATCCATCTTATTCTTCAGAACCCATTTTGTTCCAACAATGGTTTTATTCTTAGGTGCAGGCACAAGTTCCCATACTTTGTTCCTTTCAAATTGATTCAGCTCCTCTTGCATGGCAATAATCCAATCTGGATCCAACAGTGCATCATCAAGTTTCTTAGGCTCAACTTGAGATAGAAAACAACCATAGAGGCACTCATTCTGAGTTGCTCTCCTAGTCCTTACTCATGCATTAGGATCTCCAATAATTTGCTCTGCAGTGTGTGATCAATCCCATTTCCTTGAACGCTCAGTCTGATTTCTCATTATTGATGTTGCTTTATCATCCAAGTCTTGATTATTCTCATTTCCTCCCCCCGTGATGTTGCCACTATTCATAGGTGTGTCTTGGATGCTTGTTTCTCCACTATTGATTGGTACAAATTCTTCTCTTGTATCATCATTCACTTGAGTTTGTTGAACTTGAGTTTCAACATCATTTCCATTCTCTTCATCAGAATCATCTAGATTATCAAACTTTAATGGATATTTATCTTCATCATTGGCTTCTTCTAATCCAGGTAGTTTACTGTCATCAAATGTCACATCTGTGCTTTCCATAATTTTCTTTTGACTGATGACATAAACTTTGTATGCAATTCTTTCCATAGAGTAGCCAAGAAAAATTCCTTCAAATGCCTTTGCATCGAATTTTCCAACATATTCTGAATTATCCTTCAATACATAGCATTTGCTTCCAAAAGTATGAACATACTTTAGAGTAGGCTTCTTTCCAGTCATCAAATTGTAAGGTGTCTTTCTAGTGTTTTTGTTGATGAGGGTTCTGTTCTGGATATAGCATGCAGTGCTCACAGCCTCAGCCCAAAAACATGTAGGCATCTTTGCATCAAGTAACATTGTTCTAGCAGCCTCAATCAGAGTTCTATTCTTTCTTTTAACAACTCCATTTTGTTGTGGAGTCCTTGGAGCTGAGAAATTCCATTCTCTTTGCAGAATACTTCGAGTATGGCATTTCTGAACTCTGTTCCATTATCACTTCTTAATGCAATCACACTTGCATTGTTGGCCTTTGCTTCCTTGTCAACTCTCTTTATGTGCTCAATGATTACTTGTGGAGCCTCATCTTTTGATGATAGAAATTCCACCCATGTATACCTTGTAAAGTCATCAACCATCACCAAGGCATACTTCTTTCTTCCTAGTGACATAATATTTACAGGTCCAAACAAGTCCATATGAATGAGTTGTAGGGGCTTGGTTATTGATGTCACTGTCTTTGACTTGTGGCTTGATCTTTTCATTTTTCTTCTTTGATCGGCCTCACACACTCCTTCCTGACAGAATTCAAGTGTGGGCATGCCTCTCACTAACTCTCTTTTGACTAGAGAATTAATGGCTTTGAAGTTCATGTGTGATAATTTCTCGTGCCACAGCCAACAATCTTCATTTGATGCTTTTGAGTAGAAGCAATAAATTTTGTCCTTGTTTGCAGAGTCCATATTGGCTACAAACAGGCTTCCTTTCCTTACTCCAGATAGAGCAAAGTCACCAGTCTTCTTGTGGGTGATCAAACATTCATCTTTGTCAAAATCCACCTTGAATCCCCTATCAGTAAACTGACCAACACTTAGCAGATTATGCTTGAGTCCCTTGACTAGTGCTACATCTTCAATGATGACATTTCCAACTTTCAACTTGCCATATCCCAATGTGTTACCCATGTTGTCATCTCCAAAAGCAACTATTGGGCCAGCCTTCTCCTCATACTATGATAGCAGGGCCATATCACCAGTCATATGATTTGAGCATCCACTGTCCAAAATCCACATGACCTTCTTTTCACTTTCTTTGCCCTGCAAACACAAAGGTATTACTTCTCCTTTGGTACCCAAACAAGTTTGGGTCCATGTGACTTAGAAATAGTTTTATCAAAACAACATGTTTATCAACTTTCTTGGTGTTAGTCTTCTTGTCACTGTTAGAAGTCTTAGAGCCTGAGGCCTCATACTTAGGTGACAAAGGTACCTTCCTAGCTTTAGGAGGACTTGAAGACTTTGACCTTGTGTAGTGTGTGTGAGAATTGTGACTGATACAACCATCAATGAATTGCCTTCTCAAATTAAAACAACTAATTATAACATTCATGTTGCATGGCATACAGTCAAATTTATCACAGAATGGAGCATCTCTATGTCTTAGAGACACAGAACAATCATAGAAAGGTTTGGGCACACTACCAACAGGTTTCTTGCATGCATGAGTTAGATGATTGGTACTGAAACAGTTCTGACAAGTTTTCCTAGGGGCATTAGGCATATAAGCATAGTTATTATCTTTGTTAATCCCTAACTTGCCATTTCTGTTCTGTTTCTTCTTAGTCACTTTCTTCTCAGATTCACTCTTCCCAGCTGAAACAAACTTAACAAACTTCTTAGGTCTTGACCTATTACCTACTGGCTCCTTGGCTTTTGACTTGACACTCTCACTCTTAGAGGATGCTTGTTGTTCACTGGATTGTGCCTCATCTTCATCATTTAACATTTGCTTGATGATTAAGGCATCCTCATCAATTTCAAATGTTGATTCTTTAAAAATAGGAGTCTCAGTCTTTTTCAAGATATGAGGGACTTCCTCTTGAACAGCAGTGTCATCTTCAATGACAGCATAGCCTTTTCTCTGGTTAAGAGTGCCATAGTCAAGTCCAATAGCAGTCTTGGGTTTTGCTTGAATTTTCTCATAGTAGGATTGCACTAGACCAGATGATTTCTTAAACATTTTTAGTTTGAATTCATTTTCAGCTAATTCATCCCTAAGAGCCTTTTCCACTTGACTAGCACATAAAACCTTATTCTGCAGATATTCAACTTCTTTCTTAAGGTTTTCTACTTGCATAGTAGTTAGCTCAAGTTCCTCATTTCTTTTGATTAATATTTCATTTTTAGCAGACAGTTTAGCAATTTCCTCATTAGCAGCAGTCATACTAGTATGAATATTAAACATTTCAACAGATAGTTGTTCAATCATGCATTTATACTCAGAAACGGACATGTCTATAGTAGTGAGAGATGGTACCTGAGAGTCTGATGAAGATGTGTCATCCTTGGAATTGGCCATCAAGGCATAGTTACAAAATTCCTGCTCTTCTCCATCACTGTCAGATTCATCCCAACACTTCCCTTCAGCTATGTAGGCCTTACCTTGTGTCTGCTTTTTCAGAAGGGCCTCATACTTAGCTCCGAGCTCAAGATACTCTCTATCCTTCTTTTTAGGCTTCTTGCATTCACTAGGAAAATGCCCTAGGTCATTGCATCTATAACACCTTATAAATGACCTATCCACATGGCTGGTTTTGAACTTATTCTTGTTTGGTTTCACAGGTGCCTTGCTCTTGTTGAATAAATGGTTTTGGGTTTTAGGTTTGAAGGGTTGATTCCTCTTAAATCTGATGTTTAGAAATTTTCTGGCCATGAAGGCATATGAAGTATTTTCCATCCCATCTAGTTCTTCAAGAGTGTAAAACTCTTCTTCCTCCTTCTCCTCAACAGGTTCACTTACCTCAGCTTCAGTTTCTTCATCTTCTACTACCTCCTCTATCCTTAATTGGCTTTTAGATGCTTCTAGGTCTTGAATAGATTTATTGACAATCAAGGCACATGATGTGTCTATCATTCTGCCTTGGTTGGCTTGGATAGCCCTTTTCTGAAGCAACTCAAGCTCATGAGTTTTTAAAACCCCATAGAGCACATCATATATAACTTTGTTCAAATCTATTTCCCTTAGAGAAATGACCCTTTGCTCTAGATGATTTGGTGAAGATAGCAGAAACTTCATATTCAACTCTTTGGTGCTGTAAACCTTGCCATTCATTAGAAACTCAGTAACTAGCTTGTGAAATCTCACAAACATCTCAGTGATACTTTCCTTGGGCTGTGCCATGAAAGCTTCATACTGTGTGACCAGTATCTGTTTCTTGTTTTCTCTGACCTCATCAGTTCCTTCACATAACACCTCAATGTGATCCCACATTTCTTTGGCAGTGGCACATGATGCAATGTTTGCAAACATTGACATGTCCATGGAATCTATAATCAGCAACATGAGATGACTGTCAAGGGCAACCTTCTCCTTTTCTGAGTCTATCCATTTGGATGGTTCCTTGGCCACATAAGATCTTGGAATTATTGTGGTTCCAACAGTCTTTTCAGGAATCTCCTGTTGGGGAACAAAGGGACCAATCTTGAGAATCTCAGGATATAATGGATGAGAGGCTTTGATGAACAACATCATTTTGATCTTCCAGAGGTTGTAATTCTCTTTGTCGAACTTAGGGACTTTCACCGTTCCTGTAGTCTTTGGTGTATTCGAACTCATGATCGTTTTTCTGTTTTTGAATAAACAGCCCGCTCTGATACCACTTGTTGAGTATTGAATACAGTAAAAGAATACAGAGGGGGGGTGAATGGATTCTTGAACTTTTCTTGTTCTTGAGTCTATGTAGCAAGATAGGTGTTTGTGTGTGCAAGGATATGAGTGCGGATAAAAACAACACAAGACACGATATCACTTTAATCTAATATTGTATTAGATAAAGGTTGCTACAATCTGTGAATACAAATGATAGTATTCTCAGCTTCGTTTTTCTCAGATAGATATGACTTACAATATATGAAAAACTTGACTCCACTCAAAGTTAACAACTAAGGAAGTGAGACTGTATCCTTATAGAACATGGATACAACCTACTTACTGCAAATAAGGTAGCTGAACAAATTACTTTCTAGTCTGTCTATCCTTTTTGAGTAAGTGTCCAAACGGTTACAGATTTGACTTTGCAAAGCCTGTTCAGATCCACTTCTTTAGTCCTTTGTCTCTTCTATATCTCTCCAAGCTTCCTTGTAGGCTTTCCAGAGCACATTACAGATTGTGGTCCATAAAGTGCATTGGCTTGTTGCAGGCTTCTGACTTGTACAATTTCTTCAGTATTTTGTCTCCAAGAATGTATTCGATAAGTGACTAAGTAAGTGGTTCGAGAACTAGGATTGACTTGATCGATAACTCTGAGTTCTCGAATACTGTTATATGACATATTGAGTCACTTCTCGAATAGTTCTTTTCTCTGGAAATCCTTGAGTTGTCGAATAGAGCATTTTGACATGTCGAATCCCTGAGATATCGAATAGCTTTCTGAGTCCTTGAGATATCGAATGGAACTTTGAATTGTTGACTCTTTGAGAACTCGAATACCACTTTGACTTGTTTACTTCTTGAGTTCTCGAATAGAGCAGTAGACATATCGAATATCTGAGATATCGAATGAGATATCGAACAGTGTATTCAGAGATATCGAATAGTGTCTTGAGATATCGAATCCCTGACTTCTCGAATGCTGGACTTCTCGAATAGACAAAACTACTTCTTGAATTGGTACTTAGGCAAATTCTTCATTTCTTCAAATCCCAACTGTGATTTATTTGACAGTCTTCATCTCTTTGCTTGAGGCATGAACCTTGAAACTTCTTTCAAGCATTATTCTTGACTCAATAAGTACAGTTACACAACTGGAATCTGATGCCTACTTCAAGTACATAACAAGTAGAAACTCTACAACTAGAGGTTCCCTCAGTTAAGAGGTCATGTAGGTAATGCAAAGCATTACAAACAATTAGGTTTGTTATTAGAGTTAAACAAGCATGTCTCTGTGACTAACAACTTGTTATATCTATAAAAAAAGATACAGAAAGCAAGGGCATGACATTTGAATTGGGCTAAGGCCTGTTTATTACTTTTGGGCTAAGCTACTAAAATTTGTACCTCAACGCCAATAGTGCTCCCTGCATTTTAAAATTGTAATCAACTTAAAAAAAATATGTAAAATAGTTATATAAATTATGTCTCTGTCCACCCTTAATTACTGTAATAAAGGATAAGAATTTAACTAAATTTTAGAAGTGAATCCTCGAAGATAGTAGATATTGGTAGCTTATAATGCTGAGATATGATAAGAAGATTAAGGATAGCTAGTCTGAGAAATCCAATTATTTTCGAAAGAGAATGAACTCTATTTGCAGTTTAATCAATGGTTTATTCGGCATATTTTCCAAAAATGTAATGGAATATAAAAAGTATATAATCTTAGAAAAAATGCATATCGGTAAATATTAGTAACAAGCTGGAACATAAACATAAATTTTGAAATTTTTTGTAATAATTTTGTTCGAAAAAGAAAGAGAAAACGATGTATCCTATCAAAGTTACTAATTTTTATTAAACCCTTTGTTTTTGGACAAAACTAATGTTTATTATTTTTCGTTGAATTGCTAATTGCTGAATCTAGTGAATCGAACGTTATATAACCGAACCGAACCGAACCATAGGACTGATAATGCATGCACATATATATATATATATATACACACATATATAGAGAGTTGCATTCTAGAAAGAACACATTATATAAAGAACAATAAAAAATACCATCACAATACTTTATTTATCATAGAAAATGATTTGTTATGATAAGTATCATAAATTTTAACAACAACTAAGCTTAACATATTGAATCTAACGTAGAATCTTATCTAAATTTAAGAATCAAATGTTACATAGAATCCACTATATAATCTTATATACATTTTTGTAACAATAAAATTATGTGTAATCATGTTATATTTGATCCTAATTTTTTATTAGATTCTATTTTTATTCATAAAAAACCCATTTTTGATGTAAAAATTAGAATCTAAAAGCGATTTTATGTAAGATTCTATGGTGTTCTTTATTGTTCTTTATATAAGGTGTTCTCATTGAGTAATGACCTATATATATAAATTTATAGGCCATTACTCCATGAAGAACACCCTTATATAAATAACAATAAAGAACACCATAAAATTACATTTAGATTCTAATTTTCACATAAAAAATGATGTTTTATAAATAAAAATAGAATCTAACAAAAAATTATGATCAAATATAACATGATTACACATAATTTTATTGTTACAAAAATATACATAAGATTCTATAACGAATTCTATGTAACATTTAATTTTTAAACTTAGATGATCTACGTTACATTCGATATGTTAGGTTTAATTATCGTTAAAATTTGTGATTTTAATCATAACAAATCAATTTTTATGAAAAATAAAGTATTATGATGGTGTTCTTTATTATTGTTTATATAAGTTATTCTTCCTAGAGTGCAACTCATATATATATATATATAGAGAGTTGCACTCTAGGAAGAACAACTTATATAAAGAATATTAAAGAACACCATCATAATACTTTATTTTTCATAAAAATTGATTTATTATGATAAAAATCATAAATTTTAACAATAATTAAGGTTAACATATCGAATCTAACGTAGAATCTCATCTAAATTTAAGAATAAAATGTTATATAGAATCCAATATATAATCCACTATAGAATCTTATATATATTTTTGTAACAATAAACTTATGCGTAATCATGTTATATTTGATCCCAGTTTTTTGTTAGATTCTATTTTTATTCATAGAAAATCATTTTTGATGTGAAAATTAGAATCTAAAAGCGCTTTTATGTAAGATTCTACGAAGTTCTTTATTGTTCTTTATATAAGGGTGTTCTTCATGGAACAATGGCCTATGTACATATATGTCAATGATATTGTTAAGTATGATATACAAGTTCGAGTTATGAATGGGGGATTGTGTAATTATAAATTTGAGAGAATAATATGGTAAGATTTGTCTTTCCATGGTGATAGGCACTACTTTCCATATCAGTACGATTACAACCGTCCACAATTAGCCGTGGTGGGTAGCATACTCATTGGAGGCAATATTAAACATAACATTGTAATGGAGGCACAAATGGGGTACATAGAACATGATAAAATATTCAAGATTCAACATGATAAATTGAGATTCTGGTTTGAATCTACTGGGATCCTAGACTCATGCAGTATTCACTAAAGCTTTATAGTTTTATAGGCCTAATAAAATAGATTCATACAAATAAATTACAAATGAATAAGTAATGTAAAAGAAATATTATTAGAAAAGTTCAAGATAAGAAATATATGTACTCTTGATCTTTGGTGCCTCCAGATTTTCCAGCCAATAGTCTTGTGTAAATCCTTTGATGATTCATTTGTTTGAGTAAAGTTTGGGATTGCATTTTTGGAAGGGTTTGGGTGATTAACATTGTTGAGTAGTGTGGTTGATGAATTTTAGGAAGTGTTTTGTGAATAGATCTCAGGAGGATGTTGCATATTCTCATTATTGATAAAATTACATGCGGTTAGTCTTCAGCTCTATGAACCTCTTAAAACGAGGTTGGTGGCTCGACTCATCATCCATCAAAATCATCATCTATTACATTTTTCTAATTCTCCAGCATCAACAGGAACAATACATCATTTAATCTAATTCATCTATTGAATGTTGTTGAATCATACAAATAAATTACAAATAAATTACAAATGAATAAGTAATGTAAAACAAATATTATTAGAAAAGTTCAAGATAAGAAATATATGTACTCTTGATCTTTGGTGCCTCTAGATTTTCCAGCCAATAGTCTTGTGTAGATCCTTTGATGATTCATTTGTTTGAGTAAAGTTTGGGATTGCATTTTTGGAAGGGTTTGGGTGATTAACATTGTTGAGTAGTGTGGTTGATGAATTTTAGGAAGTGTTTTGTGAATAGATCTCAGGAGGATGTTGCATATTCTCATTATTGATAAATTTACATGCGGTTAGTCTTCAGCTCTATGAACCTCTTAAAACGAGGTTGGTGGCTCGACTCATCATCCATCAAAATCATCATCTATTACATTTTTCTAATTCTCCAGCATCAACAAGAACAATACATCATTTAATCTAATTCATCTATTGAATGTTGTTGAATCCCAACAATAACAACCTAAAATTGTAGAAGGGGCGGTTGAATACAATCTTAACACTTTTCTTCGAAATATTTGAGATTTGACAGTTTTAGTGAATGAACATAGATAATAGAACCAGTAAACAAAAACAAATGCAAATACTCAACACTATATAAAAATTTTAGGTGGAGTTGTTTGATCTACCTGAGATATATATTGATTGAAGAAATAATCTGTGAGTACTTTCACAGCTACTATTTACAAAGATTTTGACAAGAAAACCTAACAAATACTAAGTGAGAAATGCTCCGTGTTTTCTTAGTCTTAAAGCTATGCCACACTTGGTTATATATATACACCCAAGTTAACAATAACAACTAGAGATAGAATATTACAAATTTCAAGGTCTAGCAAATATGCTTTGTCACTCCTTGTCTTCATGTGAGTCAAATCGGTTGCTTGTATAGATTAGGAATGTTTCTTCTTCTTCTTCTTCGAGATTTTCACTAACCGGCTTTCATGTACTTTGAGAGTCTGTCAACCCATGTGATCTGTCAACACTATCAAGTCACCATCAATTGCTAGAATCAAGACATTATTTGTTGAAGTGATTATCTATTGAAGATTGATATCCGTTGAGTGTTGATTGCTATCCGTTGGTGAGTATCATCCGTTGGTGAAGATTGTTTATCCGTTGAAGTATCATTTTCACTTATGTAGAATTACAAAGCACAACCTATTTATAATTAGCTAACCTGTTCTACATATCCGTTTATAGTCAATATGACTTATAAAATCTATCAACTACACTCTCAACTGATAGCTTATCCGTTGATACTCTTAGTACTTGTTACAAGACTTATCCATTGATAAGTTTCCTCTTCAACGGATGCTGATTATCATGTCATCCTTTGATGAGCTACAAACTGTTGGATATTTTATTAAAATCAAATATCTTAAAAAATAAAATTTTGAAAATCTATTTCACCTTATTATTTTATTTCTTGCCAAATATACATATGCAATATAAAAAAGAAAATCTATCATTGAAAGATTTTTTTTTTCACCGGTTATTTTTCCACCCGTTGTTTTCCTGACGTTGCAAAGCTGTTACAATTCTCAATTCTTAACTTACACAATTATGGGATCAATTATATTTGTATCAGTTATAAGTTTTTGTCCCTATTAAAAGGAGGGCTGAAAAATCTTTTACATGTGAATCGATAGCCAGCAAAAGCAACAGATACATAGCCTCTGTTCTAATCAAAACTTGTTGTACCCAGCCTATTTCTCAGCTTAATTGCATACACCTTTTACTTACACATATATCTATTATTTAATTGATTGTTATTTGGAGCTTTTGGAAAATCACTGTTGTTGTCCTTTGTCGTTCGTGCACGGGAAAGGAAAAATCGAACTGGGTGTTGTACCGCTAAGGAGTTGCCACATAAACCTTGCACGAGAAGGGGCACGATTCCTTAGGGCAGCGTTTACACGTGCCTCACCCATCAAGAACCCCCATATCCTTTTATTAGTTTAATTTCTTGTTCAATTCTATTATTTATGATTTTACTTTATCGGAAATTACGAGTGTTAACGATTAATTCATGTTGTGATGTTTGTTTGTGTTTTTGCAGACTAAGAAATTCTATAATCTTCCAACACAAACTTATTATACAAAATATATTTGAGGTGTTTTGTAATATCATAAAAAATAACATAATTCCTAACAAATGTTTTATACCAAAAAACGCAAATCAGAGAACACAACTATAACACTAACTATTGATAGATTGTAAAAGATAACAACATTAGCACCAACCAACACAAATAATCATAAACAAAGCATAGTACATGATGAAAGGCGTATTGATCTAATTAGTAGGTTTTAAGTTACCTCCATAATCCTCTTTCCCCTTTTCAATGTATGAACTTCAACTTTCCCGCGTATATGATGAAATTGTGATGCCGCCCAGCTTTTTGTTGATTCAGCCTTTAGTTTTATTAAGACATAATTAGGTCTTCTTTTCACCTCTTTTTGGTAATGCGTATGTATTGTAAAATTTTTACTTTTTTTCATTTTTTTAAATTTGTTATTTTGTTTTGTTTTTGGAATTATTTCTTTTTTCCATTTAATTATTTATTTGAAACTATAAATAATAATGAATTATAAATTAAATCCCTCAATATTGAAGCATGGTAGAATTTGTGTTTAGAAAAAATAAGTTTTAATATAAAGAATTAATATTGAATTTTTATTATATATTATATATTTAATATTTAATGATTAAAGTAATAAAAAGATTAATAAGTGTTAAACATATTAAACATAACTTACACAATTTGTAAGCAATTTAATAAAAAAATAATCAGTTTTTAAATCGCATGCGTATCGCGGGTAAATTCCCTAGTATTAATAATATTTAAATTTATATAAAACTTTCTTTAATTAATAATTGGTCAAATAGTGGATTTGGATCTTTTACAAATGTAATATGAATACCAAACCAAAAAAAGAATTATTTAGCCCGTGCAAGGCACGGGCTTGCTAGTAAAATCATTTTAATACGTATTTATGTAATTTTATAATTAAATGGTGCTTGTAACATATTAATGATTAGTATGTAAAACATATTTAAATGATTATCTATTCATGATGTATATACAATGTGATAATCTCTTTGAATGAATGTTCAACGGCTCGGATTCGGGTCGGATCAACCTAAATTCATATTCGAATCCATTAAGATTTCCAGACTCGGATCGGATTGGATCAGGAGTTGGATATTTTTTAGGTCAATTCATATCCAATCCATTCGGATTCGGGTTATTGGATCGGAGGTCCGATCCGTTTAACAAATTTTAATTTTTTTTTAATTTTTTCAATTTATAAAATAGTTTTTTCTAAAAATATTTGACGAAATAAAAATTAAAATTATGACGAAGTAAAAATTAAAATTATGACATGTGCGTTGACAAATCCAAATTTGTATTTCAAAATAATCTTATTTATATAAAATGTATATATCATATATGTTATATACACATTATATATATTACATAAGTATATAAAATATACACTAAATATAATAATTTTGAATCGGATCGTATCATCCACAATCGACTTATGTTTTTTTACCCTAATTAAGAGATATGCGTAAGATATAATTAATACATAAATCACAGTATCTATCTTCTGAATCCAAATAATTTCTTTCTAATCTAGAATAAAAAAATGCTTCATAA
The DNA here is from genome assembly GCA_037693485.1 of Kitagawia praeruptora. Classification (NCBI taxonomy): domain Eukaryota; kingdom Viridiplantae; phylum Streptophyta; class Magnoliopsida; order Apiales; family Apiaceae; genus Kitagawia; species Kitagawia praeruptora. Next base: position 105,614,589 of record CM075346.1, on the reverse strand, counting down.
CTATATACTGTTCGAAATATTCTCAAAACTGATATCTAGCATAGTAGTAAAAATCTCACTTCTAAGTTAGAAGTAAGGGGTTTAATTTTCATTAGGAACAATTTTTTTATCATTAATATAATATAGGAGGGGTAATTTAGTAATTTCATAATAATTAAGTTGTTTCATGATATATTAATGATGAGTTTTATAATATATTCAAAATTAATGTCTAGCATGGTGGTAAGAAGTCCTCATTCTAAGCTAAAGGTCAAGGATTCAATTTTTATTAGAAACAATTTTTTTATCATTAATATAATATATATGAGCGCCGTCTCGCGATATATTTAATATATTCAAAATTGATGTCTATCATAGTGGTAATGAATCTACCCTCTAAGTTAAAGGTCAAGGGTTTAATTCTTATTAGGATCAATTTTTTATCATTAATATAATATATGGGGTTGTCTTACGATATATTAATAATGAGTTTTATATTATGTACAAAACTCATGTCTAGTGTAGTGGTAAAGACTCTCACCTTCATGCTAGAGATCAAGGGTTCGAATCTTGCTAAGAGTAGTTTTTTATTATTATTAATATAGTAGGGGTAAATTAGTAATTTTATGTTTGAATAAATTGTCTCACCAAAGTCCTTGTTGTGCTATTAATAATATAATAGATATGAATACCAAACCAAAAAAAGAATTATTTAGTGGGTCAAAATCAATGGAAATTCTTGTTCAAATCTGAATATGGATACCCAATCTTATTTAAAGGTTATCCACTGATTTATAATATATATGTGGATCACGTTCTATGGAGAACCACTTTAAACTGAGAACCTAAGAACCGGTTCTTAAATACAATAAAGATAGATACATTTACCATATATATAATATAAATTAAATTTATAAATTAAAAAATGAAAGAAATCAGTGAAATTTGTAGTTAATCTCTATCAATTTTTTTCCAAAAAATTAAATATTACAAAATTTCATATCTTCCAAAAAATCACGTAATGAAATCAATAATCAAGATTGGATATCATCAATTTCCAAGTTCAAATTTAAAATATAGGGAAGTTCAAATAAATACGTTTTACACATGAACTTACATATTTGCACTAAATGTTCTACACATGAACTTTCTAGATTTTTTAATTCACGTGTAAGACAAACACGTTTAAATGTAGAACTTACAAAGTTCTTGTGCGGAACTTATATAATTGAATAGAAATAAGTACATTTTGCATATGAATTTATGTATTTGCATTACATGTTCTTCACATGAACTTTTAGTTTCAGTTCCATAACATTCAAAGTTCAAGTGTTGAACGAGTAGAAGTAATATTGTGTGCAAGAAGACACGTAGAGATACGTAGAAAAAGAAACATACAAATAATATTGTGTATTCTATAAAAAATCTTACAATCATATGGTTACCTTTTGTTTTGATTTGTGCATTAATTGTTCCTAGAAAAAATCTTAACCATTAATTAATTGAATGGTATTCCAACGGGTATTAATGAATCTTCAGTTCTCTTTTAGGTAGTGGTTCTCATTTGAATCAAACTCTATATGGATATAGATAAATATGTATATCAAACCTTAGGTAAGAGTATCTCAAATGGCAATATGTCTATGATTGACTAAAAATTTTAAATTAGGAAATAATTAAATTTTTACATAAGGTGACAAGTAGAACTCCAATAGATGTACCTATAATGAAAGTTGTGTATATTTTTGCTAAGGGGTTAAGTTGATTCAACAAATATAGCCAACCAAGTATGTTTGTCTATAATTTTTGCTAAGGACAATTATGCATTGGAGTGTATTTTTTTTTTTACATAATATCTATTTAATGCCACCTAAGAGCATCTCCAACGGTATTGGCTAAGTCGATTGGCTAAATTTAAAAGAAGTAATAGTTGGCTAAAATTTACCAAACCTGTAGAGTGTTTTGCTCGAATGAGGATTGGCTATAATGGTTGGTTATATTTCAAAAAAGGTATTATTATTATTAATTTTTTTGTCAAATTATGGAAAGAAAATGGGTGGGAAATGACATGGCATTTGCTACAGATCTGTAGAGTTTCAACAAATATGACCAATATTGAAAAAATATCGAGGACTGGCTAAAATTTTAGACAAGGAGAATGCCCCATTGGAGTGATGAATTTTTAACATATTATGTATAATTTTCAATTTTGGTAAATTGTTTAAATTTTAGCTAAGGGGTTTGCCCTATTGAAGAATGAAGATGCTCTAATATGTCACCTAGAATAATATTGTTAAGTTTATAATATATATATATATATATATAGTAGAGTTCGAGGGAGAACCTCCCTATCAAGAAAACCAGGAGATCCTCTCTAACACCGTTGGATTTGAATTTTAATAATTAACAAACTATAAATAAAATCAATGGCAATCCTGTTATTATATTGAAGTTTAAGGTTATGTATACAAACAGTTTAAAGAAAATAATATTCAGATCACTTTTATGTATGGAAATTTCATGTATTTGTGATTTGATTGATTGTTATCACGATTCTCTTAATGATGGATAGAATTAGACAACGAGAATTCCTTATATAGAGATAGATATAATAAATTGCAATTACATATCAGAGGAAGAGAAACTGAAGAGCATAAAAACAATGGCGGATGAAAGCAGCAGCAAAATCATGTATGTTCTTACGATTTACTCTTATTTTTATTGTTACAATTAAAAGGACTGTATGTGTTTCATAAAGAACATTAACTGGATCTGCTTGCATACAAAAACTGAAGATTCCTATTAGTGTTCTAGGTCGCACGAACATACTGTTGGAATCCTAGATTTATATGGCGAAGTGTGTGGGCTGCGCATGAACTTGTTAAGGCAGGAACCCAACGATCGATTGGTATTGGCAAAATGGTAAGAATCAAATCAGATCCTTGGATTCCTAACCATGATAATCCGTATATTATTTCCTATCACCCAGGGCTTGAAGGAAGAACATTGGATAGCTTATTGGAGGTGAAAAATAAAAGGTCGGATGTGGACCTGGTATGTGATATGTTCGAGCCTAGAGACAGAGATTTGTTTATGGGAATAGATTTGAGTGATTCGACAGAGGAGGATGGTTGGTAGTTGGAAAAAGAAGATTCAAGAGTATATACGGTGAAGAATGCCTATAAGTATTTACAGGAATTGAAAGGGGAATGGAATTCTACAAGTGGAGAAACATCGGGAAGATTAAAGTGCCTGCAGATCATGGTACTGGAGCTTCTTGTTCAATCAACTTATGCAGAGCAGGAATTAAATTTCACCCATAGAATAAGTAATTCAATGGAATCACAAATTATTGAAATTCACCCTCCCAGTGTACTACCTTTATGAAGATACAGAGTATGCATTTTAAGCAGCTCTATGGGGAATCGAGGTTCATGCAGTACCTTTTGTATTTGATCTAACAGAAAGTATGTGCCAGAAAGATAGAATGATATAAGCATTTTTATTTGGTTTCAGGGCCTTCCAGACCTAGGAGAAATTTATCCTTTGGGAGACTCTGCAGACAGGCTTGGTTTGGTTAATCCTGTTACAGGTGAATGTCTTCCAGCTGCGATGCTTCCATATTATGGGAGGACATTGTTGGAAGGTCTTATAAGAGATCTTCTGGTATAATATTTGTATTTGTCAAGCTTTAAAGTTCGTATGTCCTCATGAATTTTGTTAATATAATAGATCTGGGACACAAGTTTTACATTTTTGTAAAAAAATTTCAAGGATATAGAGTTCTTGTATTTCAAATTGTATGCAAAACAATGTGTGTGCCCTGTTGCAATCATAACTAGCTCAGCAAAGAACAACCATAAACACATCACATCATTGTGTGAAAAGATGAGATGGTTTGGAAGAGGCCGGTCCAGATTTAAACTTTTTGAACAGGTCAGATTGTCACTTTGATAAACAGACTGCATAGTTGCTATTCAAGCAGTGAATAGTGTGAATAGTGCAGTTAAGATGCTATCTAATTTTGGGCTCCTGGTACAGGACTGTGGCAATCTTCTTTCATCTTTTACCAATGTTACATTGTATTACGTTAAACGATCAGGGCGCCACATCCAGCTGATTTGCTTATAGTTGTAATGTATGAACGTTTAGTTTATTAATAAAATTACTTTAGTTTATTAATAAAATTACTTTCCTATAAAAGAAAGGTTGTATATCATGTTCGAACAAAAATAATGAAAAATCCTCAAAACGCTTTAAAAAGTCTTAAAATTGTATATTTAATATAATTAAAAACACCTTAAATTGAAATAAAAAGGAAAAAAAATCTAAAAAAGTCAATATATTGCAAGACACTTTGAAGAAACTATAAAAAAATGTTGTATATAAAACTCAGTAATTCATGTTCCAACCAAACACTAAAAAAATCTCAAAACACTTTAAAAAAAACTCAAAATTGTATATTTCAAATTATTCAACACAACTTAATGATTCTCTAAAAAATAGAATAAAAAATCACCGTAAAGAATTCTCAAAACACTTTAAAGAATTTCAAAAACAATATATTTACTATTATTCAAAACACCTTGAAGAATCTCTAAAAAGTTGAATAAAAATAATTTTAAAAAATTTACATATGCAAAAGAGTTTGAAATACTCAAGAATAAATATTTTGTACAAATTTATTAATATATGTACTCTCGGAAAATATGATACATATTTTATATTCTTTAAAAAAATTATAAACAAATTATTTCTAAAAATACCAATATATTTTATAAGATATTTGGAAGAAACTATAAAAGAAAGGTTCTATGCCAAACACTTTAAAGAAAGGTTCTATATTTTTACAAGATTCTTTTAAGGGTTCTATAAAGTATTCCAGTATAGTTGTAAAGTACATGAGCCATTGGTTTCAAATTTTAGATAATCGCGTATAAGTTAAAAAAATCCACTCTTCATAAATTAAATCTTTTGCATAATCTTTATTTTATGGAAATAGAAATCGTCGATATTGCAATAAAAATCATGTTTTTTCTTTAATTTTTGGTGTTCTCAATATTTCAAATTCTTGATTGATTCTTAATATCTATCATATCATGTAAGAGCTCATTATGACAATGGTTAAAGAAAAAAGAAATGGAAAAGATTAAGTACCAAAAATTGATTCCCAAAATATTTCTCAAATCATCTATGTTGTTTTTAATAATAAGAAGTACGGCTTCAGAGCGATGGTATTAACAAAGGGTGAGCTGAAAATTTATGTATGTATGTGGTTACATGTAACTGTGAAAATTGATAATATGGCATGTGACGTATAAATTGAGTGTATTATTCTAAATAGAAATATTATAATATTTTGAAGAATCTCAAAAAATTTTAAAAAATTAATATAAATATATAATAAAATAATTTTATAATTTTAAAATAATTAACAAAACACGGAACAGAATCTTGCTACCAAACTATATTCAATCAATAAAATATTTAATAAAGCACTACTACGATTTCAAGTAATTAACAAAACACCTAAGGTAATTTTGGTGTATTACATAATATTTTTATATATTTCTTTTTTTTTTTAAATATACATTTCTTCTAAACTTATGTTACATTTAGATATATTATGTGACGCACAAAGATTCTCTTACGTGTTTCAAAAAAAATTTAAATAATAATTTGAAAAAATCTCAAAAATTAAAAATATTATTTAAAATAGAAATATTATAATACTTTGAAGAATCTCAAAAGGTTTTAACAAATTAATATAAATATCTAATAAAATAATACTACAATTTTAAAATAATTAACAAAACAACTAAAAGAATCTTGGTGGGGTACATAATATTTTTATACATTTTTCTAAAAAGAAAACTATACATTTCATTTAAAATTAAACTACATATTAATATATCATCTGATACACAAAGATTCTCTTATGTGTTTCAAATTATTATATCAATTTATAAAACACATTCTATAAAAAATTGAAATTTAAATAAAAAAATACTATAGATTTTCTTGATTTTTCGATGATCATTTATATTGTTGTACTTGTGCCTAACTATATTCAAAACTTATTTTATATCAATAAAATATTTAGTAAAAGTTTAACATAAATTTCTAATAAAACAGTATTACGATTTCAAAGTAATTAACAAAACACCTAAGAGAATTTTGGTGTATTTCATAATATTTCTATATATTTTTTTTATAGAAAACACATTATACATTTTTCTAAAATTAATTTATATTTAGAAATACTATGTTACACAACAATATTTTCTTACGTGTTTCAAAAATAAATAAATTATAATTCTAAAAAATCTCAAATATTAAAAATATTATTTTAAATAAAAATTTTGTAATGCTTTGAAGAATCTCAAATGTTTTTAAAAAATTAGTATAAATATCTAATAAAATACTACTAAAATTTTAAAATAATTAAAAAACACCTAATAGAATATTGGTGGGTTAAATAATATTTATATACATTTTTAACAAAAAAGAACAGAAAACTATACATTTCTTTGGAAAATAAGTTACATATAAAAATATCATATAATACACCAAGATTCTCTTACGTGTTTCAAATCATTATATCAATTTATTTATTATTTATGTTTATTATCTTTCTGAGATTCCTTTGATAAATATTTTAAAAGACATGATACAAAAAATTCTATAGATTTTCTTAAATTTTTTATGATCATTTATATTGTTGTACTTGTGCCTAATTATATTCAAAACTTTATAACAATGAAATATTTAGTAGAACTTTAATATAAATATTTAATAAAGCACTGTTACAATTTTACTAAAAACTTTATTGATATAAAATAAGTTTTGAATATAGTTAAGCACAAATACAACACTGATCATCGAAAATTTAGGAAAATCTGTAGTATTTCTTTTTGAACAAGATTTCAATTTTTTTATAGCATGTCTTTAAAATAATTCTCGAAGGAATCAAAAAGATAATAAAAGGAAATAAATTGATTTAATGATTTGAAACACATAAGAGAATCTTGGTGTATTATATGATATTTTAATTTGTAACTTAATTTTAAAAAAAAATGTAAAGTTTTCTTTTTTGGAAAAATGTATAAAAATATTATGTACTCCACCAAGATTCTCTTAGGTGTTTTGTTCATTATTTTAAAATTATAGTATTATTTTGTTAGATATTTATATTAATTTTTTAAAAACTTTTGAGATTTCTCAAAGTATTATAATATTTCTATTTAAAACAATATTTTTAATTTTTGAGATTTTTTCAAATTATAATTTAATATTTTTTTGAAACACGTAAGAGAATCTTGGTGTGTCACATAATATTTCTAAATATACATTTCTTTTAGAAGAAATGTTTATTATTTTTAAAAAAATAAGAAATATATAAAAATATTATTTAATACACCAAGATTCTATTAGGTGTTTTATTAATTACTTTGAAATCATAATCCTGGTTTATTGGATATTTATATTAAAATTCTAATAAATATTTTTTTGATATAAAATAACTTTTGAATATAGTTAGGAACAAGTAAAACACTATAAATTTACCCCCTCCAAAATTCTTTTAGGTGTTTTGTTAATTATTTTAAAATTATAGTATTATTTTATTAGATGTTTCTATTAATTTTTTTAAAACTTTTGAGATACTTTAAAGTATTATAAAATTTTATTTAGAGTAATATTTTTAATTTTTGAGATTTTTTCAAATTAAAAATTAATTTTTTTTGAAACACGTAAGAGAATCTTGGCGTGTCACATAATATATCTAAATGTAATACACCAATTTTGTTTTGTTACTTACTTTGAACCGTACTAGTATAAAAATAACATCTAATACACCAAGATTCTCTTACGTGTTTCAATTCATTATATCAATTTATTTCCTTTTATTATTTTTTTGATATTCTTTCGAGAATTATTTTAAAAGACATTCTATAAAAATAATTGAATTTTAGTTAAATTTTTTATATAGATTTTCTTAAATTTTGGATAAATCATTTGTACTTGTATCTAACTATATTCAAAACTTATTTTATATCAATTAAATATTCTTAAATCACCTTAAAGAATCTTATAGAATCTTATTTTATAAATCTTAAAGAATCTTATTTTATAAATTGATAATGAAACACGTAAGAGAATCTTGGCGTGTCACATAATATGTCTAAATGTAATACACCAAGTTTACTCACTTTGAACCGTAATACTATAAAAATAACATCTAATACACCAAGATTCTCTTACGTGTTTCAATTCATTATATCAATTTATTTCCTTTTATTATTATTTTGATATTCTTTCGAGAATTATTTTAAAAGACATTCTATAAAAATAATTGAATTCTAATTAAATTTTTTTATATAGATTTTCTTAAATTTTCGATAAATCATTTTTACTTGTATCTAACTATATTCAAAACTTATTTTATATCAATTAAATATTCTTAAATCACCTTAAAGAATCTTATAAAATCTTATTTTATAAATCTTAAAGAATCTTATTTTATGAGTAATTCATTTCCAAGAACAATACGTAGCTGTCAAGATGGAAGATTTAATGATTTTCACGTTAATTGTGACAAATCTTAAATATAATGTTATGTTTTAATTGATTTCCAAAAATAATCCATAGGTGTGAAGATGATAGATTTTGTGATTTTAACTTAATTTCAGAGAAAATACGATTGATTTCAAAATCTAGCTGTAAAGATTTGCACATTTTATTATTACGAATCTGCCCATTTGACTTAAATAAGGAATTTATGTAATTTGTTTTTAATTAATCAGTGAATTTTCTGAGCCATCAGATCAATATACAATCAATGGTTATGAAGAAGGTCTCTGAGTTCTTTGACTAAGTAAGGTTCTCCCTTGAGCATAGGTCTATATATATATATATATATATATATATATATATATATATAGATATAGATACATCATGATTGAGTTTTGTAGGATCCCTTCCAATGAATTAAGAGCATCTTCAAAAACTCTTTATTTAAACTCCTAAATCAAAATACAAAAAGAATGAGTTAAAATGAAGCTCCAATAGATTCTTTAAAAAGTTAAAGAGTCTCTTCTCTCATCTTTATTTTAAGAGTAATTAGTAGTTCTTAACTTCATATTTTATTAATAAAATATTTATTTTTCTATTAAATTTTTGTGCTAGTGGAATTGAAATATGAATAAAGTATAAATAAAAAGTAATTAGGAGTATTGTTGGATCGTTTGACACATAAATTAATGTAATAATTTGCTAAGAGTTTAATTATTTACAATATATTTAGGAGTGAACTTAAAGAATCTTGGAAATGCTTTAAAGTATAACTAAAAATGATTAGTTGGGTGTTTTTTGTCTCTATAATTATCTTAATTTGGTGTTTTTGTGTTTGATTCTCGATTAATCTATGCAGAGTTATGATATTCAAAACTAATTTTTTATATCTCACATTATAAAATTATTATATCATCATTTACGCCTTACTTCCGAGTTTTTTAGGGAGGGAAAATAATGTAATGTAAGTGAAAGTAAAGTAATATAAGTGAAATATATTTTATCAACTTGCTCCCGAGTTGGATGGAGCGTAAATAAAAAAGGAGTGAAACTACTGATATGTCAAATTATACCTAACCGCAAGCGCACGGTGTCTATTGCTAGTACAAATGGCAAGCGGGTCGAATCCACAAGGAGACAGGTTCTACTAATTCCTTTTCAGTTATCGCTAATTGTTTCAAGGGTCAGACGAATATTGAAGAATTATTAATTAACTAATTAAACTAGATTAACACTAATTAAACAGATGATAAACAAATTATTTAAAACCTAGGGCAATCAGGTCCACCATGCTTACACAATTGGCTCTTAAGCTAAAGCAATCAATGTGATCCTATAACTAGAGTATGTTAATCTCTTTCAAGCATTAACACTCTCGAAACATTCAACACAATTAACCACTTTTAGTAATTCAATCAATCAGGTAATTAGAGTCAAGTTAATCTCTTCCAAGAATTAACGCTCTCAGAAATCCAATGATGCTTCCGCACTCAAATTCAATTCTGCTAATCGTATGTGTGCCTCTAGTAAGTAAATCTCTCGATCCATACCCCTATTTGCATATAATTAATCCATGATATTGGCCAATTACACAAATTAATGATTAAAACATATCAATCAGAATTAACCATAACCAATCAAACCACTATGAAAATCATGCCAATATTAGTGCAAACATGGCTTCCCTTTAAGCCCTAGAAATAACTACTCGCTAATAATTAAACAAGTAAAACAACTAGTAAAACAAGAAAACATAATTAAACTAATAAGAACAAAGAAAAGATTAAGAGAACAAAACCTTCAAACTTCAATGTTGTCACCCAAAAGAAGAGTCATGGTGTTTCTCTACATCTCCAACTAATAATACTAATCTACTCTAAACTATATTATCTGATCTAATATTACCTCCTTCTTTCTTTTTTCCTCCCCTAAAATAATACCCTAGATGTGTTTATATAGGCTATCAAAGTCTTGCCCAATAAAAGTATTTTAATACTCTAAATAAATTACAAGTAGGATTCCATAACTGAATAGGATTCCTTAATTAAAATTCGTCACTTCTTTTTCTCCTCTGTTTCTGGGCTCTTCCAGTTGGATTTTGCTTACTGGACCACCTCTGAATTAAAGATAATTCCACAAGCTTCGCGTGGACAGTAAGATCGTCAAATTCTGACTTCTGGAACTCAAGATATGGCCCAAACAGTGCAGGCAGCCCGTGTAGCCCAATAATACGAATTTTCTCCTATTTTATCTCCAAAATAGCTCTTTTTGCTCCAAATCCTTCCAAGTCATGAATTCTTTATTTCCTACAATAAAACAATAAAATCTATTAAATAAAAATCCAAATCAATGCAAAACACAATAAATATGAGAATAAAATCATCTAAAATATATATAAAAATATACTCTATCAAACATCCCCACACTAAGCATTTGCACGTTCTCGGGCAAATAAGTGAAATAAAAGCTAAGTCCTAACAAACATCACTTTCGTAGATGACACGATTGCATTGAGCATATGCAACAAGCCGTTAAACCCCTAGGCAGCCCTAGTAGGACGAGTGTTGTCTCGTGAGGGTTTATAGTGAATATACCCACAAAATTCATCCAACCATGCAAAAGATCAATGCTAACACAACACCACACACACAAGTCCTCTCATGCCACATCAACTTAAGAATCAAAGCAAACATACGATGTCTTGGTGTCGAAAGTGCAAGTATTCACGTAGTCTACTCAACCAACATGCAGAAGGTCATAAAAATTCATGTCAAGTGTAAAAATCGTTGGTAATCATGCTAAGCCCACAAGAAATACATCTTTAAGTCTAAACCTGGGATCTCCTATGCCAAAACAAGTAATAACTCACTTTTCACTCAAAAACGAATATTCACTCAAGAACAAGGTTAAGTGTATCACTCAATTCCAACAAAATCATAAACACAACTTGACACTCGCAATCAATCTCACTCTCAACACAACATACATCACTGATGAAAATCAAAAGGTCTTTATTCGGGTTGTAGCGTGGGCTAGGGACCAGGTATGTCAAGTAAATCTAAAACAGGTTAATGTCAAAAGCTAGTACCCAACAATAATCATTATTCAATTCCCTTTCTATTAAAACAAATACTTCCCCACACTTGGATTTTTCAATAACCCTTACATAATAACTTGACTAGTCAAATGAAGAAGGATCATACAAATATAAGAATGCTCTCAAATTTATTTATTTATTTTTTTTTTCTGCTTTCTTCTTTTTTTTTTCTTTTTTTTTCTGAGAGCTAAGGAATAAGAACAATGATCCATAGATATTATTTTGAATTTCGACTAGCAAGCATCAACCCAAAATCAATATTCCCCAAAAGTATGATCATCAATAACCCCTTTTATGAACACCTTATTACTCCCTTAAGCACGATACTAGCCTTTGACAATTTAGGTTCAAATTTAATTTAAGGCCAATAGAATAAAAAGATAATGGCAAGTAATGTGGTGTGTCACCGAAAGAATAGGATTAAGCTCAACGGGTTAACTAATTGATCATGTTTAAATGGTGTGGAAATATGGGAAATACGAGGTTATACCTAAGTGCCTTTATCATCTCATCATCAAGTAATGTCATGCATTTCAAGAAAGATCTCAAGTAAGTGCTAGCAATGTAAACAACATGTGGACACTCAAGCAAACGAAAAATCATGCAAACGATATGTATATAGGCTCAAAACTCACTTGGTGTGACAAAACATAATCAATCCCAAGTAACAAGACTCTCTAACGCACCTACTTGTACTCAAAGCATGAAAACCAAGTCATCTTGCACATATTCATGTCATTCTAATCACTTACAACATCAAATTAAGTCTACCAGCTTCAACTTGCTAGTGAAAGTGTGTGCACAAGAACAAAGCACGTCACTTCTCATACAAAAGCGTCAATAAACACAAGAATTCTACGCATGCATGGGTGTATCAAGCAAAATACAACAACTAATCAAATTGCATGGCTAGAATTATTTTTGGTATTTTTCAATTTTTTAATTTTTTTTTTATTTTTAAAACAAGTAATACACTACGTTGAGAACACCGAGAACACCTCCCCACACTTAAGCGAGTCAATGTCCTCAATGACTCATTAACTAAACAAGAAATCTACAATATATAAAACAGAAGGAAAGAAGAACTCCCCTTTGCAGAAGCATGATCCATGGGTTGCCTCCCAAGAAGCGCTTTTGTTTAACGTCGTTGGCTCGACTCAGCTGGTTCAGATCTCCGTGGAGGGGTTGTCAAGATAAATCACTTCCATCTTCCCTACAAATGCACCATCTACATACAATTTAAGGCGTTGACCATTGACCTTAAACTTTGTTCCATCTCGTCCCATAATTTCAATAGCACCATAAAATTTGACATCGGTGACAGTAAAAGGTCCGGACCATCTTGATTTGAGCTTCCCCGGAAAAAGTCGAAGTCTGGAATTGAACAACAACACCTTGTCACCAACCTGAAAATCTCTTCTCTGAATCATCTTATCATGCATCTTCTTCGTTCTCTCCTTATAAAGCCGAGAATTGTCATAAGCATCAAAACGAAGCTCATCTAACTCATTAAGTTGAAGAAGTCTCGCTTGCCCCGCAGCCTTCAAATCCATGTTGAGTTCTTTGATAGCCCAAAAAGCGCGATGTTCCAACTCCACTGGCAAGTGACATGCTTTACCATAGATCAACCGATAAGGAGTGGTTCCTATAGGTGTTTTGTATGCCGTCCGATAAGCCCACAAAGCATCATCTAACTTCAAGTACCAATCTTTCCTTGACTTTACAACCATCTTCTCCAAAATGCTCTTAATTTGGCGATTAGAAACCTCCACTTGGCCGCTTGTTTGAGGGTGATATGCAAGAGCAACCTTGTGAGTAACGCCATATTTCTTCAACAAAGTTTCAAACTGTCGATGGCGAAAATGAGAACCACCATCACTTATCACTGTTCTAGGAACTCCAAATCGAGGGAAAATAATATTCTTGAAAAGCTTCATAACAACCTTGGAATCATTGGTTACTGATCCAACAGCTTCAACCCACTTGGACACATAATCGACAGCAACTAAGATGTATCTCATTCCACAAGAACTTGGGAAAGGTCCCATAAAATCAACACCCCATACGTCAAATATCTCGACCTCAAGAATACCGGTTTGAGGCATCTCATGGCGTTTAGAAATATTACCCGTCCTTTGACATGCATCACACGCCAAACAGAAAGCACGAGCATCCTTAAATAGAGACGGCCAAAAGAAACCGGATTGCAGTACCTTAGCAGCAGTTTTGGAAGGACCATGATGGCCTCCACATGCGAGAGAATGACAATGCTTGAGAATGTCATGTACTTCGAACTCAGGGACACATCTTCGAAAGATTCCATCAGCACACTTTCGATACAAGAAAGGGTCATCCCAAAAATATTGTTTAGCATCATGATAAAACCGCTTTCTTTGCTGATAAGTCAATTCTGGAGGGTGAGATCCACTAACACAGAAATTTGCAAAATCTGCATACCATGGAGTTTGAATAGCAACCGAAAACAAGTGATCATCTGGAAAAGAATCGTCAATAAGAGTGTTTGACGCAATATCAGATTTAAAACGCAACCGTGAAAGATGATCCGCAACCACATTCTCAGCACCCTTCTTGTCTTTGATTTCTAAGTCAAATTCTTGGAGTAACAGAATCCAACGAATAAGCCTTGGCTTTGCTTCCTTCTTCGCCAACAGATATTTAAGTGCAGAATGATCAGTGTGAACAATGACCTTTGAGCCAATGAGATAGGATCGGAATTTGTCAAGAGCGTAGACCACAGCTAGAAGTTCCTTCTCAGTTGTAGCATAATTGACTTGAGCTTCATCCAAGGTTTTACTTGCATAGTAGATGGCGTGCAATACCTTGTCTTTCCTTTGACCGAGAACTGCTCCAACAGCATAATCACTTGCATCACACATGATTTCAAATGGAAGATTCCAATCTGGAGATTGAATGATTGGTGCACTTATCAAAGCTTCCTTAATCCTGTTAAAAGACTCCAAACAAGCGTCAGTAAACACAAAGGTGGCATCCTTAAGCAACAATTGAGTGAGGGGTTTTGCTATTTTTGAAAAATCTTTTATAAAACGACGATAAAAACCCGCATGACCAAGGAAGCTCCTCACTCCCTTGACATTAACAGGAGGAGGAAGTTTCTCAATCACCTCAATTTTTGCTTTGTCAACCTGGATGCCACGTTCAGAAATCAAATGACCAAGTACCACTCCTTCATTGACCATGAAGTGGCACTTTTCCCAATTCAAAACCAAATTCACCTCTTCACAACGTTCAAGTACTTTAGAAAGATTATGCAGACATACATCAAAATCAGACCCATAAACACTGAAATCATCCATAAATACTTCCATGATAGACTCTATGAAATCAGAAAATATGGCAGTCATGCAACGCTGAAAAGTAGCAGGGGCATTGCACAAACCAAAAGGCACTCTACGATATGCAAATGTACCATATGGGCAAGTAAATGTAGTCTTTTCTTGGTCATCAGGATGTATAGGGATCTGAAAGAACCCTGAATATCCGTCTAAATAGCAAAAGTACTTATGCTTAGCAAGTCTTTCTAACATCTGATCAATGAAAGGGAGAGGATAATGGTCTTTCCTAGTAGCAGTGTTTAACTTACGGTAATCAATGCACATTCGCCAACCGGTGACAATTCGAGTGGGAATTAATTCATCTTTATCATTCTTAATTACCGTTGTTCCTCCTTTCTTAGGGACTACCTGAACTGGGCTTACCCATTTAGAATCAGAAATTGGGTAAATGATGCCCGCATCTAACAATTTCAAAACTTCTTTTTTAACAACCTCTTGCATGTTAGGGTTCAAGCGACGTTGTCCCTGTATGCAAGGCTTATGGTCATCATCTAAGTGAATTCTATGCATGCAAAAGTCTGGGCTAATCCCTGTAAGATCATCAATACTATACCCAATAGCTTTTCTATGTGCACGCAAAACAGTAAGAAGTTTAAAAACCTGGCTATCATCAAGACTAGAGCTAACAATCACAGGACAAGTCTTTTCTTCATCAAGAAACACATATTTCAAATTAGACGGCAAAGACTTTAACTCTAACTTATTTACCTGAGGTTCACCACAAGAAGTGACAGTGTTGGTTACCTCACAATTCGGATCACCTGCACCATCCAACTCAAGAATCAATGAATCGACTTCAGTATGTCCTTCTCCTTCTGAAGCTTCAAGCATGAGCACTGCTTCCAATGTATCATTCAATAGAATCTGAGGCATCTCATCTCGAACAATTCCATCTATAACATCAATCCTGCAGCAAGTATTCTCAAGCAAAGGGGATTTAAGAGCAGAGGTTAGAGTAAAAGTAATTTTATCATCACCAACACTCAATGTGAGAGTCCCACTTTTAACATCAATAACAGCACCTGCAGTACAGAGAAATGGTCTACCTAAAATAATAGGTATCTGACTATCCTCTTCCATATCTAGAACTACAAAGTCTACAGGAATATAGAATTTTCCAACCCTAACAGGCACATCCTCTAAAATTCCAAGGGGATATTTTATCGAACGGTCTGCCATCTGCAAAGTCATCTGTGTACATTTTAATTCTCCCATATTTAGTTTTTGAAAAACCGAGAGAGGCATGACTGAGACACTAGCGCCTAAATCACATAAAGCTTTATCAATGAACAATGCACCTAAATGACACGGGATCGAAAAACTACCAGGATCTTTAAGCTTAGGTGGAGACTTATTTTGTAAAACAGCACTACACTCTTCAGTAAAAGCTACTGTCTCTACCTCACCAAAAGACCTTTTCTTAGTGAGAATATCCTTAAGAAACTTTGCATATGATGGAACTTGAGAAATTAAATCAGTGAAAGGAACTGTTACCTCAAGATTCTTGACAAGTGTCATGAACTTACCAAACTGCTGATCCACCTTAGTTTTGTTCATCCTACTAGGGAATGGGAGCTTTGGCACAAATGGTGGAGGAGTAACTGTAGTCTTCTCTTTGTCCTTTTTCTTGATTTCCTCAGTTTTATCTTCACTTACATCTTCAACAACTTTCTCTACCTTGTCTTCCTCAGAATTCTCTTCTTCTTTCTCAGTAGGAACATCGTCAGTAGGCATTGGAGGAGCATCATATGTACGACCACTCCTAAGAACAATGGCATTCACATTTTCCTTTGGCTGAGTTGATTGTGCTGGCAGAGAGCCTTGTTGCCTTGTAGACGAAGAACTAGCCATTTGAGCAATCTGAGTTTCCAACATCTTGTTATGAATCTCCATCTGGTTCATCTTTCTGTTAGTATCATCCATACTCTTTTGCATTTGTAACAATATCTTCATCATATCACCTTGATTATCAGCCTGTGCAGCTTGATTCGCTTGAGGAGCATAATTCTGAGGAGGCCTTTGGAATCCAGGGGGATTCATAGGTCCTTGCGGAGGCCTATACTGCTGCTGTGGAGGAGGCTGGTACGACTGCTGATATTGCTGTTGATTAGGAACATTTGAATTCTGAGCATTATTGTTCCTATATGAGAAGTTCGGATGATCTTTCCAACCAGGATTGTAAGTGTTGGAGTACGGATTGTACTGCTGCCTCTGTTGGAAAACATTTGCTTGCTCCATCTGAAAATGTTGTGAATTTTGAGCATTGTATTGGCAATCATTACCATAGTGGCCTTGGATGCCACAGACTTCACAAACAGGATTATTCATAGGAGCCATGGATGACAATGCATTGATGCTCATAGGTTGAGTAGAGGGCTGAGATGTCTTCAATGAGTGGATCTCCTGAGTTAATGCAGCAAGTTGAGATGATAATAAAGAATAAGCATCCACTTCAAGTTTACCCCCTTTCTTGGTTGCTCTCGGATTACTGAAGTGATTGGCAGCCAAATTTGAAAGAAAAGCATATGCATCATCAACTCCTTTATCCAGAAATACACCACCTGCAGCGTTATCAACCATACCTTTTGTTTCAGGATCAAGACCATTGTAGAAGCGTTTAAGCAGAAACCACTTCTCAAGACCATGGTGAGGGCATGCACGTTGATAATCCTTGAATCTGTCCCAAGCATCCCGTAGAGATTCACCATAATCTTGCTTAAAACCCATCATCTTGTCGATCAAATCGTCGGTTCTGTTAGGAGGGAAGAACTCAGTTAAGAAGGCTTGAGCAATCTCATCCCACTTGGTCAATTCAATATCGTTCAACCACTTTTGAGCTTTATCACGAAGAGAGAAACCGAACAACATGACTTTCAACTGATCTGGAGTGACTCCCTGATGTTTAATTGTAGAACAGAGCTGTTGAAACCGTTGCAGATGAAGTGTAGGGTCTTCAGAGGCAAGCCCAGCAAATTGATTCTGTTGGATCATAGTGAGCAAAGCAGGCTTGATCTCGAAATTTGCTGCTTGAATTGCTGGCATAGCAAAGCCAGTCGGTACCCCACTCGGAGAGGGCTGTGAGTAATTCTTCAAAGATTTGGGAGGAAGGTCCGCCATCTCAATCTTTGGTTCAGATATCCTTTGCTGCTTCTTTTCCCTTTGTAAATCTATGTATTGTTGACAAGTAATTCCAGAATCTGGACTAAGAGGAGTTGTATCCTCTTTCGCTTGATCTTCTTTCGTTTGAGACCTGGTCCTGGGCATCAACAACTAAACAAGGAAAAGCAGTAAGATCGGTCTCAGTTGGAACAAGAGTTCCAAAGAGACAAGAGAAACAATCTAAAACAATCAAACTAAAATTACAGAAACTAGGCGTCTCCCCGGCAGCGGCGCCAAAAACTTGATATGTCAAATTATACCTAACCGCAAGCGCACGGTGTCTATTGCTAGTACAAATGGCAAGCGGGTCGAATCCACAAGGAGACAGGTTCTACTAATTCCTTTTCAGTTATCGCTAATTGTTTCAAGGGTCAGACGAATATTGAAGAATTATTAATTAACTAATTAAACTAGATTAACACTAATTAAACAGATGATAAACAAATTATTTAAAACCTAGGGCAATCAGGTCCACCATGCTTACACAATTGGCTCTTAAGCTAAAGCAATCAATGTGATCCTATAACTAGAGTATGTTAATCTCTTTCAAGCATTAACACTCTCGAAACATTCAACACAATTAACCACTTTTAGTAATTCAATCAATCAGGTAATTAGAGTCAAGTTAATCTCTTCCAAGAATTAACGCTCTCAGAAATCCAATGATGCTTCCGCACTCAAATTCAATTCTGCTAATCGTATGTGTGCCTCTAGTAAGTAAATCTCTCGATCCATACCCCTATTTGCATATAATTAATCCATGATATTGGCCAATTACACAAATTAATGATTAAAACATATCAATCAGAATTAACCATAACCAATCAAACCACTATGAAAATCATGCCAATATTAGTGCAAACATGGCTTCCCTTTAAGCCCTAGAAATAACTACTCGCTAATAATTAAACAAGTAAAACAACTAGTAAAACAAGAAAACATAATTAAACTAATAAGAACAAAGAAAAGATTAAGAGAACAAAACCTTCAAACTTCAATGTTGTCACCCAAAAGAAGAGTCATGGTGTTTCTCTACATCTCCAACTAATAATACTAATCTACTCTAAACTATATTATCTGATCTAATATTACCTCCTTCTTTCTTTTTTCCTCCCCTAAAATAATACCCTAGATGTGTTTATATAGGCTATCAAAGTCTTGCCCAATAAAAGTATTTTAATACTCTAAATAAATTACAAGTAGGATTCCATAACTGAATAGGATTCCTTAATTAAAATTCGTCACTTCTTTTTCTCCTCTGTTTCTGGGCTCTTCCAGTTGGATTTTGCTTACTGGACCACCTCTGAATTAAAGATAATTCCACAAGCTTCGCGTGGACAGTAAGATCGTCAAATTCTGACTTCTGGAACTCAAGATATGGCCCAAACAGTGCAGGCAGCTCGTGTAGCCCAATAATACGAATTTTCTCCTATTTTATCTCCAAAATAGCTCTTTTTGCTCCAAATCCTTCCAAGTCATGAATTCTTTATTTCCTACAATAAAACAATAAAATCTATTAAATAAAAATCCAAATCAATGCAAAACACAATAAATATGAGAATAAAATCATCTAAAATATATATAAAAATATACTCTATCAACTACTTTCATTCACGTGCTCCCGAGTAGGAATGAAAACATGTAAATGATTGTCAAATTACAATTCTATCCTTAGATATAAAATGTTTCATTTAAATGGATAAGGGTATATTTGTAATATCAAATGTTTTTAATTAATTCACTTGCTTTCCTTTTCATCGCAATTTTGGAATGAAAATTTTGTAAGAAAAGTAAGCAAAATTTGCTTTACCTTTAACTCGTTTTCGCTCTTAAAAAAACTCAGAAACACAAACACAGATGTAAATTATGTTATTTTCCTTCCTTTTCACTTACTTTCCTTCCTAAAAAGAACTCGGGAATAGGGTGTTAAGTAAAATCGTGCTTAATCGTTAGTGTTAGCTCTTTTCTAGTTAAAATATTATTTTATCAAAAATAAGTTTTTTTCTAAGATAGGGTCATTGTTAAACTCTCAAACTTTACGAGAGATTTATGTGTATTTTTCGGCTAGATAATGAATTTTTATTATCTATTCAGATGTATCATCTGTTTCTTTTCATGAATGAATTTTATCATTCCCCACAAAAAAAAAACTTTACGAGAAATTTATGTGTATTTTTCGTCAATAAAACAAATAAATGCCTTCTTTAAAAAAAGAAGAAGATAAATACAAGCCCGTTTGGTTAAGCTTAAAATTATTACTTATGACTTAAAGTTGCTTAAAGTTATAAGCGAAAAGTAAAAATTTTAAGTCAAAATCTGTTTGGGTAATTTTTTATTATGGATAACTTATGAATGATTTAAAATGTTAAAATGAAAATAAATTTGATAAATAATTAATTTGAATGATGATATTAACTTTAATCAATTAAAATCATCAAAATAAAATAAATCATTCAAAAAAATACCTCTTACCAACTTCTGATTTTAAGCTATTTTTTTAATTTTAAATCATTTTCTAATTTATTAAACAAATCGACATTTTTCTAGCTTAAAATTAAAAATCACTTAAAGCTGGATTGACATTTGGCAAACGGCTCTACGTTACCTATATTTTACATTTTTAAAAGATAAACAAACTCATTTTGAAATTTGTCAGAAATTTATAGTCAACAAGGTAAAAGACATTAGTCAATATCATGAATGCCCAAAATTACTAAACATATACTCCCTCTGTCCCATCCATTTCTTTACAATTTCTTTTTTGGTTGTTCCACCATTTTTTTACATTATCCAAAATAGTAAATTTTAACACTATTACACCCACTACTTCACTTATTTTAACAATACTTTATACCATTTCATCCACTACTTAACTTATTTTAACAATAAAATCACTATTATATCCACGAGCTCATTTATCATTTTTTTACATTATCCAAAATAGTAAATTTTAACACTATTACACCCACTACTTCACTTATTTTAACAATACTTTATACCATTTCATCCACTACTTAACTTATTTTAACAATAAAATCACTATTATATCCACGAGCTCATTTATTTTAAAAATATTACTCCCACCGGCCACCACTAACCCACTATTCTTGACATCCGTGGCCATGTAAAGAACTGGGCGGGACGGAGGAGTACACAACTATACTTACACACTCACTCCACTATTTCCATTATTAAAGTCGTCATCATCATCACATCTTCTTCAATTCACCAGATCCAAACCCTAATCACTCACTAATTACTCAACTAATCACTCTCTAATTCATCATAATTACTGTTATCATGGAAGATGCTTTAGAAATGGCGCGATCTAAGGACACCAAGGAGAGAATGGCGGGAGTGGAGCGTCTCCACCAGGTTCTAGAAGCTTCTAGAAAGAGCTTATCATCTTCCGAAGTTACTTCATTAGTTGACACGTGTCTAGATCTGTTGAAGGATAATAATTTTAAGGTTTCGCAAGGCGCGCTTTTGTCGCTGTCGTCTGCTGCTGTGTTGTCTGGGGAATTGTTTAAGCTGCATTTTAATGCGATTGTTCCGGCTGTTGTTGATCGGTTAGGGGATGGGAAGCAGCCGGTGAGGGACTCCGCCAGACGCCTTTTGCTTACTCTTATGGAGGTAGTGTTGTGTTGTCTCGTGAATTTAATTGTTTCGAAAATGGAGAATTATGTTGATTGAATATTTTCGAGATTGTTGAATTATCGAATATTTAGTATTGATTAGTCTCGAGTACGGAGAATTATTTGAATTAATCGTATAGTGTTGGTGAATTTGTAGAGATTATTAAATTATCGAATATCTAGTATTGAAGTCTCGAGAATGCAGAATTTTGTGAATTAATAGTATAATGTTGGTGAATTTATCGAGATTATTAAATTATCGAATATCTAGTATTGAATAGTCTCAAGAATGGAGAGTTTTGTGAATTAATCGCATAATGTTGGTTGATTTATCAAGATTATTAAATTATTGAATGTGTAGTCATTATAACTCTCGAGAGTGGAGAGTTTTGTGAATTAATAGTTGGTTAGTTTATTGAGATTATTGAATCGAATGTGTATTAACTCTTGAGAAGGGAGAATTTTATTAATTTATTATATGATTTTGGTTAATTTATTGAGATTATTGAATTATCAAATGTGTAGCATTTATTAGTCTCGAGAATGGAGAATTTTAATAATTTATTGTATGTTGCTGGTTAAATTTTCGAAATTATTAAATTATCGAATGTCTAGTATGATTTATTGAGGTTTTGTTGTTTATCATAGGATTGGATTCGGGATTCAAATTTTTTGTAAGTTGGTTGTCATATGGAATGTAGTTGTGCTATTGTTTGTTTATGAAGTTTTGAATTGTGTGTTTTGAGCTTGCAACTTAATGCTATTGGGGGGTTTTCCTTAGTTTATGAACTTTTTTAATTTGCTAGTGGTATTCAGTTTTCTGATTCGCAAATATCATAGGCCAAGCTTCTTACAAATTAAATGATTCTGATGTGTATTTGTTTGCGCCAGTGTGAAACACACGGTTGTGCATATTGGCTTCAAGAATAAGTATAACTTTAGTTTTAGATGTGGTAAAATACCATTTTTTTTTCCTTCTCTTGCTTTTGACTGGTTACTCAATGCGTAGTACAGTTTACTGGTAAGATACAAATGGGGAAGAGAGAGGGGAGAGAGAGAGAGATTCACCATGGCAATAAAATCTAGACATATGATGCTGGCAAGCGATGACATTTTGCCAAAGTCACTTGTACTTTAAAGCAACTCAAATCTCTTTAAGGTTTGCTAGGATTACAACACTTGTATAGAAAGCCAAGTTGGTGCCAAGTAAATTTGATATTATAATAATTTAGAAAATCCTGGACTTGAAATAGCCAAGTATATAGTTTGACTATACCAGCTAGTACAGTCTTCTATTATTCCACACTTTTACTGCTTCAATATATTAATAAGCCATGTACCTCATAATCCACAATAGTTCTGAAAGCACAACAGATAAATCGTAATTAAACCACAACCCTTTAAGCAACAACATATAGCATATACTTAGTTCAATAATTTAGTGACATATTTTCTGGCATCAAATGCCTATTTAAAAATTGACATGTAAGTTCTAGTTGACTTAATTTGAAAATTATATGAATTTTTATATTACCTCAGGTGGATAATTTGGATGTATATGGCTATGTGAGTGAATGCCATTATCATATGTGCTCTTTTTTTCTCTGACTGGTGCTAGAAATAAATGATTTACTCTTTGGTGCTATATATGGTTCAGTTCCAGTATTATGCTAAACCATTCGTTAGGCAGCAACTACTTTTCTAAAGTTCGGTTAATTGCCCTGTTATTAAACAGTGGTTATTTCTTTTATTCCGAATGCATGGTGATAGTTGTTAAATTTATGTTGTAAAGGTCTCTTCACCAACACTTATAGTTGAAAGGGCTGGATCTTATGCTTGGATGCACAAAAGCTGGAGAATTAGAGAAGAGTTTGCGCGGACTGTTACATCAGCGATCGGTCTTTTTGCTTCTACTGAGCTTCCTCTTCAACGAGCTATTCTTCCTTCTGTACGTTATATGACTCCATATGAAGATGAGAAACTTTTAATTATTGCCATTGCATGCATTATCTTAAACGAAGCTTTATCCCATTGCATTTTCAGATTTTGCAAATGCTGAATGACTCGCACCCTGGGGTTCGGGAAGCAGCTATAGTATGCATTGAGGTTTGTTACTTCCATGTCTTAGCTTGGTGCAATATTTTCTAGTAGAAAGATATACAACTTTGCTCCCATCCCAATGAGTTTGCATGTCCCTGTGTCAACTCTTAACATATATAATATATAATTGATTTAAAAGATAAGGGAATAGTAAGAAATAAAAAAAGAGAGACTTGGCCACCTGGGTAGTTCAACTGACCATTATGCCAAAGATTTCCCAACCGCAGAAGGAGAAAAGTGTGAGAAGAAACTTAATTTCAATAACTAGTCAAAGTCTGAGCTAATTAGCATGTGGGGATCTGTCATGCCTTGACAAGTAGATTTTCTAGTTTTTGTATGTTTTTGTGTTTTTCAGTGTTTATGAGTGCAAATAGCAGTAGATCAGATAGAATAACTAGAGATAACAGAAGATTAGAGCTAAGAACAGAGGTAGAACAACAGAGAAAGAGAGAATTCAGAGAGATTCTAGAGAGATAGAAACCCTAGGAGAGAGAAAGCTATAACAGAATAACAGATTAGAGAGAGAGAGAGAGAAACTGGTGGAAAATGATTTCCTTTTCTGAAATATTTCATACATCATTCAAATAACAGGCCTGGAGGTCTATTTATAGACTCTCATTACTAATACATGAAAAGACAGAATTACCCTTACTAACAGTAACTAACAGATTCTAGTATTACTACTAATAGCTACTGTCCTGACAATCCTTCCCCCTTAACAACCACCATGTCCATGTCCAGACTGCTTTTCACCTCTTGTAACAATTGTTGATCATAAAGAAGTCCAGCAGTACCACCAACAAGTTGAGCTTCGTATTCACCAATTACATATCCTCCTGTATTAAAGGTGGCTCTTTCAACGCTTTCCCTTGAAGTCTCATAGTCTTCCAGTCTCCTTATTCTATCCATTTCAAGTTTTGATTGTCTCCTTACACTGTACTTAGGTATCACCTTCATCCCAACTCTTACCATGTCAACATGGTGTTGATGGATATCACTTACAACTCTATCAGTCTGATGACCAACTTCTTGAATTCCATCCTGCGTTTGCCAAAGTTGTCCACAAACTGAGATTATTATTGCAAAATCATCCACTGTCACTTTATGCTTGATCTTTTCTATGAGCATTCTAAAAACACCTTCTGAATTGATGTTTTGCACACAACTACCACCAGGATCAAAGATAAGAACAAGGTTTTCACAATAAATTGATAAACTTCCCAATCCATGAGAATTTGCAGTCCTTAAGAACCACAACTTCATGTAGCATGTGTGAGAAGCATATATGCTATCTCCCTCTATCCATTCAAGTTCACCAAAAAAACAACTTAATGGATTGCTGAGATCTTTAAGCTCCAAAAGAACTGCATTTTCAGCCATAAGCACACATTGCAAATTATGAACATCTTCCTTATGAACATCTTCCTTATCTGGCATACTAGGTTCAGAAAGGTTTCTTAAATCGTTGTAGATTCCTTTTTTGACCAAGAATAGGGAATGTCCATTCTGTTCCAGCCTCCCATTAGAGTTGTTGCCAACAGAAGGCATATCTCTATCTTTTGTGAACCATGTACAAGAATTTCCAAGAACAGTCATACAATTTGCAGTTGAACTTTCCATGGAATGAAATATGTAAGGATCCACCGCTGACATCTCCAAGTATTTTTCTTCTCTACTAGGTTGCCTAACATTGTAAGCAATGAGGTTTATGTCACCAAGTGACACATTCTTTTGTTGTAAGTCTTGAATGTCTGAAAATTCTGCCAGCTCTGGTGACCTTTCACTTCTGTAAGTTTCAGTTGGTAAGGGTTTATGAGCATCTAAATTATCATCATTTAGTGCTGCTAAGATAAACTCTTGCTCTGGCCAACATTCCTGGTCCTCCCCTTGTTCTTCATCATATAAAGGGTTCCCTGTATAAACTTCCCAATCAGAATAAGCATTTTCTTCCTCTTCAGGATTTGGCCATTCTTTTGTCCCATTTCCTATGCTATAATCAGTTCCAAAGTCTACTGATCCTTCGTCTAACTCAGGAAATCTCAAGTTGATATGCTGTAGAGTTCCTGAATTCTTGGAATTAGGCTTGCTGTAGTTGCTTTTCTTGTCATTCTGCCAACCAAGAGGACTTATAAAATCTTCATCAATCCTCTGAGCTTTTATACTCAGGATATCTTCCATCTTTTGTCTAGCTATATCTATTGTAGCTTCCAACTTCTGCAGATTCTGATTTGTTCTTTCTTTGTGAGCTAAAAACTGCTGTTGTACACAATACTTAGCTGTTTTGAAAACACCCTCCACACTGCTAGGACTCAAAGGTTTCATGACTTGCTTCACATCTTCCTGCAGCCCACTCACAAAATACTCTTCAGACAATTGAGGCATTCTACCTTTTATCTGTTCCATAGACAATGCAAACTGATCACAATAAGCCTCTATGGATCCATCTTGTTTCAAATTCTTGAACCTCTCATGCAACAATTCACTTTCCCTCATTCCAAACCTTGCTGTGAACTGAATACAGAAATCTTGCCACCTCAAGTTTGATCTACTCATAGCAAACACCTGGTACCAACTTTTTGCTATTCCTTCTAAGTGCATTCCAGCCACAACTACCTTTTCATCTTCTTGTACTCCAAAGATATCAAAATAAAACTCACAATCTTGAATCCAGTAAGTAACTTCCTTCCCTTCTTCAAACCTAGGGAAGTTCAACTTGATATGTTTCAAAGAGTCTTGAGTTGTTCTATGTTCAGTGTCCACTTTACCAAAAGGATTAACAAACTCTTCTTGAATCCTCTTAGGTTTTTCATGCATCTTCTTCACTGCCAAGTCTACCATCTCCTCTATCCTCTTAAGCTTGGCACTAGTATTTTCCTTATATCTCAGAAACTGCTGTTGCACCTCCTGCAACATCACATCATACTGACTATTCTCTACTTTTTTGAACTTGTGATCCATCTGTTTCCTCACTGAAAAATTCATTCTCCTCAGCAACTTATCAAACACCTTGTGGACATTATTTTATGACTTCACAGAAAATCACAACTATGCTTAATGACCACTACAAATCACCAGTATTCACACACAATCACTTCACCAAACTTCAGATCAACTACAATCAACAACAACTCCACCAGTAATTCAACTCCTCCACCCAGTACAAGTAGTAAATGTACTGAAACAGAGTTTTATACTACTAACACCACCAAAACAGTAATATACTTGCTATTTTTTGTACTTTTATTCAATATTCTCAACTGAATTTAACTACTAGCAAGTAAACGAACACAAATCTGCTATAACAACTTCAAAACTACCTAATTATGACAGTGAATCTACAGATCTGTAAGTATAAGAACAGAACAGAGCAACTGAACTGTTTTGAACAAATCTCTGAACTTTAATCTGCGATTACTGAGATGCTAAGCTCGCACAGCTCGCCTCAGAGTACACAACATGATCGAAGCAGTGGATTGATCGAATTTGAGTGCTCTGATACCAATTTGTCATGCCTTGACAAGTAGATTTTCTAGTTTTTGTATGTTTTTGTGTTTTTCAGTGTTTATGAGTGCAAATAGCAGTAGATCAGATAGAATAACTAGAGATAACAGAAGATTAGAGCTAAGAACAGAGGTAGAACAACAGAGAAAGAGAGAATTCAGAGATATTCTAGAGAGAGATAGAAACCCTAGGAGAGAGAAAGCTATAACAGAATAACAGATTAGAGAGAGAGAGAGAGAAACTGGTGGAAAATGATTTCCTTTTCTGAAATATTTCATACATCATTCAAATAACAGGCCTGGAGGTCTATTTATAGACTCTCATTACTAATACATGAAAAGACAGAATTACCCTTACTAACAGTAACTAACAGATTCTAGTATTACTACTAATAGCTACTGTCCTGACAGGATCACATACTTGAATAGGCTGAAACTTGTGTGATAAACCTAATGGACTAAGGCCATTGAACATATGGACTACTTACAATTATCTAAATGATTATATACTAAAAAAATAAATGTCTATATGACTAGACCCCACACATAAACTGAGTGAATTAATGCATTGACTTCTCCACCTGGAATATAGTTAACAATAAATATTAAAGTTCTTTTTGAAATGTTACTTGTGTTCCTCATTTAGATAGAATTTTTGTTAGTGACATAAGGATATATGCATTTATTGATGCAATTTTTTCATAAGCTGAAATGACCACCAGTAGGAAATTTGCTTGTATTGGGTTATAGCTAAGTTAGAGCAGGATAAAAAATTTTAATATGAACTGTTGCCCACTGTTTTGAAAGCTTCAGAATTTAAAATTTAAATAATAGAGAAATGGATGAAATAATTTGTATTTGCCATAATTAATTATACTTACAAAATCGTTTACCCGAAGTTCTCTGTCATGCTTTACATAACTTCAAGTTCCATATTATGTCATGCTTTACATAACTTCAAGATCCATATTACCTCGCACGGCATTTTTGGGTAGTTTGACTTGTATATGCAAGTCTTGGTGCACTCATATTATCTTCCTTCTGTTTTCAAACCCTGTTTTCTCAATGTTTTTTGTGTCTTTGTTGCCACCTTGAAAGTTGCATACATCATGTTACTCTGTAAGAGTCATTTCCTTTTCTTTTGCAATGTATTTTTTTAATTAGAAATGCGCTATCATGTCTTCTTGATTTAATAATTAAGGTTATAAAGGGAGTTAAAT
This sequence comes from Kitagawia praeruptora, assembly GCA_037693485.1. Taxonomy (NCBI): domain Eukaryota; kingdom Viridiplantae; phylum Streptophyta; class Magnoliopsida; order Apiales; family Apiaceae; genus Kitagawia; species Kitagawia praeruptora. The sequence goes on along the minus strand of CM075346.1, from coordinate 105,585,954 downwards.
TTTCACATAATTTACAATCTGAGTCAATGTGTGTCTGGACATAATAAATGTATTTTATGCTTGGTATTTTGTTCAATTTATGTTAGAATGGAGGTATAAAATATAATGATCACAGAGTTTACAGTTGAGTCTCCTTAAGTCTGGACTCTGGACATAATAAAATAATTTTATGTTTTGTATTTTTTTCAGTACGTTGCTGATACTATAATTGTCTTATGCAATGAATTTATGGGTGCTTACATGATGATCTTAATTTCAAAAGGTTTATGTATTAAATATGGACCTTTGATTTTTAATAGGACTGTAATCCTGATGCAGGAGATGTACACTCATATTGGGCCTCAATTCCGTGATGAACTCCTGCGTCATCATCTTCCTACATCAATGGTGAATATTAACCGTGTAGTTCCAGTGGAATGTGTTACATCTTAATAATTCTTTCTTTTGCAATATTTTTGAATATGATACCCTATTTTAGGAAAGAGATATTAATGCCAGGCTGGAGAGAATTCAACCAAAAACTTCTAATTCTGAAGGACCCATTAGTAATTATGCCACTGGAGACGTTAAGTCTTCAAACCATAATCCGAAAAGAAGTAGCCCAAAGGCAAAAAGCTTTACTCGCGAAACATCTCTTTTTGGAGGTATGTGTAGTTTTTAGCAATTCTTTAAAGCATACATGTCTCGTATTAGATATTCTCTTCGACCTGCTTTAGCAAAGTGTCTAGACCTATTGTTATAATTATGATGTCAAATTTGTTGCCAACCTTTTTTATAAATCATTTATCTATAATTGCAAGTTTCTACTACTTTTTACACGTAATGTAATTCTAAGCAAACAAGGGTTGAGTTCGGCGAACTATCATCTCTTTATAATTTTTTTTAAACCAATGATGCAATAGCTGGTTATTAATGATGTCAACTTCTGTTCGTTACTGTTTTTATCATGTAGGAGATAGCGATTTGACAGAAAAACCTGTTGAACCGATCAAAGTTTACTCTGAGAAGGAGCTAGTAAGGGAATTCGAGAAGATTGGTTTGACTCTTGTTCCTGAAAAAGATTGGTCTATTCGTATTGGAGCCATGCAGAGAGTTGAAGCTCTTGTCATTGGAGGTTTTTTCCAACGCCATGTACCTGATTTTGAAAGTCAATTATGAATTGCGTATATATAATATTTTATTATATGTGAAGTAAAATGATCACATTTTTTACCAGGCTAGTAAATTTAGCACGGATAGTACATGTTCATCATTGTTTTGACAGATAAATACGCGTTTTGATGTCTTTTTGCTCTTTAGGTCCATTTAAAGAAAACTTTTCAACCGTCCCAAGAAAATTAAAAAATAGTACAATGTTGTTCAAAGATGTCTCAGCTATCCTCCCCCCCCACACACTTTTGATGTCATATACTTACATAAGCAGTTGGTTGAATGTTAGTAAACATTATTTTTGGGGTTTTTTGTCTTTGCAATTTTTGGTTAAGGTAGTTGTAATTAACATGATCAAAATGCTATGTTTCATTCGAACAGGTGCAACTGACTATCCATGTTTCCGTGGACTCCTAAAGCAACTAGTTGGTCCGTTAAGTACACAGTTAGCTGATCGAAGATCTAGCATAGTGAAGCAGGTATCAACTTTTCCTTGAGTTTATGCTTGTCAGTTTTGTTTTTGTCTTGAATCCCTTGAAGTGATTTCTTTGTCTTAGTAAACTGTGCATTCTTTTTCCCCCGATGCCAGGGTTGTCACTTATTATGCTTTCTATCAAAAGAACTTTTGGGTGATTTTGAGGCATGCGCAGAGATGTTTATTCCAGTAAGTCCAATTTTTTCTATGAGTCACAGTGGTCATAATTTGCTGAAACTTTCAAAATTTATGACTACTAAATGTCCTCCAGGTTCTTTTTAAGCTTGTTGTGATAACTGTGCTCGTAATTCAAGAGTCTGCGGATAACTGCATCAAAACGGTAACTCCATTTTCCAGTGCTTATTTCTTTTCATAAATTTCTAGACCACTTACGCATTTGACTTGCCAGATGTTGCGCAACTGCAAAGTTTCTCGTGTACTTCCTCGTGTTGCTGATTGTGCAAAGAATGACCGTAATGCTGTACTTCGTGCAAGGTATATATATTTATATTATTTTGTTCTTCCTAGTCTAGTTATTTTACTGTGTTTGTGAAGTAATATCTAGTCTTGGTTCATTTATCTCAGATGTTGTGAGTATGCACTTCTGATATTAGAATACTGGGCTGATGCACCTGAAATACAACGTTCTGCTGATCTTTATGAAGATCTGATCAAAAGTTGCGTTGGTGATGCGATGGGTGAGGTATAGAAATTGACACTTGTCCACATTGCTTGCTGTTGAGATACATCTATAGCTTTTGTTCACGCGTGATATTTTGTATGGTCAATGCACCTAAAACAAGAGATTACTTAGATTTAAAGATTATGGGATTACAGTTAATAATTTGTTTAGTTTTGGGTAGTCTGATTGTATAAAGATAATTTAAGTTGATAGGTGTGGGATACAGTTCTGCAGAGAGAATTCGTTGTCTGTGGGACCAAACCAACCAGTATTTTTTCTTCTTACACTTATGTTATTTGTTTTTGGTTTTTTCAATTCTACATGAGTTATATTATACATTCAAAAAGAAAACTCAAACAAAATGTTTGAAGGAATGAACAAATATGCAGCAGATGATGTCTCACCATAGGTTAATGTAGTAATGTTTAGCAACGCAATTTTTGGAATTAGTAAATGTTGCCTACCTATCCTTGTATCTGCTGGAATTTCTTCAAGGTCGTTTCACACATTTTAATCGAGTTGCATACTATAGGTACGATCAACTGCTAGAGCTTGCTACAGGATGTTTGCTAAGACTTGGCCTGAGCGCTCCCGTCGTTTATTTTCATGCTTTGATCCTGTGATTCAACGTGTAAGTGCTTCTATTTTTCTAGTAAAATTTTTTCGTACCACAGCAGCTCTTTTATTTCCTAAACTATATATATAGGAAATCTTACATCTTTGATAAGATCTTTTCATTGGTACCCATGTTTATGCAGTTAATCAATGATGAGGATGGGGGTATGCATAGGCGACATGCTTCGCCTGCTCTTCGTGAGAGAAGTTCACAAATGTCAACAAACTCCCAAACTTCAGTTTCTTCAACTCTGCCTGGATATGGAACTTCAGCTATTGTTGCTATGGACAGAAAAGCAAGTGTAACCTCAGGCCCATCATTCTCTTCTGGGCCATTTTCCTCGCAAGCGTCAGTTGGTAAAGGTACAGAACGCAGCCTGGAAAGTGTGCTGAACGCAAGCAAACAGAAGGTTACAGCAATTGAAAGCATGCTACGAGGTCTGGATATATCTGAGAAAGGGCGATCAGTCAGTCTAGATCTAGGTATTTTTCCTTCGACCTTTTTACATTTCTTTGCTACTGCAATGTATTTTTATCAATAATTTACCAGAAATTGGGTCAATTTTCTGTAAACAGCTAAATTTCTCTTTTATTGTCCCTAGTGCAGGAGTTGACCCGCCATCATCTCGTGATCCGCCATTTCCTCTCGCTGTCCCTGCCTCGACCAGTCTCGCTAGTTCTTTATCATTAGATTCAACATCAGGGATTTCAAAAGGTAATAGTCGTAGTGGCGGCTTGGATATGTCTAACATCATCACTCAGATCCAGGCATCTAAAGATCCAAGTAAGTTATCATATCGTGGTAGCTTGGGATCTGAGCCTTTGTCAACATTTTCATCTTATTCAATGAAAAGACCATCTGAAAGGCATCAAGAAAGAGGCCGTTTTGAAGAGACTGATGTTAGGGAGGCTAGGCGATCCTCGAACTTGCAAAGTGACAGGCAGTACTTAGATACATCCTATAGAGATGCCAATGTCAGGGATTCACAAAACAGTTACATTCCTAATTTCCAACGTCCACTTGTGAGAAAAAATGTAGCTGTGCGAATGTCAGCAGGCAGGAGAAGGAGCTTTGATGATAATCAGTTCTCTCAGGGCGAGATGTCAAGCTATGTTGAAGGTCCAGCCTCTTTGAATGATGCTCTTAGTGAGGGACTTAGTAATAGCTCAGACTGGAATGCAAGGGTAGCTGCATTTAATTATCTGAGGTCTTTGTTGCAGCAAGGCACCAAAGGTGTTCAGGAAGTCACACTGAGTTTTGAGAAAGTGATGAAGTTATTCTTCCAGCACTTGGATGATCCACATCACAAAGTTGCACAGGCAGCTCTTTCCACACTTGCAGATATTATCCCAGCTTGTCGGAAACCTTTTGAAAGTTACATTGAGAGAATTTTACCGCATGTTTTCTCACGGCTAATTGATCCAAAGGAATCAGTAAGGCAACCATGCTCGACGACACTGGATATTGTAGATAAAACGTATGGGGTGGATTCACTTTTACCAGCTTTGCTTCGTTCGCTAGATGAACAAAGATCACCCAAGGCAAAATTGGCTGTTATTGAGTTTGCAATTGGTTCTTTCAAGAAGCATGCTCTAAATGGTGAGGGCTCTGGCAACACTGGCATTCTTAAATTATGGCTTGCTAAGTTGACACCATTGGTGTATGATAAGAATACAAAACTCAAGGAAGCAGCTATAACGTGCATTATATCAGTTTACTCTTATTTTGATTCAGCAGCAGTTCTTAACTTTATTCTGAGTTTGTCTATTGAAGAACAGAACTCCTTGAGACGAGCTCTAAATCAGAAAACACCTCGTATAGAAGTTGACTTGATGAACTTTCTGCAGAATAAGAAAGATCGTCAACGCTCTAAATCCTATTATGATCCCTCTGATGTTGTTGGAACATCTTCTGATGAAGGATATGTTGGAGCCTCGAGGAGTCACTTGTATGGAAGATACTCCTCTGGCTCAATTGATAGTGATGGTGGCAGGAAGTGGAGTTCTGGTCAAGAGTCAACACATAATATAAATGTTATGGGTCAAATAGCTAATGATACTCCGGAACGCTTGTATCATGATCTCGAGAGGGGTTCTAACATGGAGCGTAATCCAAGATCCAGTGATGTAAATTACGGGGTCCGCATTCCCAGTGATAATCTGGAATCCTGGAACACCAGGCCGGATAATATCAACAGCGTGAATGTAGAGGTTTCATCCTCGCCACGTGATATGAATGGGATGGCTAAGACTGAGCATCTAAGGGTCTCTGCAGGGATTAATATCGATAATGGGTCTCTTGGCCGTCCGAAACTTGAAGCAAACAGCAAATCTGTTCCAGATACAGAACTGAGCATCCCACAAATCCTTCATCTGGTAAGTTCTTCGAAATTCACCATTTCTCTCACAACCCTCTTCCTCTCTATGAACTTAAACTTTTGGATTTCTTCTAAAAGAGTAATATATATCAGTTAATATATTTTATGTAATGGGCTGACTTCTTTGAATATTTATTTGGTAGATTTGCAACGGGAATGATGAAGGCTCTAATGCAAGCAAGCGTGGTGCACTTCAACAGCTAGTTGAAACTTCTGTGGCAAATGATCATTCCACTTGGACCAAGGTATGATCACTTTCTACATTATTGCTTGGTATATTTTCTTCTGTGGTTGAATTTTATTTGTCAGATTGAAGAAGATCCAAACATGATTTTTTTTTCTGTAATTCTAGTGAGTACCGTAGACTGTGCTTGGCCTGGAAAATGACCATTTACATGGTTTTCTGTATGTTTTCAGTACTTTAATCAGATTTTGACAGTTGTACTTGAGATATTGGACGACTCAGATCCATCTATTAGGGAGCTTGCTCTAGTTTTGGTGGTAGAGATGCTGAAAAATCAGGTCTTATGTCCTTTTATGGTACATTTTATGGGCATCATACTGCCTTCATTGAAATTTCTTGACTAGTCTTTTCTTTCCTCAGAAGGACCCAATGGAGGATTCTGTCGAGATTGTAATTGAAAAACTGCTCCATGTTACAAAGGATCCTGATGCAAAAGTAAATCTTACATATAGCTTGTAATTAATTGTTTCTGTTTCAGTTTCACCGGATCTGACTTTTTGTTTCCTACCCAGGTTGCTAACGAGGCAGAAAGTTGTTTGACTTTGGTTTTGTCTCAGTATGATCCATTCAGATGTTTAAGCGTACGTATATCGTAATTTTATATAATTTAAACTTACTACAAACGCAATGTTTTAACCTTTTGTTTGCCCATTCAGGTCATTGTCCCTTTATTGGTCACGGAAGACGAGAAAACTCTTGTCACATGCATAAACTGTTTGACAAAGGTGCCACTTCTTTTTTACTAGTAACTTCGTCAGGAGTTCAGTCTACCCCCTTTGCATTTAACTAATTAGTAACATTCTTCAAGTCCATTTGGTAGTATAATTTATTGTACACAGCAGTTCATGCATCATTTAATTATATTTACTTATTTAGAAAAGAAATTCCATTAAGATTTCTTCTTTTTCAGTTATATCCCGTGATTTATTGCATACATAATCAAAGTTAATCAAAATAATGGCAAAAATATGCCATAGTTATAACATCATTACAGATTTCATTTTTAGGAATTAAAGGACATAAATAGATGATATTAAGTTGTTCCGTCATGATCTGAAATTAAACTTCGGCCTAGCTAATCATTTGTTTTACTTTTACAGTCATCTGTGTGAATTTATTCATGGTTTATATTATGTTTATGTTTAAATTGGCAATGACATTGCTTTATGCTTTTCCATTGTTGTTGCAGCTCGTGGGCAGGCTCTCTCAAGAGGAACTAATGGTCCAATTACCGTCATTTTTACCTTCTATTTTTGAAGCTTTTGGAAACCAAAGTGCCGACGTTCGCAAGGTATTGTATTTGTTTGAATTTTGAATTAAGTGGACCGTTTGCATGATCTGGTCTACTCTATGGTATCTATAATTTGAAGTCTAAACAGATATTACTATTAAGAAAAAAATAATGGTGAAGAAACAAACAACCAGACTTTCTTGCAATCATTACTGGTCGAATAATTCCCTTTTTCGACTATCTGTAGGCCTGACATTTTCTACATTATTGTAATATCTTCACTGTGTTGAGGCTATGTTTGCTTGTATCTGTTTACATTTTGACTTGAACTTTTGGTCTCCAGACGGTTGTTTTCTGTTTAGTGGACATCTATATTATGCTTGGTAAAACATTCTTGCCATACCTGGAGGGACTTAACAGTACACAGTTGCGATTAGTAACAATCTATGCCAACCGGATATCACAGGCCAGGACAGGCACTCCAATAGAGGCAAATAATGAGTAGCTGTCTTATTACCTTGTTACCGAACAGATTGCGGGTTTAGGAAATCTTTTTTCTTAGTATTTTTTTTATTTGATTTTTTATCATTCATTCATTGTAAATCTTGTGTATTATGCAGTGTGCTGCATTTTATAGGGTGGGCTTGATTTCTCCCGTTAGTTAATATGTAGAACATACACCTTGTTCCTTTAATTTAAGTTTGGGTTTGGGGTTGCGAGTGCTGTTCAATGTTATTATTCTGTTATGCCAATGATTCACCGCATATCTGGGGCAATTATTGTTGTGTGTATACAAGTTGTTTAAATTTTGTTAGTTGTGTTTTGATGTAGAACTTGTGATGTGGTTGGTGTGTAATATATGTTGATCCATGTAGTTTCATTAGCAGTGATTTCAAGTTGTTATCATTGGCCTGTTTAATGTTAGGGGCTATTAAATTTGTATTTTATAAATATCTGATGTTAGTACAGCTCGTATCTTGGTTTTGTGCAAAGAGTATTAGAGCTAAAGAGATGCTACTTATTGATTAGGCATGTAGATTCCAAACTTAAAGGTTGGTAGATACCATTAACAGATTTGTGATCGATAATTACCATTTTTCCTATATTTGCTATTCAATTTACGAGCAATAGATATTGGTGTCAAGAATCTCAGGGTGAGCTAATGTATGCTTTACTGAACTTTTACATAAAAACGAAACAATGCAAGTAAACAAATAAACACCTTTGAGTCTTCGAGTTTCTATAGCTGGTCCGCCATTGTAGTTACCGGAGATAACTGGTGTCTTTTTGTAACTGGTGCACCATCGTAGTTGCTTGAAGTTGAAACAAATGGTGGGTCGTAGTAGTTGCTTATAGCAACATTATTTTTCATTTTAATGCAATTGAACAAAAAGGTTCACGAGTCCTTATTTAATTGTAGCTACATTTTTTTTGTTGCTAATTATTTGTAGCTTCTTAATTTTTTCAAACTTGTACAAATCTTGATATGTTTTGATTCGTTTTAATAAAATATAATCAATGATTACTTAGCATTCAGCAATGATAAACACAACTTGGAATCCAACCCAAGAACGTATGAATTTGGATTTGAACTGATTAATTTTTCCGGAAATTAATTTGTTTTTAGGAAAACAATACAAACTTAAAAACAAAAAAAAACCCAGCCCAAAATCTTCTTGACGAGGCCCAATAACTCTTGTCCCTCGTCCAAGTCAAGTGTCGTTCAACAAAACCCTGAACCCTAATAAAACACACACACTCTCTCTCTCTCTCTCTCTCTCTCTCTCTCTCATTCTTCGACAATGTATCGCTTCGCCACCAAGCTCGCCTCCAAATCTCTGTAAGTATATGTATACATACGCACATATATTCACAATTTTCACCAAAAATTAAGTTAATATGTTTTTATTTTTTTTGTTTTGTGATGAATTTGTTTTGTAGGATTGCTAGGAATGCTAATCAACAGGTAAATATCTTATTTCTTGTTAAATTTCCCACCTTTACAACAAATTACTTTTTTAATTATAGTTTCTAATTTTTTTTTGATTTTTTATTAATTTTATTGGGAAATGTGTGATTACAGTTTGCTAGTAGATTAGCTTGGAGTCGTAATTATGCTGCGAAAGATATTAAATTTGGTGTTGAAGCTCGAGCGATGATGCTTCGAGGCGTTGAGGAGCTTGCGGATGCTGTTAAAGTTACCATGGGGCCTAAAGTATGTTGTTTTTCGATTCTTGCTGGTTTTTCGGGTTTTTGTTTTATAAGTTTAGTTTACGTGGACCTCGTTAATCTTGTTTCGATTAATTGGAGAGATGATAGGTTTCCGTGTTTGTATCTAGTTAGTGCATTAACTGTTTTAGTTTTAGGAATGGTGTTTTTTTATATGAATTGATTGTGTTTTATTCGGCTAAGAGTTGATTGGTTATTGTTTTAATGTTTTCTTTAATGTTGCGATTTCCTTTATAGTATAAACTACTAGGTTAACGTGGTTAAAAATTGAACTGATATTAAAGCTGAGAATGCTGCATTTAAGCGAGTATAAATGTATCTATACTATACAATAAGTAAACTAGGGGATAATTGGTAGTTTGGTAGTTTGGTTCAACCCTATTTTTTAGCCATTATTTTAGTTCAATTAAAAATAAATTTAATTCATATTTTATCTACCTAAAAACATTCCCGGGTAAGCAAAGATTTAGCCGAGAGTTTTGATCGAGAGGAGTAGCGTGTGTGTGTGTGTTTTTTTTTAAAATTTTACTAACAGGAGAGTGTTTAACAAGAGAGTATAAATGTATCATTGAATAAAAGGATGATATACTGCGACTACTAGAGGTGTGTACATTGCTGAAGATTCCCATAACTTTAAATTGCTATGGATTATGGAATTCTGTTTGTTTTTTAGGTTTGTAAATATGATACCGTTAAATAGCTATTGTTGATATTATTATTGATTCTTTTTTTTTTTTTCTCACTGATTTTCTGATAGGGGCGCAATGTTGTCTTGGAACAAAGTTATGGGGCTCCTAAAGTGACAAAAGATGGTGTCACTGTTGCAAAGAGTATTGAGTTCAAAGATAGAGTCAAAAATGTTGGTGCTAGCCTTGTAAAGCAGGTTGCAAATGCTACAAATGATGTTGCGGGGGATGGTATGATTTCATATAAGTTAACTAGTGTTTTTGAAAGCAGATAGTGCTCCTTGCGAGATAATTTTAGTTGAGTGAAACCGTGGACATTATTAGCTCTTGAATAAGTATAACTAATGGTACAATGCTCTTTTTTACATGTCTACAGGTACCACCTGCGCAACAATCCTCACGCGTGCAATATATTCAGAAGGGTGCAAATCTGTGGCAGCTGGAATGAACGCAATGGATCTCAGACGTGGAATCAATATGGCTGTTGATGCTGTTGTGACAAACTTGAAGAGCAGAGCACGGATGATTAGCACATCCGAGGAAATAGCCCAGGTTTGCACTTTTATAGCTCTAAGGAGTATTGGGAGGCTTTTTGGTTGTTGAATTTTCCCATAAATACTCAAGTCAAGAGTAAGGTCGCAATTTTTCATTGACCGAATAATTTGTTTGCTTTGTCTTGTATTAAAAGGTTGGCACGATATCAGCAAATGGAGATAGAGAAATTGGAGAACTTATTGCCAAGGCCATGGAAAAAGTTGGCAAAGAGGGAGTTATTACCATCGCTGTAAGTTTTCCATTAATTTTTTTTCCTTGTAAATCCGATGCTAGTTCCCATTTGGATTAAACAGATGGTTATTAAACAGATGGTTATTAATTATTATTGTAGAATTTTAAAATTTTTATCCTGCTTTGGCCATTATGAGCTGTTATATCATTAAAATGGTCACTGGTACCCGCTACTGAACATCATTTACTATGCCTTTACAATGTTCCCTCGAATACAGTCTGACATGTTTCTAGTTACATTTTGATTTTTATTGGCTAGGACGGTAGTAGCTTGCTACCTGTTGTTAAGTTGTGACTTGGGAGTACTAACTATATAATCTTGTCTAATTCATCTTTATTTTAAGTTGGGATGATAAGTTTTCCTTCTTATCTTTCTACTTTAGTAAGCCACTGACTGTAGCTTCAGTTTTTTGATTACTTCTATGACCTTGCTCATGTGGTTGCCAATACAAGAGAGCAATCAGGTGAGACTTTTTCATGCAGAGATTAAGTTTAAATTCTATTGTTAATTTATTCTCCATGGGAAACTGTTTCAGGATGGGAAAACTCTGTACAATGAACTAGAAGTGGTTGAGGGAATGAAGTTGGATAGAGGCTACATTTCTCCTTATTTCGTAACCAATCCGAAAAACCAAAAATGTGTAAGCTATTTTATTTTTATCAAAGCCATGTCTTTTCTTAATCTACGTGTAGTGGATCTCATTTTCTGTGTGTTTGGTTTGTAGGGTTATAGTTTTTTGATATTTCGGATTTTTTTAATTGTGCATCATTCAACTCTTAATAAATGTTTTGTATTTTTTGGGGTCTTATTCCTGGACAGGAATTGGATGATCCATTGATTTTGATTCACGAGAAAAAAATATCCAACTTAAATGCTGTGGTGAAAGTGCTCGAGTTGGCCTTGAAGGTAGAGATTGTGGTTAATAAAATATCTCTGTCTTCTTTTTTCGAGTTATTTATCAGTTTTACTGTGTATTTGCAGAAGCAAAGACCGTTGTTGATAGTTTCTGAAGATGTCGAAAGTGAAGCATTAGCAACTCTCATATTGAATAAGCTTCGAGCTGGAATTAAGGTTTATTAAGACTCTTTTTTGGAAAAGAGACTATGAATGGTTTCCTTCATTACAGGTAGTTTGCTATATAAGTATACATTTTTCGTGATGTTATTTTGGGTATGGATATGTATGTAGGTTTGTGCCATAAAAGCCCCTGGATTTGGAGAGAACAGGAAAGCAAGTTTGCAAGACCTTGCGGTCCTCACTGGAGGCACAGTAAGCATATCTTGATTTTAATCTATATGGCGCGAATACATATCTAATGTGGCAATGCTGCTTACTAATTTTTTTTTCTTAATTTTATGTGTATCTCATAGGTCATAACCGATGAGCTTGGTATGACCCTTGAAAAAGTTGGAATTGAAATGCTTGGGTCTTGCAAAAAGGTGGAAACCTACTCAGTTCTCTTTCCCTTAACAAATTCTCCCTGATTAATGACAATTTGCTCATGCATTTTAACGTCATGTCTATCTCCCGTTTTGTGTACGAGCATTTCCTTGAATATTCTTGCTAACTTCTGAGCTCCAATATCTGGCTACTTTTAGGTTGCCATTTCAAAGGATGATACCGTTATCCTTGACGGGGCAGGTGACAAGAAAGCTATCGAAGAACGATGTGAGCAGGTTTGTGCTCATTTACTAGTTATTTGAATTCTGTTTAGTTTCCAATCAATTTGTTTCTCTGTTGCATGTTTGAAATTTTTCGCTGACAGGTAAGATCATCAATTGAGTTGAGCACATCTGATTATGATAAGGAGAAGCATCAGGATAGGCTAGCGAAGCTTTCTGGTGGCGTTGCCGTCTTGAAGGTCGGATTCTCTTAGCAAGAGTTTCCTTGTGCAATTATGTAAGATCAATCAAATCATAATCAAGCTAAAACAGTGATTTCAATTTGAGCTTTGACAGATTGGAGGAGCCAGCGAAGTTGAGGTTGGCGAGAAGAAGGACAGAGTAACCGATGCCTTAAATGCTACAAAGGCCGCAGTTGAAGAAGGAATAGTACCAGGTAAACTCAAATATTTCGTTCTCATAATTCATGACTATGAGCATATATTAAGTTGGTGGTTATGTTTGCAGGTGGTGGTGTAGCTCTTCTTTATGCCTCAAAGGAACTTGATAACCTGCATGCTGCCAATTTTGATCAGAAGATTGGTATTCAAATTATTCAAAGTGCTCTCAAGGTCTGTCATCTGAGTACATCACCAATTTTAAGTTTTTTTTTTTGTTGTCGCAAAAAAGTTATTAGTGCATAGTTAAATTGATTTATTTTTTGGTTTGTTAGAGTAACGTGATATTTAGTTACTGAATTCTGCCGGACATTCTTAAATAATGCCTGAAAAGTAGTTGAATATGCTCAAATATTCAATGTTTTTTTAATAAATTCAATTGGTATCTAAAGTTGCGATAAGTTGAAGTGTTGAACTTTTAGGAAGTTTGGGTTGAAATGCCTATTTATTATCAGAAATTATTGACTCGAGAATGTCTTGTCTAGGCACCTGTGCATACAATTGTTTCCAATGCTGGAGTTGAGGGAGCTGTTGTGGTGGGTAAGCTTCTGGAGCAGGATGATCCTGATCTTGGATATGATGCTGCTAAAGGTTTCTTTCCTCCCTCCAGTTTTCTAAGAAATGTAATGTATGTAGTTGAATCATTTGAAATGTTGATATTCCTTTTTGTTTGTTTTTCTGTTGCCCTTTTTGCGCTAGGTGAATATGTGGATATGGTCAAGGCTGGAATCATCGACCCATTGAAGGTCATCAGGACAGCTTTGGTAGATGCTGCAAGGTAAATTAGTATTTTTTTTTTATTTGGCTAAATGGCAAATTAGTTTACGTTATTGAGAAGTTGTTTCTTTCAACTTAAGAATAAAGTTGAATTTACGTATGTGTTCTGTGGCAATGTAGTGTCTCGTCTTTGTTGACTACAACAGAGGCTGTCATAGTAGAACTTCCAAATGATGACAAGGAAATGTCAGCAGCAGGAGGTGGCATGGGAGGCATGGGCGGCATGGGTTTCTAATTTTCATTAGCTGACATATCTGTAACTTTTCTCAGTGACGATACGACCATAAAAAATGAGATGTAGAGGAGAACTTATATTAGGTGAAGTTTATTATAATTTACCCAGGCGCCTCTTTAATTTTCAATTTTCATTTTGTATTAATATATAAATGCTTCTCGGAAAGTCTAGTACTGGCACAATCGTACCGAGAGCCAAGCCTTTAGGAATGCCTAAAAGCAACTGCCTTTCCTTGCTCCCATTTGTATATTTCCCCATGTTGTACAAGTTTTACCATCGAATCTAGATTCATTTTGCCAAATACAGAGGCAGAATATTTTTTGTATTTATCTTTTGGGGATGTTCTCCTCTATTTATGTTCTATCGCATATTTGATTTCCTTACTTACCAACTAGGTAAACTTTGTTTCACTTTGGAATGATCGAGTAGAATATTAAGGCAGTGTTCTAGTATTTTTCTTGGTCTAACATATTGGCCTCTTAGTTGAACAACTGCTTCTAGGGTTTTTATTATTAAACATGGGGCTGGGAAAAAAATCCGGAAAATTTGATATTTGTCCGAAATATTTGCGTTCGTATCCGGAAAAAAGCGGATATTATTCGTATTCGGAGTCAACCGGATATTATCCGTATTTGAATCCGGAGTTTAGGATGCGGATATGGATATAGGCGCATCCGTATCCGAAAATATCCGTATTCGAAATGAATTATATATAATATATACTTTTAATTTATTTTTAATATATAATATATATTTTAATATATAATTACAGAATATAAGCATGCCTATAATTCTATCAAGATAATATAATAATATAGTCATCATTAATTATTAAAAATACAAATATAAGCATGTTTATACTAAGTTATGATTAATTTTTAAGTATTATAACACAACAATCAAGTAGCATAAGTGGTTTTAGTGTGACATTAGGAATTTAGGAAAGCAAAAAGAGCAACACTTGGGTTCAATTCCCATCTCATGCAATAATTTTGGACTGCTAGTGGGGGATCCGGATTCGTTCGGGTATTATCCGTATCCGGTTCAGTCGGATATTTCCGGATCCGGATACGGATTCAGATATCATTACTGATTGCCGGATTTGGATACGGATATGGCCATATCCGGCTCCGTATTATCTGTTTCCCACCCCTAATTAAACATAGAGTTAATAGCATTTTACACCCTCTAATTTTCGTTCAAAAACAAAATTATACAATCATTTTGCGAAAATCAATTCACTACCCTTAACTTTCAAAATTAGATGCAACATGCACCTCTTTCATGTTTTTCCATTAAAAAAAATTGGTTATCATTAACATTATGAGGGGTAAAATTGGAATATTTGCATATCATTTAAATGATTTTAATGTTAAAATTTTCAAATTATACTAAAAGCTAGAATTTGAAATAACAAAAAAAAAATTAATTTCAATTGTTTTGAATTTTACTGATATCAATTTTTGAAAATTATAAATTATATTCTATGATAAATTTTATGATTAATTATGATTATATATATTTAAATATAAATTTCGCTTGATAAATATTTTTAAATTATTTAGTGTGATGATTATTTCATTGCATTAATAACAAAGAGACTCTATATTAATTGTTTAATTAATATAATTTTTCATTTAAAAAATGCATTAATATAAAAATTTTAGTTAATTTGAAATTTTAGTTATTTATATTATGGTTCAAATTCCAACTTTACCCCTCCAAATATTAAAGGAAGTAAACATTTTTAATAAAAAATTGTCAAAGGGGTGCAAGTTGCATTCGATATTCAAAGTTAAGGGTAGTGAATTGCTTTTGGCAAAATGATTGTATAGTTTTGTTTTTGAATGAAAGTTGGAGATTGTAAAATGCAATTAACTCTTAAACATAATAAAACTTAACACTAAGCTCATTCACCATTAGTGTATTAGAAATTGATAATTTACGCAATGTAGATTTATGAAGTTGAGTACAGTGTGCTTCGACCTCCACGTCATCATCCAGGATGGCAAATGCTAGCCGTCATCTCTAGTTAGTTACATTTCTATTATAAATACTTTCTATCTTGTAACTTTCTCACTAAGTCTTCACAATGTAAACTCTAAATCATTTATGTTATTAGCTCCATTGTTGAGCATATGTAGATACAGTATTATCAATGAAAGTTCAGTTTACTTTGCTACGTTCTTCTCTATTTACTTGTTGATTCCGCTGCATATTACGAAAATTAATATGGTATCAGAGCCGACGGTGCCGATTCGTTACTTACTACAAAGTTTCTGATCTTGTTCTTCGTGCTTGTTGTTTTCTCCGGTTGTCATCTCCGGCGTAGAACTGTCATCTCCGGTGTTCTCTACCGCAATTGATATCTTAATCGCTATCACGATCGAACTCAGATTTTCTTAAATCTGCTAAACTCAGGTGTTCAATTTTCATAACTGTGAGCATTTACATATCGTTTTCTTGATCTGCTATTCGTACTATTCGTACATTTTTTTTTATCTGTTCTTGATCATTTTGATCTGTTCTTGATCTGTAGTTGTTTTTCTTGTGAACTTTTGTGCTGATCTTGTTTTTTTTTCTGTTGATGGTTTGTTTCGCAATCGCAAATTTCTTTGTTTCACAATCAAAATCAGGTTTCATCCTCATAATACTTCGATTAATCACAGAATTTTTGTAATTTCTTGTTCGTTTCTTGATTCCGATTGATTACTTGTTCGCTTGCTCCGATTGATTGTTTAGAACAATCTATTGATTTGTTCATCATTGATCTTCTGGTTTGTTTATCTGACTGATCTGTATTAGTTTGTTCTGGAGATTTGTTCAATTCCAGTTGTTTCTTCCTACACACAATCTGTTTGATAAATTGTCACAATGAGTTTATCTACAATACTTGATCTCTGACTTTCGCAATTGGTTGAATGTTGCTATCCTAAACCAAACTTGTTGATTGATTCTCGATCTGTTCTACAAATTCCAAACACTAAACTTCTTTACGAATTCCTAAACTCTTTTGATTCTAAACTCTACATTCTAGAGTTCTAAGCCTACTTTGTTAGGTTTCTAAACTGAATTCTGAACTTGATGATTACTTTGTAATCATTTTTCTGATATGGCCGTTCGAGTCATGACGTGGCTCTGCGAGGTCATAATTTCTAAGCTCCATTGGTGAGTTCTAAGCCTCTTTGTAGGTTCTGATTGTTGTCCGTGTTTTGGCAACAAAATTTGATACATTTTGTTCTGAGATTAAATCCCTGTGGATTTCTCAATCCTAAATTCTGTTTTTTTTTCCGAAGCTACAATGTCTGTTCATTGATACTTCTGGGTTACATGTTATGTTGAAGTATGTTCTTACTGAAGCATGTTCACCTTACGGGGAATACTGAGTTACTGTTTTAGTGAGTTACTAAATTGGTTGACTGAGTTTCTACCTACTACTGAGCTTCTATCTACTGAGTTTCTAGCTGTTGTCTTTATCCTTTCCAAAATGGGTGATGTCATGTACTCCATTGTGCTGTCAAGCTAAGCGATTGTGATGTGACTGTCAAGAACTTGCTGTCAAACTTCAATGTGCCATGTTACTGAGCTGTTATACATAGTAGTTCCTGATGAGAATGTGCAACTCAGCCTCATGCCTCACCTCATGCCTAGCTGCTGTTACTTCCAAGTTCCAAGTTGGTACTGTGTTTATTGTTAAGCTCAGAACTCTATTATGAGTTTCTAAGTTCTGTTATACTGAAAGTTGCTGAAAGTTGTTGTCAAGGACTTGCTGAGTTTACTGTGTACATTCCAGTTTCAAGTTGGATGCATCTGCATCAAAGTTCATCAATCACCTACCAAGTTCATCATGCGCTTGTGCTACAAAGAAGTTGTGCTACATCTACCAACAAAGTTGCTGTCAAGAGCAAAGTTGTTGTCAAGAGCAAAGTTGATGTCAAAGTTTCATCTGTTATCCGTTGATAGCTGAGCTGTTATCCGTTGACAACTAGCTATCCGTTGACAGATTAGCTATCCGTTAACAGTTACATCCGTTGACACATCTCTTGCTTACTGTCATTGTTTTTTCTACCGTTATCTTTTCTGTACTACAAGATTGTTCAAGTTGAAGGTTTTCAGATTCTTCCAACCTCCAACTTGAGGGGGGATGTTGAGTACAGTGTATGTGCTGTGTGCTTCGACCTCCACGTCATCATCCAGGATGGCAAATGCTAGCTGTCATCTCTAGTTAGTTACATTTATATTATAAATACTTTCTATCTTGTAACTTTCTCACTAAGTCTTCACAATGTAAACTCTAAATCATTTCTGTTATTAGCTCCATTGTTGAGCATATGTAGATACAGTATTATCAATGAAAGTTTAGTTTACTTTGCTACGTTCTTCTCTATTTACTTGTTGATTCCGCTGCATATTACGAAAATTAATAGAAGATAAGTTTGCATTGATAATTTATGGGTGAAAAAACTCAAGTGTATTAGAAATTGATGTTGAACAAAGAGAGTATAAGATATTGAATTGAAAACACCTGATATAATGACGATTCTCAACAAGAACAAATGAACAAGAACGATATGAAAAACTGTAGTGATTTAACAAAGATGATGAACATGGTGAAGCGCTTTGAATCAACAAAGATCAGGTCAGAACCACAATTAACATACTTTGAAGAAGTCTGATACCATGTTACGTTCTATGAATTGACTATACTAGCTTATAACTCGTGCAAAACACGTGTTACTTTTAAATATTTTTAAAATTAAATAATTAAATAAAATAGAGTATAATAATTTATTATGGATATAATTTAACTTTGTAATATTAGTTAATAAAATTATTAGTAATAATAATAGTTATTTAATAAATGATATGTATTGATTAGAACTAATAATATAAAATCTTAATGTAAATTTGTTGTTGATGGGATTCGAACCTTGGATTGTTGATGGGATTCGAACCTTGGATCTTTAGAAGAGGAATTTAAATATAGAATATATCATATTATTAGATCGGCTATCATCTATTACTAAATTTCTAACGGTCACTATTCTTTTAGAAGGTTGAACCAAACAACCAAATTATACCCCTGTTTGCTTATTATATATTAGTATAGTATAGATATAGATAAGTATATATTTATAAAAGCACGGGTTACTTTTAATTTTTTATAATTTGTTTATAGTGTAGTATAATTTGTTTATAGTTTTTATAATTTTAATATGCTAATGAAAGAATTTGAACCTTCCATCTATGTATATAATAATTTTTAGTATTAAATATAAATTAATATGTTGGCGAGAATTGAACCTTAGACCTTTGTATATAACAATTTTTAGTATTTTTGAATCTAACGATCATGATCTATTTGAGTTTAAGATCTAACGGTTGGGAATGAGGGATAACCAAAAATGAGGGATAACAAAAAATAGGGGTTAACCAAACTACAAATTATACCTCAATTCTCTTATTATAGTATACTAGCTTATAGCCCGTGCAAAGCACGGGTTACTTTTAATTTTTTATAATTTATTTATAATATAATATAATATTTTAAATATTAATTTAAATATGTTATTGATTCGAACCTTACATCTTTATATATAATGCTTTTTAGTATTAAATATAAATTAATATGTTATTGGCGGGAACGGAACCTTGAACCTCTGCATATAACAACTTTTAGTATTGTTATATCTAACGATCATGATCTATTTGAGTTGCTGATCTAACGGTGATAAATGAGGTATAACCAAAAATGGGGATAACCAAAAAAGGGGTAACCAACTACAAATTATACCCCCTTTTGCTTATTATAATATAGTATAGATATACTAGTTTATAACCCATACAAAACACGGATTATTTTTAAATTTTATTCTTTTAATAATTTAAAATAATTGATATTTTTTTATTTTTTCAAAAATTTTAATATGTAAATGTAATAATATGTGGTTAATGAATTTACATTTATTTATATTTTAAAAATTAATATCATAAATATTAATTTTGAATTATTCTTGTTGGGAATTAAACCTTATATTTTTGTGTAGAAATTTTTTAACATTGTATCCAAAGATTTTTACAAATTTGAGTTGAAAGATCCAACTATTGTTATTAGAAAGAAAAATCAAAATAACCAAAAATCCAAAATAACATGTCAACCAAAATACAAATTATATCATGTTTTGGTTATTATAATTTAATATAGATTTAATTTTAATAAAATACAATAATAATTTAAATATTATCAATCATTTAAAAAAAAATTATATTATTTCAATATCTTTCTTGATTTATCTTTATTTATATATGGCTTCTATATGATTTTATTCCCATATAAGTTATATTTCTTGTTATAATGAATTTTTACAGAGAAAATAAAGAATCCTTAAATACGAAGAAGTAAAAGAAAATATGATCAAATTATAATTTAAAATATGATATTCATTAAGTTTTAGATGCTCTATTTACTATTTGTGCTCTATTTTGAGTTCTAAAAATTAGAATGATTTTACATCAAGTGATATATCTCGGGTTCTAAAAATCAAAATGATTTTACAGCCTAAACGAAACTCACAAAATATATTACTCCCTCTGTCCCACTTAAACTGGCTTGTTTGACTTTTTCTGGTCAAATTCACCAAACTTTGAATGAATTTTAAAAATTATCGATTTTTGTTTTTATAAATCTAAAAAATGTAGATGATAATAGATGATCTATATTTTCTTATCATATTTTTTTCATTAATTATATTTAACATATAATATACGTAATTTAAGTTACAAAATTGGTAAATTTGACCAAGAAAAGTCAAACAAGCTAGTTTGAGTGGGACAGAGGGAGTATATTTTAATGATAGTTTAACAATTTTTTCCCAATCAAAACTATCCGGAAACTGAATGAAGAAAGTGACGACTTTTTATGTAAAGAATTCCATTCAATTTAGGTTATCAAAAAAATCATATTTAACATTTGAATGTAGTTTTATTAATAATGAAATAATTTTTTTAATAGGGTATTTACTAATATATCACTTTTTCTAAAATTTGTTTTTGTGATTTTAACATTTCTCAAAATATTTGTAAAAAATTTGTTTTAAAAAAAACAATTTCCTAAAATACCCACTTTTATAAAACTAGGGATTTTTGCCCGCGCTACGCGCGCTCTCTAATTTTTTATTTTTATACAATTTTTTTAAATTTTAAATATAAAAAAATGTTATATTAATTTTATTAATAACAAACATTGATTTTAATTTATAACATGTAAGAATTGTGTGTATAAACATACGTGCTTTTCACAATAAATTTAATCAAAAAATTTTAGTAGTAACATATCATAAAAACACAGATAAGTATGAGTTGACATTCTATTAATTTGAAGTATGAGTTGTGTACATAAGTTTTTATTATTTTTGACAATAAAGGTGATGATATTTAAATTAAATAATTTTGTGAGAATTGTCAACACAGTTATATTTATATTATAGGAAAAGGAATTGAACAAATATAATTTATTATTTGAACTGTGAATCTCATTTTCTAACTATACGAAGCGAAAATTTGGTTTGCTCATTAACATTAATTAAAATTTAATATAGTAACATAACTTCATAAATATTAGTTTTATTAAATTTCTTCAAAAGACAAACTACAATAACTTTATTTACAATCACATTCTAAATATAATTAATTTTCACAATTTTTAAACTTTAAAATTAGTAAATTTGGAGACGGGTGTATCTATCTCAATTAATAAGGCTCACTTTAATCCGTTTTTGGTGAAAAATTCTCTTTGTAATTTCAAATACTATGAAGCAAAAAAATAATTTTTAATACTAAAATTTTCATATAATAACATGACTTCATAATATATATTTTTATTAATATTCTTGAAAACATAAACTACAATAACTTTATTTACAATCACATATATAGAGATTTTTGCCCGCGCTACGCGCGTTCTAAAAAATATAATAAATTTATTAAATTTTGATATCATATTTTAAAAGATTCTATTATTTTCATGAATCATAATATTGATCTCATCCAATTTATAGATATAATGTATTAAAAAAATTGAGTTAAAGGTTTCTCGGCATCGTCGTGAGTTAAAGGTTTCTCGGGATCGCCGTTCGCAATTTAAACACAATAAAATTATAAAAAATAACATAAAAAAGAATTAAATACTAAAAACAAAGTTTCAAGTTTAATTATTTTATAATTTGTAGATTCGTTACAAATTAATTATCCGTAAAGAAAATACAAAATTTTATTTAAGATTAAACCTATTTTATCAGCTAACTTCCAAAAAAAATCATGCATATCTCGTGAACACCATCGCATAATCTTCACATAATACAGCAAGACTCGTGCACCATTCACTAACCGTGCACCATTCATTACCTGTCTACACAAAAATAAGTTTAAAATGGTCCTAATCTTCACTTCCATGAAAATGAGTCTACAGAGTCAAAGTCAATTTTGAAGTTAAATCATTTCCAGGTACTCCACTTAAAGTAAAATCTGAATAACACTTTATTATAAGAAAATAGAAGACTACTTTAAAAATATATTGTAATTTCTACTTGATTGAAATAAACTATATAATTTTAAACTATTCATTGTTAGCTTCTCTTCATAATCTTTGTATTTAAAATTTAAATTTTCTGTTGACTCTTTGTAAATTTAATTTATACTCTTCATAGATTAAAATTTATTTTATAATGAACTTTTATTTCATTTTCAAACAATAAATTAAGTTATATTATATAAATAATCTTATGCCAAATTGTTTATATTAAAAGAGATAAAAAATGATGTATAAAATTTTAAATTGTGCAACAATTTCACATCCTTTTCTTGAAAATATTCATAAAATCTGTAAAATATAAATATTTATTTACATCTGGTCATAATTGCTTCATAATATATTTTTTTATTAATATTCTTGAAAACATAAACTACAATAACTTCATTTACAATCACATATATAGAGATTTTTGTCCGCGCTACGCGCGTTCTAAAAAATATAATAAATTTATTAAATTTTGATATCATATTTTAAAAGCTTCTATTATTTTCATGAATCATAATATTGATCTCATCCAATTTATAGATATAATGTATAAAAAAATTGAGTTAAAGGTTTCTCGGCATCGCCTAACGGCGATGCCTCGCAATTTAAACACAATAAAATTATAAAAAATAACCTAAAAAAGAATTAAGTACTAAAAACAAAGTTTCAAGTTTAATTATTTCATAATTTGTAGATTCATTACAAATTAATTATCCGTAAAGAAAATACAAAATTTTATTTAAGATTAAACCCATTTTATCAGCTAACTTCCAAAAAAAAATCATGCATATCTCGTTAACACCATCGCATAATCTTCACATAATGCATGCACAATTCATTGACAATGCACCATTCATCACCCGTCTACACAAAAATAAGTTTAAAATGGTCCTACTGAATCTTCACTTCCATGAGTCTACGGTCAAGTTAAATCATTTCCGGTACTCCATTTAAAGTAAAATTTGAATAACACTTTATTATAAGAAAATAGAAGACTACTTTAAAAAATATATTGTAATTTTTACTTGATTGAAATAAACTATAAAATTTTAAACTATTCATTGTTAGCTTCTCTTCATAATCTTTGTATTTAAACTTTAAATTTTTTGTCGACTCTTTGTAAATTTTTTTTATACTCTTCATTGATTAAAATTTATTTTATAATGAACTTTTATTTCATTTTCAAACAATAAATTAAGTTATATTATATAAATAATCTTTATGCCGAATTGTTTATATTAAAAGAGATAAGAAAATGATGTATAAAATTTTAAATTGTGCAACAATTTCACATCCTTTTCTTGAAAATCTTCATAAAATCTGTAAAATATAAATATTTTTGTTTACATCTGGTCATAATTGCTTCATAATATATATTTTTATTAATATTCTTGAAAACATAAACTACAATAACTTCATTTACAATCACATATATAGAGATTTTTGTTCGCGCTACGCGCGTTCTAAAAAATATAATAAATTTTGATATCATATTTTAAAAGAATATATTATTTTCATGAATCATAATATTGATCTCATCCAATTTATAGATATAATGTATAAAAAAAATGAGTTAAAGGTTTCTCGGCATCGTCGTGAGTTAAAGGTTTTTTTGCATCGCCTAACGGCGATGACTCGCAATTTAAACACAATAAAATTATAAAAAAATAACCTAAAAAAGAATTGAGTACTAAAAACAAAGTTTCAAGTTTAATTATTTTATAATTTGTAGATTCATTACAAATTAATTATCCGTAAAGAAAATACAAAATTTTATTTAAGATTAAACCCATTTTATCATATCTTGTGAACACCATCGCATAATCTTCACATAATGGAGCAAGACTCGTGCACCATTCATTGACAGTGCACCATTTATCACCCGTCTACACAAAAATAAGATTAAAATGGTCCTACTAAATCTTCACTTCCATGAAAATGAGTCTAAATGGTCAAAGTCAATTTTCAAGTTAAATCATTTACAGGTACTCCACTTAATTAAAGTAAAATTTGAATAACACTTTATTATAAGAAAATAGAAGACTACTTAAAAAAAATATTGTAATTTTTACTTGATAAAAATAAAATATAAAATTTTAAACTATTCATTGTCTCTGTTATAGAAATCGGCCGATTTCTGAAAAATCGCCGATAAATCGGTCAAAAATCGGTCAAAATTTTGAAACCGATTCGGCCGATTTCGCAAAAATCGCCGATAAATCACCGATTTTTCAACCGAATCACCCGATAAATCGTAAATCGGTACCTCAACCGAATAGTTCCGATTTCCGAAATCTGCAACACTGTTCATTGTTAGCTTCTCCTCATAATCTTTGTATTTAAATTTTAATTTTTTTGTTGACTCTTTGTAAATTTAATTTATACTCTTCATTGATTAAAATTTATTTTATAATGAACTTTTATTTCATTTTCAAACAATAAATTAAGTTATATTATATAAATCAACTGTTCCATTTATTGTATGTTAATTTCTTATCCTTCATGTCCATGGAGATCATATCAATCCCTACACAATAATGATGTAAATTAGTATCGCAAGAACGGCTATCATGGATAGCAAATAATGAGGCTTTTATTCTCTCATTCCCCGCATTCATATTTTTAATCTTACACATCCTCGAATCCAAGCATAAGTGCATAATTGTTGGGATTATAGAAGAAAATGCAAAGGGGAAAATTATATATACTGCATATTAATACTTTATTGCTTGAATTTATGTATGATCATTATTGAAAATTTATTAATATTTTGATTATTATATACTTTTTAGTTAAGCACCCCAAATTTTTAATTTGATTTTAAAGCGTGAAATGTATATGTGGTATTATTAATTTAACAATGGTTTTTTTTTCAAATTTTAAAATTTATTAAAAAAATATAGGAGTTGATATAAGATTTTTTAATAAATAAAATTCTGTGCTTAAAAATGCAGTACGTTTACCAATTGTTAAATTTATTGTTAATATAAATTATAACATACGTAAATTATCTTAAAAATGGATGAGATCATTTACTTTTTTAATAATCTATATAAAAAATAGCTTTACAGTTTGTAACTAATAAAAAAAGTGAATAAAAACAAAATACAAACTTTTATATTTCAGCATAAAAATGAGTTGTTAGGATATTAATAATTAAATTGTGTAATTGCACCATATTGTAAAATGAAAACATGGGTAATTTTTATATTAAAATATCAAATTTAAAAAAAAAATGTATTTTGTTTAACTTTACATTTTTCGGTATTAATTTATGATTAATTAATAAAGTAAATAATTTAATTTAATTTGAAACCAAGTAGTGTAAAATATATACCTAAGCCTAATTAATTATTTGAGACTGTTATGATATTACTTTATATTCTTTTTTAAGATCACATTCTCTGAAATGATTTTTAATGATAATTTATTTACTTTAAATTTACTTTTGTCATACATCAAATTCCTTTCTTATTCCTTTTTTAAGAATTAAAGAATTAGGAATTTAGTTAAACAAAACATTTTTTATGATCTCCTTATTTAGCATACAATGACAATATAGTTACAAATTAATAAATTTAGTTTATTTGTTTGACAAATCTTTTCAAGTTTCAGAAAGCAACTAACTTAAACATGCGATAACAAATTTTGGCAATTTATTTAGTTGAAAAAGGATGCTACATTGCTACGGCATGTTTTAGCGTGGAATTATAAATTATAATTGATTTTTGGTTTTAATTCTTTTAATATATTAAAGATTCTAATATGTATCTTAAAGAATTTTGGAATTATGTAATATTTAATTTTTCATAATTACAAAGAATAATTTTTTATTAGTTAACTAAAATGCAAACTTTATTTAATCCAATTAAAAAGTATACTTATTCCTTTAGTTAGATCATTTTTGTAATACAATTGTTATTTTTCTTATCTTTCCTAATTATAAAAAACATGAAAGAATTTTAATTGTAAGAATGTTTGTATAATTATCATAAAAATCTCAAAATTTTTTATTAACTACATATATTGCACATTAAATAATGTTAAAGTTACACAAATATTTTTCACATGAATCAACATATATTTTTAAGGCTTTATATCTCCTAATCTAATATAAACTGCATACATATCTTTAAAAAAATAAATTGAAATGGAAGTATTAACATTAGTAACAGGAAGAATCACAGATGCAACCACAATGATGGTGAATTCCTTGGAAATATGCACTAAATTATGCTGTCAACATGAATTTTCACAATCTACCCTTACTTCTAAACCGTATCTTCCATGTTTCTCATACCATTGCTACAATTCACCCAGACTGATATCTGGCACAGAAATGCAGGAGAAATATCATGCAAACATATCTGACAGTTCACACTATTTGGTGACGTACAGATCACCGGAAGCAGAATGTAGAAATTTCTCACACTCAGCAACTGGACAACCTGTAGCCAACTGAATAACTTCAGAGGCTATTTGTGCTCTGTGAGAATCAGTCACTGCAAACAACTTGCTTGAGTTATTATCTGAAATGGATATGTGCTGGTTGCTAGATTCAGGAGCAAGACACTTTGTATATTTACTATTTTCTTTATTACTGGACAGACTGGACAGAGTCTGATTCCCAAAATTCTTAACCTGGAGCACGTTTGTCAAAGGTGAACTATTAACATCGTTAGAACCTTCCTGGTTGCATGTAGAATTAGAACTTGCAGGACAAATAGAACTACATAAATCAGAAACCAAGTCCTGTTCTATATTGTTTCTCTCAGCCCTAATTTCTTTAGCTGGTTCATCAATTTTCACACCCATTTCAGATAACTTTATTTAAAAACCCTTCCTCCGGACAATCATACGTCACACCAAGTCTCTTACTCACAGCATCCACTGCATCTTGATACTCATAGCTTCCAAACAATGGAAGCTTCTGAGACTCGGACCAATCCCTAAGCACATCATCTTGTGTTCTAAGCTATCCCACCTCCAACTGTTGTTCCTGCTTTTATGACAACTCTAGCATATATCTAATGTTAACAAACCTCCCTTCTCATGTAACTCATTATTTGATTGTGTCCTTCAATCTAAGGGAAGTCTTTAGCCACAAAATAATTCCCTTTTGGCCTTTTTCAAGAACCACCACCTTTTGTCCAGAACTTGCAAGAAGTGCAGCTTCTCCTCCACAACCAGAACCTACAATCACAACATCACATCTAATCCGAACCGGCGTTGCTTCTTCAGTCACTTCTAGGCCTTTTTGTTTAAGAGACACCATGTTTAATACCATTTTCAAGAGGTCTCTCCTTTTGTGGGTTGGCCGGTTATATTTTCTTCATTATCTACATGGTATCCAATTGCCTCACATCATATGCTGGACATCTGGAATTTTCATCAGTCTGCAATAAATTAATGTCCCGGATAAAAAATAAAAAGCTACACATTTAAAAGCTATAGCAGATTGATAATTAAAGAACACCCACCAAAAAGAATAAGAACACAAAAGAGCTCTACGGCAAGATCATTTGCCATTTAACATGTCCACTAACCTCTAAACAGTCCTAGACTCAATTTGTATCATAGGACTATAATGTACTTTGTATGAATCTATCAAATAGTTTTTACTTGTACTTTACAGATAAGGATATCAATCATACAACCATACTCTGAAATTACCTCCATTGGCATTTTTTTAATAACCCCCTCTAAATCTCTCAGCAAACCTGCACGACGAAGGAGATCAATCATACAACCATAGTGTTCAATCTCAGTCTCGATTTTGTAGACTCTATGCATAATGTAAAAGTACAACCAACCCTCCAAAATCATTCCTGCATGAGTACATCCACTTAAAATGCATACAATGTAGCATCATTTGGCATTTGGCCACTTCTCTCCATCTACATGAACATTTGAATAGCTTTCTCTCCATCTTCATACATTCCATAATCCATGATCAACGAATTCCATGAAACAACATTTTTGTCGGGCATCTCATCAAAGACATCTTTAACCAAATATATTTCTCCACATTTGGAAAACATTGTCAATAGGGCAGTCGAGAGTAAAACATCAGCTTTAATATTTTTTTTATTAAAATATAAGAACTTATAAAGAACATAAGAACAGATAATATAACATAAACAATAAAGAACTTATAAATTTTATACACACAGCAAATATAAGAACAGCTACAAAAAAGTAATGATTCCTTACGGATTTAGGAACCACCTTTGACATTTAGCTCCGAAATTTGTGAGTTTAGACCTGTCCAAAAAAATATTTTGCGAGTTTAGAAATTAAAATGTTCTTGAATAAACAAAAACTTGACTATATACTAATAAAAACAACTAAAATGAATAATAAACAGCACAAACACAGTTGATAATCATGATCAATTAGATATAAGTAGATAAAGATGTTTGATCGAAGTCATATATACCAGTGTTTACGATTATTGAAGTAACTCAATTATGATTCTCTGGTTCATATCCTGCAATTTAAAACAGATAAATGCAAGCAACAAATATATTATAATTACACAAACACTTATATAAACATATAAACACAAAATCAACACAAACATAAAACATTTATTGAAATTCAAGGGTAGGTAGAAGTCGATACACACCCAATTAATCATAGTTATTGTTGAATATGTATCTTATTAATTGTCTCTTATGCCGAAATCAAAAGAATAAGATATACAAACATTAAAAGATCACGAAGAGAGAGGAAAAAAACCTTAGAGAGATTAAAAATCATCTTATTTTCTTGAAAACTTGGATTCCATAGATTTGATGAACTCTTCAAATTAAGCTATACAAAAAATATCACTTCTGAAATAATCTGCAACAAAAATACACATACAAATTAGTTCACAATCAACAAAAACAGAATATAAATATTACATAAACAGACATACATACACATTAATTTATAAACACAAAATCGAAAATTGAAAATCGAAAATCAATACAAATTATAAAAAGCTAGGGACAATTTGAAAAGATGAAAGAGCATGATGAAGAAAAGATGAGAGAGACGAATGAAAGATGAAAGATGAAGATGAGAGAGACCACAATTAATAGAAAATGATTTCGTATATGCTAGAATAAAAAATTAGATATGTAATCAATTAAGAATTTGAATTTTGAAAATAAATAACAACAATTAAGGAATGATTGTTGTGTTTTTTAAATGATTTTGTGTTAACAACAATTTGAATTTTGTGTTTTTTGATCGGGTGATGAGTGGAGAATTCAAAAAACAAATCTTGATTATTCTGTAATGATTTTGTTGACTTGATTTTAGGTAAGAAGTTGTTATTTTTCCATATACGTGTGAATTCAAAATTTAAAATATTGGATCTAAGGATAAAACCAGTTAAAAATATGGAAAATGGGTGGGTAAATGGATTATCCGTGGATACTTACCAAAATAGCTTGATTGTAGTACAAAAAGTGGGAGTTGGGTAAATTCCTCATTACACTTTAAGAGTATATAGATATTTGTAAAAATACGTTATGTAACCAAATCAAACAGATGCAACCTGTTCGTAAATTTTAGTTAATTTGAGTTGAATTTGCATATGTGATTGCGTAGGAGGTTGCATGTAGTTGCATATGTGTTTGCAACATTTCGTTGCAAAACGTATTTGTACAAATATTTTATGAAAGTTAATATTTTCACTAATTATTTTTTAAACAAAATTACTTTTGCAAAATAATTTTTGGGTTGGGTATTTATGAAAAAAAAACTTTTTAATATTAAATATAGCGGTTTTCATCTATTTATTTTATCATCTAACGAACCTTATTGTTTTGCTATATAATAAAATTTGAAATTGAATATAACTTACGTATATTAAGTTATAGTTATTTTTAAGTTTAGACTTGTGGACTATGCAATTCTAATAAAATCTTTTTAAATTTATATTATTATTATTAGATAGTAATTTTTTTTACTAATGATATAATCTTAATCATCTATTTTTAAAAATATTTGATATAATGTGTAAGATTATTTTGATGATACTGAGGACCTAAAAATAACCTTTATGCTTATTATATATAAGAATATAAGAAAACTGTGTCCTCATGGAGATCCCTAATGTTATAACAAATCTATTCTATTATATTAAAGCCGAAACATTGAAAGTTTTGGTTTTCTCCTAAGTTTTGGTTTTCACTCTAATTATTTAATTTTAAATTATTTATAATATAAAACAAATCAAATAAATTCCGTTATTGTCTTTAATCCTAAGTAAACTAGGTAATAAGTTTTGGTTTTCTCCTAAGTTTTGGTTTTCACTCTAATTATTTAATTTTAAATTATTTATAATATAAAACAAATCAAATAAATTCCGTTATTGTCTTTAATCCTAAGTAAACTAGGTAATAATTGGTATTTTGGTAGTTTGGTTCAACCCTATTTTTTAGCCATAATTTTAGTTCAACTAAAAATAAATTTAATTTCTCCTAAGTTTTGGTTTTCACTCTAATTATTTAATTTTAAATTATTTATAATATAAAACAAATCAAATAAATTCCGTTATTGTCTTTAATCCTAAGTAAACTAGGTAATAAGTTTTGGTTTTCTCCTAAGTTTTGGTTTTCACTCTAATTATTTAATTTTAAATTATTTATAATATAAAACAAATCAAATAAATTTCGTTATTGTCTTTAATCCTAAGTAAACTAGGTAATAATTGGTATTTTGGTAGTTTGGTTCAACCCTATTTTTTAGCCATAATTTTAGTTCAACTAAAAATAAATTTAATTAATATTTTATCTACCTAAAAACATTGACCAAAATTGAGTGACCAACAAAAGAGTACCAAACCGACAACCAAAAATATCCTATTTTGCTTATAATAGTATTGAACTAGGGGATAATTGTTAGTTTGGTTCAACCCTATTTTTTAATATTAAAAACCATATTAAACAAATAACAAATTACACTATAACAAATTAAAATTAATATTTATAATATTATATTACACTATAAACAAATTACAAAAAATTAAAAGCAACCCGTGCTTTGCACGGGTTATAAGCTAGTACTATTATATTAAAGCCGAAACATTGAAAGTTTTGGTTTTCTCCTAAGTTTTGGTTTTCACTCTAATTATTTAATTTTTAATTATTTATAATATAAAACAAATTAAATGAATTCCGTTAAACCAACACAGAGTAGTATTTTGTATTTACACCCTTACTAATACAGCTAAACTTAAAACCTCCGTTGCCTTATAGAACTCTAAGGGTCTGTTTGGATTGGAGGTTGAGAAGGGTTGGGTTGGGTCGGGTTCAAATTTAAAAATTTGTTTTTAAGAAAATTTTAAAAGTAAAGTGTTGGATTTTGGTAATTTACGAAAGAATTAAAATAGTATTACATATTAAATCCAAAATCCAACACTTTACTTTTTAAATTTTCCCAAAAATGAATTTTTAAATTTGAACCCGACCCAACCCAACCCTTCTCAACCCCCAATCCAAACGAACCCTAATTCTTCTAAACCTCATCTGCGCAATCTTCATCAATTCAATACACAATCTTCTTCGGCTTTTCTCTTCTTTTTCAACACCATATATCAAACATAAATACTTTTCACATAGCCGTTAGATCTAATAATAATGAATATTCTTTATTTAAATCTCTCTTCCAAAGATCAAGGTTCAAATCCCATCAACAGCAAATTTACATTAAGATTTTATATTATTAATTCTAATCAATACATATCATTTATTAAACTATTATTATTACTAATAAATTCGTAATAAATTATTCTCTATTTTATTTAATTATATAATTTTAAAAGTATTTAAAAGTAACCCGTGCTTCGCACGGGCTATAAGCTAGTATGTACTTATAAAGTAAGGGTTATAAAGTAAGGGTCCGTAGGAGCATTTTTGTAAATACAAAATTTTTATCAATAATTTACATAAAAACCCTTAAATTTGTATTGAAATTATTTTAATATCAGATTCCTGAGATCATCCTCAGGCGCATGAAACCTTAAGAATATAATAGTATATAAATATAGATCTATCATAATTATATTTTAATATGTTTTTAATATAATTCAAATCCTAAACTTTATTGCAGCTATTACGTCAAAAATTAAAAATATTATATTTATATATTTTGTTGATAAAATTTGAACTATAATGACATCATATGTGTGGTTACAAATATTGATTTTAAAAATGTTTATTAATACGATTCAAATCCTAAACATTCATTAATGTTAAATAATTATTACGGGGTTTAATACTCTATTTTAGATAGGATATATAATTGCGACTTATTAATATCTAATTACAATTTTATCAATATTTTGATTTTTACTTAGCACAAAATTTTATTAAAACTAGCTTATAACCCGAGAAATGCACGGGTTTCTTGTATTATATTATAATTTTTATTTAATATTATAATTATGTTTTGGGATATTTACATAAATACAGAAGATTTTAACAATTATTTCCAATTTTAATACCATCCAACTATCATTTCACTTCTATAAAATCATTTTTTCAAAAATACTACCTCATTATAATTTTATGTTTTCAATATTCCAAAAATACTACCTTCCTCAATTGCAACTGTTGCAACCTCATTTGCAACTTTAATGCTACAAATTTCTGATTGCAAGTTCTGGGGTTCAGATGTCATTTTCGACCACTTTTTTGGAATCTATAGTCTATACTATACTATTATAAGCAAAATAGGGTATATTTGGTTTGGTACTTTTTTTTGGTCACTCTTTTTTAGTATTCTTTTTTTTGTCACTCTTTGGTTTGGTTAAATCTCTATTATTAATAAAATTAAAAAAAAAACACACACGCACACGGCAAAGCCCACGACACAAAAAAAGTTAAAAAATAATTAATTAATAGAAAAGATCGTTTCAAAATTTTGGAGTTTTGAAAGATATAATGGTCTGTTTTATATTAAAAAAAAGACTATCAGTTATATCAAAAACCAATAATCATATTTTATTATCTTTTATAATTTATATTATTACTAATTAATTAGCAAATATTAAAATTATAAGCAATCAAATAAAAATATTAAGATAAAAATATTTAAAATGTTTAAAAAAACTACTTTTATATAATATTTTTATATATACATATGTATTTGAAAGTAATAATTAAAATACGTAATTAGAATAACATTTATTTTCATGAAATTTATAAAATTCAAAAAATATTTTAATAATAAAAACATATATACAAATTAAAATTTTAATGAGATATAATTAAACAGTTTACAAGCAACCGTGCATCGCACGGGTTATAGGCTAGTATATCTATACTATTATATAAATTCCGAAACATTAAAAGTTTGGTTGGTCGGTTGGTTGGTACCCATTGAATTTACCTAATTACCCTTGCATCCAATTACTAACCTATTGATTTACTTATTTATCTTTACTCAATTACTTTCCTTCTTGAGGTTAAACATATTATCTTCTTTTATATTTTATCTAACTACAATTTTTCCTTTATTAATCAATTTCCCTTTTCAAGTTAAACATATTATCTTTTCAATTTTTCAACAACTAAATAATTTTCTTTTTCAGGTAAAATAGAATATCTTTTACATTTTATTTAACTGAAATTTCAATAATTTCCTTTTTCAGGTAAAATACAATATTCTTTTATATTTTATCAAACTAAAATTTTTCCTTTATTAATCAATTTCCCTTTTCAAGTTAAACATATTACATTTTCTATTTTTCAACAACTAAATAATTTCCTTTTTTTAAGTAAAATAGAATATCTTTTACATTTTATTAAACTAAAATTTCTCTACCTATTGATTTTACTTATTTACCCTTGCTCAATTACAGATCTATTAACTAATCAATTTCCTTCTTGAGGTTAAACATATTATCTTTTCTATTTTTCAAGAATTAAATAATTTTCTTTCTCAGGTAAAATACAATATTCTTTTATGTTTTATCTAACTAAAATTTTTCCTTTATTAATCAATTTCCCTTTTCAAGTTAAACATATTCCCTTTTCTGAATAACTAAATAATTTTCTTTTTCAGATAAAATAGAATATCTTTTACATTTTATTTAACTAAAATTTCAATAATTTCCTTTTTCAGGTAAAATACAATATTCTTTTATATTTTATCTTACTAAAAATTTTCCTTTATTAATCAATTTCCCTTTTCAAGTTAAACATATTACCTTTTCTATTTTTCTACAACTAAATAATTTCTTTTTTCAGGTAAAATAGAATATCTTTTACATTTTATTTAACTAAAATTTCTCTATTTAATAAAATAGTTTGAGTAGTTTTGTTTAATAAAATAACATAATTATATTATAAATACTATTAACAAATCAATTACACTTTTCACCCAAAACACGTTCTCTTTTCTCTTTTCTCTAACTAACATATCTCTTTTTCCAATTATATCATGCACGGTTACCTTTTTTCTTACTAAAACCTTTCTTTTTCCAATTATATCACAGCCATTTCTATTTTTAAAAAAATAAATAATAATATTATAATACTAATAATTAAACGATTACCTTTTCTGCTAAAACGGATCTTCTTTCTATTTTTTCTAATTAAATCACCTTTTTTCTACAAATATCACGGGCAACATTAATTTCTCATTTTCTAAAAACTATGAACAATTTTATTTAGTAAAATGACATAATTAAATTATAATTATTATAAGCTAATCAATTAACTTTTTTCACATAAATCATGCCATCTTTTTAATTTTTACGTTACCTTTCTATTTTCTCTAACAAAAATCTCACTTTTTCCAATTATATTAAGGACGGTTCTATTTAATAAAATAATATAATAATATTTAATATTAATAGTTAACCGATTACCTTTTTCAGCTAAAACATATCATCTTTTCTAACTAAAATCCTTCTTTTCTTATAAATATCACGGGCAACATTAATTTTTTCCTTTTATAAAAATATTACGTGCAATTGTATTTAGTAAAATAACGTAATCTATGCTATTATATAAATTCCGAAACATTAAAAGTTTGGTTGGTCGGTTGGTTGGTACCTATTGAATTTACCTAATTATCCTTGCATCCAATTACTAAACTATTGATTTTACTTATTTACCTTACTCAATTACTTTCCTTCTTGAGGTTAAACATATTATCTTCTTTTATATTTTATCTAACTACAATTTTTCCTTTATTAATCAATTTCCTTTTCAAGTTAAACATATTATCTTTTCTATTTTTCAATAACTAAATAATTTTCCTTTTTAGGTAAAATAAAATATCTTTTACATTTTATTTAACTAAAATTTCAATAATTTCCCTTTTCAGGTAAAATACAATATTCTTTTATATTTTATCAAACTAAAATTTTTCCTTTATTAATCAATTTCCCTTTTCAAGTTAAACATATTACATTTTCTATTTTTTAACAACTAAATAATTTCCTTTTTTCAAGTAAAATAGAATATCTTTTACATTTTATTAAACTAAAATTTCTCTACCTATTGATTTTACTTATTTACCCTTGCTCAATTACAGATCTATTAACTAATCAATTTCCATCTTGAGGTTAAATATATTATCTTTTCTATTTTTCAAGAATTAAATAATTTTCTTTTTTAGGTAAAATACAATATTCGTTTATGTTTTATCTAACTAAAATTTTTCCTTTATTAATCAATTTCCCTTTTCAAGTTAAACATATTCCCTTTTCTGAATAACTAAATAATTTCCTTTTTTAGATAAAATAGAATATCTTTTACATTTTATTTAACTAAAATTTCAATAATTTCCTTTTTCAGGTAAAATACAATATTCTTTTATATTTTATCTAACTAAAATTTTTCCTTTATTAATCAATTTCTCTTTTCAAGTTAAACATATTACCTTTTCTATTTTTCAACAATTAATAATTTCCTTTTTCAGGTAAAATAGAATATCTTTTACATTTTATTTAACTAAAATTTCTCTATTTAATAAAATAGTTTGAGCAATTTTGTTTAATAAAATAACATAATTATATTATAATTACTATTAACTAATCAATTACACTTTTCACCCAAAACACGTTCTCTTTTCTCTTTTCTCAACTAACATATCTCTTTTTCCAATTATATCATGCACGGTTACCTTTTTTCTTTTTTTTTACTAAAACCTTTCTTTTTCCAATTATATCACAGACGTTTCTATTTAAAAAAATAAATAATAATATTATAATACTAATAATTAAACGATTACCTTTTCTACTAAAACGGATCTTCTTTCTATTTTTTCTAATAAAATCCCCTTTTTTCTAGAAATATCACAGGCAACATTAATTTCTCATTTTCTAAAAACTATGATCAATTTTATTTAGTAAAATGACATAATTAAATTATAATTATTATAAGCTAATCAATTAACTTTTTTCACATAAATCATGCCATCTTTTTAATTTTTACGTTACCTTTCTATTTTCTCTAACTAAAATCTCATTTTTTCCAATTATATTAAGGACAGTTCTATTTAATAAAATAAAATAATAATATTTAATATTAATAGTTAACCGATTACCTTTTTCAGCTAAAACGTATCATCTTTTCTAACTAAAATCCTTCTTTTATTAGAAATATCACGGACAACATTAATTTTTTCCTTTTATAAGAATATTACGTGCCATTGTATTTAGTAAAATAACGTAATTAAATAATAATTACTATAAACTAATCAATTACCCTTTTCACCTAGAACATGTTATCTTTTTAATTTTCTCTAACTAAATCCTATTTTTTCCTAATCATATCATGGACATTCTATTAATAAAATAAAATAATAGTTTTATAATTACCTATATTTAACCGATTATTTTTTCAACTAAAACCTATTATCTTTTCTATATTTTCTAACTAAAATCGCTCCATTTCTAGAAATATCAGGGATAACATTTATACAATTATTATCAAATCATCTCATATAAAAATGTAAGCCTCCAAAATTCATGTTTTAAAAAATTAATTTAGATGAATGAAAAATTCATATAATATTAAAATAAAAAAAATCCGTGCATCGCACGGGTTTTAAGCTAGTATACTATTATAAGCAAAACAAGGTATATTTGGTTTGGTACTCTTTTTCTGGTCACTCTTTTTTGGTACTCTTTTTTTGGTCACTCTTTGGTTTGGTTAAATCTCTATTATTAATAAAATTCAAAAAAAAAAACACACATAGCCTAAATAATATATATTAATATTAATATCTATCTATACTATACTATTATAAGCAAAACATGGTATATTTGGTTTGGTACTCTTTTTTTGGTCACTTTTTTTTGGTACTCTTTTTTTGGTCACTCTTTGGTTTGGTTAAATCTCTATTATTAATAAAATTCAAAAAAAAAAACACACATAGCCTAAATAATATGTATTAATATTAATATGCACCACATACACAAATATAATAATTCAAAATACAACTATAATAATTCAAAATATAAGCAAAGCAGGGTATATTTGGCTTTGTACTCTTTTTTTTTTGTCAATCTTTTTTGTACTCTTACTCTTTGGTTTGGTTAAATCTCTATTATTAATAAAATTCAAAAAAAAAAACACACATAGCCTAAATAATATGTATTAATATTAATATGCATCGCATACACAAATATAATAATTCAAAATACAACTATAATAATTCAAAATAAATAATTTTAATAATATTTATATACATGGGATTATAAAGTACTCCCTCCGTCCCACCCAATTCTTAACACTTTTTTTGTTACTTTCTGGCACGCATTTTAAGGTGAATTTTAAGGATAGTTCCATAACTTATTTTTGAAATTTTCTTTTTTTGTATAAAAATAGGATTGTTCTATTTTTATACAAAAAAAGAAAATTTCAAAAATAAGATATGCAACTATCCTTAAAATTTACCTTAAAATGCGTGCCAGACACCCTATTTTGAAATGTTAAGAAATGGCCGGGACTGAGGGAGTAATAAATTATTTTATTAATAAAAATATATATACAACTTAAAACTTTAATAATAAAATATAATTAAAAAATTTACAAGCAACCGTGCATCGCACGGGTTATAGGCTAGTATATATATTCCAAAAACCTGGTCGAAAATGACATCTGAAAACTGAAACTTACAATTAGAAATTCGTAGCATCTCAGTTGCAAATGAGGTTGCAAGGCCCCGCCAGGGGCACTCATAATTGGTGGATTTGGGTTGCAAGGCCCCGCCAGGGGCACTCATAATTGGTGGATTTCTGATTTGCAACTTTCAGGTTTCAGTTGCAACTTTTGCAACCTCAGTTGCAACTGAGATTTATAACCTCAGTTGCAACTTTTGCAACCTCACCTCAGTTGCATATGAGGTTTGCAACCTCAGTTGCAACTTTTGCAACCTCAGTTGCAACTGA
This sequence comes from Kitagawia praeruptora, assembly GCA_037693485.1. Classification (NCBI taxonomy): domain Eukaryota; kingdom Viridiplantae; phylum Streptophyta; class Magnoliopsida; order Apiales; family Apiaceae; genus Kitagawia; species Kitagawia praeruptora. The sequence goes on along the minus strand of CM075346.1, from coordinate 105,547,427 downwards.
GATTTGCAACATCAGTTGCAACTTTTGCAACCTCACCTTAGTTGCAACTTTTGCAACCTCAGTTGCAACTGAGATTTGCAACCTCAGTTGCAACTTTTGCAACCTCACCTCTGTTGCAACTGAGGTTTGCAACCTCAGTTGCAACTGAAACCTGAAAGTTGCAAATCAGAAATCCACCAATTATGAGTGCTCCTGGCGGGGCCTTGCAACCCAAATTCACCAATTATGAGTGCCCCTGGCGGGGCCTTGAAACCTCACTTGTAACTGAGATGCTACGAATTTCTGATTGCAAAGTTCCAGTTTTCAGATATCATTTTCGACCAGTTTTTTGGAATATATATATATATATATATATATATATATATATATATATATATATATATATATATATATATATATATATGGCTGGAGATCCCTGACAATCATATGTCAGGGACGGCTTATCTAACAATCGGTTTCTAAACCGTTGGATCGTTGATCCAACGGCCCCCCTGGATTACAAAAAAAATTTACTGTCCGCTATAATTTTCCGCGGATAGGCAGATTGCCTGTCCACGGAAATTTTCCGCGAATAGGCAATCTGCCTATCCGCGGAAAATTATAGCGGACATTAATTTTTTTTTTTTAATCTCAGCCGTTGGATCAACGATCCAACGGCTGTGGAACCGATTGTTAAATAACCGGTCCCTGACAAACGATTGTCAGGGACCTGGACCCTATATATATATAGATTCCAAAAAAGTGGTCGAAAATGACATATGAACCCTGGAACTCGTAATCAGAAATTTGTAGCATCAAAGTTGCAAATGAGGTTGCAACAGTTGCAATTGAGGAAGGTAGTATTTTTGGAATTTTGAAAACAAGGTCGGTATTTTTAGAATTTTAGGAAGGTTGGTAGTATATATTTAAAAATCTAATAGTTGACATGAGTAGTTTTGAAACTATCCCTTATGTTTTTATAATTTTATTATTTTAATTGGATATAATTTAATATACTAATGTTTACGGATTATACTAACGTTTCCTTATTATAAACAACGTATACGATTTTTAATATATTTTATTAATAATTGAAAAATATGGTGTGATATTTTCGGGTATATATTGTAAGATTTGTTGTAAATTAAAAAGGTAACGTGTTTTAATTACAAAGGAAATATTAGTGATTGAAAGATATGATACGATTGATCTTTTTAGGTGTTTATAAAATTTAATATCTTCAACTAAAAGTAAATGTGAAAAAGGCAATGACTAATTACCATTAATTATATTAGGGAAATTCTCAATGGTACCCTTGTACTTTTGGCTTTTGCCAATGGTACCCTTTTCTCGTTGGTACCCTTCATTATTCAACTGACAAGGGTACCATTGAGAATTTCAGATACTAACATTTTGGTTGATAGAGTGGTATTTCATGGAAAAGCCAAAAATACAAGGGTACCACTCGTAAGTCAAAAACACGAAATGGCACCATTTGGAAAAGTCAATAACAGAAGGGCACCATTGAGAATTTCCCATAATATTATGTTATTATTCATTTTAGGTGCTATATTTTTCTTGAAAATTATGGTGTGATATTTATGGGTATATATTAATGATTGTAAGATTTGTTTTAAATTAAAAAGGTAACGTGTTTTAATTCGAAATGAAATATTAATGATCAAAAGATATGATACGATTGATGTTTTTAGGTGTTTATAAAATGTAATATTTTCAACTAAAAGTAAATGTGAAAAAGGCAATTGGTTAATTACCATTAATTATATGATTTTATTATTTATTTTAATAATTAGGATAACCAAACCGACAAACTTTCAATCTTTCGACTTTAATATAGTAGTATAAATACGTATTTTAATTAGAAAAGGTAATCGGCTGCTTAACATTAATTATATTATTTTTTTATTTATTAATTAAGATAACTATACCTAAACCAAACCGATAACTTTTTTAATGTTTCAACTTTAATATAATAACTATCTTATAACCGCATTGCACGGGTTTCTTGTATTATGTTATAAATTTTATTTAATATTACAATTATGTTTTTATATAATCATCATTTTTAATAATTTTTTTTATTTTTAATTTGATATAATTTAATATACTCATGTTTACGGATTATACTATTGTTTTCTTATTATAAACAACGTATATGATTTTTAATATATTTTATTAATAACTGAAAAATATGGTGTGATATTTTCGGCCGATGTTTTTCTTAAAAATTATGGTGTGATATTTTTGGGTATATATTAATGATTGTAAGATTTGTTTTAAATTAAAAAGGTAACGTATTTTAATTCGAAAGGAAATATTAATGATCTATTTTTCGGTATTTATAAAAGGTAATATCTTCAACTAAAATTAAATGTGAAAAAGGCAATCGACTAATTACATTTAATTTTATTATGTTAATGTGAAAAAGACAATCGACTAATTACCATTAATAATATTATGTTATTATTTATTTTAAGTGTTATATTTTTTTTTCAAATTATGGTATGATATTTTCGGGTATATTTTAGTGATTGTAAGATTTGTTTTAAATTAAAATGGTAACATGTTTTAATTCGAAAGAAAATATTAATGATTGATTGATCTTTTTAGGTATTTATAAAAGGTAATATCTTCAACTAAAATAAAATGTGAAAAAGGCAATAGACCAATTATCATTGATTTTATTATGTTAATGTGAAAAAGGCAATCGACTAATTATCATTAATTGTATTATGTTATTATTTATTTTAGGTGTTATATTTTTCTTGAAAATTATGTTGTGATATTTTGGTGTATATATTTTTAGGTGTTTATAAAAGGTAATATCTTCAACTAAAAGTAAATGTGAAAAAGCCAATCTACTAATTATCATTAATTATATTATGTTATTATTTATTTTAGGTGTATTTATTTTTCTTTATAATGAAGGGTAAAAAAGTAAATTCACGAAGTACCAAAAAACAGGTACCAAAACTTTTAATCTTTCGGCTTTTATATAATAGTATAGATTTTAATACATTATTTATACTATAAATCAAAAAACATATATGCTCAATTCTCTAAGAGGAATTACATTAAATTTAAATATGTTGTCAAAGGGAAACAAACCTTTTTCATCTATGTTAGTACTTACTTATTATCAAGAAAATGATCAAAATAATACAAAAACACTACCCAGCCCAAAATGACGATTCGTGCGAATAATGCCCAAAATAACCACGAAGATGCGCATTGGCGGTCTACGTAGCCCATGACACGCATGTTGAACATGCGCATACGAGGTAACGCATCTCCCAGATGCGCAATGACGTCATATGACGTCATTCGTTCAATTGAAGCTCCGGTGCTCAGACCACCTCCAAATTGTCATTTACGTCGTCCCCTTCCGTTCTCCCCCTCCGGCTACCTCCAGTTTTCTTGAAGGGATCAATAAAGCCCATAGCTCCCTCTTCCTTTTCCCACGTTTGATTTGTTGAGTTTGGCCCCGCAGGGGCGTGTATGAAGAAATCTGAAAACCACAACGGAAAATTGAGCACGAATCGGGGTTTTGAAATCCGGCAAAAGAAATGGAAAACCAATGATACAGGCTTGTAGAGGGAGAGAAGGGGAGCATTTTGGTATATGGTATTGCAGTGAACGATTGCTAGAAAGGGAAAAACGATGTGATCAAATTTTTTTGACGGAAAATGACTCTAGCGGCATATGAGCGAGACGATGAACAGTACGATCTGTGCATGTTCAACATGCGCATACTAATCCACGTATGTTGAACATGCGTATTCAATGCACTGTTCACTTATGTGCATAAGCTGGTTCACTTGCTGAAACATAAGCGTGGGTTGAATTAAAAAAAAAAATGAAGACTACGCATTTATTTATGCGTATATGGACCTCGCATCCCGCCAATGCGTAATTCTCTTGTCAATTTGGGTAACTTTTCCGACAAGTGTCATTTTGGACATTGTTAATTAAAAATGTGTTATAAAGGACATTCACCCCTTATTATCCCTCTTATTTTTATTAATTTTAAAGTGTTAAATTCGATGATTAAGATTATTTTTACGTTTATTCTATATAAGAATATAATACGGATATAATTATTGCTTGAAAAACTTCTTTTAAAAATTAATACGGATATAATACGGATATAATTTTGATTCATGATGAAATCAAAATATACAAATACGTTTTTTTTTTTAAATACACGACCACATTTTGTCTATATTGATTTGTGGTACGTTGAAGAAGCATATTTTCGGTACGTAATCAAGTTTCATGGTTTGGTTATATGATTCTGAGCACGAAAGTCACAACCCGTGACAAACGCTTAGGGCTTGATACACTTACAATGATGCTATCTTAGTAAGGAATATTTTTATTTTATGTTTATAAATATAAATATAAATTTATTATTAATGAGATTCAATCTTAAATTTTATTAATATATTTAAGATTATAAATATTATATTTAAATATGCTTTTAATGTAATTTTAGAGTTTTAAATATTAAATTTAAATACGTTGTTATCGAGAGTTGAACTTTTGACCTATGATATGAATCTTGTGTTATCTCTCTTACTCTTATTATATAATAGGATATAATATATAAATCATTTTCAAAACATTACAAATATATGAAATTTAACCAAAAGTTCTAAATTTTATTTAAGGAAAATTTGATAAAATATTTAAAGTAACCCGTGCATGACACATGTTATAAACTAGTAGGTACTTAAACGAAAAATCTCGCAAAATCGATAATGTACCCATCCAATTCGACCCAAACCAACCCAACCCGATATTTTAATATATAGGATTGGATTAAAAATTTATTTTTCATATATTGAATTGAATTTCCAAATCAATTAAAAATGGGTTGAATACTTGAATTGAAGTTTTAGAGGGAGTTTGAGATTGCTTAAAATAATTTACTTACTTAATGGAGGTGTTTTTAACTTAAAGGAGAAAGTGAAGTTGTTTACTTTAAGTTGAATGAAAGTGTTTGGGTAATTTTATTTAAAGTTAAATGGGGTTTTAATAATTTTGACTTAAAGTGAAATTTGACTTAATTTTTTTTTAAATTTATAATATTTAAACTTTACAAGAATTGTGAAAAAAGAAAGAAAAAAAAACTCCATAAATCATAAGTCAAAAGTACCTAAATGGAGATTATGACTTTAAACAGATTTTTAACTTAAAGCTAACTTAAAGCTAGGGGTGTTCAAACAATCCGTCAAACCGTGAATCCGGACCGGACCACAACAATCCAAACCAACAAAAACCGAAACCGTAAAAACCGTTGTTAGTGGTTCGGTTAACCGGACCGTTTATACATAAATGGTTTGGTTATGGTTTTCAATATTTTAAAACCGGTTAAACCAAACCGGACCATTATATAATAATACGCTAAAAAAATTTAGTAGATAGTTATAAGTTAAGATTATAACTTATTGTATGTAATGTATGTACGTATATATAATAAAGGGATTAAATTACTTAATAAATATAATGTTGAGTTAATTGTCAATATGTTGTAGTTCTACACTAAATTAATTTGTTTACTATTTATATAAATTCAATTGAATTATATAAAGGTAATACGTAAATAGTAGAATAAACACTGATAAACAAATATTGTAATACATATATGTAGTGTATAATATTAATGTGTATTAAATTTTACTTTATATTTATTCAAATTAGAATTTCATTTTTATGTTTAACAAAAATTAAAAAAAATAATATGCTATAAAGTTCAAACCGTGGTTGAAAACCGAACCAATCCGTTCTTCTATGGTCTGGTTTGGTTTGGTCTTGGCATCTAACTGGTCTGGTTTGGTTTTGATTTTTGAAAAACCGTTTATAATGGTTTGGTTCGAAAAGAACAAGAATCCGGACCAAACCAATCCGTGAACACCCCTACTTAAAGCCAAGATACACAAACACTCAAAAAACAATCAAAAGTACCTAAATGGATCTTATGACTTTAATCAGTTTTTTAACGGGCTTAAAGCCAAGTACACAAACACTCCAAAAACAAGTTAGCCGTTTTTTGCTTTAAAGACGGTATGCCAAACACCTGTTACTGTAATCCGCCAACCCGACCCGTTTACGCTCTAAATAGGAGTAGTGAAACCCCCAAATAAACGGCTCTGCCTCTGTCAAACCATTCAAACTGGAGGTCTGCCTGCACTTGTTTTCATCTCTCTGTAAGTTTGCTTTTGGTTACCCATCTTTCATTTTCACCATATTTATCTCCTCTCTCTCTCTCTCTCTCTCTCAATTTGTATTCTGAATATGAATATGCTTGTTTATCTTCTGTATAAATCTCAATTGCAAACCCTAATTCATAAACATCACAACTTGAATCATTGTTTAATTACACCCTTCATTCGTAGTTATACAACCAAAAGAATCATAACTACAGACTCTTCAGAATTCACAATCTCATTTCTCAAGAATCAATGTGGGTTGTCTGGAAAAACCCTTGTTCGTGCTTGTAAATATGTTAACTTTGATTCCTCTAATCAAACACCACTCGCTGTTCTCAATCTTTTTCGAACATTTGGATTCCCCCCGTCCAGTATTACCAAAATAATAAATTCTGATCCTCGTATTCTTCAGCGTTATCCCGACAAGTTCATAAAGCCAAAGCTTGATTTTCTGCTTTCTATCTTCGCGTCTCAATCAGATGTAGTGGATACTGTCACCAAAACCCCACGTATTCTTGGTAGAAGTCTCGACAACCACCTAATACCCTTCCTCAATCAGCTCAAATGTCTTACGGGCTGTTACTCAAGCGCAGTTACTTTCCTCAAACGCAATCCGTTTGTACTTACCAAAAACAATTCTGAATCTTCTTTGTTAAATATTAAGTTTCTTGTCACACTTGGTGTTCCTAATTCCCAGATTTTGAAAGTTTTAACAATGTATGGTCATCCATCAGTTATGCCAAATGACAAATTCCGCCATGTCGTGTTGAAGCTTATGGACATGGGTTTCGATTTTTCATCTTCATATTTTCTCCAAGCTTTCCAATCATTGACTTTTATTAAAGACTCCGCCTGGAAATCTAGATGTGTGTTGCTTAAAAGCTTTGGATTCTCCGATCAAGAGATCCTTTTCATGTTCAAGAAGCTACCACTTGTCATGTGTTATTCTGAGAAGGCAATTATTGAGAAAATGGAGTTCTTTTTGAATAAATTACAGTGGACGACGTTTAGGTTGTCAATTAACCCAAATGTACTTGGTTATAGCATGGAGAAGAGGATTATCCCAAGGTGTTCTGTTCTGCAAGCTTTAGCTTTAAAAAACAGCACTGATGAGAGCTACATGTTATTGACGATATTGCAATTGTCTGAGAGAAAATTTATCCAAAATTTTGTAACTGCATATAAGGACGAAGTTCCTGAGGTAATGGAGGCATATGAAGGGAAGGTGAGATTTGATGAATACACTTTCAAACAGAAGGGAGAGTTAAGGTTGAAGCCAGCGTGATTATCTAGCACTAGTTTTGTTACTGAATTAGCATTAAAACCGGAAGAGAATGAAATGATGAAGTTTTACTGTGATAAACAGTCAATTCTACATAGGATGTCGAGCACACCAAGTTGTCTTCGTTATATCTTACAGAAGAAGACCAATTGAAGGTTTTGGTTTTCCTTAATTTGGTGACTAATGATAGATTTTAGAACAGCTTCATACTACCAACAATATTGCAGGTGACTAGTTATTAAACGTCAAAGTTATTCATGGTTATGCCAGTACAATCATACCCACATATGTGGATTCTTCAGAATTCAAGATTTCTGCTTATCCCAGCGTTCTTCTTAAGTATCATCATCCTGAAGAAGTCTTAAAGCCAGAGCTTGATTTTTTGCTTTCTATCTCTGAATCTCAAGCTGCGGAAGTCGCTGTTGTCACCAAAAACTCGTGTGTTCTCACTAGAAGTCTCAAAAAGCACTTAATGGTTAATACTGGTTTTTAGTCTGCTGAAGTCTGTAACTGGTTGTTTCCCAGGTGCACACTTGCTATCCTCAAATGGAATCCATTTTGAGTTTCTCCATAAACTTGGTGTGGGCACTCCCAGATTATTAAAGTTTAAAGAAATCATCATCAGATATTAGTTAAATCACATGACAAATTCTGTAACCTCGCGTTGAAGATTAAGGACGTAGATTTTAATCTGAAGTCTTCATACTTTCTCAAAGCTCTCCACACATTGTGTTTTCTCAAAGATTGGACCTCGGAATCTGGATGCGTTCGATATCTCTTTTGATTGCAAACTGCAAGGGTGATTTTGTTGAAAAATATGTTCAGTCTTGCAAGATGTCGAGTTAGAGGCTTGTACTTATTGTCGGTAATGACAACGAGGATTTCAGCGGGGGTGACAGTGGTAACCATTGGAGCATCCTTGTGTATGATAGGACGAATTTGTTTCTGCATTTTGATAGCATGCAGTGAATAATTCTCATGCGGAGAAGCTTTACGATGCTGTCAAAGAACACATGGGGCCAGGAGGTGAAGTTTCAAGTCCACAAGCCTTGTCATCTTCGCTAAAGAAATAGAGGAACACGAAGAAAAGTGTGTCATATGTAACTGGAGGCGCAAAACATATGGCGCTTGCTAATTCTTCCTGTATGATCTTTATGGTTTTGGCATGTGGGTTAAAACCTGCGTGTATAAAGTATTAGATATTTGGGTATAACATGAACTCGCCATTTCTGTTTTGTTTGTTAGCAGTGGTTGTCTACTTCTGTCAACTAAAATTGTCAATATAAAAAAATTACTCCTACTTCCATGACTTTGGCCAATTGTGGTAGTCCACCTGATCTTGTATCTTGAGCGCATTCATTTAAACTCCAGCCGATAATGTATTTTTTGAAATCAATTACTTAGTATAACTGATAAAATCACTTGAGCATATTTATATGAGTTATCAGTTCATTCTACACGTGTCCATGATTCCCCAGGGTTTTGGAAAATCCAAGACACTTTATCAGTCATTACTTGAATTCCGGCAGTGTATCAGTCATTTTTATGCTACTTTCCTCTCTTTTGCCAGCCTCTCATCGTGAAAGCAGGGGCTATCATATATTATTATTATTATTATTTAATATATTAATTATTTGATTAATGTAAAATTTTAATTTATTTTATTTTTAATTCTAAATTTACATATGTTACATACTTAATTTCATGACATAAAGAAATATCATTAATTTAACGTTATTTTTAAATTTATTGTTAAATATCTTAGTAATTCAATAGTTATTTTTAAAAATTTATTTAGTGTAACCTAATATCGTTGAAGAAAGAATTGTAGCAAGAATTATGTGTAGGCGATGATTCTAATCGGGATATAATTGAAAACGTTTATAATTCTATAAAACCTGTTGGTTTTTTATTTTTAATAAATTATATATACTTTAACTGAATTTGAAAACTTTAAAACGTTTTTTTAATTTTTAAAAAATATTTTTTTGTGACTTGGTTCTTTGGTTAGTTGGTTAACACCTTTCAAAAAAATTTATTAACGCCTTCCAAAATACAAAAAATAAATCAAAATGTATTTAATTTTAGTTAAAAAATAAATCACATATTTTACATACTATTTCGATTATATTTCCATTTACATAAATATTTTACAAGATACATACTCTATCAGTTTTATTTCAATTGAAATTCAACTACATATTCTTTCAATTAATAAAATTTTTTTAACTTGTTATTTTTTGAAAAGTTTTAACAAATTTTTTTGGAAGGTAACACATACTCTTTCAGTCATACTTTAACTGATATTCAATTACATACTCTTTCAATTATATATTTAATATAATTTTTTAAAGTTATTATTTGTGTAAAGGTGTTAACAATTTTTTTGGAAGATGTTAACCAACCAACTAGCCAAATAAACCCGATGCACGGGTTTCTTAAATTTATATAATATTATATTTATATTTTAATAATTATATATCTCATATATATTACTTAATATAATACTGGCATAATATATATAGTATTAAATAACAATTGTATAATTATATGATATATTGTTCGAATTATGACTATATTTTGTCATAATAATATAAATATAAACGGACGTATATACTTACATTCAAATTTTTGTTGATATTATCATATTCAAATTATGATTGCATAATAATCCCTAACGTAATATTTGTCTAAAGTAGAATTTAATATTAATTTGTAATTGTGTGAATTTTTTATTGTTTATTATACAGTTTTAGTTTGTTTTCACTTTGTTAATTTATAATTTGTTGTAAATTTGTTAATAAATATATGACATTAAAATTATTTAAATTGATTTTGAAAATATTTAATTTCTAAGTAATTGAAAGAGTCTAAAAAAGTTGGGTAATTGAAATATTATATAATTAAATATTAATTGGAGTATAATTAAAAGAGTTTGTTATTAAGTAAAATAAAATTTTATATACATTTTAATTTATTTTTTCATTTTTGGAAGGTATTAACAAACCTTTTGGGAAGGTGTTAACCAACCAACCAAACAAACTATGTTTCGCTTATAGTAGTATAGTATAGATTTGATTTCTAAGTAATTGAAAGAGTCTAAAAAAGTTGGGTAACTGAAAGATTATATAATTAAATATTAATTGGAGTATAATTAAAAGACTTTGTTATTAAGTAAAATAAAATTTTATATACATTTTAATTTATTTTTTCATTTTTGGAAGGTATTAACAAACCTTTTGGAAGGTGTTAACCAACCGACCAACCAAACAACCAATTATATTATGTTTCGCTTATAATAGTATAGTATAGATTTGTTTCACTTTGTTGATTTATATTTTGTTGTAAATTAAATTGTTAATAAATATATGATATTAATGTAACATCCCGGATTTTCGGGATATTAATTCTAAAAACGAAGCTTAAATAAAACGGATTCTTTGTTCAAACAAATCAAATATTCCATGAAAGTCAAAGCAGCGGTCAAACTCAAATAATTCAAGAACATAAAAACTACTTTTTTGATTTTTATAGTACATAACTTACATCGATTTGAATGTATAAATATTTTTTCTTTATATCCTTGAAAAATTGGGTGACCATACATTTCAAAAATTCAACGAATTGTAAATGGGCAATCCCCGTTACACACGAAAGTGCAAATGGTCAAAGTAATATCTCACTAAGTACAGTTCGCTCCCAAAGAGATTAGGTTTTCTATGCTACCAATCACTAATTCTATAGTTATCCTCAACGATCTAGACGAGTGGTAACTGGTTTTATAAACTAATCTAAGCTAAGATTAATTAATCGATACAAGTAACTAATTTATAAGAACGAGAACATATATGGGACCCTAACTCCACTCATTCTCTCCTATACTTCATTGTATGATTATCTAGGCATGCTAGTGGGGAGTGACGGAGGTGGATTACACGCACGCAATCCCCGTTACACGAAAGTTTGCGTGGTCAAGGTAGTATCCTCAAGCAGAGGGTTTTCGTTAGGGCTGTTCACGAACAGAGCCGAGCCGAGTTTTGATCGAAACGAGCCGAGTTTTGTCCGAAACGAACGGAGCCGAGTTTTGGTCAACTCGAGCTGAGCTTTGGTCAACTCGAACCAAGCCGAGTTTTGACCGATTGTGCACTAATGGTGAAGATGCCAATGCAACAGATTTTGTTGTTCTCAATTAGGGCTGTTCACGAACAGAGCTGTTCGCGAACAGAGCTGTCCGCGAACAGCTTGAGCTCGACTCGATAAAAGCAACAGATTGTATTGTTCTCAAATCTCAATAGTCCGTGAAATTGTAAAAAAGGGTTCTATGATCGCTATAGCTAAAACTAATTTTAAACAATAACGAAGAAATATGAGGTCTTCGAATCCACTCATCCCTTCAATCGAAAACATATCATTGTTATCCAATTCTCTCGACCTAAGGACTATATGCAAATCCGAAACACTAAACTGGACATTGACCACGTTCTCATGCGCTTAGTCATCCCTATTTCACCCATCTAATTTTCACCCATCCATTGAGATATGGTGTACGTCATGGTCATCCTATTAAGTCTTAACCCCCTAATCCCTCAGTGAATTAAGCCATGCATTAACCAGATTTTAAGCACAAGTTCCAATTTGATTTCATGCGGTAAATAATCACTCCCCCTCTTACTTACGAGTTATAAAACCCACGCTAAGGCCACATGCTAGATTAACAAGTTCTATTAAAGACACAAAACTCCCGTTTAATTGCCATCGAATTAACAAGTTATAAGTTAATCAGTCTTATATTGTTACGCGCGAGTTAACCTAAGCATGCACTACATGTTGACAAGCATCAAACAACGATTCTCGTTCAATCTACAAGATGGGTTTCATCTCAACTCCACAAGTAAAGTAGCTACTCTTGGCAAAACAATGTTTAAATTAAACAACATGATAAACATAGCATAAATATGATATTAGGAATACTAAGAGAGTAGAACGATATTACTGATTGATGAAATAAAATCCAAAATGGAGTAAGCATCCACAAATCCAAGGTAAAAAGTAATCTTTTCCCTTGAGAAACAATTTCTTACAACTTGAAATAAAAAACTGAAAGAAAAAGTGTTCGATCTCGCTCTACTCCTAAGGAAAGTATGTAGAAAATAATCTATCCAATGTAATTTAATGTATCTTTTTCTCATATAAGGGATAAAATATATAACCTCATACACAATCCTTAAAAATCAATTACTTTTAATGCAAATAAGATTCTAAAATCTTCAAAATGGACATGGCGCTCTGCGGAGCTTCGTATGGCTTCTCCGCGATGCCACGTAGCATGTCATCAAGTAGTGGCTGGATTTGTTTGCCCAAACAATTCTTCTGTATGAACGTCATTTCTCAACCCCATCCTCTCATTTTGTTCACTAATGTTGCACCTTGCTTACTTTGACCACTTTGGCTCGGATTTGCTCTAAAATACCACTAAAATGCGGCGAGGAATTCAATTCACTACCGGAAAATATCAAGAAAACAAGTAAAATGATAATAAAACTTGAGTCTAAGCATCAATTTTAAGCCAAAAAATGGAGCTAAAAATTGTACAAAAAATATCACTCATCAAGGAGCACTAAAGTAGTTTAAGACACATCTTCATGTACCTAAATCAGCCCAAATTTTCACCCTTCCAACCGGTAGAGTTGTCATAGTCATCCAGCTAAGTGTAATCACTAGTTCCCTATGTGATTAAGGCAGTAATTTAATATCATTAACAAGCTCCTCATTGACTACATACGGTAAGGGTTTACTTCCGCTCCTCTTTATGAATTAAAGGGTAAGGGTTCACTCCCGCTCCTCCTTACAGATTAAAATCCATAACATGACATATGCTAGTGTAATTACTTATAACGAATAACTTAATTTTCATCATATCGTTATTCAGTTAACAGCCGACCGCTCTACCACTGAGCTACCGAGGAACAACGGACTTAAGGAAGCCGGCTCTCGTTCTTTGGACCAACCTATGATCGAACAAAAAGGAGTTCGTTACTCTTTTTGTCGCAAGCAAATTAGGAAATGAAAGAAGTCTACCGAAAGCCCTTATGGGGAAGGGGCCAGCCCCAATAGGGACAGCACACCCCCACTTCAAGCGCACCTGATCTGTATCGACTGAATCGCTCTAAGGGTCTAGTCGGTGCAGAAAGGCTTAAACTCCGCCGAAAGCAGTTGTTCTGGTGTGACACAGTAGATGGTCGTGAATCATTTGAACAATTAACACATATCACACTAGGCATAACCATAAATAATCAACGAAAAACATGAATAACAAGTTTCATTAGTATCCCATAATGGAGATTAGTTCATAAATCGCTTAACCACATTCACTATGGGATTGAATACACACATGATTGAAACTAACAACACTTAGGAATTAAAAGAAAGTAGTATGAAATAAAGCCTATTATGTCTATCAAAATCCAATATATAATAACTTGGAGAACGTGAAATCCAATTTAGCTTGATGAAGGGTGTCACAAATCCTTCACACCTTTGCAAGAGATGTATACCCCTTTCGTTCTTATACAAAAAGATTAAGAAATATAAACCTATATTATATTGAATGGAGGCTACTTCTCCCTTTCTCTACAAAACACTAGAGAGAATTTGGAAATACAACATTCCATCTAAGGATAGCTTATTTCTTGCTTTCTCTAATCCTTCATATTTATAGATGTGACATGCCCAAAGCCATACACATTAATAGCCCACAATAATGTTCAATTTCCACTTGATTTTTAATTTTAAAATTTAAAAACTCGTAGCTTCTCTAGCACTCCGTAGTATCGCGGGGAATTCTATGGTGACATATTTTGTTTTGTTGAGCTATCATTTAGGCTGATTTGATTTTAACTTAGCCAAATTTTAATGGACTTTATCGCTGCAAGTAGTGCCAAGTCCATATCCTTTGAATTTTTTCATCATTTTAACTCCAAAACAACTCTAAATCACCCGAAAACATATGAAGGAGAGTGACACGTACACCTGAAACTAAACCAAAATTCATTAAAAGAGTAACAAAACATGATTCTAAGCACGGATTTCAAGTCGAAAAATAAATGATACAAAAATACCACTCATCAAGAGCACCCAAATTTAAAAGTTTGGCCGTGCACATGTAGTTTCATGTAATCATGATGATCATGGTACAACTTTCTCATGATTGTTCTGTTACACTGATGAAGTGAAATGACCAAATCTAAAACTATACGTCTTATAGAAAATCTTAAGGTACATTTACTTAAGTAATAAACTAAGATTAAAAAAATAAACCTCTTACTCCCTATAAATAACAATCTTTTCTCTAAAAAGGTACTCCCTCTGTCCCCTTTTACTTTTCTTATTTGAAATGTCGGGATTGTTCATAACAAGAGACAAATTATTAATTTACGTTTAATCTATAAGATTAAATATAGTCATGAGTGATCTTGTTGGATTCGTATTTATGAGTACTTTAATACAGTGAAGTTTTTATATCTAAAATTAATACGAAATTGAAGATATTAACGATCAAAAGTACGCGTTGGCAAACGTGTCCAGTCAAAACAGGAATGATATTTAGGGACGGAGGGAGTATTACACAACATGTATATATAAAACACACAACAAAAGCATACAGGAATAAAATTGATAGTTTCTATATGTAACATTAATTACTGCTTTGAAGTGCATTCTTAACCGTAACAAGGAAGTACTTATCAATATAGAAGGCTGACTTGTTCTAATTTGTGATATCATGTAGTTGAAGATTCCACAAATTTATGTTCATATCATGCAACATGATATGGTTGATATAGTGTAGAATAAGTATATTATACTATGTTTAATATGTGGCACAAGATATGTTGTCATTTACTATAACAAGTCTTGTCTTTAGAAAACTTGGTTTCTTAGCAAAAGTAATCTTATCTAGACAATATAAAGGGACAATAGGTTCATCTTGATTCAATTCTATACGATAAAAACACTTATCTAGCCAATCGATAATGCTACAAAATCGCAGTTACATCTGAGGAGTATAATTTAGTTTGGTTAATTCTTTTTTGGTTATCTCCTATTTTTGGTTATCCCTAATTCATAATAATCGTTACATCTTCAACACAAATTAATCATGACCGTTAGATACAACAATACTAAAATTTGATATAAACAAAGGTTTAAGGTTCGATTCCCACCAACAACATACTAATTTATATTTAATACAAAAAATGATTATATACAAATAAGTAAGTTTTGAATTCTTCCCATAACATATTAAAATTAATATTTATAATATTATACTATAATATAAACAAATTATAAAAATTAGAAATAACTGATACTTTGCACGGGTTCTAATCTAGTATTTTTTTTAATTCACTACAGGTTATAAAACAATGGTGCATATATTTAGTACAGAGCATGACATCAATAAATAGTGCCTTAAAAAAAGTTGAGTATCATTCACACATCTTTTTAAATAATTCATTTATCTCAATAATTACATATAATTTATTAAGTCGTGATAAGTTAAACTTGCAAGAAGTTTAGATTGTAATCCCAATTCATCATTTTAAACTATAAATTTAAGTATGCATACATTTTCTTCAAGTTGTGGGATAATCTAATTTGCTTACATACTATAACACTAGAATTTATGTCATCTTTTAATTGATAATAAGATAGAAAGATGGAGGTACATACTGTAATAAAGTTTAATACATTTTGGTTTTTTGTGCCTGAATAATGGAACTTGTCATGTTGTATTTTTGGGATACAAATTCGTTTGAATTATTTTACGGCCTTTTCGATCGTGACAATTTTGATAAATTTTATAATGATGAAAGAACATATTAATTTGTTATCTATAATCAATGAAATTCTCATTACTCAGAAAAAAATGGTATCATAAACTAACCCTGCTTCATATAGGCCTGTCAATGGATCAAGAATCCGATTCGATCCGATCCGATTCGATCCGAAATTAGCGGATATGGATCCTTCAAAAAAATATCCGATCCGATATGGATCCGATCCGATAAAGAGTGGGTATGGATTTAGCATGATCCGATCTGTTAACAATTCGATCCGAATATATTTATATATTAAATATTTTTTTTATATATTATATATAATATATTTATTATATATAATATAATATAAAAAATATATCTACATATCTATACTATATTATATATATAATATATGTTATATTTATTATTTATATGTACTATATAATATATAATATACTATATTTATTATTTAGTATATATTATATATATTTAATTTATCATATATTATATAAAATTTATAAAAAAATATATAAACTTTTCGATTAACATCTAAAAATTTGAATACAAGTTAAAGTACTAATCAAAATAGTAGTTGACTGTTAAATTACCAAATCAAATGAATTTATGGAATTTTAAATCTGGATATGTCAATTTTATAATTTTGCATATTTTTCCTTTTTTTTAATTAAATGGGTCGGACCTCCGATCCGAAAATCCGAAACCCGAACGGATCGGGTATGGATCGGACTAAAAAATATCCGTCCCTGATCCGATCCTATCCGAATCCGAAAAATCTTAATGGATTTGGATATGGATTTAGGATAATCCGATCCGAATCCGACCCGTTGACAGGCCTAACTTCATATATACAACAATTCACACATATTTCAAATTTAGCAAAACAAGAAAAAGTAACTCCACATGGGCATATGAACTTAAATAATAATACTTCGGTGACAACATTATCTCAAGCATGGTTGATATAGTAATTGATACATGTACTATATCTTCAAAACATGGTCATACCCCATCAAATTACTATGAAATTTAATTATTTAATAATTTATTATTTATAAACTAATTATTATAGATATTAATTTATTGATATTCATTTTTACCTTCAGAATTTGGAATAATTAGGGTTAGATTATAAAAAACAATATTGGTAAACCATCCTAACATATGGAGATTTTATGAAAAATTCATAACTAAACATAATATGAGAATTCAGTGTGGAAAATGTCACCATTACCAACACCCCCAATATTTCTCATTAATCTATAGTTCACATATTATATCCTACTACTACATCAAAGATAGAGCTAATATATGGCTTGAGGCAAGGAGATCCACTATCTCCCTACCTCTTTTTATTTTGTGTGGATGGGCTTTCTCAAGCACTTTCAAGAGCTGCTAGTAATGGTCTGATCAGTGGTTGCAAGATTTGTTTGAACGCCCCTCAAGTCACCCATTTGCTTTTTGCGGATGATAGTTTCTTGTTTTTCAAAGCTACCAGAGAAGAAACAGAAGTGGTTAAGCATCTCTTGAACGTCTATGGCAGTGAATCAGGGCAGGTAGTTAACTACCAAAAATCAGGTGTGTTTTTCAGTGCTAATGTCAGGAGGGACAAGCAACAAGAGGTAAGAGATATCCTGGGAGTACAAAATGATCTTGGAGATAGTAAATATCTTGGTCTTCCATCTCTTATTGGTAGATCGAAGAAAGCAGTTTTTGGCTTTGTCAAGGATAGAGTGTGGAGGAAAATTCAAGACTGGAGTAATCAAATGTTATCTAAAGCAGGGAAACTAGTTATGGTGAAGAATGTGGTGCAGACAATTCCTTCCTATAGCATGTCTTGTTTTTTAATTCCAAAATCTTTGTGTGCTGAAATTGAACGGCTGATGAACGGATATTGGTGGGGTTCTAGTGGCAATAATAGTCGAGGGATTAAATGGATGGCGTGGAACAGATTGGCAGTGGCTAAGAGCAAAGGTGGTCTGGGTGTTAGGGACTTACATGGGTTTAATCTGGCCCTCTTAGGTAAACATATATGGAACTTTAGTCGTAATCCGGATACGCTTGTTGCACGTATGTTTAAAGAACGATACTTTCCCGATAAACATATCTTAAATGCTAGCAGAGGTGTCGATCCCAGTTTTATTTGGACGGGAATATGGGAGGCCAAAGAGAGGTTGAAAGATGGGTTTAGGTGGGTGTTAGGTGATGGAAAGGAAATCAACATTTATAAGGACCCATGGTTGAAAGGTAAGAGGGATTTTCGAGTTGAGGATGATCATCGTAATATTGTGAGAAATGAAAAGGTTTGTTCTTACTTCCATCCTAATAGTAGAGACTGGGATGTGCATAAGGTGGAACGTGATTTTCATACTGATGATAGTAAGTTGATTATTCAAACGAAAATTCCGCAGTTTGATGTCAAAGATAGGTTGGCCTGGGTTGGTTCGCATAAAGGGATATATACTGTGAAGTCAGGGTATAGGTTTTGGGAACAAAGAAATGTTAGTAGTGACAACTTGATTGAATCGCAGGGTTGGAACAAATTATGGAATCTGCAGCTGCCTCATAAAACAAGGATTTTTCTGTGGCGTTTCTGTCGAAACAATATTCCTGTCAGATGGATATTGAGAAGTAAAGGAGTGGCGACTACATTCGAATGCCCTATGTGCAGTAATGAAGTTGAACATCTGAGGCATCTTTTTTGTGAGTGTCCGTTTGCAGTAGAGTGCTGGAATATATCAGGACTGAATGTTGATATGTAGGAGGTTGAACTGGCTTCGTTATGGCTGCTAGAGTTGATCAACAAGGAGAGTGAAGAGACAATCATAAAAGTGGCTACTGTGCTTTCAGGAATTTGGTTTTCGAGAAACAAAAAGGTGTGGGAGGACAGGAACATAACACCAGCAGTAACCATGGAAGTGAGCAGGAATTTGATTCACGAGTGGGGAGAAGCGAACAAGAGCAAGAACAGGTCAAGAGTTATGCAGCCTGAGGTAGAAATGCAGGATCAATCAGAATGGCAAGCTCCTGGAACAGGGGGGTACAAACTAAATGTGGATGCATCGTTGAAAGTAGGTGAATGTATGTTCAGCTTGGGCATGGTAATACGTGATGACAGAGGACAGTTCTTATTTGGGAAAAATATGAAGGTGGCAGGTGAGGTATCTGTAATGGAAGCTGAAGCTATGGGTGTCTGCGAGGCTATCAAATGGATTAGTAGCATTGGGTTGCATCAGGTTGTCATTGAAACAGATTCGCAATTGGTAGTTCATGCCTTAGGTGCTGAGGAGGCGTACCAATTAGAAGTTGGCCATACCATTGAGGAGTGCAAGAAGAAGCTTAAGGAATGAGTCGACCTATCGGTTTCTCATGTTAGAAAGCAAGCAAACAAGGCCGCCCATTTGATGGCGAGAGTCCCATGTTTGTTAAATAGCTACAATCATTTTATATCTCCTCCAGAATTGTTGTTGGAGATGTTACCTACTGAATTTCCAAGTTAATAAAAATTTCCGTTGATCAAAAAAAAAAAAAAAGTTCGCAATCTTTTCTTCTAACACCTTTAGATCTGGATACTAATATCAATTATAAAAACTTTTTCACGGTGTTATAACAACTCACGTTTACATACTAGAAAGAGTCAATTGCGCTTCAAAATTAAAAGGTCATCAAACAATCCAATTTTCTCTAGTGTTATAGTGTAACATATGTCCTTTTGAACTCTTCTTCCTACCACATAAAGTTCGAGCATAAATGATAACTTTACAACTAGGCATTATTTCTATAAATATAATATTAGGAATATTTTAGATTGAACAAATTAGTTAGATTATTTTTTTTTGTTTTGTAACTTGTTGATGTATAACATTATGATTGAGTATTTTTTGATTTAGAAGTATTCTATATTGTGATATCAGTTCGTAAGAAAAATCAGAATAATAAGAATGGATGACATATGGAATAAATGTAGTTAGGATTTCTATCTAAAACAAGCTAATTGAATTAGGAAAAAGAGTTTGTACCTGACACTGACACTGTAGGAAACTTTTCTACAGTATCGCCTTAAATTAAATTCGGGCCATAGATTAATCTAATCCAATGGCCCCGCTAGGGGCACCATACACAAATCGAATACACCCTCACACACACAATCCCACCAAATTTCCTACATTTTTAATTTGATTTTTCCCGTCAATTACTGAATTTTTTTTGAAATCTGACTTCACTGTATTTTTATCCATCTCTCGACGATCAGTTTGCATATCATATGTGCAGCAAAATCGTGATTTTAAGCCGACACTGTAGAAAAGTTTCCTACAGTGTCAGGTGGAAACTCTTTACCCATTGAATTATTATCAAATAATAATCTATAAAGGCTCAATCTAATAATATAATTCTGTAAGTCAACTTATACTAGAAACATTCTATCAACATATGCAAACAAAATGGAGTCGATGTAAAAATAATTGAAGACTTGTTTTTCTGATGAGACTCAACTACTATTTAAAGACTCAAAGGATTAGATGAAGAAATTAACTGACGGATAATAAAATTACAAGACTCAATCGATGCTTAGATGCTTGTAATTAATTATCCGTTGTCGATAACTTATCATGGAAATTAAGAAAAAATGATAGTAGTGTTGAGATATATTAGTCTATAACCAAGTTGCTATTGTCAATAATAGAAAGTTGCTGTCATGTTCCAGCCTGTGAAGCTCACCTCATCGACTTATAAATATAGCCTTACTCTTTCTGTTATGTTATCTAGATAACAATGTAGTCATTACTTGTAACAAATCATTCTATAGATACATTTCTGTTATAATATACATACAATTTATACATACTTCTTCATTCTAGTTGATAAAACATGATTTGTAACATGGTATCAGAGCCTCACCTCGATTTGTGAGCTTGATTTGTTATCTTCTGCTACTACAACATGTTCGTTAATGATCGGTATTGCAGATATTGTTCGTGTTCATCTGTTTGTGTTCAAACTTGCTAATGGCAGTTCCTTCAAATTTTTAATGTAATCGTTCATCAAATCGCACTGTCTACTTCTCTCTACTCTATGTTTATATCATGAGTCAATAAATCTGGTAATCTCTTTCGATCATCTCTTCAATTAAGCAGTGTTCTATTTTTTTCGATAATTAGTCGTTCTGCCATTGATGCTTCCTATATGAAGCTTTTTCGATCATCATCATTGATCAAATATAATTCATTTTTGGGTTTTACTGTGCATATATGTTTGTTTACTCTTCAATTCTGAATTAGTCATGATTACGTGCATAATCTGTGTTCAATCTCTATTATGCACCAATTGTTAGATAAATTGCTTCAATCACTATTGTGATTGTTCGTCGCTATTCATCTAGTTTTATCCGGATTTGTTTGTGTTTTCTACACACTTTACGTGTTGTTTCTGTACAATCTGTGCTTAAACTCGAACTTCTCGGTGTTACTGATCATCAATGTTCAATCTCTATTCCATAATCATGTGATAAATTTTCTCGGTGTTCTATGCTTTCGATTTAGATTTCATCACCTTCTATCGCTGTACAATCTCTCTTTCCCATTCTCTCTTGTTCTATATTTCTTCTTTCTTAGTTCAGATGTATAGAATCAGTTGTAAATACATTATTTGAGTTCTCATATATTGAAAATGGAGTTTTCTCCATCAAATGCAAGTTTCATTTCTGTGTTTTAGTTGCAAGTTTCATAAGTTGTCAACTGACTCTGACTCTGAAGCATTATAGTCTCCAGTTGCCTCATATCACACATAGACTTTGGTTGATATCATTACTCGTTTGTTACCAGTACTCCATTGTTGAGTTGCTACTGTTACCAAATCACTTCTCAATGTCTAGAAGTTGTTACCCGATTTTACACACATGATGTGATCACTAAGAATCACTCATGATGTGCTGACTTCCAGTAAATGGAAGCCATTATCTACCCTAGCTATTACTCAATCTATTGAGTTTTCAGCTTGTCATATTGTTTGCCGTAATGGCTTGTTTGTCGTATTGGCTTTGTTGCTGCTTCTAGTAAATGGTTGCTTGCCTTACCCTTACCTGTTGCTTACACTTCCATGTGGGTTGTTGCTTGCTATTACCTGATGCTTCTAGTATGATGTGATCTCTGGTTGCTTCACCTTATTCTACCAACTGCTGTCTTATTGGCTTCTTATCATTACCTAAAGTTCTAATTAAACTCTGAAGGACTACAAATACTGTCTTTACGCTAAGTTACTGTGAACGTTGTGAACGTTCTTCTTGCCATTGTAAATTCTGTTACTGCATCAAAGTGTTGCTGCTACTTTCAAGTTCCAAGTTGAAGGTTTACAGATTCATTCAACCTCCAACTTAAGGGGGATGTTGAGATATATTAGTCTACAACCAAGTTGCTGTTCTCAATAATAGAAAGTTGCTGTCATGTTCCAGCCTGTCAAGCTCACCTCGCCGACTTATAAATATAGCCTACTCTTTCTGTTATGTTATCTAGCTAACAATGTAGTCATTACGTGTAACAAACCATTCTATAGATACATTTATGTTATAATATACATACAGTTTGTACATACTTCTTCTTTTTCATTCTAGTTGATAAAACATGATTTGTAACAAGTAGAATCCAAATATGTCTTTGAGGCTAAGTCAAATTACTTGGTCATTTCTTGATGAAGAATGGAGCATGCATTATTATTGACATAAAATTTTTCCAAGAATCCTCAAAATAAAGAATGAAGACAAAAAACTATCCAGAAATAGTTAAGTATTTAGGATGTATATGTGAAAAGTTTAGCACTTTTGAATGTAATTGTTTAATCTAAAGGAAACATAGGTTTGTAAACTTAATAGTGTTTGAGTTGTTTTAGTTAAAACTAATGTTTTTGTTCTCTATTCTAGAAAAATACGAGAAGCGAGCTGTGTATTCGAACACAGTAAAACTCTAAGTAGATGTACACAAGATCACCTTATATTATTTCTTGTATTTTATCCAATTTCTATTTTTCTAGTAATGTACTCGGTTAATTTTGTGTGAACAAAATTTTAGTTTGTATTAATTCCACTTCCGCAAACTAATTATGAGTTCGTTGTTGATTAGGAAAATGACATATAACTTAACCTAAAGTATCAGAACAAATGGTAATTTAATAAATAGTTAATTTATGGATATGATTTATGAAAATATTACATTCAGAAATTTGTTAATATTTTGACAGAGGCTAGGTTAACGTGTATATGATATATATTACAGGAGGGTAGGAAGTTCTCTGGAGACCTCCAAATTTGTAAAGATTCTGGAGACCAAATCCTCACCGTCTATCTCAATCTAATCCAATGGTTCTCTTTTTATTTAATTTTATTCAATTATTTTGAAAAATTAGAGTTGTACTCATTGAATCATAATTTACGCAATAGTGTCTGTAATATATTTGTAGTTGACAAGGCTGTCGCGTGCCTATCAAATAATAATATCTAACAAATCCTTCTAACTATGTAGCAGGGTAAGTCAGAGTCGATCCCACAGAGACAAACGTGTCAATCACCAGTTGTTCTCGATTCAATTCAGCCAAGCAAGTAACACAATAAAATATCAAAGATTATTAAACTAATTTTATACTAAAGAGAATGGTGTTTATATAAATCAAATATTAAAAATATCCAGAATTAAGTATCCCCACTAGCATGAATTAATGCAATCGTGAATTCCCTCCCCAATCAATCGTATAATACTCAAAAGGAAAGGTGCGCCCTATAAATTACCAATAACCTCTCTCGAGTATTAATGGCTTCTCTAAAATACAATCAAGCCTATTCTTATGGTATCATACAATTTAGAGACATTAATCACAGCACCCTAACTTCCTAACAATCCGTTCTACCTATTCTCATGGAGAAGTTTATGTCCTCATTGGATAAATCACAACCATCTAAATCCAACTCTCGTTGATAAATAGACAATGGTTCAAACAATAAACATAATCACGTCTGATTTGTAATTGCTAATTAAAACAACTCAATAAGCAAGAGCAATTAAACAATCAAATTGGGGGAATTGGGAAAATCACACATCAATCATAACTAGGGTTCTACTTAACCCTAGATTAATAATCTACTCACTCATAATTGAATTAACAAAACAAGAATTATAAATTGAACACATAATTATAAGAAAAGATAAAACCTGTAATCTTCAAAGAAAGTAAAAGTTCTCCCTTGCAGATCTAAGCTATGATATGATAATAAAGCGATCCCTAATTTACAAAGCTAAGATTTGTTTATATAGACTCTAAAAGTCTTTCCAAGTAAAAAAAAATACCAAAACAGAATTATAATAGAATTTCTGCACAAATACGTTTCCTAAATTGAATATGTTTTTTTTAAGGAAAATTCGTATTTGACTTTTCTTCTGTTTTTCCGAACCTTTCCAGTTGTGCTTGGACGTCTGGGCCTCTTTAGAATGATAGAGAATCTCGTTATCTTCGCGTGGACTGCTTATGGGCCTCAAACGAACTTCTAGAACTCAAGATATGGCCAAAACAGTGTAGACTGCGCAATCCTTCTCAGAAATCCGAATTTTAATCAATTAATTCTCCAAAAATAATAGAAACATCCACCATAATCAACATTCTTGTAAATCTGCACAACTAAGCAAAACACATCAAAACTACAAGAAACTTGAGTCCAAGACAATCAATTTAAGCCGATTTAGAATGCTCCAAGTAGATATAAAATCCACTTATCAAACACCCCCAAACTTAAACCGATGGTTGTCCTCAAGCATTAACAATTACAACTAACTAACTAACTAGTACCACTTCCGTAGGTGATCACGGTTGCATTTGGCATATGCAACAAGCCCTTTAAACCCCTAGGCAGCCCTAGTGGACGAGTAAGGTCTCGTGAGGGCCCATAGCGAATGTACCCACAAAATCCATTTAACCTAATGCAATGCAATGCATGAATGCAACTATATGAAAATGCAAAGATCCCCTTCAAACTCACCAAAACCAACTAACAAGCAAATATCTCAAAGAATGTAAATAAATCCAAGCAGAGCTCGACTAAGTCCCCGTATACTAACAATACATGAACGGAAACGTGAGTGTGTGCGATGCTCATCAGAAATACTCCCAAAACTAGGTCAAAAATCATACATGTCCTTCGCCAAGACAATCACAGGTTTATAAAAAGAATAGACTGTAGACACTTCATAACATAGAAACACCTCCATCCTTATTCAAGTTAGACAGGAATTCATGCTTTATTACTACACTACGACACATAATACAATACTCATGCTTATTTAACCGTGCAATGAATGAGACCCCAAAAGGCTTATACAATAATACCCATGTAGCGAGTGTTAGGTCAGCAATCCCAAACCACAAGAGCTTTAGGTTACTAGGACTAAGTCCCCTCAGACTTAATTACTCGAGTATTAAAGAGCTCACTCTGGTAAATTCTGCATTTAACAATTAAACTATTGACTTTTTTTTTCCTTTTTTTTTTCCATGCAATCTGGAATGAGCCTTTCTCATTTCCAACCCTAGACTACTCATATAATATGAGCTGGCTACTAGCCAATTGACACCTAGCCATTATTCAACAAATATTAACAACTAGCATGAAATCCCTGGTTTCCCCCAAACTTAGACTTTAGTGCTCCTACGCCATCAAGGGAATAACGAAAATTCTAAATATAATCAAGTGATTAAATCTCAAAACTCCAAACAAGCATAACCTCAACCTAGCCCAAAAGCAAACAATGAGTTGTGTAAAAATTTTGTTCCCGTAACATGCAAGTCAATTCCTAGGAACTATAAATCAACCCTCTACTCATCATCATCACACTCAATTAAACATCTACCTACCAATCAGAATCAGCTCGTCCTAAGGGCTCATGAATTATGCATGCTATGAAAATGCAACTAACATGAACATGGTATATGAAAATAAAATAACAGAATGTCCTACATGAAACAACATAAATAATACGAACATAAATGCATAATTTACTACTACTAATATGCAAAGCATGAAATCCTACATGAACACATAATACAACAACTACTAATCCCTCAAACCACCCCCAAACTTAAAATATTCAATGTTCGCATTGAATGGAAGTAAATACAAGGGAAAGTAGAAAACATACCTCACCAACTGAGTCCTCATCCTCCTCGGTTGAATCTGGTGGAGGATACTGCATACAAGCTCCATAGACTGGCCACCTTGCCTGAATACTACAAAACTCCCAATTGACAAGAACACAAATTCGTAATAAAAATAAAATTAGGGAAAAAGATTTACGCAATACGAATCAAAGAGGTGAACTTGCAATAATTCCTCTTTAGAATTGAATTTTTAGAGATTTAAAAAAAAATAGAAGAGGAATTGGATTTGTATGTATAGGTGGGTATATAAAATAATAATAATAATAATAATAAGATTAATAAATAATAAATAATAATAATAATAATAATAAATAATAATAAGAATAAATAATAATAATAATAAGAATAATAAATAATAATAAAAATAATAAAGATAATAATAAAGAAAATAATAATAATAATAATAATAATAATAATAATAATAATAATAATAATAATAAATAACTAAAATGATAATAATAAATAATAATAATAATTAGAAAAGGAATATGTTTAGAATTTTTTGAAGAAAAGATGGGAGGTTTTGGATTTGAAATAGGAAAAGATTTAGGGAGAATGGGGTATAAATAGAATGGGTGTAGAGATTTTTTTTATATATATAAACAGGTGCACAACACTGACAGAAACATGCGCTGACAAATTCTGAAATCACTGGAGGACACGCGCAACTTGCGAGCGTGCAGGGCAATTGCTGCAAGAGCAGTCACGCCGGCGCAAGATGCGCGTCAGGGAGGCAAAGTGCGGCAAGGCCAGTTGCGCAGACGCAACTTGCGCAACAGGGGGGCAAATGGCGCCAAGGTCAGTAACGCAGGGGCAAGTTGCGTTACAGACCTGCAAATTGCTTAAAATTCGTTTTTTTTTTTTAAAACACAACACTCAAATTTTTTTTTTCCTCTCTCTTCCTACACTAATGCATGGGTTGCCTCCCACGAAGCGCTTCTTTAACGTCAATAGCTTGACGTTACTTCCTCAACTCATGGCGGTTTCAAAAGAATAACTGACCCGTTCTCAACAGAAAGACCATTCATACGAACGTTGACATCTTGGTTGCTTGCTCCCAACACCACCTTTCTTTCACTCTTCATCTTGATTTTTCCACCCTTCGGCCTAATCTTCTTCTTTTTCTTCTTCACACAAGGCTGCACAAAACTTTCTTCTTCCTTATCATCAATTTTCCACCTTCGCAACACGTTATCATGCCCCTCTTCAAAAATCACTAGCTCATTATTCAAAAGGACATACCTCAAATGTAGTGGAAGTTTTCCAAACTTTACACTCGAAAGGTCTCGAATTGAAGAAGTGTCAATGGAATCACTAAACTTTAAAAAGTTTTCAATATGAGCATCAGGATCTTCAACAGACAATCCACCAAACTGAATTCCACCAATTGATTTCATTGTTGAAGGCTTCAAATCAACATTAGTGACAGGAGGCGTAGAGAGGTAATTATCAACCTTCATAACTTGATCTCCACACAAATTCTTCACCATAAGAACGGTATTATTATTCTTTTCAAGATCACTTTCCTTCATAGAAGGACTGTTCAAAGAGTTGGAAAATTTAAATTCCATTTTCTCATCTCCAACTTCGAAAGAAATTTTCCCTTGCATCATATCAACTTTTGCACCAGCTGTAGCTAAGAAAGGTCTTCCAAGAATGATAGAATTTTGTGCATCTTCCTCCATCTCCATGACAACAAAATCACATGGAATATAAAATTTTCCTACCTTAAGTGGCACATCTTCAAGAATTCCAAGTGGAAATTTCACACTTCTGTCTGCCAGTTGTAGAGAGATACGTGTGGGTTTTAGTTCACCCATCTGAAGCTTGTTATAAATCGATAAGGACATAAGACTGACACTTGCTCCAAGATCACATAAAGCTCTCTTGATTTCCAAATTCCCAAGTTTCACAGGAATAGAGTAGCTACCTGGATCGGCTAGCTTTTGAGGAAGATTGTTTTTCAAGATGGCACTGCACTCCTCCGTTAATAAGATAGACGAACTTTCTTCAATCTTTCGTTTGTTTGACAATAACTCCCTAAGAAACTTCCCATAAGAAGGTATCTCCTTGATAGCATCTAGAAAAGGAATATTGAGCTCTAGCTTCTTCAAGATATCCATAAACTTCAAAAACTTCTCACCAAGCCTTGCTTGCACCAACCTTTGAGGAAAAGGAACATGTGGTACATAAGGTCTGATTGGAGCTACAATGGGGTCCTTCTTTTCTTCTATCAATTCTTGTACATCCACATTTTCAGATTGAATTTTCTCCACATCTTCTCCAACGTTCAAATTATCATTACTCATCTTCATCTCCGTCCCTTGCAATTCCTTGCCACTTTTTAAAGTTATAGCATTCACATGAGCTCTATGTGGTTGTTCAGTTGGACCAGGAAGTTGACCTGAAGGCTTATTAAGTTGGCTCAACTGTTGAGAAATTTGAGTGATCGTGTTTTCCATCAATTTGTTGTGAGCCTTTATCTCATTGATACTTGAATCAAAGTGCTCATTCTTCTTCACTTGTGTAGAGATAAATCCTTCCAAAAGATTCTCCAAGTTGGATTTTTGCGGCTGAGCTTGTTGAAAACCAGGAGGCTGAGAAAAATTATTTTGTGAAGATTGTCCTTGACCCTGATTGTTCCTGTAGGAGAAATTTGGATGATCTCTCCAACCTGGATTATACGTATTGGAGTAAGGATTATACTGCGGCCTCTGATTCTTATTGTAAAGAGCATTAGCTTGCTCAACTGCCATTCCAGAAGGATTATATTGACAAGCAAGTTTGGTGTGTCCAACAACACCACATATCTCACATGAAGCAACAGTAGATGAAGTGCTTCTGGCATCCAATTGCTCAATCTTTTTGACCATAGCCTGCATAGTAGTATTCAACATGGTTAGAGCATCAACCTCATACTTACCACCCTTCTTAGGATGATTTCGATCACTGTAAGGATAATTATCATTAAACGCTATCTCGTCTAACAAAGTTTTCGCATCCTCAGTACTCTTCTTCATAATAGAACCACCAGAAGAAGCATCAACAAGGTTTCGGAACTCTTGTGTCAACCCATTATAGAATGTTTGGATCAACAACCAGTCAGGAATTCCATGGTGAGGGCATTGTCTCTGAAGTCGCTTAAATTTTCTCCAAGCATCATGAAGTGACTCGTCATCATCTTGACGAAAATTAGATATTTCATTCCTGAGCTTTGAAGTCTTTTTCTGACTGAAGAATTTAAGTAGAAAAGCCTTCGCAAGACTATCCCAAGTAGTGAATGTATTTGGTCCTTCATCTTTCAACCAATCTTTTGCTGTATCTCGAAGAGAGAATGGAAATAAGCGCAGCTTTATAGCATCATCACTAACATTGGTCAGCTTTATTGTATCACACTTTTCAAGAAAACTCTCAAGATGATCAACAGGATTTTCAGTGGACAATCCTGCGAAAGAATCATTGGAGATGAATTGGATGAACTGAGGCTTGAGTTCAAAGTGTGTAGCTGTGACTGTTGGTCTGACAATACTGGAAAGTACGCTTGTAGCATCTGGCATACCATGCTCCCTGAGAGCTTTAGCTGCAGGTGCATCACCCATAACTACCTTGTCTTTGTTTTTCCTTCGCTTGCCTTTTTGCCTTCTTGCTGTAGATTCAATTTCAGGGTCAATATCAATTAAGTTTTCAGTACCTGAACTTCGAGTGTGCATGCAACAAGAGAACTAGAAACGATGATCAAATAACAAGGGAATAATAGCCGAAGCAACTCAACGAAACAACTTAGCTAAATCAATTCAAAAAAATTAACTAATCTAACACTGCTTTGTCCCCGGCAGCGGCGCCAAAAATTTGACAAGGCTGTCGCGTGCCTATCAAATAATAATATCTAACAAATCCTTCTAACTATGTAGCAGGGTAAGTCAGAGTCGATCCCACAGAGACAAACGTGTCAATCACCAGTTGTTCTCGATTCAATTCAGCCAAGCAAGTAACACAATAAAATATCAAAGATTATTAAACTAATTTTATACTAAAGAGAATGGTGTTTATATAAATCAAATATTAAAAATATCCAGAATTAAGTATCCCCACTAGCATGAATTAATGCAATCGTGAATTCCCTCCCCAATCAATCGTATAATACTCAAAAGGAAAGGTGCGCCCTATAAATTACCAATAACCTCTCTCTCGAGTATTAATGGCTTCTCTAAAATACAATCAAGCCTATTCTTATGGTATCATGCAATTTAGAGACATTAATCACAGCACCCTAACTTCCTAACAATCCGTTCTACCTATTCTCATGGAGAAGTTCATGTCCTCATTGGATAAATCACAACCATCTAAATCCAACTCTCGTTGATAAATAGACAATGGTTCAAACAATAAACATAATCACGTCTGATTTGTAATTGCTAATTAAAACAACTCAATAAGCAAGAGCAATTAAACAATCAAATTGGGGGAATTGGGAAAATCACACATCAATCATAACTAGGGTTCTACTTAACCCTAGATTAATAATCTACTCACTCATAATTGAATTAACAAAACAAGAATTATAAATTGAACACATAATTATAAGAAAAGATAAAACCTGTAATCTTCAAAGAAAGTAAAAGTTCTGCCTTGCAGATCTAAGCTATGATATGATAATAAAGTGATCCCTAATTTACAAAGCTAAGATTTGTTTATATAGACTCTAAAAGTCTTTCCAAGTAAAAAAAAATACCAAATCAGAATTATAATAGAATTTCTGCACAAATACGTTTCCTAAATTGAATCTGTTTTTTAAGGAAAATTCGTATTTGACTTTTCTTCTGTTTTTCTGAACCTTTCCAGTTGTGCTTGGACGTCTGGGCCTCTTTAGAATGATAGATAATCTCGTTATCTTCGCGTGGACTGCTTATGGGCCTCAAACGGACTTCTAGAACTCAAGATATGGCCAAAACAGTGTAGACTGCGCAACCCTTCTCAGAAATCCGAATTTTAATCAATTAATTCTCCAAAAATAATAGAAACATCCACTATAATCAAAATTCTTGTAAATATGCACAACTAAGCAAAACACATCAAAACTACAAGAAACTTGAGTCCAAGACAATCAATTTAAGCCGATTTAGAATGCTCCAAGTAGATATAAAATCCACTTATCAGTAGTCACTAAATAATTGTTATAAAACATAACTGTTTTAATCATGTGTGCAGTATTTTGGAATCTTTTAGTGAATCTGTGTACATGCATACCAAAAATACAAGTGCAAAACTTACTAACTTACTAACTTACTGATGGCCGCCGGATTTTTATGCTATTTTCGTAGCCAGTATCGGAAGAATTTATTATCATCTTTTTGGGTTTCGTTTTCTCTCTCTCCTTCCTAAGATCAAGTGTTTGTATATATCTATGTTGAGCCCCCTTCTTAGAGATAATTTGTTATATAGAGAATTGGAGAGAACCAAATAATTTTTCTGATTCTACAACAGAACCGATTTTTTTTAAATTTTTTTCCCAAAAAAAAATTGACATTACCACGTCGCTGCTACGTGGCACTGCCATGGCACCATTGATGATGTGGCATTACCACGTCATCAGTGATGACATAGTGACATCATCGCTGATGACGTGGCACTGCCACGTCAATGGTGGTGACGTGGTATATGACGTCAGTAGTGTCAAGTCAGCATTTGGTTCTGTTACAGAATCAGAAAATTGGTCTTTTTTTTAATTTTAGAACAAAAAAATTGGTCTTTTTTCTATAGAATCAAAAATTAAAACTTTTATTCTACTATAAAATCATATAATTATTAGTTCTCTCATATTCTCTATATAAGGAGGTCCTCTCTAGAATAATAGCCTATCTATGTTTATCTCTTCTTCATGTGGAGACCTCACCCGACGCTTCGTGTCCTATTTGTCATCACTCCCTCGTTTATATCCATTCTCAGATGTATATATTGTACTTGGGCTGGGCTTACTCAAATTGCAATATATACTCTCTCAATCTCTCGGATGAATTTGAATTTTTTGTAACTACTGAGAAAGGAGTGCGGGATAAGAGGAACTATGGATGTACATGATTATATCTCCAAAGTGTTTACCGTATAATACATTCAAGAACAATACCCTTGGATGTTGCAAAATTTACAAAATTATCATTAAATACATGGTTATACTGATGGTCTCTAGGGCTGTAAATGAGCGAGAAAATGCCTAAAATAGCACTAAATTCAGATTGCTTGTCCAAAATATTACTCTAAAAATTATTGGCCCCTACCTAGCACATACTTAACATATTTAATATATGCGTTAATGGTTTGAACGTACTACGTTGAAAAATAGAAGGGAAAAGATGTTAAAGAATCTAATGATAGCACATGGTGGTCCCATCCTATGCAGATTTCCCAAATATGTTCAGCTAGTGAGTGATAGGGAAGTCAGACTTTTCTTGGTAAATACATTTATTTAATGCATCAAAACTGTAAACGCAATTACCTGATGCGTTAGGTCTTTATTTGAATGGAACGGATATATGCGTTTCACCACAAGATTTTAAGTAACTAAACTAGTAACGTGTTCTGTAGTTGTGTCTCATTTGTAACACATGTCCTTCATGCATTATCTACGTGCCAGGGAGGACCACCTTTTCCTAGAATGTTATTTTGGTCACATCAACCCAAAATTGTGCTAGAATGGACCATAACCCACCGAATCGAGCCGAACTTTTAACTGTTCGTGCATCAGCTTGTTATAAATACGTCGAACTCGAACTTGAGCTCGAACTTTTATTGAGCCAATTTTTTCGTTTATGTATCGACTCATTAATAAAAATGTTATTCACGAACATATTCGCGAACTGTTCAGGAACATGTCTCACTATTTACCATTCATGAATGTATCATGAAAACTAGCTCATGAATACTCCTTATGATCTTGTATTCACGAACATTTTAATTTTCTTTTTTTTTTCTTATAATTTTTTCAGTGCATTGAAATAAAAAGAAAAGAGAGGATAAAATCTCGAAAACTAGAAACATGTTTCTAGTTTATACTTATCGAAGAGGCAAATTTGGATCAAGTTTATTTAATTACTAACCAACTAATGTTGTAATTTATAATAGAAAATATGTTATAATTTCAAATTTATAATAAAAATGTTGCATAGATTTTAAAAAAGAAATAATAAATAGATAAAATAAACTAACAGATCATTTCATAGACATTTATAGATACAATTATTTACTAGTTATTGTGAATTCAAGAACTCTTGATAATTGTTAATTAAATGCGTTCATGAGTATATATATCGAGTTTATGCAAGAACTCATTTAATGAACATATTCACGAGATTGTTCACGAACCTTATTCACCAATTATATTAACGAACTTGTTCACAAACTATATATTCGAACTTGTTCGCGAACTTTCGAGCCAAACTTTATCATTCTGAAGTTCAACTCATTTACGAGGTGAACCTCAAAACCGTGTTCATATTCGACTCATTTACAAATTGAGCAGAACTCGAATCGAATACCGAACTGTTCGTTCGTGATTGTATCGACTCATTTACCATCCTAATGTTAGGATGGTCTCCACAGTCTCCAAATTACTATGGTCTCTACAAAGTTCAACCTGACCCGATATGAATGTCCCCAATATTTTTAAATCTTTTTATGAATTCTTGTGTGATCCACTAGTCCAATTGTACCTCCCTTAACTTAGATCTTAAAAGTTAACAATTAGATTTAACGAAAAATTATCCAAGATATTTTGTAATCTAAATTTTGAAAATTAAATAACCATCAGAGTGTTATTTTTGTCAACTTTACTCACATACAACGTAAAATCTATCTAAAATCATTTGGAATACAAGTACTAGATGATCTTTCACATAATCTGATAATCATACATACAAAACTTTTGGACCAAACATCATCAAAATTAATTATAAGAAAAGGAACCTGAAAAATGAAACATATCTCAGATAGATAGTGATAAATTCTTATGTTTTAATATGTATAATATTTTGATATATACAATCTTTTTAAATCTTGTTTTTTGATATAGTGAATAAATTCTTATATTTTAATATGTATAATATTTTGATATATACAATCTTTTTAAATCATGTTTTTTGATATACACAATCTTCAATCTAAGCAATTTATTTTACACAATATCTACAATATCTCAGGGAAGTTAATCTCATTAATTATTGTTATATCTTTTTTCACACTAAATATTTTTTTAAAAAAACTCAGTCCAACAACAAAAATATAAATTCATACAAAATCTTGAA
This sequence comes from Kitagawia praeruptora, assembly GCA_037693485.1. Classification (NCBI taxonomy): domain Eukaryota; kingdom Viridiplantae; phylum Streptophyta; class Magnoliopsida; order Apiales; family Apiaceae; genus Kitagawia; species Kitagawia praeruptora. The sequence continues at coordinate 105,512,614 of CM075346.1, read as the reverse complement.
TGAAAACAAAAGAAGATTCCCAATAAATTATATTATCTACCAATATACAAATGATCACAAAGTATATATCAAAGCAGATCAAATGAAATATAACAATACCCACCCTCCCCAAATCAGTTTAGATATAACAATATCCACAATTCACCCCTTTATAATAAATCATAAATAAATTCAATTGAAAAACGTATGTTTCTAACACTATATATATATTCAACTAAAATAGTTTACAATGTCATCTCCTCAATTTCATTTCCTTTCAAGCTAAAAGTCTTGTGTAATTTCTTTATATTGAAATTTATTTGTATGTTTTTGGGTGAAAATTTATCAAAAACAAGAACAATTTATATACTGTTATGAATTTATATATGTATATGCTAATGAGATCACTTCACTTTTAACTTGTTAGGAACAATGTCTAACCAAGAAAGAGAAACAGGATCCAATTTTAATGATGCGCCGATTAAAAATGAAGAAGGGTTCTATTCACCCCACAATCCTACCTGTGCGAGTAGAGACAGGAGGGTGAGTCTTACCTATTTTAATGTTAATTTTCATCTTATTGTTAGACTCAAGTATGGATTTTAGGGTATAAATATTAGACTCAAATGTGTATTTTAGGGTATAAGTAGTGCAAATGTCAATAATTAAAAAGTAGTGTATAGTTACTTGCGTATAGATTTAATTTTATTATCAATGATTTTACTATAATCTTAATGCAGGGACGTCAGTCAAAAGAAACTTGGAACAAAATGCATATCTTACAGGAAATGATACCTATTCCTCAAAAGGTAAAAAATGTATATTGTTTGATTCCATTTAAAATTAACTAATGTATCATGGTAACATATAAGAGTTTGATGCATCCTCAATCCTATAACAGTCTGATGCATCCTCAACTCTCGGTGATATTTTTGAGTATGTCATACTACTGAATGGGTGGAAACAACAATTGATTCATGATACAACAGAGGTAATTTTTGAACACTATCTAGATAATCATCATTTTCAATGTTTGATTTTTTAAAGTTAACTGGATTCTCATTTTGAAGGTATTAATTAGGGGTATTTATAAAAAAAATAATCTTTTATACTGCACTGCACTGCACTTTTTAAATTAGTAATTATTCTCACAATTCTCACAAATTAATCTCATCTAAATCATGCTTTATTAATATAATCTCACTCATCTTCTTAATAGGATAATAAACTTCCTGCACAATCGATGGATGCAACTATGAACCAAAGTGACGCCAGTGCTAATGTGAACCAGGGTGCTGATGTGAACCATGGTTAAAACGACCAAAAGCATAATTTCTTTTGTCAATTTAGAAAAAATTTGAATACATTTCACCCCTTCAATGTTTTCATTCATATTAATATATGCCTTAAATATTTCTTTTTAATATTTTTGCACCGTACAATTTGTACGTCCTCTTTTTAATTCATATCTTTTAATTTCTATTAAAATACAACACCCGTCCATTGGTTTATGCTCTCTTTTCTTCGTTCACATATAACTTGTTCAAAATTGTATTGAAAATTTAATTACAAGTATATAATGTACTACATGAAAATAACAAATACATTAATCATATCTAAATTTTTTAAATCTTATCATATTTCATCAAAAATTAAGTGTTGCATTTTTACAGTCCATAGCTATATAATTTTTTGATTCAGTTTCATGTATATATGTGGTGAATAATGGTAGAAAATGAAAACGAGTATGAACGAACTTTGTTTGAAAAAAGATATTTTAATTGATAATTTCAAATAATAAGAACAAATCAATTACTTTAATTTCTCAAATTTATACTTACACAAATTTCATAAAATCGAACCAAATCAATTTTTTTAATATTCAAACATGTTATTGGAATGAATTTTAAAATTTTAAATAAATTTAGAATTTGCAAAAGACCAGGTATATCAAAGTTTGGACTCAAAAATGTTTATGCGGACCAGCCTTTAGATAATCACGAGACACCATATTTTCAATCTTATTATTGAAACTGTCACGTTTTACAAATTAAAGTTAGAGACCAATATATATGTGTTGTGTTGTAATTTTTGAAAAATAATTTAAAATTTTAAGATCACTTAAACCTATTTATCATGAATCATAATGATGTTTGTTGTGGAATAAAAACTAGGTTATTAGATTGCGGCTAGGGTTTGCTGTATTTAATGCTAGGGTGCGTGAGCTTCGTGCTTTAATGGCTGCTCTCGTGCTCGTGGCTGAATCTGCCTTCACAAGATGCCTACGTACTTTGATGTGTATCAAAGATTAAGCCAAAAACGTAGTTCTGAGAATGAGGGGTCAGACCCTTTATATAGGTAGAATTAGGTGATTTGGTGGGCAAGTCACCGCCTTGAGGAAGGTTCTAGACTCCTTCCTTGTAGGAATCAGTTTCCTTGTTGAAGTAGGTGCCTTGGAGGCTAAGTTAGGCAGGAGTAATATCCTTATTTGACTCTTATTGCTGAGCTGGTTATTACCCTTAATATTAATTATGAAATTAATATTGTAAATAGGGTTTGGGCCCATTTAATGGGCCCCACGTTTTGACCATATCGAGCCTAATTAAAGCCACATTAAATATGTCTTTAGGGCTTATTTTTAACCCATATCATTTGCCCCCAACTTCTAGGAAAACTGATCAGGTTTTTCTCGAAGTTTTAACGGCCTTATTCGAGACTCGGGTCTGGGTTTATTGCTCATATGCAAGCATTTTCAACAACATTGTCTTTAATGTAAAGCGTGGAGCGACCGACGCATTTACAACGACCATAAATGACACTAAACGGTGCTAATAGGCCTTAAATGACCCCGATCGGCCAAAAATCTTCATGCTATCTTCAGCTTTAATGTACTTGTCAGCCCTTCGTTGGAGCTCGGCCATGTTTTCAGGAGGATGTTTTGCCAATGACCTTTTAAAGAATAGATCAGTGGTTCCGTGTTCCAGGACTACCATGGCCACCTTATTCTCCAAATCAGTGATATTTAACGTCTCTTTAGTGAACCTCTTGAGGTAATCTCTCAGATTTTCATTCTTCCCTTGCACCACGTACATGAGGGATGCGGAGCTTTTCTCATGAACTCTTCCACTGATAAACTGGCTAACAAAAGCAGCACTTAACTCCTTAAAAGAGCCAACTGAGTTTGCAGGTAACCGGCTATACCATCTTTGAGCCATGCCCGACAGGGTTTGAGGGAACGCCCTACACTTTAAGGCATCACTTGCAGGCTGCAACAGCAGTGCGTTTGAAAATGTCCTGACATGATTTGCGGGATCACCCGTTCCATCATAAGCTTTGATTGTCGGCATCTTAAACTTCCTAGAGATGTGAGCATTCATTACCTCCTCGGTAAATGGGGGTGTGGGATCATCAGGATCCCCAAGTGGCATCAGATCTTTGGGGTTGCTCCTGGGGGTTTCCACCCTTGTTGTTCTTCCAGTAGGGGCGTCAGCCCTTCTCTGCCTTCTTGAAGACCTCTCTAAGTCTATAATGGGAATCGGTCCTGAGGTTGGAGGGGGTTGAGTTTGATTCAACCTAACTTGTTCTCTCGCAATATCTTCCTTTATCCTTAAAATCTCGGCCTCATGAGCCTTGATTCTCTCAGCAGCTGTCAAAGGGGGTCCATCATGGATAGTTTGTGTTCTCCTTCTTGGTTCTCTGCTAGCATGTCGCCTTCTCGGGGCTTCATCACGATCATCATCCTCAGACGATGAATCATCAGTATAGGGACCAGAGTAGTCATAATACTCTCGATCTCGGATCTGCAAAGCATGGCCACTGGGTCCAGGATCTTGAGTAATTGGAGGGTAATTAGGCAGACCATACATCGGGTTGGTATTCATGGGGAGATCTGTAGTATGGATCTGTACCCCTGGTGGTAACGGGCGATTAGGATCAACTAAAGGAGAAACCAGCGTCTGAAGATAGCTGGTTTCTTGACCTGGGTGGATGACCATTGGTAACGTTCTCTCGGGATGGGGATTCGTCCCTGGGGGTTGAGAAACCTGAGTTTGAGAAGCTTGAGTTTGAATGATCGCCCATGTTGTTGGGGGCATCGGATCCGTAGTGGGCGGAGCAGAGCTGAGAGGCAGGGGCTCGGTACTTGCTGGTGTCCTTCGTGTTTAGAACCATGGTTGATGTCTTTTTCCCACAGACGGCGCCAAATGTTGTGGAATAAAAACTAGGTTATTAGATTGCGGCTAGGGTTTGCTGTATTTAATGCTAGGGTGCGTGAGCTTCGTGCTTTAATGGCTGCTCTCGTGCTCGTGGCTGAATCTGCCTTCATAAGATGCCTACGTACTTTGATGTGTATAAAAGATTAAGCCAAAAACGTAGTTCTGAGAATGAGGGGTCAGACCCTTTATATAGGCTGACAAGCCCTAGAATCATGGTAGAATTAGGTGACTTGGTGGGCAAGTCACCGCCTTGAGGAAGGTTCTAGACTCCTTCCTTGTAGGAATCAGTTTCCTTGTTGAAGTAGGTGCCTTGGAGGCTAAGTCAGGCAGGAGTAATATCCTTATTTGACTCTTATTGCTGAACTGGTTATTACCCTTAATATTAATTACGAAATTAATATTGTAAATAGGGTTTGGGCCCATTTAATGGACCCCACATTTTGACCATATCGGGCCTAATTAAAGCCACATTAAATATGTCTTTAGGGCTTATTTTTAACCCATATCAATGTTCATGACAGAGGCGGATCATAGAGTAAGCGGGCCCAGCCTCTGTTGGGCGGTTTTTTTGCGGGTCAAGAGAAAAAAAAAAATTCGCTGGGAAGAAATTTCATTTTTCTGTTGGGTAGCAATATAAGCAACATGGTTTACATTTCTTAATGAATATTCTGGTAGCTCAGCTGGTTTGTTTGTTGTTTGCAAGCGGGGGAGACCCGTGTTCGACTCCCAAAGAGAATAAAATGTCTTGTTTTTTGACTACTAATGCTAACTTCTTTGTCCATTATCTATATATTACTACTACATACAGAACATTTATCAATAAAATTATCTAGCCAAGTTGGTTTAGACCTTTTATTTGCACCAAGGAAGCTAAGGTTCGAATCCTGCCGGATATATTTTTACACCAAAAAAATTTTTCGCGCTCCGCGCGAAATAACCGCGCAGCCAATTGAATTCCGCTGGGAAGCTTTTTTCGGCTAGGTCCGCCTCTGGTTCATGAGTAAAATAATAATATGACACCTATATTGATGTTAATAAAATATATATGGATTGAGAAGATAGAAAAATAGGATTGAATGACTTGTTTTTCAAAGGAAGGTTTATACACTCAACAATTAGATAATAATAAATAAAATTATCTTATAAAAATGATAATAATGTTGGGAAACTTATTAAATTTGCTATAAGTGTTTAATATGAAAATTGGAAAAACATAGACAGATGCTCCAAAAGTGACGTACTTAATTTTATTCAACTAAACATTACAGATATATAAACTGCATTCCAAAAGAAATAGCTAAAGACTAGTAATGAAAGAAACTGAACTATCTCTCCGTACTACTGAACGCTATTCCACTACTCTCCTAAAAGCATGCAATTACTTTCAATCCACAACATAGTCCCCTCAGCTGTAGACTCAGATTACAAATAAATAAACTTGTCCATGTAACTATCCAAGTAGCATACGCATCTTCTCAAATCTGACCACAAAAAGTGCCTTAGTTAATGAATAGCTCGCTGCTTATCCGTACTCACATGCTTTACAACAATCTTGCCTTTTTCAACACATTCACGTATAAAATGGTAGCGAATGTCTACATGCTTGCTTCATTCGTGAAATTGTTGAATAAATGTTAAATGTTATTTTAAGTGGGTTTTTAATTTCATAAGTTAATAAAAAATGAAAGGCCAAGAGTTTCTATCTGTAGATGAAAGGTCATGAGTTGTTTCTTCTATGACTATAAGTAGATTGTTCCTTTGCATTGTAATATGTATGAACTACCTGAAAGACATATCAGAAATATAGTAAAGTGGTTCTCAGAAAATAACAGTGTCTTGTCCTTGTGTCTTCAAATTGGTATCAAAGCTAATGGCGAATGTGACGAGTCAATTGCTGTTGCCACGACTAACAAAGTCAAACTATGAGAACTGGAGCATTCAAATGAAAGCCCTTCTCGGTTCTCAAGATTCATAGAAGGTGGTCGAAGAAGGTTTTGAAGAACCAACAACTACCACAGGTTATTCGGCGGCACAAAACAAGGCGTTGAAAGAGACAAGATCAAAGGATAAGATAGCACTAAACACTCTGTTTCGAGCAGTTGACGAGTCGGGCTTTGAGAAGATTGCAGGTGCAACTACTTCAAAAGAAGCGTGGGACATTTTAGAGAAAGTGTTCAAAGGAGCCGACCGAGTCAAGCAGGTGCGTCTCCAAACTCTTCGTGGCGAATTGGAGAGCATGAAGATGAAGGAGTCAGAAAGTGTATCTGACTATATCACACATGTACAGACTGTGGTGAACCAACTTAACCGAAACGGTGAAAAATTGTCTGATACGCGAATTGTGGAGAAAATTTTAAGATCATTAACTGCTATTTTTGAGAATGTTATGTGTGCGATAGAAGAGTCAAAGGACCTAGAGACCCTCACGGTTGATGAGCTCGATGGTTCTCTCGAGGCACACGAGCAACGTAAGAAGAAAAAAAAGGAAGAAACACTCGAGCAAGCACTTCAAACCAAAGCGTCAATCAAAGACGAAAAGGTACTATACTCTCAAAGCATTCGAGGTAGAGGGTGTGGTTGTGGAAGACATGGAAGACGTGGAAATGGTCGCGGTGGTCAAGGTAGCAGTAATGAAGGGTACTATAAGGAGAAAGGATAGTCAAACCAACGAAATTGGCGTGGAAGAGGACGAGGGAGAGAGAGAAGCAGCCGATCAGATTTCAACATCGAGTACTACAAATGTCACAAACATGGACACTATGCAAAGGATTGCAACTCTAACAAATGTTATAATTGTGGTAAAGTGGGCCATTTTGTAAAAGATTGTAAAGTCGACAAAAGGGTGGAAGAAACAACCAATTTAGTCTTGGAAGACGAAAATGATGGAGATTTTCTCTTGATGGATCAAAATGAAATCAGTAGCAATAATGACTCTCTGTGGTATCTCGACTCAGGGGCAAGTAATCATATGTGTGGTCACGAGCACCTATTCAAAGAAATGCAAAAGATTGAAGATGGTTATGTGTCATTTGGAGATGCATCAAAGGTGGAGGTAAAAGGCCGAGGTACGGTTCGTTACCAACAAAAGGATGGCTCAATAGGGTCAATCCAGGATGTTTATTACATAACAAACATCAAGACCAACATTTTGAGTTTAGGACAACTCACAGAGAAAGGTTACTCAATTTTCTTAACGGATCGACTGTTACACTTGAAGGACAAGCAAGGACGTCTGGTTGCTCGAGTCGAAATGGAAAGAAATCGCATGTACAAACTGAATTTGAAAAACATACGAGAAAAATGTTTGCAAGTAAATGTAGAAGACAAGGCATCACTCTGGCATCTCCGTTTCGGTCACCTACATCATGGTGGCCTGAAAGACCTAGCAAAGAAAAACATGGTGCACGGGCTACCCAACATGGACTACGAGGGAAATTTTTGTGAAGAATGTGTCGTAAGAAAGCATGTGAGAACTCAATTTCAAAAGATGGCAGAATATTGGGCTAATCAACCTCTCGAGCTGATTCATACCGACATATGTGGACCAATTACCCCCGTATCTTTCAGTGGTAGAAGGTATTTCATTTCTTTTATCGATGATTTCTCACTAAAAACTTGGGTTTATTTTCTGAAAGAAAAATCTGAGGCATTCGAGGTTTTTAAAAAATTCAAAGTGATGGTAGAGAAGGCAACTGGTAGACACATTAAAGCTATATGATCTGATAGAGGTGGCGAGTACACTTCAATGGCTTTCGTGAAATATTGCGAGGAGCAAGGTATTAGGAAATTTCTAACCGCACCTTACACTCCTTAACAGAATGGTGTGGCCGAGAGGAAGAACCGAACCATTCTCGATATGGTTCGTTCAATGCTCAAGAGCAAAAAGATGCCAAAAGAATTCTGGGCAGAAGCGGTGGATTGCGCCATCTATGTGCAAAATTGATGTCCCCATGCGAAGTTAAAAAATCAAACACCACAAGAGGCATGGAATGGAAAAAAGCCAACAGTCTCTCATCTCAAAGTGTTCGGTAGTGTGGCATATGAACACATACCGGATCAACAAAGAACGAAGTTGGAGGACAAAAGCAAAAGGTATATTTTTATTGGTTATGATGAAAAGACAAAAGGGTACAAGCTACTTGACCCAACAAGCAAAAAAGTGACAGTGAGTCGTGATGTGCGAGTAAATGAAGCAAGTGAGTGGGACTGGAATAGTTTGACAGAGGCTACCAACGAAGTTGAAGAATCAACAGGTTTTGCACCAAGTATACCAATAAACTATGAAACTAGCGATGATGAAGATGAGCCACGACAACCCAAAATGCGGAGTTTACAAGATTTATATGAGTCCACAAATGAGGCACACCTTATATGTCTTTATCAGATTCTGAGAACGTTAGCTTTGAAGAGGCTGTGCGAGACAAAAAGTGGCAAACTGCCATGGATGAGGGGATTAAAGCGATTGACCGCAACAGCACATGGGAGCTAGTAGATTTGCCAGAAGGAAGTGAGACCATTGGTGTGAAATGGGTGTTCAAAAAATGGCTGAATGCTCAAGGTGAGGTAGAGTGGTACAAGGCGCGAATTGTTGCGAAGGGATACAAACAAAAGGCAGGAATTGACTACGATGAAGTGTTCGCTCCTGTTGTAAGAATGGAGACAATTCGATTGCTCATTTCCATAGCAGCTCAATTCAAATGGCCGATATTTCAAATGGATGTTAAATCAGCATTTTTGAATGGTGTGCTTGAAAAGAAAGTCTACATAGAACAACCACCTGGGTACATAAAGATCGGAGAAGAGAATAAGGTACTAAAATTGAAAAAGGCACTCTACGGGTTGAAGCAATCGCCGCGGGCTTGGAATACTTGTATTGATACATATTTCAAGAAAAACGGGTTCAAGTAGTGTCCCTATGAACATGCCCTTTATACAAAGAAGAGTGGAGGTAATGTGATATTTATTGCTCTTTATGTTGATGACCTTATTTTCATGGGTAACAATAATGAGATGATAGAAGAGTTTAAGGGCGTAATGACACGGGAATTTGAGATGACAGATTTGGGCTTGATGAAATTCTTCCTTGGGTTGGAGGTCAGACAAGGAGAGACATGTATTTTTGTATCACAGGAGACATATGCAAAAGAGATTTTAAAGAAATACAAGATGGCAAACTGCAACCCGGTGTCAACACCAATGGAACCAGGTGCAAAACTTTCAAAGTTTGATGGAGGAAAATGTGTTGATGCGAGTATATACCGAAGTTAGATAGGAAGCCTTTGGTATCTCACATGCATAAGGCCAGATCTTCCATTAAGTGTCGGCATCTTAATTCGGTTCATGGAGGAGCCGTGTTATTCACATTGGAAGGCACTGAAGCGAGTCCTACGGTACATCCAAGGAATAACGTTTCTCGGGTTGGTTTACTCTGAAGCAGAAAATAACAAGTTAATTGGTTACTCTGACAGCGATTGGTGTGGAGACATAGACGATCGAAAAAGTACATCGGGGTATGTATTCTTCATGGGCAATACAGCTTTTACTTGGACTTCAAAGAAGCAACCAATTATGACACTTTCGACGTGTGAAGCTGAATATGTGGCAGCATCTTGGTGTGTATGTCATGCAATATGGCTTAGAAATTTGTTGAGCAAGATGGAGCTAAAACAACGAGGTGCTACTGTGATTCGAGTTGACAACAAATCGGCAATTGAGTTGGTAAAGAACCCAGTAAACCATGAAAGAAGCAAACACATTGACGTTCGCTTTCATTTTATTCACGATCATGTGAATAGAGGAAGTGTGGAATTGGTACATGTGGCAAGTCAGGATCAAGTTGCGGATATCTTCACAAAACTGCTACCGAAAATACTCCTCGACAAATACAAGAAGATGCTTGGCATGACAGATGGAAGAAGCATTTAAGTTTATGGGGGAGTTTTGTTAAATAAACGTTAAATGTTATTTTAAGTGGGTTTTTAATTTCATAAGTTAATAAAAAATGAAAGGCCAAGAGTTTCTGTCTGTAGATGAAAAGTCAGGAGTTGTTTCTTCTATGACTATAAGTAGATTGTTCCTTTGCATTGTAATATGTATGAACTACCTGAAAGACATATCAGAAATATAGTAAAGTGGTTCTCAAAAAATAGCAGTGTCTTGTCCTTGTGTCTTCAGAAATACCGGATTTTTGGCCAAATCAATAGCTGATTTGTTATATATATAGAGCACCACTAGACTGATATACTCATCTCTCACTTGAGCTAGCAATTTTCGCAACTATATCGCTTGACACGCAGCTGCAGTTGCGGCCATAAATTCATCCTCGTACGAGGATAAGGCCACACACCTCTGTTTTTGAGAGACCCAAGTTATCAAACATTCATTTGAGTAAATCACCAAGCCCCATGTACTTTTTTATCTTCAACTTGGCCTGCTAAATCGCTGTCTGAGTAGCCTGTCAACACATTGTTACCACTGTCTTTTGTATATCAGGACACAATTTATAATACCTTTGATGTATCACAAAATTCGTTTAGCAACATTAAGATGCATCGTGGTGGGTTTCTCCATAAATCTGCTAACAATACCAACTGAGAAGGCGATATCTGGTCTTATGGGAACCAAATATCGTAATCCCCCAACTAGGCCTTTGAATTTAGTCGTGTCCACTAACTTGCCACCTTCATATTTACTATACTTTCTTTAGGATCCATCGAATATTTAGTCGGGTTGCAATCACCCATCCCCGCCATTTCTAAGATTTTATTGGAATACGTCGTTTGCTTGAGCTCGATACGTCCCATGCTGTGCTTAACCTCTATACCTAAGTAGTACGAGAGCTTTCCCATATCACTCATCTCAAACCTCTTACTCATTTAATCCTTAAAATTGTTTATGACAACAATACTTGTACCTGTTATAAGGAAGTCATCGAGGTAAACTCCGATAATCAAAATTTCACCCTCTGTTCTGTTTGTGTAAACGACATGCTCATACGGGCATCTCTCAAAACCTAACTATTCAAGACACTTTTTCAGCTTTTCATACCACGCCCGAGGCGCCTGCCTCAAGCCATACATGGCTTTACCAACCTGTACACCAAATGTTCCTTTCCTTTATTAATGAAACCCTCGAGTTGCGTAACAAAAACCTCTTCTTGAATTTCTCTGTTTAAAAATGCTGTTTTGACGTTGAGGTGATGAACCTCCCAGCTATTCTTAGCAGCAAGAGCAAGTAACAATCTCACCGTTTCCAATCGAGTGACTAGAGCAAAGATTTCTTCGAAGTCTACTCCCTTTTTTTGAACATATCCTTTAGCCACGATCCTTGCTTATACTTATGTATTTCTCCATTTTTGTCTCTCTTGATTTTGTATATCCACTTCAAATCAATCGCCTTGTGCCCAGGTGGCAGTTCTGTGAGTTTCCAGGTTCAGTTGTTTTCAGCAACTTTCATCTTTCTTTTCATTGCTTCATTCCAGTTGCGTTCTTTTACAGCCTGCCCATAATTCACTGGCTCAACCCCTATAAGAAACAATTCTTCATTTTCAAGTTCTACTTCCTTGATATTTGCATAGACTTGACCAAGCGACCTGAAGTTTTTGTTGGAAACGTGTATGGGCCTCACAAGTATTTAAACTTGATTTGATTTAAATACACACTCACAACATATGTATAAAAGATTTTGATAATAAAAGAAACACACAACTTAGATTTATTTCTTTGTCAAACAAACAGCTACAGCTTTTGTATCACACACTACACAGGCTACGACCTTTTTTTTTCACTCTCAAGAGCTACAGCTCTATTCTTTCTCTCTGTATCAACTTTTCACTCGGTGTGTTATACAGGCAGTACAATAGCCAAGCCTTATTTATAGGCTCTAATATAAACTACTGACATCATTGCTTACATATACCATACATTTATTTAGCCTACTATATAAGACTAAGACCAAGATCAGTTAGCTAGTTTTTATGCGGGTTTTTTTGGAATGCAGACTTCAAATTTCAAACTAGCCTACCTTTCCTGGACATTGTATATATCTGCTACATTTGTAATAATCACTTCCCCATGCTGCTGCGCTGTATGTTTGTGTACATCTATATCTTTGCATGTGAAAAACTGTTGCATGCATGTAATACTAAATACAAACTACTGACTCATGTTGTGAACACATGTAGCCTACCATGTTTTATGCTCCTCTGTTGCAAGATAGCTGCTGCAATGTCAACCTTGAATACTACCACCTTCTGAATTTATTATACACGTATTTGATTGCCACCTTACATGTATTGGTAATCTACTACCCACAATTTTTCCAGGAATTAACTTATGGGTCATATTACTACATCTGTGTAACACAGATGTTTTATTTCTTCCAGAGAGTTTGACTTCTAACACTCCCCCTCAAACTCGACTTTCCATTCCAAGTCTTTCTTTCAATTTCTGAAACGTATCCGGCTTCAACGGCTTTGTAAATATATTTGCTAAATTTTCTTTAGTCATGCAATGAACCAGCTCCACAATTTTATCGTTCACCTATTCTCGAATAAAATGATATTTAATAATGATGTGCTTGCTTTGACTGTGTGACACTGGATTTTTCGCAAAGAAATAGCAAATTTATTATCCACATAAATTCTAACCGGATCCTCTTTTGCAAAATTTAACTCGCCTAATATGTAGCCTAGCTACATAGCTTGACATGTGCATGCTACTGCTGCGATGTATTCTGCTTCACATGTTGAGAGAGTAACTGTCTGTTGCTTCTTTGATGACCATGAAAATATCGTCGAACCGATATGAAAAGCATATCCTGAAGTGCTTTTCCCGTCATCCAAATCTCCACCATAATCACTATCTGAGTAACCAACTAATTTTGAATTTTGAGAATGCGTGTAGAACAAACCATGATTAAGTGTACCTTTTATGTACCTCAAAATTCATTTAGCTGCCATGAAGTGATCTTGCTTCGGCTTGTCCATGTACCTACTAACCAGTCCAACTGTATACATGATATCTGGACGAGTGAAAGTTAGGTACCTCAGACTTCCAACCAAACTTTTGAACAATGTCGGATTTACCGACTCTCTCGTTGAATCAATTCTCAACTTTATGCTTTCCTCTGCTGGCGTGCTCACTGGCTTGCAATCCTCCATTTTGAATTTCTTTAAAATTTGCTCCGCATATTTTTTCTGTGACATAAAAATCCCATCTTTGCTTTACTTCACCTCAACTCCAAGAAAGTATGACATTTGACCAATATCTGTCATCTCAAATTCATTAGTCATAACATTCTTAAAAACATCAAACATACCAGGGTTGTTTCCGGTAAAGATCATGTCATCGACGTACAAGCAAACAATCATAATATCTCCCCCTGAATTTGTTTTTATGTAGAGAGCATGCTCGTATGGACTCTTCACAAAACCATTCTTTTGAAAATATTCATCAACCTTTGTATTCCATGCTCGCGGAGCTTGCATCAAGCCAGACAAGGCTTTCTGCAATCTGTAGACTTTGTTTTCTTTGCCTTTTTGAACATATCCAGGAGGTTGCTTAATGTAGACTTCATCTTCGAGATAACCATTTAGAAATGCTGACTTCACATACATCTGATAAATCTTCCACTGATTCTGAGCTGCAAGTGCTGTAAGAAGTCTTATGGTATCAACTCTTGCAACTAGAGCAAATACCTCATCGTAGTTAATGCTATATCTTTGTTTGTAGCCTTTAGCCACCAATTTCGCCTTGTACTTTTCCACTTTACCTTCTTGATTCGTCTTGGTCTTATAGACCCATTTGACACCAATAGATTTGTGTCCTTCTGGAAGATCTGTGAGCTCCCAAGTATCATTCTTCTTGATTGCACCAATTTATTCATCCATGGCCTTGTTCCATTTGCTTTCTTCAGAAGCTTCCTTAAATGTAACTGGATCACATTCAGTCATCAAACAAAATAAAGAATAATCAAAGGTTGTTTGTACCGTACTTGTTGCTTCATAAATATTATCCAGACTCCGCATTTTTCTTGGTGCTCCCCCTGAACTGCTAATGCTGCTTCCTGAACTCGATGGTGTCGATGCAGGAGTTTGTTGATTCGGACTTTGGGGAGGAGTTGGATCATCATCTCCGCCATCTTCTATGTTGGAGTCATCATCATCATTGAAAAATAAACCCGCAACTTTTCTTTCTTCCTCGCTCCATCTCCAATAATCAGATTCATCGAATTCAACATATCGAGAAATGATTAATTTCTTTGTCAGGGGATTATAGAGACTGTAATACACTTTTTGCCTTTATCATACAACTTCTTCCTTTTCTGATCGGGAACATGATAAGTGCATATTTTTGCATATTTTTATTACATATTTATTGCTTGAACTCGTATTTTAATAATTTATTTTGTTGCATTTCAAGAAATTCGTGAATAAATAAAGAAATGACAAAATAAAGTGCAAGGAAGGGAAAAAAAGAGGAAGAAAAAGGACTTAAATGAAAAGAGGAAAAAGAATTAGGAGCTTGGTGGAAAAGGAATCTTTGAAGACATGTGGAAGGTGGAGATCATCCCAACACATTAAATAAGTGTATAGCCAAGATCCACTCAACAAAGCTTAAGGAGGAAGGAAATAATTGGATGGCTAGGATTTCTCCACCACATTAAAAGGTGTAGGGTGGAGATTAACCCAACACACCCCTCAACCCTAACCCTTGTCCTATAAATACCCCCTCGCCCCCCTTGTATTTCATAACCTAGATTTTAGTATAGTTTTAGGGTAGATTTCATTTCTTGTTTTGTAGTTCTAAATTGTGTAAACACTCCTCTTTTCATTAATGCAAATTTTCATTTCCTTTAATTTCTTGTCTTGCTCTCTCTTTTATGTTGCCTTGCCTTCGTTATTTTCGTAAATCCGATTAGCGGACAAAGTAGCGAAATGCTAACCACTTGGGGTTGAAAGTAACGATTTTAATTTCTATTTCTTAGTTAATAATTGTAGTTGTGCCCCTTTAAATCTCCATTTTATTGTGGGTTTCATAATTTTTAATGGTAGATCTAATTTTTATGTTTTATGTGTTAGTATAATAAACAAAAAAAACCAACAAAAATAGTTATGAATTTTCAGTTCGTATTTTCTTGCATTTAATTTGTTTATTCAAAGGAATTGTTTTCCCCTGTTTTCATTTTTTTTTTTGTTTATTCAAACCCATCTCCCCTGTTTTTTATTTTAATCAAAACCCAGCTAAAGTCTAGCCTTTTACTCCTTTCCTTTCCCCACGAAGCTCAGTCCCCTTCCTCTCTTTTCGATTCAAACACACCAAACACAACCCTCTCTTCTCCTTTTCTTTATTTCGAATCTATAACCCACATTTCCCTGTCCTCGTTGTTGGTTACGTTCTTGATTTGATGCATCGACTATTTTGATTGTTTCGTTTTGTTCCATTTTAGAATCGTAGAATTCGCTGCTGTTTCGCTGGTTCTTAGAGTTTCTGTTGCTGCGTTTGTTTTGGTTTCGTTGTTTTGCGTTGGTTTGCTAAGTCTCCGAGTAATTTTGCTGAGTTTTGTTTTCATCTCCGAGTTGTTCGAGTTTGTTTAGAGTTATCGGTTGAGTTTTTGGTCGAATTTATGTTTTGCTGATTGTTACATTTCAGTTGCAGTTTGTTAATTGCTGTTGGGTCGAATCGCCAATTTTCTGTTTTACGCTGTTGTTTGAACTCAAGTTTTCATGAATTTCTGGATGGTATTGTTGGTCGAGTTAGTTGCAACTGAGCTGAGTTGATGTTGCTGAGTTTCCGAGTCGTTAGTTTGCTAGTTTTTGCTGAAGTGTTGGTTTATTTTTCCGAGTTTTGCAACTCGTTTCTGAGTTTAGTTCTGTACTAGTTTGTTTTCGTTGATTTGTATTTGTTTGTGAGTTCGTAGGTTTGGTTCTTGTTCTGAGTTCTTTGTTGAATTGTTGATTTGCTTTCATGAGTCGTGAGTCACCACCGAGTTGCTGCGCTGGTTGAGTTCTAATGCTTTTATTTTAGTTTCGTTGTTTCTTATTATGGCTGCTAATTAGACGATGTCAGTTTTTGTGGTGTAAATGTGGTTGAGTTATGGTTTTTGTTTCTGGCTAGTTTTAATTACGAAGCAATCATGTCAAACTTTTTTTTAATTCTGTAAATAAAATCAAGTTTAATTTTGAATTTTTAAAGTAATCAATTTTTCTTAGTATTTTTTGTTAATTAGATAAAATTAAAATTTCCTTTTAGCAATTAAATAGTAAAAACCCAAATTTTCAAAAATCAACGCTCTAGTCCGCCTAAATTAGGAATTAAGGCTTGTGAAAATATTATTTTCTGTGGATCGATATCTCAAGTATTAAAACGATGAAATTGTGCACTTGCAATTTAAATGTTTATTTTTTACACATCAGAACATGTGCATTTGCAATGCACCCAAAAATTCTGAGATGTCCAACTGATGGTTTGCTACCACTACATGCTTCATTTGGAGTTTTGTTTCTCACACTTTTAGTTGGATAACGATTCAACAAATAAACTGCACATAGAACGGCTTCAACCCAGAAAGTCCTCGGCATATGCTTCGCTTTCACCATGCTCCTTGCCATGTCAAGAATAGTACGATTCTTCCTTTCTGCAACGCCATTTTGTTGTGGAGTGTAGGCTGTTGTCAACTGATGATTGATTCCATGTGCTCGACAGAAAATTTTGAATAAATTTGAAGTATACTCGCCTCCTCTATCTGATCGAAGTATCTTAAAAAATGACCACTCTGTTTTTCTGCCAAAGCTTTGAACTCCTTGAATTTATCAAGAGCCTCCGCCTTTTCTTTCAGAATATATACCCAACTTTTCCTGCTAAAATCATCAATAAATGTTAGGTAATACCTGTTACCTCCAAGTGATGAAATAACAAATGGACCAGCAATGTATGTGTGAACAATCTCCAATGGCCTTCTGGCTCGCCATGATTTTCCACCCGGAAAGCTTTGTCGGTGTTGCTTCCCCTTGACACATGCTTCACACAAATTATCCGGTTCCTTGATTTCTGGCAAGCCGTCCACCATCTTTGTCTTTGACAATAATTTTAAGCCAGAAAATCCTAGATGACCATATCTCAAATGCCACAACCACGAGTCATTTCTAATGATCGATTTCAAACACTTTTGCACCTTCGTCTGCATATCAAGTGTGACTAGACGATTCTTTGACATCTCCACATTTGCAATTAATTCTCGAACCTGATTTCTTATGATAAGAGAATTATCCTGCATCTGAATACTATATCCCTTCTCCACAAGTTGGCCAAGACTGATGATATTAATTTTCAAAGCAGGTATATAATAAACATCATTTATATACTTTTTATCACCTTTTTTTGACACAATCGTAACAGTACCTTTCCCATTTGACTGGAATCTTCGATGAGTCACCAAAAGTAACTTCTCCACTGATGGTGTCGTCTATCTCCGTAAATAATTCTTTGTGACCGCACATGTGGTTACTGGCTCCCGAATCAAGATACCATGTATTCTTCTTGCCTTCTTCATCTCCTTTGTAAGTTAGGAACATAGCAGACCCCACATTTATTATCTTTTGCTGCTGCAAAATGACTCCTTTCTTCTACCTTTGGTGATCTATACTCGTAACTGAAGTGACCATATTTGTTACAATTATAACATTGTAATTGAGACTTGTCACCTCGTTGTTGGAATCCGCCTCTTCCTCGGCCTCTAAAATTTTGACTACGACCAGATGGGTGATAACCTTGAGAATTCCGGCCTCTGTTGAAAGACTGCCTACCACGTCCTCGTCCACCTCGGTAGCCACCTCTGCCACGTACAGAACTGCTACTGCCAGAACTATCACCGATGGATACTTTACTTTGCGAAGCCTTCTCCAAATGGCTTGCATCATCATATTGATTCATTCGCTGCTCGTGGGCTTGAAGAGAACCGACGAACTCATCAAGGGAAATTGTGGACAGATCTTTTGACTCCTCGATAGACGTAACAACATAATCAAATTTTCTTGTCAACAAACGTAGAAGCTTTTCCATCACCCGAACATCATCGAGGCTTTCACCGTTTCTTTTCATTTCATTTGTCACTATTTTCAAACGCGTAACATATTCATCGATATTTTCTGAAGCCTTCATTTTTATATTTTCGAATTCGCCACGAAGAACTTGGAGCCGTACCTTTTTCACTTTCTCGACACCTTGGAATGATTTTTGCAAAATCTCCCATGCCTCTTTCGATGTTTTTGCCTCTGAGATTTTTTCAATGGTTGATTCGTCAACACCTTGAAAAATTAAGTACAAAGCCTTCTTGTCTTTTTTCCGAGACTCCTTTAATGTTGATTTTTTGGTCATTTGATAAGCCTACTTCAGCAGCTGCATCTGCGGGTTCAGTATACCCATTTTCAACCATATCCCAAATATCTTGGGAACCAAGTAACACCTTCATTTGAATACTCCAATTTCCATAATTTGTAGCCGTCAACTTCGGAATTTGGGGTTGCAACAAATTTGCCATTTTCCACGAACGAAACCTTAGCTCTGATAACACTTGTTGGAAACGTGTATGGGCCTCACAAGTATTTAAACTTGATTTGATTTAAACACACACTCACAATATATGTATAAAAGATTTTGATAATAAAAGAAACACACAACTTAGATTTATTTCTTTGTCAAACAAACAGCTACATCTTTTTTATCACACACTACACAGGCTACGGTCTTTTTTTTCACTCTCAAGAGCTACAGCTCTATTCTTTCTCTCTGTATCAACTTTTCACTCGGTGTGTTATACAGGCAGTACAATAGCCAAGCCATATTTATAGGCTCTAATATAAACTACTGACATAATTTCTTATATATACCGTACATATATTTTGCCTACTATATAAGACTAAGACCAAAATTAGTTAGCTAGTTTTTATGCGGGTTTTTTTGGAATGCAGACTTCAAAGTTCAAACTAGCCTACCTTATGTCCTGGACATTGTATATATCTACTGCATTTGTAATAATCACTTCCCCATGCTGTTGCGCTGTATGTTTGTGTACATCTATATCTTTGCTTGTGAAAAACTGTTGCATGCATGTAATACTAAATACCAACTACTGACTCATGTTATGAACACATGTAGCCTACCATGTTTTATGCTCCTTTGTTGCAAGATAGCTGTTGCAATGTCAACCTTGAATACTACCACCTTCTGAATTTATTATACACGTATTTGATTGCGACCTTACATGTATTGGTAATTTACTGCCCACCATTTTTCCAGGAATTAACTTGTGGCTGCTGCTCTTATTTTCTTTCCTTCATATTACTACATCTATGTAACCTAGATGTTTTATTTCTTCTAGAGAGTTTGACTTCTAACAGTTTTGGGCTCACTACTTGCCTCAGACTTTTTCATTGATGTAGTAGAACTTGAGGTGTGCATTGACTCTGTATGTGTTGAATCCGAGTTTTAGTTACTATTGGTTTCAGAGTCACGCTGCATGTTCGAGTCCTCCATTATATTATCCCTTTCTTCCAATGCACTTGTTCCAAAAATAGCGAATGTCTCTAGTTGGGTTCTTTGAAAATCTTCAATTTTCTTCCACGGCCTGATTTTTTTTCTCCTAAAAAACAACGTCTCTACTGATGTGAACAACCTTGTTAACAGGGTGGTATAGCCTGTAAGCTTTCATCCCTGATTCTTTCCCCAGATGAATCACCGATTTCCTATTATGCTCTAGCTTTTTCATATGTAAACTTGGCACCTTCATATAAGCTAAGCAACCAAAAACCCGAACATGTCCAATGTGAGATTTTTCTCCCGACCAAGCCTCATATGGAGTCATTCCGGACACAGCTCTTGTAGGTAACCATTTTAAGATATAGATCGTGTGACGACGGCTTCTCCCCAAAATGTGTTTGGGTTGTTTTAGTTAAAACTAGTGTTTTTGTTCTCTATTCCAGAAAAATACGAGAAGCGAGCTGTGTATTCAAACACAATAAAACTCTAAGTAGATGTACACAAGATCACCTTATATTATCTCTTGTATTTTATTCCAATTTCTATTTTTCTAGTAATGTACTCGGTTAATTTTGTGCGAACAAAATTTATAGCTTGTATTAATTCCACTTCCACAAACTAATTATGAGTTCGTTGTTGATTAGGAAAATAACCTATAACTTAACCTAAAGTATCAGAATAAATGGTAATTTAATAAATAGTTAATTTATTGATATGATTTATGAAAATATTACATTCAGAAATTTGTTAATGTTTTGATAGAAGCTAGGTTAACGTGTATATGATATATATTATAGGAGGGTAGGAAGTTCTCTGGAGACCTCCAAATTTGTAAAGACTCTCGAGACCAAATCCTCACCGTCTATCTCAATCTAATCCAACGGTTCTCCTTTTATTTACTTTTATTTAATTATTTTGAAAAATTAGAGTTGTACTCATTGAATCATAACTTACGCGATAGTGTCTGTAATATATTTGTAGTCACTAAATAATTGTTATAGAACATAACTGTTTTAATCATGTATGCAGTATTTTGGAATCTTTTAGTGAATCTGTGTACATGCATACCAAAAGTACAAGTGCAAAACTTACTGATGGCCGCCAGATTTTTATGCTATTTTCGTAGCCATTATCGGAAGAATTTATTATCATCTTTTTGGGTTTCGTTTTCTCTCCCTCCTTCCTAAGATCAAGTGTTTGTATATATCTATGTTGAGTCCCCTTCTAGAAAGAATTTGTTATATAGCCAAATATTTTTTCTGATTCTACAACAGAACCAATTTCTTTTTTTTTTCTTTTTTTTTCCCAAAAATGTTTTCCAAAAAAAAAATTGACATTGCCACGTCACTGCTACGTGGCACTGCCATGGCACCACTGATGACGTCAGTGATGACATAGTGATGTCATCGCTGATGATGTGGCACTGCCACGTCGATGGTGGTGACGTGGTAGATGACGTTAGCAGTGTCACGTCAGCATTTGGTTCTGTTACAGAATCAGAAAATTGGTCTTTTTTTATTTTAGAACAAAAAAATTGGTTTTTTTTATAGAACCGAAAATTAAAACTTTGATTCTACTATAGAATCATAAAATTAGTAGTTCTCTCCTATTCTCTATATAAGGAGGTCCTCTATAGAATAATGGCCTATCTATGTTTATCTCTTCTTCATATGGAGACCTCACCCGACGCTTCGTGTCCTAATTGTCATCACTCCCTCGTTTATATCCATTCTTAGATGTATATATTGTACTTGGGCTGGGCTTACTCAAATTGCAATACTCTCTCTCAATCTCGGATGAATTTGAATTTTTTGTTACTACTGAGAAAGGAGTGCGGGATAAGAGGAACTATGAATATACACGATTATATCCCCAAAGTGTTTACCGTATAATACATTAAAGAACAATACCCTTGGCTGTAAATGAGCGAGAAAATGCCTAAAATAGCACTAAATTCAGATTGCTTGTCCAAAATATTACTCTAAAAATTATTGGCCCCTACCTAGCACATACTTAACATATTTAATATATGCGTTAATGGTTTGAACGTACTACTTTGAAAAATAGAAGGGGAAAAGATGATAAAGAAGCTAATGATAGCACATGGTGGTCCCATCCTATGCAGATTTCCCAAATATGTTCAGCTAGTGATTGATAGGGAAGTCAGACTTTTCTTGGTAAATACATTTATTTAATGCGTCAAAACTGTAAACGCAATTACCTGATGCGTTAGGTCTTTGAACGGAAAGGATATATGCGTTTTCACCACAAGATTTTAAGTAATTAAACTAGTAAGGTGTTCTGTAGTTGTGTCTCATTTGTAACACATGTCCTTCATGCATTATCTACGTGCCAGGGAGGACCACCTAATCCTAGAATGCTATTTTGGTCACATCAACCAAAAATTGTGCTAGAATGGGCCATAACCCACCGAATCGAGCCGAACTTTTAAGTTTTCATGCATCAGCTTGTTATAAATACGTCGAACTCGAACTTGAACTCGAACTTTTATTGAGCCAGTTTTTTCGTTTGTGTATCGGCTCATTAATAAAAATGTTATTCACGAATATATTTGCGAACTGTTCAGGAACATGTCTCACTATTCACCATTCATGAATGTATTATGAAAACTAGCTCATGAACATCTCATGAATACTCCTCATGATCTTGTGTTCACGAACATTTTAATTTTCTTTCTTTTTCTTATAATTTTTTCAGTGCATTGAAATAAAAAGAAAAGAGAGGATAAAATCTCGAGAACTAGAAACATGTTTCTAATTTATACTTATCAAAGAGGCAAATTTGGATCAAGTTTATTTAATTACTAACCAACTAATGTTGTAATTTACAATAGAAAATATGTTATAATTTAAAATTTATAATAAAAATGTTGCATAGATTTTAAAAAACAAATAATAAATAGATTCAATAAACTAACATATCATTTCATAGACATTTATAGATACAATTATTTACTAGTTATTATGAATTCAAGAACTCCTGAGAATTGCTAATTAAATGCGTTCATGAGCATATATATCGAGTTTATGCAAGAACTCATTTATGAACGTATTCACGAGATTGTTCACGAACCTTATTCACCAATTATATTAACGAACTTGTTCACGAACTATATATTCGAACTTGTTCGCAAACTTTCGAGCCAAACTTTATCATTATGAAGTTCAACTCATTTACGAGGTGAACCTCAAAACCGTGTTCATATTCGACTTACAAATTGAGCAGAACTCGAATCGAACTTTTCTCGAATCGAATACCGAACTGTTCGTGATTGTATCGACTCATTTATCATCCTAATGTTAGGATGGTCTCCACAGTCTCCAAATTACTATGGTCTCTAAAAAGTTCAACCCCACCCAATACGAAATGTCCCCAATAATTTTAAATCTTTTTATGAATTCTTGTGTGATCCACTAGTCCAATTGTACCTCCTCAACTTAGATCTTAAAAGTTAACAATTAGATTTAACGAAAAATTATCCAAGATATTTTGTAATCTATATTTTGAAAATTAAATAACCACTATAGTGTTATTTTTGTCAACCTTACTCACATACAACGTAAAATCTATCTAAAATCATTTGGAATACAAGTACTAGATGATCTTTCACATAATCTGATAATTATACATACAAAAATTTTGGACCAAACATCATCAAAACTAATTATAAGAAAAGGAAAAATGAAACATATCTTAGATAGATAGTGAATGAATTCTTATGTTTTAATATGTATAATATTTTGATATACACAATCTTTTTAAATCTTGTTTTTTGATATAGTGAATAAATTCTTATATTTTAATATGTATAATATTTTGCTATATACAATCTTTTTAAATCTTGTTTTTTGATATACACAATCTTCAATCTAAGCAATTTATTTTACACAATATCTACAATATCTCAGGGAAGTTAATCTCATTAATTATTGTTATATCTTTTTTCACACTAAATATTTTTTTAAAAAACTCAATCCAACAACAAAAATATAATTCCATACAAAATCTTTAATGAAAACAAAAGAAGATTCCCAATAATTATGTTATCTACCAATATACAAATGATCACAAAGTATCAAAGTAGATCAAATGAAATATAACAATACCCACCCTCCCCAAATCAGTTAGATATAACAATATCCACAATTCACCCCTTTATAATAAATCATAAATAAATGCAATTGAAAAACGTATGTTTCTAACACTATATATATATTCAACTAAAATAGTTTACAATGTCATCTCCTCACTTGATTTCATTTCCTTTCAAGCTAGAAGCCTGTAATTTCTTTATATTGAAATTTATTTGTATGTTTTTGGGTGAAAATTATCAAAAACAAGAACAATTTATATACTGTTATGAATTTATATTTGTATATGCTAATGAGATCATTTCACTTGTAACTTGTTAGGAACAATGTCTAACCAAGAAAGAGAAACAGGATCCAATTTTAATGATGCACCGATTAAAAATGAAGAAGGGTTCTATTCACCCCACAATCCTTCCTATGCGAGTAGAGACAGGAGGGTGAGTCTTACCTATTTTAATGTTAATTTTCATCTTATTGTTAGACTGGATTTTAGGGTATAAATATTACACTCAAATGTGTATTTTAGGGTATAAATAGTGCAAATGTCAATAATTAAAAAGTAGAGTATAGTTACTTGGCGTATAGATTTAATTTTATTATCAATGATTTTACTATAATCTTAATGCAGGGACGTCAGTCAAAAGAAACTTGGAACAAAATGCATATCTTACAGGAAATGATACCTATTCCTCAAAAGGTAAAAAATGTATATTGTTTGATTCCATTTAAAATTAACTAATGTATTATGGTAACATATAAGAGTTTGATGCATCCTCAATCCTATAACAGTCTGATGCATCCTCAACTCTCGGTGATATTTTTGAGTATGTCATACTACTGAATGGGTGGAAACAACAATTGATTCATGATACAACAGAGGTAATTTTTGAACACTATCTAGATAATCATCATTTTCAATGTTTGATTCTTTTAAAGTTAACTGGATTCTCATTTTGAAGGTATTAATTAGGGGTATTTATAAAAAAATAATCTTTTATACTGCACTGCACTGCACTTTTTAAATTAGTAATTATTCTCACAATTCTCACAAATTAATCTCATCTAAATCATGCTTTATTAATATAATCTCACTCATCTTCTTAATAGGATAATAAACTTCCTGCACAATCGATGGATGCAACTATGAACCAAAGTGACGCCAGTGCTAATGTGAACCAGGGTGCTGATGTGAACCATGGTTAAAACGACCAAAAGCATAATTTCTTTTGTCAATTTAGACAAAATTTGAATACATTTCACCCCTTCAATGTTTTCATTCATATTAATATATGCCTTAAATATTTCTTTTTAATATTTTTGCACCGTACAATTTGTACGTCCTCTTTTTAATTCATATCTTTTAATTTCTATTAAAATACAACACCCGTCCATTGGTTTATGCTCTTTTTTCTTCGTTCACATATAACTTGTTCAAAATTGTATTGAAAATTTAATTACAAGTATATAATGTACTACATGAAAATAACAAATACATTAATCATATCTAAATTTTTTAAATCTTATCATATTTCATCAAAAATTAAGTGTTGCATTTTTACAGTCCATAGCTATATAATTTTTTGATTCAGTTTCATGTATATATGTGGTGAATAATGGTAGAAAATGAAAACGAGTATGAACGAACTTTGTTTGAAAAAAGATATTTTAATTGATAATTTCAAATAATAAGAACAAATCTATTACTTTAATTTCTCAAATTTATACTTACACAAATTTCATAAAATCGAACCAAATCAATTTTTTTAATATTCAAACATGTTATTGGAATGAATTTTAAAATTTTAAATAAATTTAGAATTTGCAAAAGACCAGGTATATCAAAGTTTGGACTCAAAAATGTTTATGCGGACCAGCCTTTAGATAATCACGAGACACCATATTTTCAATCTTATTATTGAAACTGTCACGTTTTACAAATTAAAGTTAGAGACCAATATATATGTGTTGTGTTGTAATTTTTGAAAAATAATTTAAAATTTTAAGATCACTTAAACCTATTTATCATGAATCATAATGATGTTTGTTGTGGAATAAAAACTAGGTTATTAGATTGCGGCTAGGGTTTGCTGTATTTAATGCTAGGGTGCGTGAGCTTCGTGCTTTAATGGCTGCTCTCGTGCTCGTGGCTGAATCTGCCTTCACAAGATGCCTACGTACTTTGATGTGTATCAAAGATTAAGCCAAAAACGTAGTTCTGAGAATGAGGGGTCAGACCCTTTATATAGGTTGACAAGCCCTAGAATCATGGTAGAATTAGGTGATTTGGTGGGCAAGTCACCGCCTTGAGGAAGGTTCTAGACTCCTTCCTTGTAGGAATCAGTTTCCTTGTTGAAGTAGGTGCCTTGGAGGCTAAGTTAGGCAGGAGTAATATCCTTATTTGACTCTTATTGCTGAGCTGGTTATTACCCTTAATATTAATTATGAAATTAATATTGTAAATAGGGTTTGGGCCCATTTAATGGGCCCCACGTTTTGACCATATCGAGCCTAATTAAAGCCACATTAAATATGTCTTTAGGGCTTATTTTTAACCCATATCATTTGCCCCCAACTTCTAGGAAAACTGATCAGGTTTTTCTCGAAGTTTTAACGGCCTTATTCGAGACTCGGGTCTGGGTTTATTGCTCGTATGCAAGCATTTTCAACAACATTGTCTTTAATGTAAAGCGTGGAGCGACCGACGCATTTACAACGACCATAAATGACACTAAACGGTGCTAATAGGCCTTAAACGACTAATCAGAAATCTTCATGTTCTTGATGAACCCGGGTTGACTGAAAATACTCGTACCCCTGATCGCTCCGGGTCGGACAGAAAATACCCGTGGTCTTGATGGTTGACTGAAAATACTCGTACCCCTGATCGCTCCGGGTCGGACAGAAAATACTCGTGGTCTTGATGAACCCCGGTCGGCCGAAGCCTCCTGGGTGCATCGGTCGGCTAGCCACCGGTCGGCCAAAAATCTTCATGCTATCTTCAGCTTTAATGTACTTGTCAGCCCTTCGTTGGAGCTCGGCCATGTTTTCAGGAGGATGTTTTGCCAATGACCTTTTAAAGAATAGATCAGTGGTTCCGTGTTCCAGGGCTACCATGGCCACCTTATTCTCCAAATCAGTGATATTTAACGTCTCTTTAGTGAACCTCTTGAGGTAATCTCTCAGATTTTCATTCTTCCCTTGCACCACGTACATGAGGGATGCGGAGCTTTTCTCATGAACTCTTCCACTGATAAACTGGCTAACAAAAGCAGCACTTAACTCCTTAAAAGAGCCAACTGAGTTTGTAGGTAACCGGCTATACCATCTTTGAGCCATGCCCGACAGGGTTTGAGGGAACGCCCTACACTTTAAGGCATCACTTGCAGGCTGCAACAGCAGTGCGTTTGAAAATGTCCTGACATGATTTGCGGGATCACCCGTTCCATCATAAGCTTTGATTGTCGGTATCTTAAACTTCCTAGAGATGTGAGCATTCATTACCTCCTCGGTAAATGGGGGTGTGGGATCATCAGGATCCCCAAGTGGCATCAGATCTTTGGGGTTGCTCCTGGGGGTTTCCACCCTTGTTGTTCTTCCAGTAGGGGCGTCAGCCCTTCTCTGCCTTCTTGAAGACCTCTCTAAGTCTATAATGGGAATCGGTCCTGAGGTTGGAGGGGGTTGAGTTTGATTCAACCTAACTTGTTCTCTCGCAATATCTTCCTTTATCCTTAAAATCTCGGCCTCATGAGCCTTGATTCTCTCAGCAGCTGTCAAAGGGGGTCCATCATGGATAGTTTGTGTTCTCCTTCTTGGTTCTCTGCTAGCATGTCGCCTTCTCGGGGCTTCATCACGATCATCATCCTCAGACGATGAATCATCAGTATAGGGACCAGAGTAGTCATAATACTCTCGATCTCGGATCTGCAAAGCATGGCCACTAGGTCCAGGATCTTGAGTAATTGGAGGGTAATTAGGCAGAACATACATCGGGTTGGTATTCATGGGGAGATCTGTAGTATGGATCTATACCCCTGGTGGTAACGGGCGATTAGGATCAACTAAAGGAGAAACCAGCGTCTGAAGATAGCTGGTTTCTTGACCTGGGTGGATGACCATTGGTAACGTTCTCTCGGGATGGGGATTCGTCCCTGGGGTTGAGAAACCTGAGTTTGAGAAGCTTGAGTTTGAATGATCGCCCATGTTGTTGGGGGCATCGGATCCGTAGTGGGCGGAGCAGAGCTGAGAGGCAGGGGCTCGGTACTTGCTGGTGTCCTTCGTGTTTAGAACCATGGTTGATGTCTTTTTCCCACAGACGGCGCCAAATGTTGTGGAATAAAAACTAGGTTATTAGATTGCGGCTAGGGTTTGCTGTATTTAATGCTAGGGTGCGTGAGCTTCGTGCTTTAATGGCTGCTCTCGTGCTCGTGGCTGAATCTGCCTTCACAAGATGCCTACGTACTTTGATGTGTATAAAAGATCAAGCCAAAAACGTAGTTCTGAGAATGAGGGGTCAGACCCTTTATATAGGCTGACAAGCCCTAGAATCATGGTAGAATTAGGTGACTTGGTGGGCAAGTCACCGCCTTGAGGAAGGTTCTAGACTCCTTCCTTGTAGGAATCAGTTTCCTTGTTGAAGTAGGTGCCTTGGAGGCTAAGTCAGGCAGGAGTAATATCCTTATTTGACTTTTATTGCTGAGCTGGTTATTACCCTTAATATTAATTACGAAATTGATATTGTAAATAGGGTTTGGGCCCATTTAATGGACCCCACATTTTGACCATATCGGGCCTAATTAAAGCCACATTAAATATGTCTTTAGGGCTTATTTTTAACCCATATCAATGTTCATGACAGAGGCGGATCATAGAGTAAGCGGGCCCAGCCTCTGCTGGGCGGTTTTTTTGCGGGTCAAGAGAAAAAAAAAAATTCGCTGGGAAGAAATTTCATTTTTCTGTTGGGTAGCAATATAAGCAACATGGTTTACATTTCTTAATGAATATTCTGGTAGCTCAGCTGGTTTGTTTGTTGTTTGCAAGCGGGGGAGACCCGTGTTCGACTCCCAAAGAGAATAAAATGTCTTGTTTTTTGACTACTAATGCTAACTTCTTTGTCCATTATCTATATATTACTACTACATACAGAACATTTATCAATAAAATTATCTAGCCAAGTTGGTTTAGACCTTTTATTTGCACCAAGGAAGCTAAGGTTCGAATCCTGCCGGATATATTTTTACACCAAAAAAATTTTTCGCGCTCCGCGCGAAATAACCGCACAGCCAATAGAATTCCGCTGGGAAGCTTTTTTCGGCTAGGTCCGCCTCTGGTTCATGAGTAAAATAATAATATGACACCTATATTGATGTTAATAAAATATATATGGATAGAGAAGATAGAAAAATAGGATTGAATGACTTGTTTTTCAAAGGAAGGTTTATACACTCAACAATTAGATAATAATAAATAAAATTATCTTATAAAAATGATAATAATGTTGGGAAACTTATTAAATTTGCTATAAGTGTTTAATATGAAAATTGGAAAAACATAGACAGATGCTCCAAAAGCGACGTACTTAATTTTATTCAACTAAACATTACAGATATATAAACTGCATTCCAAAAGAAATAGCTAAAGACTAGTAATGAAAGAAACTGAACTATCTCTCCGTACTACTGAACGCTATTCCACTACTCTCCTAAAAGCATGCAATTACTTTCAATCCACAACATAGTCTCCTCAGCTGTAGACTCAGATTACAAATAAATAAACTTGTCCATGTAACTATCCAAGTAGCATACGCATCTTCTCAAATCTGACCACAAAAAGTGCCTTAGTTAATGAATAGCTCGCTGCTTATCCGTACTCACATGCTTTACAACAATCTTGCCTTTTTCAACACATTCACGTATAAAATGGTAGCGAATGTCTACATGCTTGCTTCATTCGTGAAATTGTTGAATAAATGTTAAATGTTATTTTAAGTGGGTTTTTAATTTCATAAGTTAATAAAAAATGAAAGGCCAAGAGTTTCTATCTGTAGATGAAAGGTCATGAGTTGTTTCTTCTATGACTATAAGTAGATTGTTCCTTTGCATTGTAATATGTATGAACTACCTGAAAGACATATCAGAAATATAGTAAAGTGGTTCTCAGAAAATAACAGTGTCTTGTCCTTGTGTCTTCAAATTGGTATCAAAGCTAATGGCGAATGTGACGAGTCAATTGCTGTTGCCACGACTAACAAAGTCAAACTATGAGAACTGGAGCATTCAAATGAAAGCCCTTCTCGGTTCTCAAGATTCATAGAAGGTGGTCGAAGAAGGTTTTGAAGAACCAACAACTACCACAGGTTATTCGGCGGCACAAAACAAGGCGTTGAAAGAGACAAGATCAAAGGATAAGATAGCACTATACACTCTGTTTCGAGCAGTTGACGAGTCGGGCTTTGAGAAGATTGCAGGTGCAACTACTTCAAAAGAAGCGTGGGACATTTTAGAGAAAGTGTTCAAAGGAGCCGACCGAGTCAAGCAGGTGCGTCTCCAAACTCTTCGTGGCGAATTGGAGAGCATGAAGATGAAGGAGTCAGAAAGTGTATCTGACTATATCACACGTGTACAGACTGTGGTGAACCAACTTAACCGAAACGGCGAAAAATTGTCTGATACGCGAATTGTGGAGAAAATTTTAAGATCATTAACTGCTATTTTTGAGAATGTTATGTGTGCGATAGAAGAGTCAAAGGACCTAGAGACCCTCACGGTTGATGAGCTCGATGGTTCTCTCGAGGCACACGAGCAACGTAAGAAGAAAAAAAAGGAAGAAACACTCGAGCAAGCACTTCAAACCAAAGCGTCAATCAAAGACGAAAAGGTACTCTACTCTCAAAGCATTCGAGGTAGAGGGTGTGGTTGTGGAAGACATGGAAGACGTGGAAATGGTCGCGGTGGTCAAGGTAGCAGTAATGAAGGGTACTATAAGGAGAAAGGATAGTCAAACCAACAAAATTGGCGTGGAAGAGGACGAGGGAGAGAGAGAAGCAGCCGATCAGATTTCAACATCGAGTACTACAAATGTCACAAACATGGACACTATGCAAAGGATTGCAACTCTAACAAATGTTATAATTGTGGTAAAGTGGGCCATTTTGTAAAAGATTGTAAAGTCGACAAAAGGGTGGAAGAAACAACCAATTTAGTCTTGGAAGATGAAAATGATGGAGATTTTCTCTTGATGGATCAAAATGAAATCAGTAGCAATAATGACTCTCTGTGGTATCTCGACTCAGGGGCAAGTAATCATATGTGTGGTCACGAGCACCTATTCAAAGAAATACAAAAGATTGAAGATGGTTATGTGTCATTTGGAGATGCATCAAAGGTGGAGGTAAAAGGCCGAGGTACGGTTCGTTACCAACAAAAGGATGGCTCAATAGGGTCAATCCAGGATGTTTATTACATAACAAACATCAAGACCAACATTTTGAGTTTAGGACAACTCACAGAGAAAGGTTACTCAATTTTCTTAACGGATCGACTGTTACACTTGAAGGACAAGCAAGGAAGTCTGGTTGCTCGAGTCGAAATGGAAAGAAAAACATACGAGAAAAATGTTTGCAAGTAAATGTAGAAGACAAGGCATTACTCTGGCATCTCCGTTTCGGTCACCTACATCATGGTGGCCTGAAAGACCTAGCAAAGAAAAACATGGTGCACGGGCTACCCAACATGGACTACGAGGGAAATTTTTGTGAAGAATGTGTCGTAAGAAAGCATGTGAGAACTCCATTTTAAAAGATGGCAGAATATTGGGCTAATCAACCTCTCGAGCTGATTCATACCGACATATGTGGACCAATTACCCCCGTATCTTTCAGTGGTAGAAGGTATTTCATTTCTTTTATCGATGATTTCTCACTGAAAACTTGGGTTTATTTTCTGAAAGAAAAATCTGAGGCATTCGAGGTTTTTAAAAAATTCAAAGTGATGGTAGAGAAGGCAACTGGTAGACACATTAAAGCTATATGATCTGATAGAGGTGGCGAGTACACTTCAATGGCTTTCGTGAAATATTGCGAGGAGCAAGGTATTAGGAAATTTCTAACCGCACCTTACACTCCTTAACAGAATGGTGTGGCCGAGAGGAAGAACCGAACCATTCTCGATATGGTTCGTTCAATGCTCAAGAGCAAAAAGATGCCAAAAGAATTCTGGGCAGAAGCGGTGGATTGCGCCATCTATGTGCAAAATTGATGTCCCCATGCGAAGTTAAAAAATCAAACACCACAGGAGGCATGGAATGGAAAAAAGCCAACAGTCTCTCATCTCAAAGTGTTCGGTAGTGTGGCATATGAACACATACCGGATCAACAAAGAACGAAGCTGGAGGACAAAAGCAAAAGGTATATTTTTATTGGTTATGATGAAAAGACAAAAGGGTACAAGCTACTTGACCCAACAAGCAAAAAAGTGACAGTGAGTCGTGATGTGCGAGTAAATGAAGCAAGTGAGTGGGACTGGAATAGTTTGACAGAGGCTACCAACGAAGTTGAAGAATCAACAGGTTTTGCACCAAGTATACCAATAAACTATGAAACTAGCGATGATGAAGATGAGCCACGACAACCCAAAATGCGGAGTTTACAAGATTTATATGAGTCCACAAATGAGGCACACCTTATATGTCTTTATTAGATTCTAAGAACGTTAGCTTTGAAGAGGCTGTGCGAGACAAAAAGTGGCAAACTGCCATGGATGAGGAGATTAAAGCGATTGACCGCAACAGCACATGGGAGCTAGTAGATTTGCCAGAAGGAAGTCAGACCATTGGTGTGAAATGGGTGTTCAAAAATGGCTAAATGCTCAAGGTGAGGTAGAGTGGTACAAGGCGCGAATTGTTGCGAAGGGATACAAACAAAAGGCAGGAATTGACTACGATGAAGTGTTCGCTCCTGTTGTAAGAATGGAGACAATTCGATTGCTCATTTCCATAGCAGCTCAATTCAAATGGCCGATATTTCAAATGGATGTTAAATCAGCATTTTTGAATGGTGTGCTTGAAAAGAAAGTCTACATAGAACAACCACCTGGGTACATAAAGATCGGAGAAGAGAATAAGGTACTAAAATTGAAAAAGGCACTCTACGGGTTGAAGCAATCGCTGCGGGCTTGGAATACTTGTATTGATACATATTTCAAGAAAAACGGGTTCAAGTAGTGTCCCTATGAACATGCCCTTTATACAAAGAAGAGTGGAGGTAATGTGATATTTGTTGCTCTTTATGTTGATGACCTTATTTTCATGGGTAACAATAATGAGATGATAGAAGAGTTTAAGGGCGTAATGACACGGGAATTTGAGATGACAGATTTGGGCTTGATGAAATTCTTCCTTGGGTTGGAGGTCAGACAAGGAGAGACATGTATTTTTGTATCACAGGAGACATATGCAAAAGAGATTTTAAAGAAATACAAGATGGCAAACTGCAACCCGGTGTCAACACCAATGGAACCAGGTGCAAAACTTTCAAAGTTTGATGGAGGAAAACGTGTTGATGCGAGTATATACCAAAGTTAGATAGGAAGCCTTCGGTATCTCACATGCACAAGGCCAGATCTTCCATTAAGTGTCGGCATCTTAAGTCGTTTCATGGAGGAGCCGTGTTATTCACATTGGAAGGCACTGAAGCGAGTCCTACGGTACATCCAAGGAATAGCGTTTCTCGGGTTGGTTTACTCTGAAGCAGAAAATAACAAGTTAATTGGTTACTCTGACAGCGATTGGTGTGGAGACATAGACGATCGAAAAAGTACATCGGGGTATGTATTCTTCATGGGCAATACAGCTTTTACTTGGACTTCAAAGAAACAACCAATTATGACACTTTCGACGTGTGAAGCTGAATATGTGGCAGCATCTTGGTGTGTATGTCATGCAATATGGCTTAGAAATTTGTTGAGCAAGATGGAGCTAAAACAACGAGGTGCTACTGTGATTCGAGTTGACAACAAATCGGCAATTGAGTTGGTAAAGAACCCAGTAAACCATGAAAGAAGCAAACACATTGACGTTCGCTTTCATTTTATTCGCGATCATGTGAATAGAGGAAGTGTGGAATTGGTACATGTGGCAAGTCAGGATCAAGTTGCGAATATCTTCACAAAACTGCTACCGAAAATACTCCTCGACAAATACAAGAAGATGCTTGGCATGACAGATGGAAGAAGCATTTAAGTTTATGGGGGAGTTTTGTTAAATAAACGTTAAATGTTATTTTAAGTGGGTTTTTAATTTCATAAGTTAATAAAAAATGAAAGGCCAAGAGTTTCTGTCTGTAGATGAAAGGTCAGGAGTTGTTTCTTCTATGACTATAAGTAGATTGTTCCTTTGCATTGTAATATGTATGAACTACCTAAAAGACATATCAGAAATATAGTAAAGTGGTTCTCAAAAAATAGCAGTGTCTTGTCCTTGTGTCTTCAGAAATACCGGATTTTTGGCCAAATCAATAGCTGATTTGTTATATATATAGAGCACCACTAGACTGATATACTCATCTCTCACTTGAGCTAGCAATTTTCGCAACTATATCGCTTGACACGCAGCTGCAGTTGCGGCCATAAATTCATCCTCGTACGAGGATAAGGCCACACACCTCTGTTTTTGAGAGACCCAAGTTATCAAACATTCATTTGAGTAAATCACCAAGCCCCATGTACTTTTTTATCTTCAACTTGGCCTGCTAAATCGCTGTCTGAGTAGCCTGTCAACACATTGTTACCACTGTCTTTTGTATATCAGGCCACAATTTATAATACCTTTGATGTATCACAAAATTCGTTTAGCAACATTAAGATGCATCGTGGTGGGTTTCTCCATAAATCTGCTAACAATACCAACTGAGAAGGCGATATCTGGTCTTATGGGAACCAAATATCGTAATCCCCCAACTAGGCCTTTGAATTTAGTCGTGTCCACTAACTTGCCACCTTCATATTTACTATACTTTCTTTAGGATCCATCGAATATTTAGTCGGGTTGCAATCACCCATCCCCGCCTTTTCTAAGATTTTATTGGAATACGTCGTTTGCTTGAGCTCGATACGTCCCATGCTGTGCTTAACCTCTATACCTAAGTAGTACGATAGCTTTCCCATATCACTCATCTCAAACCTCTTACTCATTTAATCCTTAAAATTGTTTATGACAACAATACTTGTACCTGTTATAAGGAAGTCATCGACGTAAACTCCGATAATCAAAATTTCACCCTCTGTTCTGTTTGTGTAAACGACATGCTCATACGGGCATCTCTCAAAACCTAACTATTCAAGACACTTTTTCAGCTTTTCATACCACGCCCGAGGCGCCTGCCTCAAGCCATACATGGCTTTACCAACCTGTACACCAAATGTTCCTTTCCTTTCTTAATGAAACCCTCGAGTTGCGTAACAAAAACCTCTTCTTGAATTTCTCTGTTTAAAAATGCTGTTTTGACGTTGAGGTGATGAACCTCCCAGCTATTCTTAGCAGCAAGAGCAAGTAACAATCTCACCGTTTCCAATCGAGTGACTAGAGCAAAGATTTTTTCGAAGTCTACTCCCTTTTTTTGAACATATCCTTTAGCCACGATCCTTGCTTATACTTATGTATTTCTCCATTTTTGTCTCTCTTGATTTTGTATATCCACTTCAAATCAATCGCCTTGTGCCCAGGTGGCAGTTCTGTGAGTTTCCAGGTTCAGTTGTTTTCAGCAACTTTCATCTCTCTTTTCATTTCTTCATTCTAGTTGCGTTCTTTTACAGCCTGCCCATAATTCACTGGCTCAACCCCTATAAGAAACAATTCTTCATTTTCAAGTTCTACTTCCTTGATATTTGCATAGACTTGACCAAGCGACCTGAAGTTTTTGTTGGAAACGTGTATGGGCCTCACAAGTATTTAAACTTGATTTGATTTAAATACACACTCACAACATATGTATAAAAGATTTTGATAATAAAAGAAACACACAACTTAGATTTATTTCTTTGTCAAACAAACAGCTACAGCTTTTGTATCACACACTACACAGGCTACGACCTTTTTTTTTCACTCTCAAGAGCTACAGCTCTATTCTTTCTCTCTGTATCAACTTTTCACTCGGTGTGTTATACAGGCAGTACAATAGCCAAGCCTTATTTATAGGCTGTAATATAAACTACTGACATCATTGCTTACATATACCATACATTTATTTAGCCTACTATATAAGACTAAGACCAAGATCAGTTAGCTAGTTTTTATGCGGGTTTTTTTGGAATGCAGACTTCAAATTTCAAACTAGCCTACCTTTCCTAGACATTGTATATATCTGCTACATTTGTAATAATCACTTCCCCATGCTGCTGCGCTGTATGTTTGTGTACATCTATATCTTTGCATGTGAAAAACTGTTGCATGCATGTAATACTAAATACAAACTACTGACTCATGTTGTGAACACATGTAGCCTACCATGTTTTATGCTCCTCTGTTGCAAGATAGCTGCTGCAATGTCAACCTTGAATACTACCACCTTCTGAATTTATTATACACGTATTTGATTGCCACCTTACATGTATTGGTAATCTACTACCCACAATTTTTCCAGGAATTAACTTATGGGTCATATTACTACATCTGTGTAACCCAGATGTTTTATTTCTTCCAGAGAGTTTGACTTCTAACACTCCCCCTCAAACTCGACTTTCCATTCCAAGTCTTTCTTTCAATTTCTGAAACGTATCCTGCTTCAACGGCTTTGTAAATATATTTGCTAAATTTTCTTTAGTCATGCAATGAACCAGCTCCACAATTTTATCGTTCACCTATTCTCGAATAAAATGATATTTAATAATGATGTGCTTGCTTTGACTGTGTGACACTGGATTTTTCGCAAAGAAATAGCAAATTTATTATCCACATAAATTCTAACTGGATCCTCTTTTGCGAAATTTAACTCGCCTAATATGTAGCCTAGCTACATAGCTTGACATGTGCATGCTACTGCTGCGATGTATTCTGCTTCACATGTTGAGAGAGTAACTGTCTGTTGCTTCTTTGATGACCATGAAAATATCGTCGAACCGATATGAAAAGCATATCCTGAAGTGCTTTTCCCGTCATCCAAATCTCCACCATAATCACTATCTGAGTAACCAACTAATTTTGAATTTTGAGAATGCGTGTAGAACAAACCATGATTAAGTGTACCTTTTATGTACCTCAAAATTCATTTAGCTGCCATGAAGTGATCTTGCTTCGGCTTGTCCATGTACCTACTAACCAGTCCAACTGTATACATGATATCTGGACGAGTGAAAGTTAGGTACCTCAGACTTCCAACCAAACTTTTGAACAATGTCGGATTTACCGACTCTCTCGTTGAATCAATTCTCAACTTTATGCTTTCCTCTGCTGGCGTGCTCACTGGCTTGCAATCCTCCATTTTGAATTTCTTTAAAATTTGCTCCGCATATTTTTTCTGTGACATAAAAATCCCATCTTTGCTTTACTTCACCTCAACTCCAAGAAAGTATGACATTTGACCAATATCTGTCATCTCAAATTCATTAGTCATAACATTCTTAAAAACATCAAACATACCAGGGTTGTTTCCGGTAAAGATCATGTCATCGACGTACAAGCAAACAATCATAATATCTCCCCCTGAATTTGTTTTTATGTAGAGAGCATGCTCGTATGGACTCTTCACAAAACCATTCTTTTGAAAATATTCATCAACCTTTGTATTCCATGCTCGCGGAGCTTGCTTCAAGCCAGACAAGGCTTTCTTCAATCTGTAGACTTTGTTTTCTTTGCCTTTTTGAACATATCCAGGAGGTTGCTTAATGTAGACTTCATCTTCGAGATAACCATTTAGAAATGCTGACTTCACATCCATCTGATAAATCTTCCACTGATTCTGAGCTGCAAGTGCTGTAAGAAGTCTTATGGTATCAACTCTTGCAACTAGAGCAAATACCTCATCTTAGTCAATGCTATATCTTTGTTTGTAGCCTTTAGCCACCAATCTCGCCTTGTACTTTTCCACTTTACCTTCTTGATTCGTCTTGGTCTTATAGACCCATTTGACACCAATAGATTTGTGTCCTTCTGGAAGATCTGTGAGCTCCCAAGTATCATTCTTCTTGATTGCACCAATTTATTTATACATGGCCTTGTTCCATTTGCTTTCTTCAGAAGCTTCCTTAAATGTAACTGGATCACATTCAGTCATCAAACAAAATAAAGAATAATCAAAGGTTGTTTGTACCGTACTTGTTGCTTCATAAATATTATCCAGACTCCGCATTTTTCTTGGTGCTCCCCCTGAACTGCTAATGCTGCTTCCTGAACTCGATGGTGTCGATGCAGGAGTTTGTTGATTCGGACTTTGGGGAGGAGTTGGATCATCATCTCTGCCATCTTCTATGTTGGAGTCATCATCATCATTGAAAAATAAACCCGCAACTTTTCTTTCTTCCTCGCTCCATCTCCAATAATCAGATTCATCGAATTCAACATATCGAGAAATGATTAATTTCTTTGTCAGGGGATTATAGAGACTGTAAGCTTTGCTCCTTTTATCATATCCGGTAAAGATACACTTTTTGCCTTTATCATACAACTTCTTCCTTTTCTGATCGGGAACATGATAAGTGCATATTTTTGCATATTTTTATTACATATTTATTGCTTGAACTCGTATTTTAATAATTTATTTTGTTGCATTTCAAGAAATTCGTGAATAAATAAAGAAATGACAAAATAAAGTGCAAGGAAGGGAAAAAAAGAGGAAGAAAAAGGACTTAAATGAAAAGAGGAAAAAGAATTAGGAGCTTGGTGGAAAAGGAATCTTTGAAGACATGTGGAAGGTGGAGATCATCCCAACACATTAAATAAGTGTATAGCCAAGATCCACTCAACAAAGCTTAAGGAGGAAGGAAATAATTGGATGGCTAGGATTTCTCCACCACATTAAAAGGTGTAGGGTGGAGATTAACCCAACACACCCCTCAACCCTAACCCTTGTCCTATAAATACCCCCTCGCCCCCCTTGTATTTCATAACCTAGATTTTAGTATAGTTTTAGGGTAGATTTCATTTCTTGTTTTGTAGTTCTAAATTGTGTAAACACTCCTCTTTTCATTAATGCAAATTTTCATTTCCATTAATTTCTTGTCTTGCTCTCTCTTTTATGTTGCCTTGCCTTCGTTATTTTCGTAAATCCGATTAGTGGACAAAGTAGCGAAATGCTAACCACTTGGGGTTGAAAGTAACGATTTTAATTTCTATTTCTTAGTTAATAATTGTAGTTGTGCCCCTTTAAATCTCCATTTTATTGTGGGTTTCATAATTTTT
This sequence comes from Kitagawia praeruptora, assembly GCA_037693485.1. Lineage (NCBI taxonomy): Eukaryota > Viridiplantae > Streptophyta > Magnoliopsida > Apiales > Apiaceae > Kitagawia > Kitagawia praeruptora. Next base: position 105,473,389 of record CM075346.1, on the reverse strand, counting down.
AATGGTAGATCTAATTTTTATGTTTTATGTGTTAGTATAATAAACAAAAAAAACCAACAAAAATAGTTAGGAATTTTCAGTTCGTATTTTCTTGCCTTTAATTTGTTTATTCAAAGGAATTGTTTTCCCCTGTTTTCGTTTTTTTTTTGTTTATTCAAACCCATCTCCCCTGTTTTTTATTTTAATCAAAACCCAGCTAAAGTCTAGCCTTTTACTCCTTTCCTTTCCCCACGAAGCTCATTCCCCTTCCCCTCTTTTCGATTCAAACACACCAAACACAACCCTCTCTTCTCCTTTTCTTTATTTCGAATCTATAACCCACATTTCCCTGTCCTCGTTGTTGGTTACGTTCTTGATTTGATGCATCGACTATTTTGATTGTTTCGTTTTGTTCCATTTTAGAATCGTAGAATTCGCTGCTGTTTCGCTGGTTCTTAGAGTTTCTGTTGCTGTGTTTGTTTTGGTTTCGTTGTTTTGCATTGGTTTGCTAAGTCTCCGAGTCATTTTGCTGAGTTTTGTTTTCATCTCCGAGTTGTTCGAGTTTGTTTAGAGTTATCGGTTGAGTTTTTGGTCGAATTTCTGTTTTGCTGGTTGTTACATTTCAGTTGCAGTTTGTTAATTGCTGTTGGGTCGAATCGCCAATTTTCTGTTTTACGCTGTTGTTTGAACTCAAGTTTTCATGAATTTCTGGATGGTATTGTTGGTCGAGTTAGTTGCAACTGAGCTGAGTTGATGTTGCTGAGTTTCCGAGTCGTTAGTTTGCTAGTTTTTGCTGAAGTGTTGGTTTATTTTTCCGAGTTTTGCAACTCGTTTCTGAGTTTAGTTCTGTACTAGTTTGTTTTCGTTGATTTGTATTTGTTTGTGAGTTCGTAGGTTTAGTTCTTGTTCTTAGTTCTTTGTTGAATTGTTGATTTGCTTTCATGAGTCGTGAGTCACCACCGAGTTGCTGCGCTGGTTGAGTTCTAATGCTTTTATTTTAGTTTCGTTGTTTCTTATTATGGCTGCTAATTAGACGATGTCAGTTTTTGTGGTGTAAATGTGGTTGAGTTATGGTTTTTGTTTCTAGCTAGTTTTAATTACGAAGCAATCATGTCAAACTTTTTTTTAATTCTGTAAATAAAATCAAGTTTAATTTTGAATTTTTAAAGTAATCAATTTTTCTTAGTATTTTTTGTTAATTAGATAAAATTAAAATTTCCTTTTAGCAATTAAATAGTAAAAACCCAAATTTTCAAAAATCAACGCTCTAGTCCGCCTAAATTAGGAATTAAGGCTTGTGAAAATATTATTTTCTGTGGATCGATATCTCAAGTATTAAAACGATGAAATTGTGCACTTGCAATTTAAATGTTTATTTTTTACACATCAGAACATGTGCATTTGCAATGCACCCAAAAATTCTGAAATGTCCAACTGATGGTTTGCTACCACTACATGCTTCATTTGGAGTTTTGTTTCTCACACTTTTAGTTGGATAACGATTCAACAAATAAACTGCACATAGAACGGCTTCAGCCCAGAAAGTCCTCGGCATATGCTTCGCTTTCACCATGCTCCTTGCCATGTCAAGAATAGTACGATTCTTCCTTTCTGCAACGCCATTTTGTTGTGGAGTGTAGGCTGTTGTCAACTGATGATTGATTCCATGTGCTCGACAGAAAATTCTGAATAAATTTGAAGTATACTCGCCTCCTCTATCTGATCGAAGTATCTTAAAAAATGACCACTCTATTTTTCTGCCAAAGCTTTGAACTCCTTGAATTTATCAAGAGCCTCCGCCTTTTCTTTCAGAATATATACCTAACTTTTCCTGCTAAAATCATCAATAAATGTTAGGTAATACCTGTTACCTCCAAGTGATGAAATAACAAATGGACCAGCAATGTATGTGTGAACAATCTCCAATGGCCTTCTGGCTCGCCATGATTTTCCACCCGGAAAGCTTTGTCGGTGTTGCTTCCCCTTGACACATGCTTCACACAAATTATCCGGTTCCTTGATTTCTGGCAAGCCGTCCACCATCTTTGTCTTTGACAATAATTTTAAGCCAGAAAATCCTAGATGACCATATCTCAAATGCCACAACCACGAGTCATTTCTAATGATCGATTTCAAACACTTTTGCACCTTCGTCTGCATATCAAGTGTGACTAGACGATTCTTTGACATCTCCACATTTGCAATTAATTCTCGAACCTGATTTCTTATGATAAGAGAATTATCCTGCATCTGAATACTATATCCCTTCTCCACAAGTTGGCCAATACTGATGATATTAATTTTCAAAGCAGGTATATAATAAACATCATTTATATACTTTTTATCACCTTTTTTTTGACACAATCGTAACAGTACCTTTCCCATTTGACTGGAATCTTCGATGAGTCACCAAAAGTAACTTCTCCACTGATGGTGTCGTCTATCTCTGTAAATAATTCTTTGTGACCGCACATGTGGTTACTGGCTCCCGAATCAAGATACCATGTATTCTTCTTGCCTTCTTCATCTCCTTTGTAAGTTAGGAACATAGCAGACCCCACATCTATTATCTTTTGCTGCTGCAAAATGACTCCTTTCTTCTACCTTTGGTGATCTATACTCGTAACTGAAGTGACCATATTTGTTACAATTATAACATTGTAATTGAGACTTGTCACCTCGTTGTTGGAATCCGCCTCTTCCTCGGCCTCTAAAATTTTGACTACGACCAGATGGGTGATAACCTTGAGAATTCTGGCCTCTGTTGAAAGACTGCCTACCACGTCCTCGTCCACCTCGGTAGCCACCTCTGCCACGTACAGAACTGCTACTGCCAGAACTATCACCGATGGATACTTTACTTTGCGAAGCCTTCTCCAAATGGCTTTCATCATCATATTGATTCATTCGCTGCTCGTGGGCTTGAAGAGAACCGACGAACTCATCAAGGGAAATTGTGGACAGATCTTTTGACTCCTCGATAGACGTAACAACATAATCAAATTTTCTTGTCAACAAACGTAGAAGCTTTTCCATCACCCGAACATCATCGAGGCTTTCACCGTTTCTTTTCATTTCATTTTTCACTGTTTTCAAACGCGTAACATATTCATCGATATTTTCTGAAGCCTTCATTTTTATATTTTCGAATTCGCCACGAAGAACTTGGAGCCGTACCTTTTTCACTTTCTCGACACCTTGGAATGATTTTTGGAAAATCTCCCATGCCTCTTTCGATGTTTTTGCCTCTGAGATTTTTTCAATGGTTGATTCGTCAACACCTTGAAAAATTAAGTACAAAGCCTTCTTGTCTTTTTTCCGAGACTCCTTTAATGTTGATTTTTTGGTCATTTGATAAGCCTGCTTCAGCAGCTGCATCTGCGGGTTCAGTATACCCATTTTCAACCATATCCCAAATATCTTAGGAACCAAGTAACACCTTCATTTGAATACTCCAATTTCCATAATTTGTAGCCGTCAACTTCGGAATTTGGGGTTGCAACAAATTTGCCATTTTCCACGAACGAAACCTTAGCTCTGATAACACTTGTTGGAAACGTGTATGGGCCTCACAAGTATTTAAACTTGATTTGATTTAAACACACACTCACAATATATGTATAAAAGATTTTGATAATAAAAGAAACACACAACTTAGATTTATTTCTTTGTCAAACAAACAGCTACATCTTTTTTATCACACACTACACAGGCTACGGTCTTTTTTTTCACTCTCAAGAGCTACAGCTCTATTCTTTCTCTCTGTATCAACTTTTCACTCGGTGTGTTATACAGGCAGTACAATAGCCAAGCCATATTTATAGGCTCTAATATAAACTACTGACATCATTTCTTATATATACCGTACATATATTTTGCCTACTATATAAGACTAAGACCAAAATTAGTTAGCTAGTTTTTATGCGGGTTTTTTTGGAATGCAGACTTCAAAGTTCAAACTAGCCTACCTTATGTCCTGGACATTGTATATATCTACTGCATTTGTAATAATCACTTCCCCATGCTGTTGCGCTGTATGTTTGTGTACATCTATATCTTTGCCTGTGAAAAACTGTTGCATGCATGTAATACTAAATACCAACTACTGACTCATGTTATGAACACATGTAGCCTACCATGTTTTATGCTCCTTTGTTGCAAGATAGCTGTTGCAATGTCAACCTTGAATACTACCACCTTCTGAATTTATTATACACGTATTTGATTGCGACCTTACATGTATTGGTAATTTACTGCCCACCATTTTTCCAGGAATTAACTTGTGGCTGCTGCTCTTATTTTCTTTCCTTCATATTACTACATCTATGTAACCTAGATGTTTTATTTCTTCTAGAGAGTTTGACTTCTAACAGTTTTGGGCTCACTACTTGCCTCAGACTTTTTCATTGATGTAGTAGAACTTGATGTGTGCATTGACTCCGTATGTGATGAATCCGAGTTTTAGTTACTATTGGTTTCAGAGTCACGCTGCATGTTCGAGTCCTCCATTACATTATCCCTTTCTTCCAATGCACTTGTTCCAAAAATAGCGAATGTCTCTAGTTGGGTTCTTTGAAAATCTTCAATTTTCTTCCACGGCCTGATTTTTTTTCTCCTAAAAAACAACGTCTCTACTGATGTGAACAACCTTGTTAACAGGGTCGTATAGCCTGTAAGCTTTCATCCCTGATTCTTTCCCCAGATGAATCACCGATTTCCTATTATGCTCTAGCTTTTTCATATGTAAACTTGGCACCTTCATATAAGCTAAGCAACCAAAAACCCGAACATGTCCAATGTGAGATTTTTCTCCCGACCAAGCCTCATATGGAGTCATTCCGGACACAGCTCTTGTAGGTAACCGGTTTAAGATATAGATCGTGTGACGACGGCTTCTCCCCAAAATGTGTTGGGGTTGTTTTAGTTAAAACTAGTGTTTTTGTTCTCTATTCCAGAAAAATACGAGAAGCGAGCTGTGTATTCAAACACAATAAAACTCTAAGTAGATGTACACAAGATCACCTTATATTATCTCTTGTATTTTATTCCAATTTCTATTTTTCTAGTAATGTACTCGGTTAATTTTGTGCGAACAAAATTTATAGCTTGTATTAATTCCACTTCCACAAACTAATTATGAGTTCGTTGTTGATTAGGAAAATAACCTATAACTTAACCTAAAGTATCAGAATAAATGGTAATTTAATAAATAGTTAATTTATTGATATGATTTATGAAAATATTACATTCAGAAATTTGTTAATGTTTTGATAGAAGCTAGGTTAACGTGTATATGATATATATTATAGGAGGGTAGGAAGTTCTCTGGAGACCTCCAAATTTGTAAAGACTCTCGAGACCAAATCCTCACCGTCTATCTCAATCTAATCCAACGGTTCTCCTTTTATTTACTTTTATTCAATTATTTTGAAAAATTAGAGTTGTACTCATTGAATCATAACTTACGCGATAGTGTCTGTAATATATTTGTAGTCACTAAATAATTGTTATAGAACATAACTGTTTTAATCATGTATGCAGTATTTTGGAATCTTTTAGTGAATCTGTGTACATGCATACCAAAAGTACAAGTGCAAAACTTACTGATGGCCGCCAGATTTTTATGCTATTTTCGTAGCCATTATCGGAAGAATTTATTATCATCTTTTTGGGTTTCGTTTTCTCTCCCTCCTTCCTAAGATCAAGTGTTTGTATATATCTATGTTGAGTCCCCTTCTAGAAAGAATTTATTATATAGAGAATTGGAGAGAACCAAATATTTTTTCTGATTCTACAACAGAACCAATTTCTTTTTTTTTCTTTTTTTTTTTCCCAAAAATGTTTTCCAAAAAAAAAATTGACATTGCCACGTCACTGCTACGTGGCACTGCCATGGCACCACTGATGACGTCAGTGATGACATAGTGATGTCATCGCTGATGATGTGGCACTGCCACGTCGATGGTGGTGACGTGGTAGATGACGTTAGCAGTGTCACGTCAGCATTTGGTTCTGTTACAGAATCAGAAAATTGGTCTTTTTTTATTTTAGAACAAAAAAATTGGTTTTTTTTATAGAACCGAAAATTAAAACTTTGATTCTACTATAGAATCATAAAATTAGTAGTTCTCTCCTATTCTCTATATAAGGAGGTCCTCTATAGAATAATGGCCTATCTATGTTTATCTCTTCTTCATATGGAGACCTCACCCGACGCTTCGTGTCCTAATTGTCATCACTCCCTCGTTTATATCCATTCTTAGATGTATATATTGTACTTGGGCTGGGCTTACTCAAATTGCAATACTCTCTCTCAATCTCGGATGAATTTGAATTTTTTGTTACTACTGAGAAAGGAGTGCGGGATAAGAGGAACTATGAATATACACGATTATATCTCCAAAGTGTTTACCGTATAATACATTAAAGAACAATACCCTTGGCTGTAAATGAGCGAGAAAATGCCTAAAATAGTACTAAATTCAGATTGCTTGTCCAAAATATTACTCTAAAAATTATTGGCCCCTACCTAGCACATACTTAACATATTTAATATATGCGTTAATGGTTTTAACGTACTACTTTGAAAAATAGAAGGGGAAAAGATGATAAAGAAGCTAATGATAGCACATGGTGGTCCCATCCTATGCAGATTTCCCAAATATGTTCAGCTAGTGATTGATAGGGAAGTCAGACATTTCTTGGTAAATACATTTATTTAATGCGTCAAAACTGTAAACGCAATTACCTGATGCGTTAGGTCTTTGAACGGAAAGGATATATGCGTTTTCACCACAAGATTTTAAGTAATTAAACTAGTAAGGTGTTCTGTAGTTGTGTCTCATTTGTAACACATGTCCTTCATGCATTATCTACGTGCCAGGGAGGACCACCTAATCCTAGAATGCTATTTTGGTCACATCAACCAAAAATTGTGCTAGAATGGGCCATAACCCACCGAATCGAGCCGAACTTTTAAGTTTTCATGCATCAGCTTGTTATAAATACGTCGAACTCGAACTTGAACTCGAACTTTTATTGAGCCAGTTTTTTCGTTTGTGTATCGGCTCATTAATAAAAATGTTATTCACGAATATATTTGCGAACTGTTCAGGAACATGTCTCACTATTCACCATTCATGAATGTATTATGAAAACTAGCTCATGAACATCTCATGAATACTCCTCATGATCTTGTGTTCACGAACATTTTAATTTTCTTTCTTTTTCTTATAATTTTTTCAGTGCATTGAAATAAAAAGAAAAGAGAGGATAAAATCTCGAGAACTAGAAACATGTTTCTAATTTATACTTATCAAAGAGGCAAATTTGGATCAAGTTTATTTAATTACTAACCAACTAATGTTGTAATTTACAATAGAAAATATGTTATAATTTAAAATTTATAATAAAAATGTTGCATAGATTTTAAAAAACAAATAATAAATAGATTGAATAAACTAACATATCATTTCATAGACATTTATAGATACAATTATTTACTAGTTATTGTGAATTCAAGAACTCCTGAGAATTACTAATTAAATGCGTTCATGAGCATATATATCGAGTTTATGCAAGAACTCATTTATGAACGTATTCACGAGATTGTTCACGAACCTTATTCACCAATTATATTAACGAACTTGTTCACGAACTATATATTCGAACTTGTTCGCGAACTTTCGAGCCAAACTTTATCATTATGAAGTTCAACTCATTTACGAGGTGAACCTCAAAACCGTGTTCATATTCGACTTACAAATTGAGCAGAACTCGAATCGAACTTTTCTCGAATCGAATACCGAAGTTCGTGATTGTATCGACTCATTTATCATCCTAATGTTAGGATGGTCTCCACAGTCTCCAAATTACTATGGTCTCTAAAAAGTTCAACCCCACCCAATACGAAATGTCCCCAATAATTTTAAATCTTTTTATGAATTCTTGTGTGATCCACTAGTCCAATTGTACCTCCTCAACTTAGATCTTAAAAGTTAACAATTAGATTTAACGAAAAATTATCCAAGATATTTTGTAATCTATATTTTGAAAATTAAATAACCACTATAGTGTTATTTTTGTCAACCTTACTCACATACAACGTAAAATCTATCTAAAATCATTTGGAATACAAGTACTAGATGATCTTTCACATAATCTGATAATTATACATACAAAAATTTTGGACCAAACATCATCAAAACTAATTATAAGAAAAGGAAAAATGAAACATATCTTAGATAGATAGTGAATGAATTCTTATGTTTTAATATGTATAATATTTTGATATACACAATCTTTTTAAATCTTGTTTTTTGATATAGTGAATAAATTCTTATATTTTAATATGTATAATATTTTGCTATATACAATCTTTTTAAATCTTGTTTTTTGATATACACAATCTTCAATCTAAGCAATTTATTTTACACAATATCTACAATATCTCAGGGAAGTTAATCTCATTAATTATTGTTATATCTTTTTTCACACTAAATATTTTTTTTAAAAAACTCAATCCAACAACAAAAATATAATTCCATACAAAATCTTTAATGAAAACAAAAGAAGATTCCCAATAATTATGTTATCTACCAATATACAAATGATCACAAAGTATCAAAGTAGATCAAATGAAATATAACAATACCCACCCTCCCCAAATCAGTTAGATATAACAATATCCACAATTCACCCCTTTATAATAAATCATAAATAAATGCAATTGAAAAACGTATGTTTCTAACACTATATATATATTCAACTAAAATAGTTTACAATGTCATCTCCTCACTTGATTTCATTTCCTTTCAAGCTAGAAGCCTGTAATTTCTTTATATTGAAATTTATTTGTATGTTTTTGGGTGAAAATTATCAAAAACAAGAACAATTTATATACTGTTATGAATTTATATTTGTATATGCTAATGAGATCATTTCACTTGTAACTTGTTAGGAACAATGTCTAACCAAGAAAGAGAAACAGGATCCAATTTTAATGATGCACCGATTAAAAATGAAGAAGGGTTCTATTCACCCCACAATCCTTCCTATGCGAGTAGAGACAGGAGGGTGAGTCTTACCTATTTTAATGTTAATTTTCATCTTATTGTTAGACTGGATTTTAGGGTATAAATATTAGACTCAAATGTGTATTTTAGGGTATAAATAGTGCAAATGTCAATAATTATAAAGTAGAGTATAGTTACTTGGCGTATAGATTTAATTTTATTATCAATGATTTTACTATAATCTTAATGCAGGGACGTCTGTCAAAAGAAACATGGAACAAAATGCATATCTTACAGGAAATGATACCTACTTCTCAAAAGGTAAAAAATGTTTATTGTTTGATTCCATTTAAAATTAACTAATATATCATGGTAACATATAAGAGTTTGATGCATCCTCAATCCTATAGCAGTCTGATGCATCCTCAACTCTCGGTGATATTTTTGAGTATGTCATACTTGGGGTGGAAACAACAATTGATTCATGATATAACAGAGGTAATATTTGAACACTATCCAGATAATCATCATTTTCAATGTTTTATTCTTTTAAAGTTAACTCGATTCTCATTTTGAAGGTATTAATTAGGGGTATTTATAAAAAATAATCTTTTATACTGCACAGTAATTATTCTGCACTTTTTAAATTAGTAATTATTCTCACAATTCTCACAAATTATTCTCATCTAAATCATGCTTTATTAATATAATCTCACTCATCTTCTTAATAGGATAATAAACTTCCTGCACAACCGATGGATGCTACTATGAACCAAAGTGACGCCAATGCTAATGTGAACCAGGGTGCTGATGTGAACCATGGTTAAAACGACCAAAAGCATAATTTCTTTTGTCGTACATGTCAATTTAGACAAAATTTGAATACATTTCACTCCTTCAATGTTTTCATTCATATTAATATATGCTTTAAATATTTCTTTTTAATATTTTTGCACCGTACACATCAATTTGTACGTCCTCTTTTTAATTCATATCTTTTAATTTCTATTAAATTACAACACCCGTCAATTGGTTTATGCTCTCTTTTCTTCGTTCACATATAACTTGTTCAAAATTGTATTGAAAATTTAATTACAAGTTTATAATGTACTACATGAAAATAACAATTATATTAATCATATCTAAACTTTTTAAATCTTATCATATTTCATCAAAAATTAAGTTTTGCATTTTTACAGTCCATAATGGTAGAAAATGAAAACGAGTATGAACGAACTTTGTTTGAAAAAAGATATTTTAATTGATAATTTCAAATAATATGAATAAATCTATTACTTTAATTTCTCAAATTTATACTTAAACAAATTTCATAAAATCGAACCAAATCAATTTTTTTTTAATATTCAAACATGTTATTAGAATGAATTTTAAATTTTAAATAAATTTAGAATTTGCAAAAGACCAGGTATATCAAAGTTTGGACTCACAAATGTTTACGCGGACCAGCCTTTAAATAATCACGAGACACCATATTTTCAATCTTATTATTGAAACTGTCACGTTTTAAAAATTAAAGTTAGAGACCAATATATATATGTTGTGTTGTAATTTCTGAAAAATAATTTAAAATTTTAAGATCACTTAAACCTATTTATCATGAATCATAATGATGTTCATGAGTAAAATAATAATATGACACCTATATTGATGTTAATAAAATTTATATGGATAGAGAAGATAGAAAAATAGGATTGAATGACTTGTTTTTCAAAGGAAGGTTTATATAATCAACAATTAGATAATAATAAATAAAATTATCTTATAAAAATGATAATAATGTTGGGAAACTTATTAAATTTGCTATAAGTGTTTAATATGAAAATTGGAAAAACATAGACACATGCTCCAAAAGTGGTGTACTTTTATTCAACTAAACATTACAGATATATAAACTGCATTCCAAAAGAAATAGCTAAAGACTAGTAATGAAAGAAACTGAACTATCTCTCCGTACTACTGAACGCTATTCCACTACTCTCCTAAAAGCATGCAATTACTTCAATCCACAGCATAGTCTCCTCAGCTGTAGACTCAGATTACAAATAAATAAACTTGTCCATGCAACTATCCAAGTAGCATACGCATCTTCTCAAATCTGACCACAGAAAGCGCCTTAGTTAATGAATAGCTCGCTGCTTATCCGTACTCACATGCTTTACAACAATCATGCCTTTTTCAACACATTTGTTCGCTATTTTCTCTACGCAAGTGTACGCAGTCCAAAAGCAATATAGGGAAATAAGGATCGTTCCCACGAAGACTCGTTATTTAAGTAAATATATCTATTCAACAATGTTTGGTTAATATTAGAAGCATGAACGAACTAAAATGGTTTATTTGTAGATAACAATTAACTAATGAAGTAACGACTAATTTGTTTAAAATAATATGATAGAGGCATGGGGTCCTAATTTCACGAATGTTTTAACTCTTATTAATTATCAAGAATTAATGTGTTACAATTGTTAAGAATGCTAGCGGGAACACGAAACTAATATGAGCCATCTTTCAATTAACTCACACCATTCCAAATAAACATCCACAAAAGAGATAGAAGTTATAAGGGCATTAATTATATCCAATACACTATATGTCTATGTGAATGGGTGATACAATCGATTTAATCACAAGTTCCGCAATTAACTACATAGGGGAATAACGTTCTTTTGAAACTATAATCCGAAATGCGGAGAAGCCGACATACCTATGCTAGCATGGCAAGCCCTAAATCTCTAAATCCACTTTCACAATCATTAGAGATTTGGTACAATAGATGTTAGCTATTCACCTATATTCAATTAAAACAACCATGCAAGGCAATCTTATATAGAAATTGTAAACACAAATTATCTATCAAATTAACATGAACATTAACAATTCATTACATTAGAACCCCATGAAAGTGTTTAGTTCATAATTAAACTAGGCACCTTTATGGAATTAAATAAAATCATGGTAGAAAATTTCATAAAATTAAATATAAAATTACAAGAATAAAAATAAAAATAATTAGAATTTAAATAGCTTTCGAAAATTCAGTTTTTACAAATAAAAGCAAGAGAAACCGATTAAAACTAAATTACGGACAAAAAGCAAATGAAAAGAAAAGTATTATATATATATATATATATAAAAAGCAAAGGACAAATTAAAGTAAGAAACTCACCCGTCAAAACTGTCGGCAAAAACAAATTCTGGTTCACCTAGCGGGTGTGGCTCACGCGCCTACTCTCCCCCTGCCGCGCGTGTGCTGCACGCGCTCGAATTCAGTAGAAAACCACCCGCGTGTGGTTCACTCAGTTGCTGTGGTGATGTTGAATCGAGTGCAGGGAAGAAATTGTCACAGAAATTTGTTAAATTCAAAAGCAATTCTGATGCTTTTGGGAATAAATTATTCACCGAATAAAATAGAGAAGCCCTCCTCATAATCCCCTTAAAATCTTAAATTAATTCTTATAATAATTTTTTTAGAAATTTTTAAGTGTATAAAATAAAATAAAATTACAGAAATTCAAAGTGTTTAAAATATAATAACATTACAGAAATTTAAATTGTATAAAATAAAACTGTTTGCAGAAATTAAAATGTATAAAATAAAATATCTGTAAAAGAAATAGCTGAAGTATTACAGAATTGAGGAGAGAATTTTTGCTCAGCTTTTTTTTGTTTCCAGCTTCACTCTGTGTGTCCTTCTCTCGTTAACTCCTCTCATCTATTTATAATAGAACATCCTACACCTACTACAAGTCAGAGGTTTTTAAAGTCTACAGGCTGCCTAATATTAACAACTCCATAGAAATTTACACACGTCTTCAAGTCAAATTGCAATTCTTCTCCAAGCGGTAGTTGAATTTTAATACGCGGCTCCGTAGAAATGCTTTTTAACCCGCACAGCTTATAATCTTTAATTAATAAATAATTATTTTAATCCAGAAATTATAAAAATAAATATCTAATATTAATAGATATTTATAAATATAATTTTCTAAATTAATAAAATTATTTAATAATATAAATAAATCTTTATTGTCTAAGCTGCGGTCTCTGGTCGTCTGGAACCGGACTCCTTTTGCTTAACAGAAAATATATCAATTCCAACCGGGGTTCCAGCTTTAAGAAAATATCACTTTCCATATTTTTGTGATAATTCTTATTTCTTCATTGCTCGTCCAGATGCAAGTTACGGTCTCTTGTGGCTCTAAAACCGGACTCCTTTTGCTTAGAAAAAAATATAACAATTCCAACCGGGATTCCTGCTTTAAGAATATATCACTCAGAACATCTTTATGATAATTCCTTTTCCTCGTAGCCAGTCCATCTGAGCCAGAAATCCACCGTCTTTTAACCTTTTATCTCCAGGATACCTGAAGCTGTGAGTTCTGCACTACAAAGACTTGAAACAACATAAAACTAATTAAAAGACACAACATACTTAAGGCTAAACCACCAATTTAGGTCTAATTAGCGCATAATAAGTGGATATAAAATCCACTTATCACACCCCCAAACTTAAACTGATGCTTGTCCTCAAGCATAAACAATATAACTATATACAACTAACTAGTACCACTTCCGTAGGTGATCACGATTGCATTTGGCATATGCAATAAGCCCTTTAAACCCCTAGGCAGCCCTAGTGGACGAGTTAGGTCTCGTGAGGGCCTATAGCGAATGTACCCACAAAATCCATTTATCAAATGCAACTAACAATGCATGAATGCAACTAATATGAAAAATGCAACGATCCCCTTCAAACTCACTAAAATCAACTAAAAAGCAAATATCTCCAAAGAATGCAACAATTCTAAGCAGAGCTCGACTAAGTCCCTGTATACTAACAATACATGACAGAAACGTGCGTGTGTGCAATGCTCATCAGAAATACTCCCAAAACTAGGTCAAAAACCATACATGCTTTCCGTCAAGACAATCACAGGTTTATAACTAGAATAAACTGTAGACACTTCATAACCTAGGAACACCTCCACCCTTATCCAAGGTAGACCGAAACTCATGCTTTGTTACTATACTATGACACTACATATACAATACGCATGCTTATTTAACCGTGCAATGAATGAGACCCCAAAAGGCTTATACAATAATACCCATGTAGCGAGTGTTAGGTCAGCAATCCCAAACCACAAAGGCTTTAGGCTACTAGGACTAAGTCCCCTCAGACTTAATTACTCGAGTATTAAAGAGCTCACTCTGGTTAATTTTGCATATAATCAATTGGACTTCTGACTCTTTTTTTCTTTTTTTCTTTTTTTTTCTTTTCTTCCTTATTATTATTATTATTATTATTATTATTATTATTATTATTTTCGCAATCTGGAATGAGCCTTTCTCATTTCCAACCCTAGACTACTCATATAAATATGAGTCGGCTACTAGCCATTTGACTCCTAGCCTTTATTGACAATTATTACCACTTAGCATGAAATCCCTGTTTTCCCCCAAACTTAGATTTTAGTGTTCCTACGCTATCAAGGGAATAACGAAAATTCTAAGAATAAACAAATGATTAAATCTCAAAACATCCAACAGGCATGACCCTAACCTAGCCCAAAAAGCACCCAATGAGACTGTGTAAAAGTTGTGTTTCTGAAACATGCAAGTCAATTTCATAGGAACTATAAATCAGCCCTCTACTCATCATCATCACACCCAAATCAACATCCACCTATCAATCAGAATCGGTTCGTCCTAAGGGATCATGAAGAATGCATGCCATGAAAATGCAACTAATATGACTTACATGGTAAAACAAACAAACAATAACAGAATGTCCTAAATGAAACAACATAGATAATACGAACAAATATGCATGAATTACTACTAAATTGCAAAACATGATATCCTACATGAACACAATGACTCACAAAAACTACTAACACATATACATACTACTTATCCCCCAAACCACCCCCAAACTTATAATATTCAATGTCCGCATTGAATGGAAGTAAATACAAGGGATAGTAGAGAACATACCTGAAAACACCGAAACACATGGGTTGCCTCCCACGAAGCGCCTTTCTTTAACGTCTTTAGCTAGACTTGGCCACGATTTTCCTCTTGAAAACTTTCTGCACCGTATCTCTATAAGGCCAATTAATGATCTTCTTCGGAGCAACGTAATTGACGACAAGCTTCAACCTCCTTCGCTCTTCCAAAGTGTCCGTGACATTGTTCCCACACCATATTTAAATAACCAACGAATAGATGATATCCTGATTATCTGAAATCATCCATCCACTACCTGTATGCTTTTGTAAATCCGCCAAACGTACTTCTTCCTTATCAGGCGGTAAATCTGCTGAGATAATAGTGGATAAGGTTGGAGATGTCAACCTTCTCTGCTTCTCAACAAAACCAATCGTATTGTCCACTAACAAATTTTGCACATCTGCAGAGCGCATACTGTCACGAAAATTTGAAATAACCCTTTCAAAATTCTTGTCCGGAGGTAATTCTGCTGAGATGATGATAGAAGATGATACAAATGAGCTCGAATCAAACTCCTGAGATTGAGAGGATATCAACTGCAGTTCCAAGTCAGGTGGTTCCTTGATAGAGGCTTTTGGAGGTTTGCCTTCTGCAGATAGCACTTCTAGTGACTTGAAACAATGCATCATTCCACTTTGTGAATTATCTTCTAACAACGTTAGATGCTCGTCTTCATTCTTCTCAGGTCCCAATTCTAGAAACATAGGCTGCTCCAATGGATCTTCATACAAATTATCCTCTAATTTATCATAAACCAGAACATCCTTCATTGATATTGTTGAAGATTCTTCCACATATCCTTCATGTTCAGAATTTAATTGAGACACCTCAACAAGTTCATGGGTCTCAACTAACACAATTTCAAAATTCTTCTTCTCAACATCTTCAACATTTTCAGATTGCAAAGGATGTGGTTGCGGCTGAATATTCAGAACTGCATTTTCTGACCTTTCTTCCTTATTAGCTTCCTGTTCTGCTTCTTCGTCATCTTTGCCCTCAGACTCTTCATCCTGAACTTCGATCATGGTCTCACCCGTGGCTAAGAAAGGCCAGTCAAGACTGATAGGAAGGTTCTTGTCCTCCTCCTCTACAGCTAGGCCTTCTGTGTCACTTGCAATTTGATTCCATGTTTTCCACGCATTTGTAATTTGACCAATCTGATCTCCTATTGTCTGGAGAGACGATGCATTGCTTTCCATCATCAACCTAATTTCTTTTAATTCAGCTTCTTCGGTCGACTGTTGGTTAGACCAAGTCTGAAATTGCTGCTGCTGAAATTCATGAGTTTGAAAGTGTTGATGCACTGGGGCATACTGATGCTGAAATTCTTGCCTCTCTTGCTGCTGTATTCCCCATGGACTGTATGGTTCATCTCCAAACTGCTGATTTTGGAGCAGGTAGGATGGATATTGGGATTGCTCCATACCACTCTGATTATAGTCCCAGTTGAAATTTGGCCGGTTTCTGTTATACTCACATTGATGAGTGTAATGTCCACCTGCACACAGCTCACATACAATTACGTAGTCCTGCTCCCAATAATCCATCAATTAAAAAAAACAGTTCAAGTCAAACAAATTAACTTCTATTGTAGTAAAACATATAAACAAAAATAACACCGAGTCCCCGGCAGCGGCGCCAAAAACTTGTTCGCTATTTTCTCTACGCAAGTGTACGCAGTCCAAAAGCAATATAGGGAAATAAGGATCGTTCCCACGAAGACTCGGTTATTTAAGTAAATATGTCTATTCAACAATGTTTGGTTAATATTAGAAGCATGAACGAACTAAAATGGTTTATTTGTAGATAACAATTAACTAATGAAGTAACGACTAATTTGTTTAAAATAATATGATAGAGGCACGGGGTCCTAATTTCACGAATGTTTTAACTCTTATTAATTATCAAGAATTAATGTGTTACAATTGTTAAGAATGCTAGCGGGAACACGAAACTAATATGAGCCATCTTTCAATTAACTCACACCATTCCAAATAAACATCCACAAAAGAGATAGAAGTTATAAGGGCATTAATTATATCCAATACACTATATGTCTATGTGAATGGGTGATACAATCGATTTAATCACAAGTTCCGCAATTAACTACATAGGGGAATAACGTTCTTTCGAAACTATAATCCGAAATGCGGAGAAGCCGACATACCTATGCTAGCATGGCAAGCCCTAAATCTCTAAATCCACTTTCGCAATCATTAGAGATTTGGTACAATAGATGTTAGCTATTCACCTATATTCAATTAAAACAACCATGCAAGGCAATCTTATATAGAAATTGTAAACACAAATTATCTATCAAATTAACATGAGCATTAACAATTCATTACATTAGAACCCGATGAAAGTGTTTAGTTCATAATTAAACTAGGCACCTTTATGGAATTAAATAAAATCATGGTAGAAAATTTCATAAAATTAAATATAAAATTACAAGAATAAAAATAAAAATAATTAGAATTTAAATAGCTTTTGAAAATTCAGTTTTTACAAATAAAAGCAAGAGAAACCGATTAAAACTAAATTACGGACAAAAAGCAAATGAAAAGAAAAGTATTATATATATATATATAAAAAGCAAAGGACAAATTAAAGTAAGAAACTCACCCGTCAAAACTGTCGGCAAAAACAAATTCTGGTTCACCTGGTCAGCGCGTGTGGCTCACGCGCCTACTCTCCCCCTGCCGCGCGTGTGTTGCACGCGCTCGAATTCAGTAGAAAACCACCCGCGTGTGGTTCACTCAGTTGCTGTGGTGATGTTGAATCGAGTGCAGGGAAGAAATTGTCACAGAAATTTGTTAAATTCAAAAGCAATTCTGATGCTTTTGGGAATAAATTATTCACCGAATAAAATAGAGAAGCCCTCCTGATAATCCCCTTAAAATCTTAAATTAATTCTTATAATAATTTTTTTAGAAATTTTTAAGTGTATAAAATAAAATAAAATTACAGAAATTCAAAGTGTTTAAAGTATAATAACATTACAGAAATTTAAATTGTATAAAACAAAACTGTTTGCAGAAATTTAAAATGTATAAAATAAAATATCTGTAAAAGAAATAGCTAAAGTATTACAGAATTGAGGAGAGATTTTTTGCTCAGCTTTTTTTTGTTTCCAGCTTCACTCTGTGTGTCCTTCTCTCGTTAACTCCTCTCATCTATTTATAATAGAACATCCTACACCTACTACAAGTCAGAGGTTTTTAAAGTCTACAGGCTGCCTAATATTAACAACTCCATAGAAATTTACACACGTCTTCAAGTCAAATTGCAATTCTTCTCCACGCGGTAGTTGAATTTTAATACGCGGCTCCGTAGAAATGCTTTTTAACCCGCACAGCTTATAATCTTTAATTAATAAATAATTATTTTAATCCAGAAATTATAAAAATAAATATCTAATATTAATAGATATTTATAAATATAATTTTCTAAATTAATAAAATTATTTAATAATATAAATAAATCTTTATTGTCTAAGCTGCGGTCTCTGGTCGTCTGGAACTAGACTCCTTTTGCTTAACAGAAAATATATCAATTCCAACCGGGGTTCCAGCTTTAAGAAAATATCACTTTCCATATTTTTGTGATAATTCTTATTTCTTCATTGCTCGTCCAGATGCAAGTTACGGTCTCTTGAGGCTCTAAAACCGGACTCCTTTTGCTTAGAAAAAAATATAACAATTCCAACCGGGATTCCTGCTTTAAGAATATATCACTCAGAACATCTTTATGATAATTCCTTTTCCTCGTAGCCAGTCCATCTGAGCCAGAAATCCACCGTCTTTTAACCTTTTATCTCCAGGATACCTGAAGCTGTGAGTTCTGCACTACAAAGACTTGAAACAACATAAAACTAATTAAAAGACACAACATACTTAAGGCTAAACCACCAATTTAGGTCTAATTAGCGCATAATAAGTGGATATAAAATCCACTTATCACACCCCCAAACTTAAACTGATGCTTGTCCTCAAGCATAAACAATATAACTATATACAACTAACTAGTACCACTTCCGTAGGTGATCACGATTGCATTTGGCATATGCAATAAGCCCTTAAAACCCCTAGGCAGCCCTAGTGGACGAGTTAGGTCTCGTGAGGGCCTATAGCGAATGTACCCACAAAATCCATTTATCAAATGCACCTAACAATGCATGAATGCAACTAATATGAAAAATGCAACGATCCCCTTCAAACTCACTAAAATCAACTAAAAAGCAAATATCTCCAAAGAATGCAACAATTCTAAGCAGAGCTCGACTAAGTCCCTGTATACTAACAATACATGACAGAAACGTGCGTGTGTGCAATGCTCATCAGAAATACTCCCAAAACTAGGTCAAAAACCATACATGCTTTCCGTCAAGACAATCACAGGTTTATAACTAGAATAAACTGTAGACACTTCATAACCTAGGAACACCTCCACCCTTATCCAAGGTAGACCGAAACTCATGCTTTGTTACTATACTATGACACTACATATACAATACGCATGCTTATTTAACCGTGCAATGAATGAGACCCCAAAAGGCTTATACAATAATACCCATGTAGCGAGTGTTAGGTCAGCAATCCCAAACCACAAAGGCTTTAGGCTACTAGGACTAAGTCCCCTCAGACTTAATTACTCGAGTATTAAAGAGCTCACTCTGGTTAATTTTGCATATAATCAACTGGACTTCTGACTCTTTTTTTCTTTTTTTCTTTTTTTTTCTTTTCTTCCTTATTATTATTATTATTATTTTTTTCGCAATCTGGAATGAGCCTTTCTCATTTCCAACCCTAGACTACTCATATAAATATGAGTCGGCTACTAGCCATTTGACTCCTAGCCTTTATTGACAATTATTATCACTTAGCATGAAATCCCTGTTTTCCCCCAAACTTAGATTTTAGTGTTCCTACGCTATCAAGGGAATAACGAAAATTCTAAGAATAAACAAATGATTAAATCTCAAAACATCCAACAGGCATGACCCTAACCTAGCCCAAAAAGCACCCAATGAGACTGTGTAAAAGTTGTGTTTCTGAAACATGCAAGTCAATTTCATAGGAACTATAAATCAGCCCTCTACTCATCATCATCACACCCAAATCAACATCCACCTATCAATCAGAATCAGTTCGTCCTAAGGGATCATGAAGAATGCATGCCATGAAAATGCAACTAATATGACTCACATGGTAAAACAAACAAACAATAACAGAATGTCCTAAATGAAACAACATAGATAATACGAACAAATATGCATGAATTACTACTAAATTGCAAAACATGATATCCTACATGAACACAATGACTCACAAAAACTACTAACACATATACATACTACTTATCCCCCAAACCACCCCCAAACTTATAATATTCAATGTCCGCATTGAATGGAAGTAAATACAAGGGATAGTAGAGAACATACCTGAAAACACCGAAACACATGGGTTGCCTCCCACGAAGCGCCTTTCTTTAACGTCTTTAGCTAGACTTGGCCACGATTTTCCTCTTGAAAACTTTCTGCACCGTATCTCTATAAGGCCAATTAATGATCTTCTTCGGAGCAACGTCATTGACGACAAGCTTCAACCTCCTTCGCTCTTCCAAAGTGTCCGTGACATTGTTCCCACACCATATTTAAATAACCAACGAATAGATGATATCCTGATTATCTGAAATCATCCATCCACTACCTGTATGCTTTTGTAAATCCGCCAAACGTACTTCTTCCTTATCAGGCGGTAAATCTGCTGAGATAATAGTGGATAAGGTTGGAGATGTCAACCTTCTCTGCTTCTCAACAAAACCAATCGTATTGTCCACTAACAAATTTTGCACATCTGCAGAGCGCATACTGTCACGAAAATTTGAAATAACCCTTTCAAAATTCTTGTCCGGAGGTAATTCTGCTGAGATGATGATAGAAGATGATACAAATGAGCTCGAATCAAACTCCTGAGATTGAGAGGATAATAATAAATAAAATTATCTTATAAAAATGATAATAATGTTGGGAAACTTATTAAATTTGCTATAAGTGTTTAATATGAAAATTGGAAAAACATAGACACATGCTCCAAAAGTGGTGTACTTTTATTCAACTAAACATTACAGATATATAAACTGCATTCCAAAAGAAATAGCTAAAGACTAGTAATGAAAGAAACTGAACTATCTCTCCGTACTACTGAACGCTATTCCACTACTCTCCTAAAAGCATGCAATTACTTCAATCCACAGCATAGTCTCCTCAGCTGTAGACTCAGATTACAAATAAATAAACTTGTCCATGCAACTATCCAAGTAGCATACGCATCTTCTCAAATCTGACCACAGAAAGCGCCTTAGTTAATGAATAGCTCGCTTCTTATCCGTACTCACATGCTTTACAATAATCATGCCTTTTTCAACACATTCACGTATAAAATGGTAGCGAATGTCTATATGCTTGCTTCATTCGTGAAATACCGGATTTGTGGCCAAAACAGTAGCTGATTTGTTATCTATATAGAGCACCACTAGACTGATATACTCATCTCTCACTTGAGCTAGCAATTTTCGCAACCATATCGCTTGTTAACTGATGATTGATTCCATGTGCTCGACAGAAAATTCTGAATAAATTTGAAGTATACTCGCCTCCTCTATCTGATCGAAGTATCTTCAAAAATGACCACTCTGTTTTTCTACCATAGCTTTGAACTCCTTGAATTTATCATGAGCCTTCGCCTTTTCTTTCAGAATATATACCCAACTTTTCCTGCTAAAATCATCAATAAATGTTAGGTAATACCTGTTACCTCCAAGTGATGAAATAACAAATGGACCAGCAATGTATGTGTGAACAATCTCCAATGGCCTTCTGGCTCGCCATGATTTTCCACCCGGAAAGCTTTGTCGGTGTTGCTTCCCTTTGACACATGCTTCACAAAAATTATCCGGTTCCTTGATTTCTGGCAAGCCATCCACCATCTTTGTCTTTGACAATAATTTTAAGCCAGAAAATCCTAGATGACCATATCTCAAATGCCACAACCACGAGTCATTTCTAATGATCGACTTCAAACACTTTTGCACCTTCGTCTGCATATCAAGTGTGACTAGACGATTCTTTGACATCTCCACATTTGTAATTAATTCTCGAACCTGATTTCTTATGATAAGAGAATTATCCTGCATCTGAATACTATATCCCTTCTCTACAAGTTGGCCAAGACTGATGATATTAATTTTCAAAGCAGGTATATAATAAACATCATTTATATACTTTTTATCACCTTTTTTTGACACAATCGTAACAGTACCTTTCCCTTTGACTGGAATCTTCGATGAGTCACCAAAAGTAACTTCTTCACTGATGGTGTCGTCTATCTCCGTAAATAATTCTTTGTGACCGCACATGTGGTTACTGGCTCCCGAATCAAGATACCATGTATTCTTCTTGCCTTCTTCATCTCCTTTGTAAGTTAGGAACATAGCAGACCCCACATCTATTATCTTTTGCTGCTGCAAAATGACTCCTTTCTTCTACCTTTGCTGATCTATACTCGTAACTGAAGTGACCATATTTGTTACAATTATAACATTGTAATTGAGACTTGTCACCTCGTTGTTGGAATCCGCCTCTTCCTCGGCCTCTAAAATTTTGACTACGACCAGATGGTTGATAACCTTGAGAATTCTGGCCTCTGTTGAAAGACTGCCTACCACGTCCTCGTCCACCTCGGTAGCCACCTTTGCCACGTACAGAACTGCTACTGCCAGAACAATCACCGATGGATACTTTACTTTGTGAAGCCTTCTCCAAATGGCTTGCATCATCATATTGATTCATTCGCTGCTCGTGGGCTTGAAGAGAACCGACGAGCTCATCAAGGGAAATTGTGGACAGATCTTTTGACTCCTCGATAGACGTAACAACATAATCAAATTTTCTTGTCAACAAACGTAGAAGCTTTTCCATCACCCGAACATCATCGAGGCTTTCACCGTTTCTTTTCATTTCATTTGTCACTATTTTCAAATGCGTAACATATTCATCGATATTTTCTGAAGCCTTCATTTTTATATTTTCGAATTCGCCACGAAGAACTTGGAGCCGTACCTTTTTCACTTTCTCGACAACTTGGAATGATTTTTGCAAAATCTTCCATGCCTCTTTCGATGTTTTTGCCTCTGAGATTTTTTCAAAGGTTGATTCGTCAACACCTTGAAAAATTAAGTACAAAGCCTTCTTGTCTTTTTTCCGAGACTCCTTTAACGTTGATTTTTTGGTCATTAGATAAGCCTGCTTCAGCAGCTGCATCTGCGGGTTCAGTATACCCATTTTTAACCATATCCCAAATATCTTGGGAACCAAGTAACACCTTTATTTGAATACTCCAATTTCCATAATTTGTAGCCGTCAACTTCGGAATTTGGGGTTGCAACAAATTCGCCATTTTCCACGAGCGAAACCTTAGCTCTGATACCCCTTGTTGGAAACGTGTATGGGTCTCACAAGTATTTAAACTTGATTTGATTTAAACACACACTCACAATATATGTATAAAAGATTTTGATAATAAAATAAACACACAACTTAGATTTATTTCTTTGTCAAACAAACAACTACATCTTTTGTATCACACACTACACAGGCTACGGCCTTTTTTTTCACTCTCAAGAGCTACAGCTCTATTCTTTCTCTCTGTATCAACTTTTCATTCGATGTGTTATACAGGCAGTACAATAGCCAAGCCATATTTATAGGCTCTAATATAAACTACTGACATCATTACTTATATATACCGTACATATATTTTGCCTACTATATAAGACTAAGACCAAAATTAGTTAGCTAGTTTTTATGCGGGTTTTTTTGGAATGCAGACTTCAAAGATCAAACTAGCCTACCTTATGTCCTGGACATTGTATATATCTACTGCATTTGTAATAATCACTTCCCCATGCTGTTGCGCTGTATGTTTGTGTACATCTATATCTTTGCCTGTGAAAAACTGTTGCATGCATGTAATACTAAATACCAACTACTGACTCATGTTGTGAACACATGTAGCCTACCATGTTTTATGCTCCTTTGTTGCAAGATAGCTGCTGCAATGTCAACCTTGAATACTACCACCTTCTGAATTTATTATACACGTATTTGATTGCCACCTTACATGTATTGGTAATCTACTGCCCACCATTTTTCCAGGAATTAACTTGTGGCTGCTGCTCTTATTTTCTTTCCTTCATATTACTACATCTATGTAACCTAGATGTTTTATTTCTTCCAGAGAGTTTGACTTCTAACAGTTTTGGGCTCACTACTTGCCTCAGACTTTTTCATTGATGTAGTAGAACTCGAGGTGTGCATTGACTCTGTATGTGATGAATCCGAGTTTTAGTTACTATTGGTTTAAGAGTCACGCTGCATGTTCGAGTCCTCCATTACATTATCCCTTTCTTCCAATGCACTTGTTCCAAAAATAGCGAATGTCTATAGTTGGGTTCTTTGAAAATCTTCATTTTTCTTCCACGGCCTGATTTTTTTTCTCCTAAAAAACAACGTCTCTACTGATGTGAACAACCTTGTTAACATGGTCGTATAGCCTGTAAGCTTTCATTCCTGATTCTTTCCCCAGATGAATCACCGGTTTCCTATGATGCTCTAGCTTTTTCATATGTAAACTTGGCACCTTCATATAAGCTAAGCAACCAAAAACCCGAACATGTCCAATGTGAGGTTTTTCTCCCGACCAAGCCTCATATGGAGTCATTCCGGACACAGCTCTTGTAGGTAACCGGTTTAAGATATAGATCGTGTGACGAACGGCTTCTCCCCAGAATGTGTTTGGGTTGTTTTAGTTAAAACTAGTGTTTTTGTTCTCTATTCTAGAAAAATACGAGAAGCGAGCTGTGTATTCGAACACAATAAAACACTAAGTAGATGTACACAAGATCACCTTATATTATCTCTTGTATTTTATTCCAATTTCTATTTTTCTAGTAATGTACTCGGTTAATTTTGTGCGAACAAAATTTATAGCTTGTATTAATTCCACTTCCACAAACTAATTATGAGTTCGTTGTTGATTAGGAAAATAACCTATAACTTAACCTAAAGTATCAGAATAAATGGTAATTTAATAAATAGTTAATTTATGGATATGATTTATGAAAATATTACATTCAGAAATTTGTTAATGTTTTGATAGAAGCTAGGTTAACGTGTATATGATATATATTATAGGAGGGTAGGAAGTTCTCTGGAGACCTCCAAATTTGTAAAGACTCTCGAGACCAAATCCTCACCGTCTATCTCAATCTAATCCAACGGTTCTCCTTTTATTTACTTTTATTCAATTATTTTGAAAAATTAGAGTTGTACTCATTGAATCATAACTTACGCGATAGTGTCTGTAATATATTTGTAGTCACTAAATAATTGTTATAGAACATAACTGTTTTAATCATGTATGCAGTATTTTGGAATCTTTTAGTGAATCTGTGTACATGCATACCAAAAGTACAAGTGCAAAACTTACTTATGGCCGCCAGATTTTTATGCTATTTTCGTAGCCATTATCGGAAGAATTTATTATCATCTTTTTGGGTTTCGTTTTCTCTCCCTCCTTCCTAAGATCAAGTGTTTGTATATATCTATGTTGAGTCCTCTTCTAGAGAGAATTTGTTATATAGAGAATTGGAGAGAACCAAATATGTTTTCTGATTCTACAACAGAACCAATTTCTTTTTTTTTTAATTTTTTTTCCCAAAAATGTTTTCCAAAAAAAAAATTGACATTGCCACGTCATTGCTACGTGGCACTGCCATGGCACCACTGATGACGTCAGTGATGACATAGTGATGTCATCGCTGATGATGTGGCACTGCCACGTCAATGGTGGTGACGTGGTAGATGACGTTAGCAGTGTCACGTCAGCATTTGGTTCTGTTACAGAATCAGAAAATTGGTCTTTTTTTTATTTTAGAACAAAAAAAATTGGTTTTTTTTATAGAACCGAAAATTAAAACTTTGATTCTACTATAGAATCATAAAATTAGTAGTTCTCTCCTATTCTCTATATAAGGAGGTCCTCTCTAGAATAATGGCCTATCTATGTTTATCTCTTCTTCATGTGGAGACCTCACCCGACGCTTTTCGTGTCCTAATTGTCATCACTCCCTCGTTTATATCCATTCTCAGATGTATATATTGTACTTGGGATGGGCTTACTCAAATTGCAATACTCTCTCTCAATCTCGGATGAATTTGAATTTTTTGTTACTACTGAGAAAGGAGTGCGGGATAAGAGGAACTATGAATATACACGATTATATCTCCAAAGTGTTTACCGTATAATACATTAAAGAACAATACCCTTGGCTGTAAATGAGCGAGAAAATGCCTAAAATAGCACTAAATTCAGATTGCTTGTCCAAAATATTACTCTAAAAATTATTGGCCCCAACCTAGCACATACTTAACATATTTAATATATGCGTTAATGGTTTGAACGTACTACGTTGAAAAATAGAAGGGGAAAAGATGATAAAGAAGCTAATGATAGCACATGGTGGTCCCATCCTATGCAGATTTCCCAAATGTTCAGTTAGTGAGTGATAGGGAAGTCAGACTTTTCTTGGTAAATACATTTATTTAATGCGTCAAAACTGTAAACGCAATTACCTGATGCGTTAGGTCTTTGAACGGAACGGATATATGCATTTTCACCACAAGATTTTAAGTAATTAAATAGTAAGGTGTTCTGTAGTTGTGTCTCATTTGTAACACATGTCCTTCATGCATTATCTACGTGCCAGGGAGGACCACCTAATCATAGAATGCTATTTTGGTCACATCAACCCAAAATTGTGCTAGAATGGACCATAACCCACCGAATCGAGCCAAACTTTTAACTTTTCATGCATCAGCTTGTTATAAATACGTTGAACTCGAACTTGAACTCGAACTTTTATTGAGCCAGTTTTTTCGTTTGTGTATCGGCTCATTAATAAAAATGTTATTCACGAATATATTTGCGAACTGTTCAAGAACATGTCTCACTATTTACCATTCATGAATGTATTATGAAAACTAGCTCATGAACATCTCATGAATACTCCTCATGATCTTGTGTTCACGAACATTTTAATTTTCTTTCTTTTTCTTATAATTTTTTCAGTGCATTGAAATAAAAAGAAAAGAGAGGATAAAATCTCGAGAACTAGAAACATGTTTCTAATTTATACTTATCAAAGAGGCAAATTTGGATCAAGTTTATTTAATTACTAACCAACTAATGTTGTAATTTACAATAGAAAATATGTTATAATTTAAAATTTATAATAAAAATGTTGCATAGATTTTAAAAAAGAAATAATAAATAGATAGAATAAACTAACATATCATTTCATAGACATTTGTAGATACAATTATTTACTAGTTATTGTGAATTCAAGAACTCTTGAGAATTGCTAATTAAATGCGTTCATGAGCATATATATCGAGTTTATGCAAGAACTCATTTATGAACATATTCACGAGATTGTTCACGAACCTTATTCACCAATTATATTAACGAACTTGTTCACGAACTATATATTCGAACTTGTTCGCGAACTTTCGAGCCAAACTTTATCATTCTGAAGTTCAACTCATTTACGAGGTGAACCTCAAAACCGTGTTCATATTCGACTTACAAATTGAGCAGAACTCGAATCGAACTTTTCTCGAATCGAATACCGAACTGTTCGTGATTGTATCGACTCATTTATCATCCTAATGTTAGGATGGTCTCCACAGTCTCCAAATTACTATGGTCTCTAAAAAGTTCAACCCGACCCGATACGAAATGTCCCCAATATTTTTAAATCTTTTTATGAATTCTTGTGTGATCCACTAGTCCAATTGTACCTCCCTTAACTTAGATCTTAAAAGTTAACAATCAGATTTAACGAAAAATTATCCAAGATATTTTGTAATCTAAATTTTGAAAATTAAATAACCACCATAGTGTTATTTTTGTCAACCTTACTCACATACAACGTAAAATCTATCTAAAATCATTTGGAATACAAGTACTAGATGATCTTTCACATAATCTGATAATCATACATACAAAAATTTTGATATGTATAATATTTTGATATATACAATCTTTTTAAATCTTGTTTTTTGATATAGTGAATAAATTCTTATATTTTAATATGTATAATATTTTGTTATATACAATCTTTTTAAATCTTGTTTTTTGATATACACAATCTTCAATCTAAGCAATTTATTTTACACAATATCTACAATATCTCAGGGAAGTTAATCTCATTAATTATTGTTATATCTTTTTTCACACTAAATATTTTTTTAAAAAACTCAATCCAACAACAAAAATATAAATCCATACAAAATCTTTAATGAAAACAAAAGAAGATTCCTAATAAATTATATTATCTACCAATATACAAATGATCACAAAGTATCAAAGTAGATCAAATGAAATATAACAATACCCACCCTCCCCAAATCAGTTAGATATAACAATACCACAGTTCACCCCTTTATAATAAATCATAAATAAATGCAATTGAAAAACGTATGTTTCTAACACTATATATATATTCAACTAAAATAGTTTACAATGTCATCTCCTCACTTGATTTCATTTCCTTTCAAGCTAGAAGCCTGTAATTTCTTTATATTGAAATTTATTTGTATGTTTTTGGGTGAAAATTTATCAAAAACAAGAACAATTTATATACTGTTATGAATTTATATTTGTATATGCTAATGAGATCATTTCACTTCTAACTTGTTAGGAACAATGTCTAACCAAGAAAGAGAAACAGGATCCAATTTTAATGATGCACCGATTAAAAATGAAGAAGGGTTCTATTCACCCCACAATCCTTCTTATGCGAGTAGAGACAGGAGGGTGAGTCTTACCTATTTTAATGTTAATTTTCATCTTATTGTTAGACTGGATTTTAGGGTATAAATATTAGACTCAAATGTGTATTTTAGGGTATAAATAGTGCAAATGTCAATAATTAAAAAGTAGAGTATAGTTACTTGGCGTATAGATTTAATTTTATTATCAATGATTTTACTATAATCTTAATGCAGGGACGTCTGTCAAAAGAAACATGGAACAAAATGCATATCTTACAGGAAATGATACCTACTTCTCAAAAGGTAAAAAATGTATATTGTTTGATTCCATTTAAAATTAACTAATATATCATGGTAACATATAAGAGTTTGATGCATCCTCAATCCTATAACAGTCTGATGCATCCTCAACTCTCGGTGATATTTTTGAGTATGTCATACTACTGGACGGGTGGAAACAACAATTGATTCATGATATAACAGAGGTAATATTTGAACACTATCCAGATAATCATCATTTTCAATGTTTGATTCTTTTAAAGTTAACTCGATTCTCATTTTGATGGTATTAATTAGGGGTTTTTATAAAAAATAATCTTTTATACTGCACAGTAATTATTCTGCACTTTTTAAATTAGTAATTATTCTCACAATTCTCACAAATTATTCTCATCTAAATCATGCTTTATTAATATAATCACACTCATCTTCTTAATAGGATAATAAACTTCCTGCACACCCGATGGATGCTACTATGAACCAAAGTGACGCCAATGCTAATGTGAACCAGGGTGCTGATGTGAACCATGGTTAAAACGACCAAAAGCATAATTTCTTTTGTCGTACATGTCAATTTAGACAAAATTTGAATACATTTCACTCCTTCAATGTTTTCATTCATATTAATATATGCTTTAAATATTTCTTTTTAATATTTTTGCACCGTACACATCAATTTGTACGTCCTCTTTTTAATTCATATCTTTTAATTTCTATTTAATTACAACACCCGTCAATTGGTTTATGCTCTCTTTTCTTCGTTCACATATAACTTGTTCAAAATTGTATTGAAAATTTAATTACAAGTTTATAATGTACTACATGAAAATAACAATTATATTAATCATATCTAAACTTTTTAAATCTTATCATATTTCATCAAAAATTAAGTTTTGCATTTTTACAGTCCATAATGGTAGAAAATGAAAACGAGTATGAACGAACTTTGTTTGAAAAAAGATATTTTAATTGATAATTTCAAATAATATGAATAAATCTATTACTTTAATATCTCAAATTTATACTTACACAAATTTCATAAAATCGAACCAAATCAATTTTTTTTAATATTCAAACATGTTATTAGAATGAATTTTAAATTTTAAATAAATTTAGAATTTGCAAAAGACCAGGTATATCAAAGTTTGGACTCACAAATGTTTACGCGGACCAGCCTTTACATAATCACGAGACACCATATTTTCAATCTTATTATTGAAACTGTCACGTTTTAAAAATTAAAGTTAGAGACCAATATATATATGTTGTGTTGTAATTTCTGAAAAATAATTTAAAATTTTAAGATCACTTAAACCTATTTATCATGAATCATAATGATGTTCATGAGTAAAATAATAATATGACACCTATATTGATGTTAATAAAATATATATGGATAGAGAAGATAGAAAAATAGGATTGAATGACTTGTTTTTCAAAGGAAGGTTTATATAATCAACAATTAGATAATAATAAATAAAATTATCTTATAAAAATGATAATAATGTTGGGAAACTTATTAAATTTACTATAAGTGTTTAATATGAAAATTGGAAAAACATAGACACATGCTCCAAAAGTGGTGTACTTTTATTCAACTAAACATTACAGATATATAAACTGCATTCCAAAAGAAATAGCTAAAGACTAGTAATGAAAGAAACTGAACTATCTCTCCGTACTACTGAACGCTATTCCACTACTCTCCTAAAAGCATGCAATTACTTCAATCCACAGCATAGTCTCCTCAGCTGTAGACTCAGATTACAAATAAATAAACTTGTCCATGCAACTATCCAAGTAGCATACGCATCTTCTCAAATCTGACCACAGAAAGCGCCTTAGTTAATGAATAGCTCGCTGCTTATCCGTACTCACATGCTTTACAACAATCATGCCTTTTTCAACACATTCACGTATAAAATGGTAGCGAATGTCTATATGCTTGCTTCATTCGTGAAATACCGGATTTGTGGCCAAAACAGTAGCTGATTTGTTATCTATATAGAGCACCACTAGACTGATATACTCATCTCTCACTTGAGCTAGCAATTTTCGCAACCATATCGCTTGTTAACTGATGATTGATTCCTTGTGCTCGACAGAAAATTCTGAATAAATTTGAAGTATACTCGCCTCCTCTATCTGATCGAAGTATCTTCAAAAATGACCACTCTGTTTTTCTGCCATAGCTTTGAACTCCTTGAATTTATCATGAGCCTTCGCCTTTTCTTTCAGAATATATACCCAACTTTTCCTGCTAAAATCATCAATAAATGTTAGGTAATACCTGTTACCTCCAAGTGATGAAATAACAAATGGACCAGCAATGTATGTGTGAACAATCTCCAATGGCCTTCTGGCTCGCCATGATTTTCCACCCGGAAAGCTTTGTCGGTGTTGCTTCCCTTTGACACATGCTTCACACAAATTATCCGGTTCCTTGATTTCTGGCAAGCCATCCACCATCTTTGTCTTTGACAATAATTTTAAGCCAGAAAATCCTAGATGACCATATCTCAAATGCCACAACCACGAGTCATTTCTAATGATCGACTTCAAACACTTTTGCACCTTCGTCTGCATATCAAGTGTGACTAGACGATTCTTTGACATCTCCACATTTGTAATTAATTCTCGAACCTGATTTCTTATGATAAGAGAATTATCCTGCATCTGAATACTATATCCCTTCTCCACAAGTTGGCCAAGACTGATGATATTAATTTTCAAAGCAGGTATATAATAAACATCATTTATATACTTTTTATCACCTTTTTTTGACACAATCGTAACAGTACCTTTCCCTTTGACTGGAATCTTCGATGAGTCACCAAAAGTAACTTCTTCACTGATGGTGTCGTCTATCTCCGTAAATAATTCTTTGTGACCGCACATGTGGTTACTGGCTCCCGAATCAAGATACCATGTATTCTTCTTGCCTTCTTCATCTCCTTTGTAAGTTAGGAACATAGCAGACCCCACATCTATTATCTTTTGCGCTGCTGCAAAATGACTCCTTTCTTCTACCTTTGCTGATCTATACTCGTAACTGAAGTGACCATATTTGTTACAATTATAACATTGTAATTGAGACTTGTCACCTCGTTGTTGGAATCCGCCTCTTCCTCGGCCTCTAAAATTTTGACTACGACCAGATGGGTGATAACCTTGAGAATTCTGGCCTCTGTTGAAAGACTGCCTACCACGTCCTCGTCCACCTCGGTAGCCACCTCTGCCACGTACAGAACTGCTACTGCCAGAACTATCACCGATGGATACTTTACTTTGCGAAGCCTTCTCCAAATGGCTTGCATCATCATATTGATTCATTCGCTGCTCGTGGGCTTGAAGAGAACCGACGAGCTCATCAAGGGAAATTGTGGACAGATCTTTTGACTCCTCGATAGACGTAACAACAAAATCAAATTTTCTTGTCAACAAACGTAGAAGCTTTTCCATCACCCGAACATCATCGAGGCTTTCACCGTTTCTTTTCATTTCATTTGTCACTATTTTCAAATGCGTAACATATTCATCGATATTTTCTGAAGCCTTCATTTTTATATTTTCGAATTCGCCACGAAGAACTTGGAGCCGTACCCTTTTCACTTTCTCGACAACTTGGAATGATTTGTGCAAAATCTTCCATGCCTCTTTCGATGTTTTTGCCTCTGAGATTTTTTCAAAGGTTGATTCGTCAACACCTTGAAAAATTAAGTACAAAGCCTTCTTGTCTTTTTTCCGAGACTCCTTTAACGTTGATTTTTTGGTCATTTGATAAGCCTGCTTCAGCAGCTGCATCTGCGGGTTCAGTATACCCATTTTTAACCATATCCCAAATATCTTGGGAACCAAGTAACACCTTTATTTGAATACTCCAATTTCCATAATTTGTAGCCGTCAACTTCGGAATTTGGGGTTGCAACAAATTCGCCATTTTCCACGAGCGAAACCTTAGCTCTGATACCACTTGTTGGAAACGTGTATGGGTCTCACAAGTATTTAAACTTGATTTGATTTAAACACACACTCACAATATATGTATAAAAGATTTTGATAATAAAAGAAACACACAACTTAGATTTATTTCTTTGTCAAACAAACAACTACATCTTTTGTATCACACACTACACAGGCTACGGCCTTTTTTTTCACTCTCAAGAGCTACAGCTCTATTCTTTCTCTCTGTATCAACTTTTCATTCGATGTGTTATACAGGCAGTACAATAGCCAAGCCATATTTATAGGCTCTAATATAAACTACTGACATCATTACTTATATATACCGTACATATATTTTGCCTACTATATAAGACTAAGACCAAAATTAGTTAGCTAGTTTTTATGCGGGTTTTTTTGGAATGCAGACTTCAAAGTTCAAACTAGCCTACCTTATGTCCTGGACATTGTATATATCTACTGCATTTGTAATAATCACTTCCCCATGCTGTTGCGCTGTATGTTTGTGTACATCTATATCTTTGCCTGTGAAAAACTGTTGCATGCATGTAATACTAAATACCAAGTACTGACTCATGTTGTGAACACATGTAGCCTACCATGTTTTATGCTCCTTTGTTGCAAGATAGCTGCTGCAATGTCAACCTTGAATACTACCACCTTCTGAATTTATTATACACGTATTTGATTGCCACCTTACATGTATTGGTAATCTACTGCCCACCATTTTTCCAGGAATTAACTTGTGGCTGCTGCTCTTATTTTCTTTCCTTCATATTACTACATCTATGTAACCTAGATGTTTTATTTCTTCCAGAGAGTTTGACTTCTAACAGTTTTGGGCTCACTACTTGCCTCAGACTTTTTCATTGATGTAGTAGAACTCGAGGTGTGCATTGACTCTGTATGTGATGAATCCGAGTTTTAGTTACTATTGGTTTAAGAGTCACGCTGCATGTTCGAGTCCTCCATTACATTATCCCTTTCTTCCAATGCACTTGTTCCAAAAATAGCGAATGTCTCTAGTTGGGTTCTTTGAAAATCTTCATTTTTCTTCCACGGCCTGATTTTTTTTTCTCCTAAAAAACAACGTCTCTACTGATGTGAACAACCTTGTTAACATGGTCGTATAGCCTGTAAGCTTTCATTCCTGATTCTTTCCCCAGATGAATCACCGGTTTCCTATGATGCTCTAGCTTTTTCATATGTAAACTTGGCACCTTCATAGAAGCTAAGCAACCAAAAACCCGAACATGTCCAATGTGAGGTTTTTCTCCCGACCAAGCCTCATATGGAGTCATTTCGGACACAGCTCTTGTAGGTAACCGGTTTAAGATATAGATCGTGTGACGAACGGCTTCTCCCCAGAATGTGTTTGGGTTGTTTTAGTTAAAACTAGTGTTTTTGTTCTCTATTCTAGAAAAATACGAGAAGCGAGCTGTGTATTCGAACACAATAAAACTCTAAGTAGATGTACACAAGATCACCTTATATTATCTCTTGTATTTTATTCCAATTTCTATTTTTCTAGTAATGTACTCGGTTAATTTTGTGCGAACAAAATTTATAGCTTGTATTAATTCCACTTCCACAAACTAATTATGAGTTCGTTGTTGATTAGGAAAATAACCTATAACTTAACCTAAAGTATCAGAATAAATGGTAATTTAATAAATAGTTAATTTATGGATATGATTTATGAAAATATTACATTCAGAAATTTGTTAATGTTTTGATAGAAGCTAGGTTAACGTGTATATGATATATATTATAGGAGGGTAGGAAGTTCTCTGGAGACCTCCAAATTTGTAAAGACTCTCGAGACCAAATCCTCACCGTCTATCTCAATCTAATCCAACGGTTCTCCTTTTATTTACTTTTATTCAATTATTTTGAAAAATTAGAGTTGTACTCATTGAATCATAACTTACGCGATAGTGTCTGTAATATATTTGTAGTCACTAAATAATTGTTATAGAACATAACTGTTTTAATCATGTATGCAGTATTTTGGAATCTTTTAGTGAATCTGTGTACATGCATACCAAAAGTACAAGTGCAAAACTTACTGATGGCCGCCAGATTTTTATGCTATTTTCGTAGCCATTATCGGAAGAATTTATTATCATCTTTTTGGGTTTCGTTTTCTCTCCCTCCTTCCTAAGATCAAGTGTTTGTATATATCTATGTTGAGTCCTCTTCTAGAGAGAATTTGTTATATAGAGAATTGGAGAGAACCAAATATGTTTTCTGATTCTACAACAGAACCAATTTCTTTTTTTTTTTTTTTAATTTTTTTCCCCAAAAATGTTTTCAAAAAAAAATTGACATTGCCACGTCACTGCTA
The DNA here is from genome assembly GCA_037693485.1 of Kitagawia praeruptora. NCBI lineage: Eukaryota > Viridiplantae > Streptophyta > Magnoliopsida > Apiales > Apiaceae > Kitagawia > Kitagawia praeruptora. The sequence continues at coordinate 105,437,877 of CM075346.1, read as the reverse complement.
CGTGGCACTGCCATGGCACCACTGATGACGTCAGTGATGACATAGTGATGTCATCGCTGATGATGTGGCACTGCCACGTCAATGGTGGTGACGTGGTAGATGACGTTAGCAGTGTCACGTCAGCATTTGGTTCTGTTATAGAATCAGAAAATTGGTCTTTTTTTTATTTTAGAACAAAAAAAATTGGTTTTTTTATAGAACCGAAAATTAAAACTTTGATTCTACTATAGAATCATAAAATTAGTAGTTCTCTCCTATTCTCTATATAAGGAGGTCCTCTCTAGAATAATGGCCTATCTATGTTTATCTCTTCTTCATGTGGAGACCTCACCCGACGCTTTTCGTGTCCTAATTGTCATCACTCCCTCGTTTATATCCATTCTCAGATGTATATATTGTACTTGGGATGGGCTTACTCAAATTGCAATACTCTCTCTCAATCTCGGATGAATTTGAATTTTTTGTTACTACTGAGAAAGGAGTGCGGGATAAGAGGAACTATGAATATACACGATTATATCTCCAAAGTGTTTACCGTATAATACATTAAAGAACAATACCCTTGGCTGTAAATGAGCGAGAAAATGCCTAAAATAGCACTAAATTCAGATTGCTTGTCCAAAATATTACTCTAAAAATTATTGGCCCCAACCTAGCACATACTTAACATATTTAATATATGCGTTAATGGTTTGAACGTACTACGTTGAAAAATAGAAGGGGAAAAGATGATAAAGAAGCTAATGATAGCACATGGTGGTCCCATCTTATGCAGATTTCCCAAATGTTCAGCTAGTGAGTGATAGGGAAGTCAGACTTTTCTTGGTAAATACATTTATTTAATGCGTCAAAACTGTAAACGCAATTACCTGATGCGTTAGGTCTTTGAATGGAACGGATATATGCGTTTTCACCACAAGATTTTAAGTAATTAAACTAGTAAGGTGTTCTGTAGTTGTGTCTCATTTGTAACACATGTCCTTCATGCATTATCTACGTGCCAGGGAGGACCACCTAATCCTAGAATGCTATTTTGGTCACATCAACCCAAAATTGTGCTAGAATGGACCATAACCCACCGAATCGAGCCAAACTTTTAACTTTTCATGCATCAGTTTGTTATAAATACGTCGAACTCGAACTTGAACTCGAACTTTTATTGAGCCAGTTTTTTCGTTTGTGTATCGGCTCATTAATAAAAATGTTATTCACGAATATATTTGCGAACTGTTCAAGAACATGTCTCACTATTTACCATTCATAAATGTATTATGAAAACTAGCTCATGAACATCTCATGAATACTCCTCATGATCTTGTGTTCACGAACATTTTAATTTTCTTTCTTTTTCTTATAATTTTTTCAGTGCATTGAAATAAAAAGAAAAGAGAGGATAAAATCTCGAGAACTAGAAACATGTTTCTAATTTATACTTATCAAAGAGGCAAATTTGGATCAAGTTTATTTAATTACTAACCAACTAATGTTGTAATTTACAATAGAAAATATGTTATAATTTAAAATTTATAATAAAAATGTTGCATAGATTTTAAAAAAAAAATAATAAATAGATAGAATAAACTAACATATCATTTCATAGACATTTGTAGATACAATTATTTACTAGTTATTGTGAATTCAAGAACTCTTGAGAATTGATAATTAAATGCGTTCATGAGCATATATATCGAGTTTATGCAAGAACTCATTTATGAACATATTCACGAGATTGTTCACGAACCTTATTCACCAATTATATTAACGAACTTGTTCACGAACTATATATTCGAACTTGTTCGCGAACTTTCGAGCCAAACTTTATCATTCTGAAGTTCAACTCATTTACGAGGTGAACCTCAAAACCGTGTTCATATTCGACTTAAAAATTGAGCAGAACTCGAATCAAACTTTTCTCGAATCGAATACCGAACTGTTCGTGATTGTATCGACTCATTTATCATCCTAATGTTAGGATGGTCTCCACAGTCTCCAAATTACTATGGTCTCTAAAAAGTTCAACCCGACCCGATACGAAATGTCCCCAATATTTTTAAATCTTTTTATGAATTCTTGTGTGATCCACTAGTCCAATTGTACCTCCCTTAACTTAGATCTTAAAAGTTAACCATCAGATTTAACGAAAAATTATCCAAGATATTTTGTAATCTAAATTTTGAAAATTAAATAACCACCATAGTGTTATTTTTGTCAACCTTACTCACATACAACGTAAAATCTATCTAAAATTATTTGGAATACAAGTACTAGATGATCTTTCACATAATCTGATAATCATACATACAAAAATTTTGATATGTATAATATTTTGATATATACAATCTTTTTAAATCTTGTTTTTTGATATAGTGAATAAATTCTTATATTTTAATATGTATAATATTTTGTTATATACAATCTTTTTAAATCTTGTTTTTTGATATACACAATCTTCAATCTAAGCAATTTATTTTACACAATATCTACAATATCTCAGGGAAGTTAATCTCATTAATTATTGTTATATCTTTTTTCACACTAAATATTTTTTTAAAAAACTCAATCCAACAACAAAAATATAAATCCATACAAAATCTTTAATGAAAACAAAAGAAGATTCCTAATAAATTATATTATCTACCAATATACAAATGATCACAAAGTATCAAAGTAGATCAAATGAAATATAACAATACCCACCCTCCCCAAATCAGTTAGATATAACAATATCCACAGTTCACCCCTTTATAATAAATCATAAATAAATGCAATTGAAAAACGTATGTTTCTAACACTATATATATATTCAACTAAAATAGTTTACAATGTCATCTCCTCACTTGATTTCATTTCCTTTCAAGCTAGAAGCCTGTAATTTCTTTATATTGAAATTTATTTGTATGTTTTTGGGTGAAAATTTATCAAAAACAAGAACAATTTATATACTGTTATGAATTTATATTTGTATATGCTAATGAGATCATTTCACTTGTAACTTGTTAGGAACAATGTCTAACCAAGAAAGAGAAACAGGATCCAATTTTAATGATGCACCGATTAAAAATGAAGAAGGGTTCTATTCACCCCACAATCCTTCTTATGCGAGTAGAGACAGGAGGGTGAGTCTTACCTATTTTAATGTTAATTTTCATCTTATTGTTAGACTGGATTTTAGGGTATAAATATTAGACTCAAATGTGTATTTTAGGGTATAAATAGTGCAAATGTCAATAATTAAAAAGTAGAGTATAGTTACTTGGCGTATAGATTTAATTTTATTATCAATGATTTTACTATAATCTTAATGCAGGGACGTCTGTCAAAAGAAACATGGAACAAAATGCATATCTTACAGGAAATGATACCTACTTCTCAAAAGGTAAAAAATGTATATTGTTTGATTCCATTTAAAATTAACTAATATATCATGGTAACATATAAGAGTTTGATGCATCCTCAATCCTATAACAGTCTGATGCATCCTCAACTCTCGGTGATATTTTTGAGTATGTCATACTACTGGACGGGTGGAAACAACAATTGATTCATGATATAACAGAGGTAATATTTGAACACTATCCAGATAATCATCATTTTCAATGTTTGATTCTTTTAAAGTTAACTCGATTCTCATTTTGATGGTATTAATTAGGGGTTTTTATAAAAAATAATCTTTTATACTGCACAGTAATTATTCTGCACTTTTTAAATTAGTAATAATTCTCACAATTCTCACAAATTATTCTCATCTAAATCATGCTTTATTAATATAATCACACTCATCTTCTTAATAGGATAATAAACTTCCTGCACACCCAATGGATGCTACTATGAACCAAAGTGACGCCAATGCTAATGAGAACCAGGGTGCTGATGTGAACCATGGTTAAAACGACCAAAAGCATAATTTCTTTTGTCGTACATGTCAATTTAGACAAAATTTGAATACATTTCACTCCTTCAATGTTTTCATTCATATTAATATATGCTTTAAATATTTCTTTTTAATATTTTTGCACTGTACACATCATCCTCTTTTTAATTCATATCTTTTAATTTCTATTAAATTACAACACCCGTCAATTGGTTTATGCTCTTTTTTCTTCGTTCACATATAACTTGTTCAAAATTGTATTGAAAATTTAATTACAAGTTTATAATGTACTACATGAAAATAACAATTATATTAATCATATCTAAACTTTTTAAATCTTATCATATTTCATCAAAAATTAAGTTTTGCATTTTTATAGTCCATAATGGTAGAAAATGAAAACGAGTATGATCGAACTTTGTTTGAAAAAGATATTTTAATTGATAATTTCAAATAATATGAATAAATCTATTACTTTAATTTCTCAAATTTATACTTACACAAATTTCATAAAATCGAACCAAATCAATTTTTTTTAATATTCAAACATGTTATTAGAATGAATTTTAAATTTTAAATAAATTTAGAATTTGCAAAAGACCAGGTATATCAAAGTTTGGACTCACAATTGTTTACGCGGACCAGCCTTTACATAATCACGAGACACCATATTTTCAATCTTATTATTGAAACTATCACGTTTTAAAAATTAAAGTTAGAGACCAATATATATATATATATATATATATATATGTTGTGTTGTAATTTCTGAAAAATAATTTAAAATTTTAAGATCACTTAAACCTATTTATCATGAATCATAATGATGCTCATGAGTAAAATAATAATATGACACCTATATTGATGTTAATAAAATATATATGGATAGAGAAGATAGAAAAATAGGATTGAATGACTTGTTTTTCAAAGGAAGGTTTATATAATCAACAATTAGATAATAATAAATAAAATTATCTTATAAAAATGATAATAATGTTGGGAAACTTATTAAATTTGCTATAAGTGTTTAATATGAAAATTGGAAAAACATAGACACATGCTCCAAAAGTGGTGTACTTTTATTCAACTAAACATTATAGATATATAAACTGCATTCCAAAAGAAATAACTAAAGACTAGTAATGAAAGAAACTGAACTATCTCTCCGTACTACTGAACGCTATTCCACTACTCTCCTAAAAGCATGCAATTACTTCAATCCACAACATAGTCTCCTCAGCTGTAGACTCAGATTAAAAATAAATAAACTTGTCCATGCAACTATCCAAGTAGCATACACATCTTCTCAAATCTGACCACAGAAAGCGCCTTAGTTAATGAATAGCTCGCTGCTTATCCGTACTCACATGCTTTACAACAATCTTGCCTTTTTCAACACATTCACGTATAAAATGGTAGTGAATGTCTATATGCTTACTTCATTCGTGAAATACCGGATTTGTGGCCAAAACAGTAGCTGATTTGTTATCTATATAGAGCACCACTAGACTGATATACTCATCTCTCACTTGAGCTAGCAATTTTCGCAACCATATCACTTGACACGCAGCTGCAATTGCTACCATAAATTCATCCTCGTACGAGGATAAGGCCATGCACCTCTGTTTTTGAGAGACCCAAGTTATCAAACATTCATTTGAGTAAAACACCAAGCCCCCCATACTTTTTTATCTTCAACTTGGCCTGCTAAAACGTTGTCTGAGTAGCCTGTCAACACATTGTTACCACTGTCTTTTGTATATCAGGCCACAATTTATAATACCTTTGATGTATCACAAAATTCATTTAGCAACATTAAGATGCATCGTGGTGGGTTTCTCCATGAATCTGCTTACAATACCAACTGAGAAGCGATATCTGGTCTTGTGGGAACCAAATATCGTAATCCCCCAACTAGGCCTTTGAATTTAGTCGTGTCCACCAACTTTCCACCTTCATCTTTACTATACTTTCTTTAGGATCCATTGAATATTTAGTTGGGTTGCTGTTGATGAGTGGATTTTGCAACAACTTTTATGAGGTTCTCGATGAGTTGTAAGGCTAACGATCAACTGTTCACTGGATGATTTGGGTTGTGTTTGTGGGGGTTGAGCTAAGCTCGAGGGTATCTCCAATAATCTCAGATGCCTTTAGAGAAAATTAGAGAGCTGTTATCCATCCATCCCTCAAGGTGCCTACGTATCCTTATATAGGAATCAAGCTCACGTAGTTCTAATGCGACTCTGTCTCTGCTGGAATAGCTGTGTTCGATTACCTAGTTCGTGTTGGACTCAGGTTCCTTTAGAGCCTTTTACGAACTAGTTGTGGGAATAGAGTAGAACTCGAGTTCGTACCCCATTCTAATTCTCTCGTATATTGGAGATATTCTAGGATCATCTGCGCCCTAGAATTACACTCCAATAATAATGCGTTTATCTATTCTAGATAGCTTCTAGAATGTTCTGTCGGTCATACTTAGGAACCTGGTGCTCAAGAACCTATATTACAGGAGCTTGTTTATCAGGAACCTCCTTATTTCGGGACACATTGCTTAGGGACCTCTTTATAGGTACATGTACCTGCACAAATAACAAACATGTTAAGCTGGATAACTCATTTAATATCTTTTCATGTTCTTACCTCATTTCGTGGCTGCAACTGTATTAATTCGAACTCTTCTACTTAGGGGAACCTGGTATTCGGATGATCTATTCAGCTTCCAGACCTTTAGGAACCTCCTGGTATTCATAGTTTCTTGATCATTTCTCTGTCTGATGTTCATTTCTTCATATCTAATTCTTCATATCGTGTACTGGATCTATCTTCTTGCTCTCGTGGGTTAAATCCTCAGGCCTAATGGGCTTAAATCTAGTCCATGGTGATTTTGGGCACAACAAGTACCCCTCGGTTCCTTGAAACAATACAATGTGAAAGGAACCTATCTTGCTCTCTGATCATGGGTTCAATGCTGAAACTTTCTTTTCATAAGTACTCACTCTAATATTGTACATCCAAGCCTACATGAGCTAACTCGGTGTAGGAAATAGGACATAAAATATTCTCAACGAATATAATCTTTAATAAGCTTCCTTCTTTTCAAGGAATCTGTTCTAGCATCATAGCTTCTCGAAATCAACTCAGTATTTGTGTTTAGCTTCCTAGGGAAGCTAATTTGACTCTTGTTATCTCATCTCCTCGAATTTTAAAAAATTCACATGAGATAATCTTCAACTAAAAATATCTGGAAGTGATAATTCAAAATTTGAAAGGAAACTTATCACTTACCCATTCTGCAGTTAATGTAATCTCTTCCCAAGGTTTACACGCCTCTTGCGCGTGTATCTCTTTTATTACTGCTCCAATAGATCGGTGCCACGTGTTTATAGCAGCCTCGTGTTTACCTCGACTATATAAACATATGAGCGGCTCCATCTTCATTTTTACCTTTACCAAATATTTATCAAAAGCCCTCAGAGAGAGAAGAACGGAAGCCCGATGGTCATCTGCTGAATCCTATCTCCTCATCGCCGTTTTCTTCAATCCAAGGTATGATTCCGATCCATTCCTTTCTGCTCTTTCATAATCTCGATTGGATTTTCAACTGTCTGCTTATTTAAACCTTGCATGCTATTTTTGCTTAATAGGGTCTGCACACATCTTTATTTATGCTTCATAGTTTAGGTTACACGCACGATTGTCCACTACACCTTGATTAATGGTTGTCAATTCGCCGATTTATAGTCATATCGTCATGATTTTATTGTAACTGTTGACCATCCGTTCATCTTCTATATGCTTCATGCTGAAATTGATGTATGTCGTAGTCATTGTGTGTAGTTCATTCTCTTTCTCCGTCTGTTTCTTGCAGATGTCTTCTGATTCAACACATTCAGACCATATCTTTTCGATAAAGCCTGCTTTCGCCACATCTGTGGGTAATCGAACTAGGTCTTAATTCCTGATACTAGTGAGCCTCAAGACATTCTCATGAAACCCTCAAATGTTATCGATCCCTCGAAACCTTTAAGCTTAATCGATTTAGGAGATGATTGGTCTGACAATGAAGAAGTGTCTAAACCTGAACTTGACCTGTTTCCTGATCCTGACTTTGATAATGAGATATTCGTTGAAAGAGAATCATTCAAACAAGAAATTGTGCCTTTTGTGATAAAACTGATTCCATCATGACAACTGTGAAGCTAGAGAAGCTCTTTGAGGAATGTCCTCGTCCCCCTTGTACCATAGTGATTCCAGAACCTGGTGAGAGAGCTCACAGGTTCGATGTTAAGACTCCCAAGCATGGTATCCCTAATGCTGTCATTTCTGCTGCCTTTCTAAGAGTAAGTGTTTCTATGCCCCTCCATCCTTTCCTGAGAGAAGTATTAGATTTTTATCACTTAGCTCCTATGCAGCTAACTCCCAACTCGTATCGTTTGGCCATTAGCACATTTATCTTGTATTCTAGAAAATTCACCACCCCTCTGTCTACCCCTGAATTGGGGTACTTCTTTAGATTAAAGGATACCGGAAGAAGTTCAGGTTGTTTTTATCTGTCTGCATGGCCTTGTCACCAGGGTCAATGTGTAAAAAATGTCAAACAAAACTTCGATCAGTGGCAGGAACAATTCCTCTTTTGTTTCGATTGTCCTAATGTTAGATATGAGTTTAATCGTTAACCACATGTTCGCAAACAAACTGTTTTGACTGGAGTTTGTTTATTGAGAGCTGAAGAAATCTTGAAACTATCAGCGTCCATTAGGGATTGCTTGAGTTTAATGACTCCTGAAAACTTGATTTCCCTAGGTTTCATTCCTTCGAGCTCTGGTATGTCCTTCCTTATTGCTATGCACCTTGTTTTAATTGTTCCTATATGATTACATTCATATGTATACCTTTCTAATCTTGACTTATTTGATTATGCAGACATGGCCCCAAAAGTTCCTTCATTTGTGAAGAGATCTAAAAACGTGGAAGAGGTTTTCAAGATTAAGAATAAGGAGGTTCCGCTTGTTGCAACTCCTTTAAGCCAAGTTCCTACTCCTGCATCTACTCAGATTCAACCGTCAAGTTCCACCAAACGCAAGCTTGCCCAGTCCACTTTAGATTTATCAAGAAGCTCTCAAACTCGATCCATGAAAAAAGGCAAAGCTATGAAAGTTAAGTCAGCAGTAGCTCAGAATCAATTTAAAGAATTGATTGACACACATGTGCTCCCAGAAGCAGTTGCCAGCTGGGCCAAGATGGATTCCACTGAAGCTATGCACGCCATGAGATTCTCTGCTGCACAGAATGCATTCTTCGCCCTCAGGTATTGCGATGATTTTGCTGAGAAGACACAATATGACCTCCGATTGCAAGGAGAAGTTTCAAAGTTGAAGGAGGAGCTAGTTGCTAAAGAGGAGAGGGTGAACTTAGCTACTGCTGCTTTGAGAAGGGCTAAAGCTGTCGAAACCTCTTTAAAGAGTGATAAGGAGAAGCTTCAGACTCAAGCCAAAAATCTAGGTGATGAGAAACTTTCAATGCTGGAGAAAATTAACGAACTGGAAACTCAGGTGGATGCTTTGAATGCTGCTGTTGATGCTGTCAAATCCTCTATGCTCATACAGGAGAAAGCAAGGTATGATGAAGGTTACAACGAGGGTATTCGAGACTACATGAGGTCCATGTGGGAGAAGATGCCTGAGTTAAACTGTTCTCTCCTGGTGAGGATGTGGTGGGAATGATCCACGACTTTGAAGATGAAATTGCAATTCCGCAAGACCCTGTACCTCCCGTGGCTACGGTTGAGAGGTCTCCAGGTACCATTCCTGAGACTGCAGAGGTTCCTGCTCCAGAGGTTACTCCAACCACTCTTCCACTTTCTCCAGCTATCGAATAATCTGACAAAGTACCCACCGCTTGAAGTTTTATGAATTCTCTGAACTTTTATAACTTTGCTTGAGGTTGCGGGCCCCTCATAGTGCCTCGCAAATTGTATCTTTTGAATTCGGTTTATGGCCTTCGTGCCTTTAACTTTGGTTTCCCAGGGTCCTTGTACCCAATAACTCTTTAAGTTTCCAATGATTACTATCTGCTTTTGCTATATTCTTCTACTTACTTATTTAATCATGCATGTTTAACTCCTTATCTACATCTGAAATTAATACTGCATAACTTTTTTGTAAGACTTAGTAGAATACTCTATTATCATGCACCTTAAGAATCAATTAGTGTCCATACTTATGCACCCAAGCTTACGTGGGCTAACCCGTTGTAAGAAACATGATGCATTCATACTTTCACTTTCTATGCGTAAATATAACCAAATATGACTTACTTGTAGATATGAGACCTCTTTTATTTATACTTCAAGACATGTCTTTATCACTACAACCTGTACTACAGCTTCCCTCAATAGTCTCTCCTATACCTAAACCAGGTTCCCTACAGATAATTGATTTACCCTGCAAATAAAACATAAAACAGAAAAAAGTTAATGTTAGTAAAATCTTTCTCTTGTTTAATTCGGGTCATCTCTTGAAAAGGTTGCCTGCTTGGCTCCCAATCCTAATCTCTAGGTTCCAACATGCCTCGAGGCATGTTAGTTCTTTTTTCTCTTGGAAAGGTAACTTGCTTGGTTCCCAATCCTATTCTCTAGGTCCCAACATGCCTCGAGACATATTGGTTCCTTTTTGTGCCTCGAGGCGATTCTAGGAACCTGTGCACCGTTCTGGGAGTCCACACAGATTCCTCTTCTTCATGTGTCAGGCTAGACATCTTATGAAGGTAAATGCTAAGGAACTTATTCCTTCTTCCCATGTGCCAGAGGCGGTTCCACATGAGGGAGAGCTTATTAGGCTTCTCTTTAAGAACAAGTGTGCCGGTCTAGGCTCCACACAAGTTCCCACTTCCTCTCGTGCCAGTGGTGGCTCCACGGAGGGGTGAAACATATAGTTTTAGGTTCCTGTATGTAACACCCCCAGATCCGGGGTCCGGGATCGGGTCGTTACGGTCTCATTATCCGTATATCACTTGACTTGAATCCAGAAATAATAAGTAACATGCTGTGACCCCATAATAATAACCATTCACACACACACAGTTATAGTCCCAGGGATGAAATTGAAATAAGTCTCAAATTTCGAATTTACGAATAAAAGTTATTACAAGCCAAAAGGATAACATCATAAGTTTAAGAGTTTTGCCGTTGATTAATCATTATTGATACATATAATTAGACTGGTAAACCAAAGGCTGCTGATCTATGCTACCTCAGCAATGGCAGCGATGATATCAGCGGGTAGTCCTGTGGGTCGGGTAACCTGCTTGCGCCGAGTGCGCCTGACGCGAGCCATGTGACCTAGCTGTTGTTGTGACATAATAAATAAGCAAGGGTGAGCAATAGCCCACCAACAATATATAACTGTGCAGTAATATATGAGACAGTTCAAAGATATGTTTTGAAATCATATGCCATGCATTTGCGAAAATAGTGCCAGTTTAATATAAAGGATGAAGTTACAAGGTAACTCAACAGATATATATTTCGTAGAAGCATATGCTATGCCAAAATAAGCAGGATAGCATCATTTTTATAAAAGATAGGAACTTGCAAGAAAGATATTGTTATTCCAGTTTGAAATACTTTTCAACTCTGCCAACCATGATGATGTTGCAGGAAATTCCCAACATTGAGTGATGAACTAATACTGGAGTTTGACGTGCCAGGAGACGTAGCATTTACACGATGATCAGTCGCATGTTATGCTCCCCACCTCTTGTTTACTACATGTAGAAGGAAGCACCGACGGATTTACTTGTCTACTGCCCTCTGGAACCCCCTCGGCCAACGGTTGGGCCATTTGCTGGACCGGCGCCACTGGGTCACTTACGCATCTCCTAGTTCATTTCACATCCATAACTTGAAACGTAAAGTTCGTCCCCCTTTCCCCAAGTATAATACTTGTTGATAAGACTCCAGAAAGTAATCGTATCTAATTGGAAAGGAAAATTCACCAATATTTCCCAAGCCGCTGCTTGTTAATGGATACCAACTTGTTCCAACATTCTTACCCCTCGAATAATGAGTGGGTATACACAATTCCATGAATAATAGCAACCAAGTTGCGAACGAAATGAATAATTTATGACCGGGCAGTCACAAGATAAATAACATTCTTCAAGTCAGGTTCCCTTATATTCAAATCGAAGGAAGAATGGAATTACTGAGAACCTTCCTTGATAATATTATAATAATACTAAGACTTTGGAATAATTCATATAATATTCGAAGGTCGATGATACTATGCGAATGAAGTAAATCATTTTTGAAACGAGTTAGAAGAATTAAATAAATATTCCAAGAATATTTATTAGTCGCGGATATTGAAAAAGGGTTGCTTGGAATAATCTTTGAGTAAATACTCTGAATAATATTCGTTGCATAAATAATGAATATTCAAATTAATAATAATATTTGTTGATGAAATAATCCTCAAACAGATAATTGAAATAATATTCATTGAATCAATAATGAATATTATATTTAAGAATGATACTTATTGATAAAATAATGATCAACTGAATAATTGAGACAATATTCATTGAACAACCAATGAATATCCACTTAATAATATTTATAGAAGAAATGATTATCGAATGAATATTTGAAATTATGTTCAACAATTGAATCGACTTTAAACGAATGTCGAAGATGATATTTATCGCCTCAAGGGAATATTTGAAATAATATTTATCGAATGTCTGGAGTTCGAATCAACGTTCAACTAATATTTATAAAATAAATAGGGATTGAATGAATATTCAGAATAATATTCATTTAAATAAATAAGGCCCGAATGAATATTAAAATAATATTCATTAAATAAATAAACTCGAATGAATATTCAAAATAATATTTATCGAAGAAATAAGAATGAACATTCCCTGAGTAAATAACTTAGCTGAGAGTTCGAAATAATATTCGAATATTAAATCGACCTTAGATGATTATTAAAGATAATGTTCATCGAGTAAATAAATATCTGATGAATAATCTGAATAATACTTATAAAATAATTGTTGATGAGTGGATTTCGTAACAACTTTTGAGAGGTTTATGGTGAGTTGTAAAGGCTAACGATCAACTAATCTATAGAGAATGGAGGTTTTTTGTAGGGGTTGAACTGAGCTCGAGAGCGTTTACAAGAATCTCGCGAGTTCCCTTGAGGCTTGTGTCGTGTGTTCTCAAGAATCTCGTAGGTGTATTGCGAGGCTTGCAACCGTGTTAGCAAGAATCTCATAGGTGTCTTGCAAGGCTTGTAAAAACATGTTCCCAAGGTGCCTACGTACCCTTGTATATATATGGATCAAGTTCACGTAGTTATTTTTAGACTAGAAGTCTGGTTAGGCGACAATAAACTATGTTCCTAATTCGTGGGGAACTCCTTTTCTCCAGATTTCAGCCACGAATAAGCGACCTAAGTCGAATAGAACTCGAGTTCTAGTCCGACTAGGAGTATGTTTACAAGTTCTCGTCCTATTAGATGTATTCAAGGATCATCTGCGCCCAAGGAATACATTCCAATAAGGAGTTGATGTTCATGACTTGCTCCTAAAGAATAGGAGGCTTAATCATACTAGAATTCTGCTGGAATAAATCTGTTCTCGTACAGGAAGCTGTCTCTCAGGAACCTGTCTGCAGGAACCTATCTCTCGGGAAGCTGTCTGCAGGAAGCTGTCTTTCGGGAACCTATCACTTTGGGAACCTGAACCTGTCTAGATCCATTTCACATGCTATTTGGTCCCATTTATCTTAAGGGACCTCAATCATAACCCATATTAATCATACGGATTGGATCCTTAAGCCCAATGGACCCAAATCTAGCCCATGTAGATTTTGGGCACAACAACTACCCCCCGGTTCCTCGAAGTCATAGGATGCGAGAGGAACCTAAATAGCCTGATATTTTAAGGTCCAATCCCTTCAGTGCTCCCATGTTTCTTCTGAGTGAACCATGCGGGCCTTTATCTTCTTGCTTGAATCGTGACAAGGGCACAAAGTGAATCCAATTAGGCGCTGAGTGAATCCTTTGACCAGGGCACAAAGCGAATCTAATTGGGCACTAAGTGAACCTTAAGAATGTCAATGGAACCAAATTAAACCAAATAAGGGCATAAAGTGAACCTAATTGGGCATTATGTGAACCTATGCTGAGGGCACAAAACGAATCCAATAGGGCACCAGATGAATCCTTAAAAGGAACAAGATGAATCTTAAGATTGTTAAGGGAACCACGTGAATCCAAATAAGGGCATCAAGTGAACCTAGTTGGGCGTTATGTGAACCTATGCTGAGGGCATAAAATGAATCCAAATAAGGCACTGGGTGAATCCTTAAAAGGGCTCTAAGTTGACCTTAAAAATCATAACTTGATTGCTCGAAAGGTTGCTTCATCTGATAAGCTTCTTTTCATTTGACTATCTAATGTTTGCCTATCAGAGGTACTCTAGGATCAGCTGCGTCCTAGGAGTACTTTCCAATAATGATTCTGCATCTCTCTAGCTGGCTTCTTGATCTCTCTGTTGTCTATCCTCAGGAACCTGGTGCTCAGGAACCTATGTCTCGAAATCTGGTTCTCAGGAACCTCACTACAGGAAACTGTACCTGTATAAATAACAAATTTGTTAGTTTGGGGAGCCTTTTTGTGGTTCCCATGTACTTCTTGATGTCCTCATTGCTGCTGCTAGGCTGACTCGGGCTCTTCTGCGGGAAGGAACCTGGTCCATTCGTAATCTGCTCAACTACTGCTTCATCAGGAACGTCTTGATACTCATAATCTTGACAGTCTTCTCAGCTAATGCTCATTGCTCTGTGTTTCGTCTTCATATATGATACTGGAAACAATCTGTCTCGTGGTTCATACAATACTTGTTGATCGGAACCTATGACTTAATTGGTATAAATCTAGCCCATGGTGATTTTCGGCACAACACCAAGAAAACTAGAAAAAATAGGTTAGTAATACGAGCTGAAGAGCTCACATATAAGTGATGCATGTATGCAAGTATGAACGATTATCTAAATTATATATGTTGCTACCTTCTCAAGTGGCATATCAATTATCTACTTGACTGATTCAACTATCACGTTCGAGATCATAAACTAAGCATATATGTTACGTAAACTGCAAACCTATAGGGCATGACAACATCCTAAGTACAAGTTCACATAAATTTCATTTCTAAAGATCATGCAGTATGCACATTAAACGCTCTATGTATCTAATCATTATAGAAATATAAGCTCTCATTAACTGGAAATGTGCATGATAGTTAAGGTATAAAGGCATAAAGTTAGAACTTATCTATGCTTCATCGTGCTTGTTTGTATTGAGGTTCCATTACTGAACCTGGAAAATGGAAGCTCTTCTGTGTGTAAGCTCACAAAAGTAAGACATAGGGGAATTGAGCTACCCCCCGAGCCGTCATGACACGTGAACCTCCTATAGCTTGTTGAAGCGGTTGACTGAAAACTGCTTGTTTCGCCTATTGACTGGAAGCTTCTGATGATCATCAAGGATGCTGCAAGCTATTTTATCAAGAACCTGTTAGTAGTACGATACTTGTTTCGATCATATACAAGCTTTAAAAAATGAGAGTATTCATCAATGTATCGCTTTGATGAGGGCACAAGGCGAATCCAATTGAGCTCTAGGTGAATCCTGGGAAGGGCACTTAGAAAATTCAATTGGGCGCTAAGTAAATCCTTAGTAGGGCATAAGACGAAATCCAGTTGAGCTTTAATTGAATCCTGAGAAAGGGCACTTGAAGAATCTATAGGGCACATGATGAATCATTTCAAATTCTAGGGGCACCAAGTGAATCCGTAAGGGCACAAGGTGAATCCCTTTAAAGGCTTTTCAGGTACAATCAAACTCTAAGTTAGGTTACCCATGACTAGGTTCCCAAAACCTTTAACTAGGTGCCCACATGCTTATGGGACTTTTGAATTGTGCCTACGATTCATAGGGCTTTTCGATGTGAATCTCTCGTGCTTGCAAGTCTTTTCTAGCTATCGAGTGTCTGTAGCTGACAGGGCTTTCAAAGTGAATCTTTCTGGGCTCTATGCAAATCCCTGTAAGGGCATAAGGTGAATCCAACTGGTTGTTTATGTGAACCTCTGCTTAGGACAAAAACCGTAACCAATCGGGCACCAAATGAATCCCTAAAAGGGTACAAATAAAATCCATTAAGATACCAAACAAACGCGCGTGGATGCATGAAGCACCAAGTGAATTCTTTTGGGCTCTAAGTGAACCTATATGGGCACATAGAGAATCCATAAGGGCACTAGGTGAATACATGGATATGCTTAGGGAACCTGGTGAGTCCTTCTAGGCTCTAAGTGAATCCTTGGATGGAGCACAAAGAGAATCCAGAAGGGCACTAGATTAATCCTATACAGGCATGGAGCTCTTGCTGTAAGCACACTTTCTTATATTAAGGTATCGGCTAGCTGGGAACTTCAAACAGGAAGCTGCTAATCAGAAACTGTCAACAATTGGCTTCAAACAACTGTCAATGAACCTGGAAGCTGTTACATACAAGCTTCAGGTATATAATAATGAACCTGCAAGATGTCAGTTACAAGAAAATAGCGAGTAATCCACTAGACACATATAAATACAACTAGACCTGGAATCTGTTACCTATGAGCTTCAGGTGAGTAACACAAAACCTGTTAACTAAAGGTAAATACATGGAACATGTAAGCTACAGGTAAATATCAAGGAACTTGCAATTGGTTAGGTACATGCGCATTCTAACATCTGGAAACATAATCAAGACATAATCATAACTTTATCGCACATAAGACCATAATAGCATAGATGTTTAAGCATGCTTTATGTATAGTAAGAGTTTGTAACGTTGCACGTACCTGGGAGGTTTTCTACGAATATGTAAGCATACAAGAAGAGGCATCACCTGGATCTTTCTGTAGACTGATCAGATGTGAAGTGGAAATCTCCGCTAAGATTTGAAAACTCATTGACGTGTTCATGATGTAAGCGTGCTGTTCTTCAAGATACTAGACCAAATCAATCCTCAAGGTTCTTGAACCAAATATGAGCTATGAGGTTTCTAAACTGCATCCTAGTCGTGAGGTTCCTGAATCAAATCACGAGCTTCCTGGACCTGATCGTGAGGTTCCTGGACCTGAATTCTCAAAAGTTTGAAATCCTCAATTTTCAAAC
The DNA here is from genome assembly GCA_037693485.1 of Kitagawia praeruptora. Taxonomy (NCBI): domain Eukaryota; kingdom Viridiplantae; phylum Streptophyta; class Magnoliopsida; order Apiales; family Apiaceae; genus Kitagawia; species Kitagawia praeruptora. The sequence continues at coordinate 105,420,771 of CM075346.1, read as the reverse complement.
TACCACGTCCTATAGTAATTATACTACCCCCCAGTTCTTCAGGGAAGCTTCACAATTCTTCGATAATCTCTAATAAGTCGTTGAATATTCATCCATGAAGTTGAGTACTGCGTGTTTGCTTCAAGATGCTCATATCATATTCTTGTAGCTACTCTTCATCAAAATCTTCAATTATGTCGAATTTTTCTTAACGCTCGAATAGATACTATAGTTTCTTCACATCATTCCTGCTTGTAGCTTTAACATGTCTTCTCTTTTCTTCTTTGACCTCTTACGAAACATGCTGAGAATGAACCTCTATATCTAATACAAATATCTCAATACAGCACCTCTAAGCTTACGCGAGCTAACTCATTGTAAGAAACAAGAGATACTTAAAGAGATTACTTGTGGGGTATTTCTATCAACTCACTGAATTACGTTCCTTGTTTTTACAAGCTAAATATAAGCTCATGTATGACGTAATACAAGGAAAAGAACTATTCATAATTTCGTTGAAAACTACTCGAAAGAAATAGGTTTACTTGCTAGGAAGGTATACATGCACTACCCCCAAGTTCTAAGAAGGAAATACATATATAAATAAAGGTCTCTCAACTATACTTTAAGGAAGCTCTCAAACTTTCAAGTACTGGTCACCTCGAGCTATCCATTCCGCGAGCTTCCCGGCTTTAATCAATTCCTCAATTTGGTCTTTCAGTGCTCTACATTCAGAAGTATCATGGCAATTATCCTCATGGAAGTCACAATATTTCTTCAGATTTTTCCTTGCTCCTACACGTAAAGGTGTAGGCTTCACAAATATTCCTTCTTTCCCATAAACCGTGAAGATGTGGTCTACTGGAGCGACCAAAGAGGTATAATTGTTGCACTTTATCTTCGATTTTGCTTTACTTCTTTTGGAGGAAGCTCGATCCCCAATAACATATGCTTGCGGGCTTGGAGACCTCTCTCGCTTGCTTCCTTTATGACTAGCTTCATCTCCAAGATCTTCTATTTCTCTCAACTTCAACAAGGATTCTTCCACACATTTATATAGTTCAGCTTGTTTGTAAAACTTAGCTAGTGTACCAGGTTCACGTACTTGTAGCTCCTTCCAAAAGTCTGAACCAGCTCTAACTCCAGCAATCAGGAAGCTCATAATGACCTCGTCAGGAGCTTTTTTAACTATGGGAACCTCTGCATTAAAATGTTTGAGGTACTCTGTCAAGGTCTCATCTGCTCTCTGCTTGATGTTGGCCAAGGTATTGGTTGGGGGTGCAAAAGTGATGGAAGCTCTAAACTGAGTAACGAAGAGTTTCCCCATATTCTCCCAGGAATTTATAGAATCTGATGGTAACCTCTTAAACCACTGATGAGCTCCACCATAAAGGGTTGCAGCCAATAATCTACACCTTGTTGGCTCCTTAACTTGATAAACATCCATCTCGGTATTGAAACGACCCAGATACTCCACAGGATCCGTAGTGCCATCAAATTTAAACTCGTTTGACATACGATAGGATTTTGGTAACGGGGATTTTCTAACCTTCTTGGTGAATGGAGATGAGGTCATCGCACCTGTTATTGACTACTTTTCTTCCTTGAGTTTCACTAGAATCTTCTTGATGTCTTCAGCATTCAAATCACCAGCTCCACCATCCTTTGCTTCCTTATCTTTATCATCGGCTTCCTGTGAATCTGCTATACACGAATCGTTCGCGATCTTGACTAAACTTGAATCATCTTTAATTATCTCGATGGAAGGTTCCTTAACAGGAGGTTGTTTATCCTTCGGTTCACCATCTTCTTCACCTTCAGTATCTTTCTTTGGGTCTTCGATCTCCTCCTCGGCCTTTTCTTCACGTTCTTCTTCATCGACGCCTAACTGCTTGGGATTAATCTTAGCTTTTTTACCCTTCTTACCAGCTGTTAACTTCGATTTCTTCTTCTTCTTCGGTGTTATTTGTTCGAGGGTTGTAAGCCTTTCTTCAATCGACTTTACATGCTCTAGGACATCAGCAGGAGTAATCTTCTTCGCTTTCGGGGTTTGATCTTTCTCTACAGATTGTGTTGCTTCGTTATCAGAACTGCCTGCCATCTTCCCACTCTTAAGATGATAACTCTCCCCTCCTTCTAGCGCCAATGTTGATGAGTGGATTTCGTAACAACTTTTGAGAGGTTTATGGTGAGTTGTAAAGGCTAACGATCAACTAATCTATAGAGAATGGAGGTTTTTTGTAGGGGTTGAACTGAGCTCGAGAGCATTTACAAGAATCTCGCGAGTTCCCTTGAGGCTTGTGTCGTGTGTTCTCAAGAATCTCGTAGGTGTATTGCGAGGCTTGCAACCGTGTTAGCAAGAATCTCATAGGTGTCTCGCAAGGCTTGTAAAAACATGTTCCCAAGGTGCCTACGTACCCTTGTATATATAGGGATCAAGTTCACGTAGTTCTTTTTAGACTAGAAGTCTGGTTAGCCGATAATAAACTAGGTTCCTATTTGTGGGGAACTCCTTTTCTCCAGATTTCAGCCACGAATAGGCGACCTAAGTCGAATAGAACTCGAGTTCTAGTCCGACTAGGAGTATGTTTACAAGTTCTCGTCCTATTAGATGTATTCAAGGATCATCTGCGCCCAAGGAATACATTCCAATAAGGAGTTGATGTTCATGACTTGCTCCTAAAGAATATGAGGCTTAATCATACTAGAATTCTACTGGAATAAATCTATTCTCGTACAGGAAGCTGTCTCTCAGGAACCTGTCTCTCGGGAAGCTGTCTGCAGGAAGCTGTCTTTCGGGAACCTATCACTTTGGGAACCTGAACCTGTCTAGATCCATTTCACATGATATTTGGTCCCATTTATCTTAAGGGACCTCAATCATAACCCATATTAATCATACGGATTGGATCCTTAAGCCCAATGGACCCAAATCTAGCCCATGTAGATTTTGGGCACAACAATAATCTCAAAGGATATTCCAATATTATTCACCAAATAATAACTGGAAAATATTTACTTAAATATTTTTCTCCGAGAATAATATTAATATATCAAGAAATAACGACTCCCGGTCTATAACCAAAGAATGAGATTCAACTACCCTTCGCTTAAGAGTTTTAGAAATTTTCGGCTTATAACTGATATAATAGCTATCTAGCTCATAAGCCAACAACAATTCAGGGAACAAGTATAACAATATGACTTTAAAAGTAGGCATGCATGCTATGACATATGTACTGTAACACAAAAAAAACATATTTATATTCACAACAACAGCCTTAAAGAAGGATTTGAAACTTGCCTGGAAAGCGAGTGCGGGTAAGGGTGGTGGTAGCGTGTCCCGGGTTAGCCTGACGATCTATAAAATCAACAGCCTTGAGTCTCCATAGACTTTAAGATTTTTGGCCCTCATGGCTAAAGACGAGCCTAGTCCGTCTTTCAAGGCTTTATACTCTGCCTCGTTATTGGTTGTCGAAAAATATTCAACTTCAAGGCACATTCAATCGCGAAGCCATCAGGGCTCTGTAGGACTATACCAGCACCACTTGATTTTGTTTTTGATGCCTTATCAAAATAGAGCACCCAATGTTTCTCCTAAACTTTATAAGTTCTCTCCCTCTTGGGGTGTCTCATCTTGCCCTTACTGGGGTGTTGTGCCTTCCTGCCCCCCGACTTCTTGGTTGTCAATGGTATATTCAACTAAGAAGTCAACGAGTACCTGTGCTTTAATTGCAATTCGAGGATTGTACGCGATATCAAATTATCTGAGTTCTATCGCCCACTTAGCTAGCCTTCGGGTTATGCAATATGTTTCTCAGTTGCTGGTCCGTCAGGATTTCAATCTTATGTGCCTGGAAGTACGATCGTAGCTTCCTCGAGGCTGTTACCAATGCCAAAGCAAACTTCTTAATGGGAGAATAATTTAACTCAGCTGCATGCAACATCTTACTCACATAGTAGATAGGCTTCTGAACCTTGTTATCCTTTCGAATGAGGATGGCACTCAATGCTTGTTCAGATATTTCAATGTTGGCATTCTGGATTGAGGGTCCAAAATTTCAGATTGGTTTTCAAGCTTTGACTTGAAGTTTCAACCATTGGATCTTATCTGGAGGTTCATGACCCCTTCAAGTTTGGCCTTCATAGCTATCCCATGGCCTTCATGGCTAATAACTCGTGTTCCTTATCCTAGGATTCGAGGTTGACGTTTACATGTTCATCGTTGGTGTTCATATGTCGACTACCAAGTATTCACGACCTTTCTTTTGGATTGATGTCAAACTAAAGGTCTTTAGGATCCCTTACTTGACTTCATGTCTTTCACGGCTTGTCTCGAATCTTAGTTCTGATTTCAGGGTTTTCAAACCTATCTTTGCTTCTTGTTTTTTATCCGGGGTCCTTCAAGGACTTAAACTCTTAGTAACTCTCGACCTTTCAGGGTTTTTATTTATGCGTTTGTTTGTTTCCATTCGTGTATTTTTTTATTTTCGGTACTTGGTCATCTTTGACTTACACACATCAGGTGTTAGGTACATAAATAAAATCACATAATCAATGAATGGAAAACAAACTTGCATTAATAACTTGAGATGGGTTCAACCCTTACATAGAATACTACTGTCCTACTCGGAGCAACATGATCTGCGATGGTTTCATCGAACCTTATTTCTACTTCTACTAGATAAAATATGAAGCTAAAAGCTACTAGGATAATTTGAACCCATCGGGGCTTTGCAAGACTAGGCTTGCACCACTTGATTTTATTTTTGATGCTCCAATAAAATAGAGCACTCACTACTCCTTCTGGTCACCTCAAAGTTCACTTACAGCTTGGGGTACAATCTCCTGCCCCTCGATTTCTTGGTTGCTAATGATGCATTCAACCACGAAGTCAGTTGACGCCTTAGCCTTAATGGCTGTCCGAGGTTTATGTGTGATGTCCTCTCCTGGCCTTTCTTGATGTTCCTTATCACTACAAACGTCCATGTCTTCAATCGGAAGGACCTGCCCCCCGACTCCATCAGGCCTTAACGCGGCTACATAACAGCTCCTAGCCATTTTCTGGTCACCTTTTTGTTCTCCTACACAATTCCTGGTTGGAAACTTGATCTTCATGTGATAGGTTGAGGCCACAGCCTTAAAAGCATGGAGTCCAGTCCTCCCGAAGATGGCATTGTAGGTGGAAGACGCTTTGATAACCAAAAAGTTCAGCATCTGAGTGGCCTCTGTTGGCTTCTGTCCGATGGTGACGGGCAACAGAATAGTTCCCTCAACTTTAGACTCTACTCCGCTGAATCCATATATAGGCATGTTAGATAGGGTCAACTGAGAGTCGTTGTATCCCATTTTAAAGAATGCATCATAGAACAAAATGTCCACTGAAGCTCCATTGTCTATCAAGACTCGCTTCACCTCTGAATTCCCAATCATGGGTGTTATGACCAGCGGGTCATCGTGGGGGAACTTCACCCCTTCAAGGTCTGAATCATCAAATTCGATTGTTACTTCAGTTTTTGCACGCTTTGGTGTCTCTTCGACAATATGCATCACTTCTCGGGCATAAGCCTTCCGAGAGTTCCTAGTCGTCCCGGCCGCAGTCGAGCCTCCTGAGATCATGTTGATCACTGGCCCTCGGGGCTGTGGGGTTCGATCCCGATCGTCGTCGTTCCTATCATACTCTCTTCTCTGATTACCACGATCTTCACCCTTAGTGAAGTGGCCCAACTTCCCTTTACGGATCAAGAACTCGATCTCATCTTTGAGTTGCTTACAATCATCAGTGTCATGCCCTACATCCTTGTGGAATCTGCAATACTAATTTTTGTTCCTCTTTGTGGGATCACCCCTGAGTGGCTTCGGCCATCGGAAATCCTTATCCTTATCATACTCAGTGAACCTTGGTCCTTGGCTCTTCTTAGGGGCAGAGTCGGAGTCCTCACTAGTTCGGGGATACTTGTCCCTAGCATCATATTCCTGGTCATCATACTCCTGGTCTTGCTTTCGCTTCTTGGAGTTCCTGTTGCCTCCATTGCCCAACGTGGCTTCCTTCTTCATGCTATCCTCAGCCTTAATGTACTTATCAGCCCTTCGTTGGAGCTCATCCATGCTTTCAGGGGGGTGTTTTGCCAGTGACTTCTTAAAAAAGAGATCCGTGGTTCCGTGCTGCAAGGCTACCATAGCCACCTTATTTTCCAAATCAGTGATGTTCAGGGTCTCCTTAGTGAATCGCTTGACATAATCCCTCAGGTTCTCGTTCTTTCCCTGCACTACATACATAAGGGATGCAGAGCTTTTCTCATGGATTCTTCCGCTAATGAATTGACTGACAAAAGCGGTACTCAATTCCTTGAAAGAGCTAATTGAGTTTGGAGGTAAACGACTATACCAGCGTTGCGCCATGCCCGACAGGGTTTGGGGAAACGCCCTACACTTAAGGGCTTCGTTAGCAGGCTGCAGTAACAATGCGCTTGTAAACGTTCTCACATGAGTTGCGGGATCCCCCGTTCCATCATAAGCTTTGATTGTGGGCATCTTAAACTTTCGGGAGATATGCGCGTTCATCACCTCTTCAGTGAATGGAGGGGTTGGATCATCAAGATCTCCTTGTAGCATCGGGTCTTTGGGGTTACTCTTGGGGAGTTCCACCCTTGTAGTCCCTCTGGTTGGGGCTTCAACCCTTCGGCGTCTCCTTGAAGACCTTTCCAAATCTATGAAGGGAATCCCTCCTGAAGTCGGAGAAGGTCGAGTCTGATTAGATCTGGCTTGTTCTCTGGCCATGTCTTCCTTTAATCTTAAGATCTCGGCTTCATAAGCCTTAATCCTCTCAGTAGTTGTTGAAGGGAGTCCATCGTGGGTAGTTTGAGTTCTTCCTCGAGGTTCTTTACTTGCACGTCGCCTCCTTGGAGCTTCATCACGTTCGTAATCATCGTCAGAAGATGACTCATCCGTATAAGGACCAGAAAAATCGTTATAATCTCGATCTCGAATATACAGGGCATGACCACTTGATCCAGCTCCTTGGGTAGGAGGGTAGTTAGGCAGCCCGTACATCGGATTGGTACTTATGGGGAGATCCGCAGTGTGGATCTGAACTCCTCGTGGAGGGTTGTTGGGATCTACAATCAAGGAAGAAATCCCCACATGGAGGGGGTTAGTTCCTGGATTTGTGTGGACGATCGGAGGTAGCGTACTCTCAACATGGGAAGTCGTCCCTAGGGGTTGAGAAACTTGATATGGAACGATAGTCCCGGATGTTGGGGGTACTTGTTCAGTGATGGGCGGAGCAGAGCTAAGAGGCAGAGCCTCGGTTGCGATTGGCTCTGTTATTGCTGGTGTCCTTCGTGTGTTAACCATGGTTGATGTTGTCTTCCCACAGACGGCGCCAAATGTTGTGGAATAAAAATGAGGGTTTGATATTGCGGCTAGGTTTCGCGTGTATTTAATGATAGGGTTGGTGAGCTTCGAGTCAGGCAGGAGTAATATCCTTATTTGACTTATATTTCCCAGCTGTAAATTAGCCATGAATATTAATTACGAAATTAATATTTAACTAGGGTTTTTGGGCCATCTAGTGGGCCCCACGTTTGGACCATACTAGGTCTAATTAATGCAACATTAAATGTGTCTTTAGGGCTTACTTTTAGCCCATATCAATACTATACCATTTTTAAAATGTAATCAATGATTATAACCAATTTGAAGCACAAACAAATTTTACATATTCAATATCTTATATCGTTTTAGTTTTAGTGAACCATTATAACCAAGGTAGAAGACAATATTTCATATTGTTTTAACCAATCATTATACTCAACGTTTGAGATGCTGTAAGAATGCATGTTATATATGAGATGCTCTAATGAGTCTTTTTGTTTACTCATGTCATTTCATTTTTGCGAGTTATTTCATTTTTGCGAAAATGTCAAACAAAATTCCAATATCCAAGTAAGTTGGGAGAATCATCTACAGCATATATGGTCAGGCAAATCAGTGTTGGGGTAATTTTTTTGTGTTAATTAAATAAATAGAAGTATTTTATTTTTACTATTTTTTCTGGTAAAAAAAAGAATTATTTTATTTTTTAATAAGAGTTACTAATATTTAAAATCAAACTAAAATCTAAATACAAGTGCAATTTTCACCACCACATGTCATAGTGTACCCTACACAACCCTCACATGTTATAAGAAAATTCGGCTAATTTCTATTATATAATTTCGCCTCGTCTAAATTTGATTGGAAATCAACTTAAACAAATGGATTGTCAATTTTAATAGTGATCAAATTTAACCAGTCGAATTCATATTTTCGTTCGAATTTAATCGATCAAGAATATATTTAGAGACCGATGATTGCCTGCGCAAACAAAATTATTGGATACATCCAATAAATTCAAATAGATCCCGTCAAATTTAAGTTCTAGCGGAAAAATTCCTGCTGAAAATTTGCCAAAAAGTTTAAATTTAAATTTGATTGAAACCAATAATATTTACAAGTTTGATTGGAGCTACTCATATTAGATATATTAATAAATTTAAAAAAAGAATAAGAAAAATTTGACTAATCTTTAAATTCATAAGAAAATAATACAACAATATGGTAAGATGACATGTTAAAATTTAGTTTAGTCGATTACGTTATTTAAATTTTAACAAAACTAAGAAAAGGTTTATTTTATATTTGTTGAAGAAGTTTGGAAAATATTAGTAACTACTTACTAATTTAAAAGTCATTTGATATCATAGTTGGGTGAAATAAAAACCTAATTTGTATTTAGGGGTAAGTGACTTAGTATGGTGGGTTAATAATTTTGATTTATTACAATTGAAATTTGAATGATCCACGGATGTTAAGTTTATTATATTTGAAAATTTTATGTCAAAAAATCAATAATATGACTATTTCAGTCGAATTAATAATTTTGACGGCTACCTATTAAATTTAATTAATTATTAACAAGAAACCCTAGTTAGTCGAATTCATAATTTCTATTACAACCATTGGAATTTATTGCCAAGCTAGCCAACGATCCGCGTGAAATTTCTCAAACGATACTAACACGATCCGTGAGAAACTTCTCAAACGATCTAGATCGAGAATACTAACACAACAATATCCAACCATCTGTATTCGTCACAACAAATCCCACATACACACACACACACATATATATATATAATTAAGGTCTATGGAGACCAACATTTAAGTGGAGACCGTGAAGACCATATACATTATGCACTCAAAACATTGCAAAACAAATATATTTGAAAAGAATGTTCAATGAACATTATTATTTTGTTCAAAATCTTAAAAATCATATTTGATTTGCAAGCAGAACTTGTTTTGGATATTTTGTTTGTAGAACATACATGATTTCAAGGTTTTTAATGAAATTTGCATGTAAAACATATTAGACTTTCAAGATTTTAAATGAAATAAATGAAATAGTGATTTTCATAGAACATGATTTTCAATGAATAAGTTTTTGCAATGTTTTGATTGATATATGATCTCTGGTCTGGTCTCCACTCAAATGTTAGTCTCCATAGAACTTAACCCTATATGAGTACACACACATATATATATATATATATATATATATGTCATTACTCCACGAAGAACAGCATTATATAAAGAACAAGAAGGGACACATGAGAATCAATCTAAACCATTGAATCAATTATGATCTAATTGTCCCGCCATGGGCACCCACACAATTAAAATGCACCCTCACATACTAGATTTTCAAAAAAAAAAATCTGGATGAACGTGGCATGCCACGTCACCACCTGCCACGTGGCATGCCACATGGGTGGTCCCCAATTTGCTAACGTGGCCGGTGGTGACGTGTCATGCCACGTGGCACTACCACGTCAGCGAATGGGGGACCACCTGACGTGGCACGACCACGTGGCAGGTGCTGACTTGGCACGCTGTTCATCCAGATTTTTTTTTGAAAAAAATGGGTTGGATTAGTGTGTGTGAAGGTGCATTTTAATTGTGTGTTGATGCATTAAATATGTGGTTTAGAATTGTTCTTTATTGTTTGAGTGTTTTTCATGAATTGCAACTATATATATATAATAATTAATTTAATAACATATATAAATTGTATGATTAGTGATTTACACATAAATTAAATATTTTTCATAAATTGTAAGATCTATGATATGTACACATAATACAAATATATATTTTTGTTCGAATATATACATATAATGTGTGTGCATGGTCTTAAAAATCCCCGATTTAACCGATTAATCCCCGATTAATCCCCTGTATGGTAACTAACCGATTCGATTTTTGAAATCCGATTAATCCTATGAATTAATTTAAAATGATGTGTGTTTAATTGTAAATTAGACTAATATATTAAATATTAATATAATATCCGATTAATACTCCGATTAATCCTTCCGATTAATCCCCGATTTCCCGATTAATCTTAAATCAGTACCTCAACCGATTTATACCGATTACCGATTTTTACAACCATGTGTGTGCGTGTAAAATGAGGTGTAGTATGTTTGGTATATACCATACATATATAATGGATATTACATAGTTAAAGTGAAGATGAATCCGCTATTAATGATATTTTCGTATTTGAATAAGAAAAAAATAATTTTTGTATTTTAACTTATTATTTTAGATAATTATATCATAATTTTTTTTAATTTACCTATCAAATTGACCCTACTTCAAAAATTATCTTGGAAATTAATTTAATTCCAAACTTGCAATATTCATAAATAAATTATGTAAAAATGTAAAATTTTCATATGTATTACTAAAATAATAAAATAATTTTATCTAACAATTAATTATATATAAAAGATATAAATTATTATATTGATTTCCTATTATTTGATTAATCACTCTTTCATCAATTAAATGTGGTTCCTATTTTTTAGTAAATGCTAATTGCTGTACACTATATGAATTATCTTGATATCAAATTTTTTTAAAAAATTAATCGTTAACGTAAAAAATTGAAAATGTAAATCTGTGGCATAGTTCTAGTTTGACGATACATCTCTTGAGTTGATCTTATTGTGAGTACTTAATATGAAAGTCAATAATAAATTAATTGAAAAATGTGTTTGGGATCTTAAAATTGATTTCACATCGATAGAATCCTCACATCCATAATGTTATATATATATATGTTTTAATGTTTGATACTTATGAGCATTCCAACAGGTTTTTTTCTTATTTACATTACAAGAAATCCCGATTAAATGTGACGACCAAATTTAACTTCGACTATATTTGACCACGCAAATTTGACCACGATTATATACGATCGCTTTCGGTCGAAACGAAAATCGATCAAAATTAGGCAGTCAAATTTAGTACTAAATTCGTCTTTTATTATTTTTTGGTCGAATTTAGCACTCTTAAAAAATGAAGGGAAAACTCCTGCCATAATATATTTGGGGCTTGCTAAATTCGACCAGATTAGGTCGAATTTAAATTGAGTGGGAAGCGGGAAAACTCCCGCCTATATTTTTTTAAATTTAGTGGAAAGATGGAAAATTGTCACGCAAAAAACTCCAAAATATTCAAAATCACTTTCGACGAAATTCGGTCAAATTTATAAATGTGACCGATATTCCGTAAAATATATTATTTCAAAACTTTTGTAAATGTTTTTAAATATTTAAATGTGTGTACACATCATGAAAAAATATATATAAATAGAAGGATAACATTATTCATATGTATAAATTTTGTTTGTGTGTAAAAAATATGATAGGAGAAAGTTGAATTTTTATTTAGTAAATAGTCTAAATAAATTAAATAAGTATCTAATTAGTTTGAAAAAATACAAAAAAATTATGAGGATATTGGAAATACATATTGTATATAATCTATTTTTTTTTAAAAATCAAAAAAAAATTCTTAAATTGTTATAAGAACGAGATAGTGTGATAAAATATGGGGTGTAGGGTTTACATTTAAGGTATGGATTAGGGTTAAAACTTTTAATTTATTTAAAATATGCTTTAACTAATCCAACCTTACGAATGTCGAGTTTTTTATAATTACAATGCAAATGCAGAAAATTAATTCATTTAAATATTTATTTCTTAGAAATTATAACAATATTTTATATTTTTTTTACAATAATTTCAACCAAGAATCCTAATTGGTCGAATTTTGTAATCAGTTCAACCATTCGGAGTCATATTTAGATGTGTAATAAAATTGATTGCTTTTGGCTGCATTTAGTATTAGACCATAATTAGTCATAATTAGGCGCGGACTAAATTCGACTGAGAAAGGTCGAATTTATGTATGTGACTGGTTTTGCTCAAATTTAGCCGTGCTCTTTTGTCGACGAAATTCGGTCGAATTTGCCGGTGCTCATTTTGGCAACCCTACTGCTTCTTTCAGTTAAGTAGCCGCTCGATCATTTATATATACATCAAATTTTTTCCCCTTTCCCCATTTCTTTCCTCTTCTTTCACCATTTTTTCCTAATTCTTTCACCACATTTTCTTCGTGCAATCATCCTAAATTATCAAGTAAGTGTAATATTTAGCTCTTAATAATGTCAATATGATTATTTTTGTAAGTAATTATGATGATTTTATATGTGTTCATGTATGAATGAATTTAAGTAGCTTAAATTTCTTGGTAAAAATAATATGATTATTGTTTGTTTACATTTGTGTTGGCCACAATAGCATGAAAATGAGTGAATCATGTTGATTAAATTTACGATATTATTTGTTGTTAACAATTATATTGCCAATTAACTTTTATTTATTTAAAATTGCATTTGCCTTATATCAATGTATGCACATTTGTAGATGGCATCCGATCATAGTTGTATTGGTCGTAATCGGTATAATGAGACAAAATACTTAACAAAAGAATATAAAATTGGTGTGGATAGTTTCATTAAATTTTCTATAGATCATCTTGAAGAAGAAGAAGACAACGGGCTTATAAGATGTCATTCTAGTGAATGTAGAAGTGCACACTACAAAAATCCTAGTACTAGATGAGATTGTCATGTAGAGGAAGATGTGTCGCACATTAAAGTTGGAACGAGTTCTATTAATACTAACTACAGAGATGACGATATGTATGATGCACATGATGATGATATGTGATTTTGATGATCGTGAGGATTTGGAGGAAGAATCGAACGGAACAACCAAAAATTTTACAGGATGGTGAAGACTGCTTCTGAACCAATTTATTCAAACAATACCAATTTTACAACATTTGAGTTTGTAAGAGCAAGTCCAATGCATAGCTATATTTAGTCTTATAGCTATAATATAGAACCAAAATCATACAATTCAACTCCAATGCATAGCTATTCTTAGATGGATAAATGCATAAATGGATACTTTGTCCTATACTTAGGACCAAAGACGACTATAGTCATCCTTGTCACATCCTTGTCACATCATGAAATAACTAATAATGTAGTATAAGAAGGTCCACTTTAAAAAAAAGTGAATGAGTTGGACAAAATGTTGAGTATATATGAAATTATTTGGTTATAAAATACAACTAGCATTGGTTCCAAATTGTATTTTAAGGCCAAAAACTACTTTTTGATCTTAAATTATAGCAATGGCTTTAGCCATTTTGGCTTCAGCATTTAACATGCTCTAATGGAGTTGCTTGAGTGGAAAAACAAGCATAATTGTAGTAACAATGGCTTTGATGAGCTGCTTCAACTCATTGGATTAGTACTGTCCGATGATTATAAATTGCCCGGGAAGTACTACACTACACGAAAGATGATTAAAGGGTTGAATATGGAGTACGAAAAGATTGATGCTTACGAGAATGACTGCATGCTATTTTACAAGGAAAATAGCAACAAGACACATTGTGATATATGCGGAAAAGACAGATACAAAGTGCAAAAAGATCCTAAAAAATAGAAGATCCCGCGAAAGATTTTGCGATACTTTCCTATTGCTATGAGATTGTAACGTTTATTCATGACAGAGAAGGATGAAAAGTATAAGAGATGGCACCATGATAGAGTGGCTTTTGAAGTTAATTAAGTCACCCGGCAGATGGAGATGAATGGAAACAATTTGATCGTAGATTTCCAAATTTTTTAAAGGAGATTCGGAATGTTAGACTCAGACTCTCTACTGATGGATTCAACCCCTTTCGCGATACACATTCTAGGGATTATACTATATGGCCTTGTGGTGGTTTTTTGTACAACCTTCCCCCAACTATATGTACTAAGACTCCATACATGTTCATGGCCCTTCTTATTCCCTGGCCGACAATTATATTTATATGATGATGCAACGATCTTAGATGAGGTACGGTAAATTGTCATTTCCCTCCCTCCGCATGAGGTGAAACGTTCCGTTTTGGATGAGGAAATCTGTAACTTAGTTATTGCCACATATCCAAATCCGAATTAGCAGTCGTAGCAAGTTCATTATATACGGACATCAAATGGTTTGCTTCGACAAGTCTTGAAGGATACCAATAAATACATTATTGAGGTATGATTCTTTTTGTTTACTTTTTTGCTTTATATGCATGCTTTCTGATTAGGGCACAGTATTTACAAATGTGTAACTAAATAAGATGTTTCATATTTCTTCCAGTTTCCTTTTTCAATTATATATATATTGCTAAATAATGTGTTGAAGGTAAATTGTATGTATTTTTCTCCATCAGTAATTTTTATATTTTTTATTTGTAACCTTTACATTTATTTTTTGTCCATCATAAGAATTTGATATGTGATCTTGTTTATTAATCCGTGTGTTAGTGCTCTTGTGTAAATTCCCTGGAAATTAGCAAAATTTAATTATGTATTCAATTTCATCCTAGAAATAATAGTAATTTTGGATGTAACAAAAAATTAGGTTTAGCGTAGTTAATTTAAAATCTTGTCAGGATATAAATATGTAGCTCCATGCCATTTCCTGCAAATTAACAGGACTAATCACTTACTGATTTTTAGTGAAACCATTCGATGGATTGATATATTAAGCCTGATCTGTTTTGATAGACGTATAACTCTTTATCTCTCTCATACATGCACGTACGTACACACATGAGCTTCTACATACAAAATTTCATTATTATTAAATCAATTTATATTCATAAAGTAATGATAAGTAGCACCGAAACGATTTTGCTTGAAAACCTCTTTTTCAAAATGGAACTTTCAGCGAGAAGATATTTGGTTGAAAAGATAAGACAGACTGTCGGGCCTCCTTCGGGGGCCCGTTTTACCATAATAATCTTTTTCTTTTTGTGAAGAATATTACAACAAACTAAAAAAAACGACCTTATAATTGAATGTGTTAAGCCGTCTATATTGTACTTTACTATTTGTCAGCTAACGCTTACTTTCCCGCTCTCAGCCAAATCCGCCTCCCTTTACAATAGCGAGACTCCTCCAGTTGTTCTCCAAAAGGGGACAACAAACGAAGCTAGACAAATCTACATTACGTTGGAAGAGAAGGGGAACTTGCCAAGGAATGGGCGGGGAAAAACCTATCATGTGGAATATGAATTCATCCCATCGATTTGCTGCGCATACGGTCGAAAGTCTAATAGCTAGTTTAAAAGTGATCTTTTGACTTTTAGTTCCTCTTTAAGTTAAGATATAATTAAGTTTTTCGCAATTTAAGCACAAATCAAAAGATTGTTTCTTTGCCTTTTGTTATGCCTCATCAGAGTATTGGGTCCCCAGCGCAGCTAAGAGGTGTTGCGAGGCTGTTGCAGTAACGACCCCCGAAGGTGGACGAGAGGATCCATCCTTCAGCCCATCTGTCCTGGGTCGCTTCGAAGGGGTCTCTTCAGGAGAAGTTAGAATCTGATTCCCAGCCAAGCTAGATTGGGCTGGGGGGGTCGTTAACAACCTTTGTATTAGGAGCTTTTGGCTTGGGAGGGACCTTCAAGGCAGATTGACTTTTAGCGACAGAGCCTTTTTTGGCATTGAGGACAGGAGGAGCTAGGCCGCTGTGATCCGACATGCCTGTACAAAAGAGGAAAAGAATTAGAAACACAATTCAATAAAGTGCGAAGACAAGTAACGATTATGCGTATAGAGTCACAATGCAGTATGCGAGGACAAACAACAATTGAGCATGAAAAGAAATTAAGGAAAGTGCAGGTGTCATGGGATGAATTTCTACTACTAAGTACCCTCGTTAATTATTTCAATACGAGAAGACGAGGCCTCCTCTCGCAATTTTCTTTTTCGCGAGGCCCGCTTCGCAGTTGAAGGCCCCGCTTTGGGAGAAGCTTTTATTCCTTCCTTGAGGAACCCACATTCTATCAGGCTCTCTAAGGATAGTAGGGTTCTAATGTTCCTCTCTTCCTTGGTTGACTTCGTCAACACTTCGTCTGCACGTTTCTTCTCTTCACCTTTTAAGATGGTGCGAACGGGACAGACTGTGATGTTGAAGAAGTTGTTAAACAAATAAAGAATTTCAAGATATCAAGAATGGAGTAATGTAAGTATAGCTCTTACCTGGCAGGTGATTAAATCTAGTCTTAACTCTAGGGACCTCGTGGACGTAGAAAAAGGGTTCTTTCCAGGAGCAAGCATTGCTGATTCCTCCAGGCAAAAGGTTCTTTTTGTTAAATTCGGGCCACACGGAGAAGTAGACATAGCCAAAATCTTTGGCTCCACATCGCTTGAGCTGCAAGAAGTAGCCCATGGTCTTCGCGTCCAGTGGGGGGTAGCCAAGTTTGTGATAGAGAATAAACAAGGCGATCATGGACCTGTACCCATTTGTGCTAATCTGGATAGGGGCCAAATGGTATATCTCACAAACATCCTTGATAAATGGATGGAGAGGGGAAGAGACTCCTATTTTCATTAAGGGCACAGTTAATACCATTCTCGGCACCCTGCCCCCATTTTATTCATTATCGAAGCGATAGCATCGCATCGCGGGTTTAGGGAGGATGATTTTTCCTTCTGGTTTAAACCTGGTGACTCCCTCTGTCAGGGTCTTTACAGTCAAGGTGGAGGCCGTATCCCTGCAGGCCAAAATGCGAGGCACCCCTGCTTTTACTTTAGAGCTAGGCTCGATGTATTCTGGACGGGGCCCACCAACGTATATCACCTCCTCTAACTCTGGTTGAGGGGTTGGCACATAAGGCTCAGGCGACGCCTCTGGAACATAATCATAGTCTTCAAAGTTTACAACTCTGGCAACTTCATCGAGGCCGCCATCATCTGAGGAAGGTTCCTCATAATCATCATCATCCGAGTTAGCCTCGTTGTCAGCACCTCCTTCGACGTCATAGTAAGCATCGCCCAGCGAATCCACTGGAGAGTCACTAGTAATATTGATGGGAGTTGTTGCGCGAGGAGGAACTTTAGGGAGTAGATGCTTTACTGGCTTCATCATTTCCTCACGCCACTTCAAAATGTCTTCTACCTCTTTCTCTACTGTGGTAGGGTGTTGTAAGGAAGGTTGGTGAGAGGAAGGGGTCTCAAGGGGTTGACTCTGCGACCTTGAAGGTTGTTTCGATCGCCATGAATGAAGAGGAACCTCTCTGGTATATTCTTCATTGGACCACAGAGGGTCGAAGTATAACTTAAAGGAGTTCTCACTGGTGCTCGCTGCTCTTGCAATATTAGCGGCCGCCGCATCGCTAATATGCACACTTGGAAGAGGAGAAGGTGTCCTCGAGCTGTCGTCTTTTGACATCTGAAAAGAATGTGAAGAATTAAGTGTGTGCCCTTACAGAAAGCAAAAAGGGATAAAGGGAGAAAAGAATAAATAAGCAGAAAGGCTCTATGTGTTCTTACTTCACTCACGATTCGAAAGAAAGGATCGTTATTCAACCTAGACTAAAGGGATCGCTATTTTGCCTAATTTAAAGGATTGATTATTCTAAAGGATCGTTGTCTTGCCTAAACGAGGACGGGATCGCTGGATAAGATTGATGTTATGGGATCGCAGTTAAAAGGGGTCGCATCGCATACAATCAAAACTATCTAATAATGCAATTACAATGAAGAACAACAATATAAATATCAAGAAAGGATGAAGACTTACTTTTTCTTGAGAAAGATTGAAGAAATCGGAAGAACTTGGGGATCACTGGTGAAGAAGCTTAAAAATTCTCATGTTTGATCCGGGAGCAAACTGACAGCACTTCAATAACGTGTTAATAAGATAAAAAAGGGAACGATAGTGACAGGGGTATATATAGCCCATCAGGAGAGAGAAAGACATGGACAGGTGTCAAGATCTCAACCGTTGAATACACATCTCGAGATACAGCAGCTGTCAAACCTCTTCAAATTCTTGGGGTCACGACTATTCCAACGGTCATATCTATGTCAACTGCGAGCCATGGCCTCGCATCACAGCATCAGTTGATTAATACTTGAGTCCACATCGCATCTCTAATGGCAACATGGACTCGGGGGTAGTTGTTATGCCCGAATTTGGCATAATAATTATCATGATTTAATTGGCTGAATTAAAGGTTCATAATCTATGATGGGCCTAGAAGACAACAATTGGGTCATTAAAGCCCACTATTGGAATTAGCCCAACATACCTTGGCTATAATATCTTTATTACAAGGCCACCTCGTTAAAGGCCACCTCGCTACAGGAGCACCTCGCTTGCAAGAGGTCGCTTCACTTTTATCATCAAATCTACCAACTACATTGGGATCGCTATCTCACTCTCTATTAGAAGGCTCATGGCCAGACCCAAGGTCGCATGAGTAGCTGGATGCAAGGGATCGCTTCGCATGGCCTGATCCCTCGAGGTCGCATGTAAGGCTCTTGTTACTTCTCTATTACCCAATCCTATCCGTTCGAGATTATGGGCTTCCACATCTGGGCCATGGATCATGGATAGGGTTGATGACTCACTGCCACGTCAGCCCTAAACGAGTGGGCTTGGACATTGTCTTATCACTTAAAACCCTAGCCCGCCTAGGTAACTTGTTCTCCAAGAACTACGTCAGGCTTGATCCCTATAAATATGGTACGTAGGCACCTTGATACGGTATGAGAAACAGTTTACCTGAAATCACCTATCAAGCTCGGCCACATTCATACACACAAACCCTAATCCTTATTCTTCTTATAGAAAATATCCGTATTTTGCCCCGTAAATCCAGCAACCTCCACAAATATTGTTATACAAAATTCTCCCTACAACACCTTTTTAACCAAATGTCCACCATGAGGTTATTAATGACTTAGAGCGAAGTCAAGAAATACTTCAAGATACTCTCTAAAGGTCTTGTAATTTGTCAATATACACTACACGAAAATATGCAGGAAGAAGTGTATATATGGTGACAAAATGCAAGAAAGCTTAAGCACAAGTATATAAATGGATAGATGTAACAATAACAACAAAAAATATATACTTTGAAAGCAATATAACTAGCTTATGACTCTTGACCTTACAAAAGTTCAAACTCCTCTAAATAAAGAAAGAACTACAAGAGACATGAGTTAGGATCGAAGCCGAAATCACTACCAAAAAGGGGAGAAATGAGTACCAAATGAATGGTATTCAAGGGGGTTCAAAGCTAACTTAAATACTCAAGAAAGGACATTTATTAGGCTGCAAAAAAAATTTCAAGGGGTTTCCTAGAAGGTGGTGGACGAATGGTGTGAAAATGAGAACGAAATGATGGTGAAAACAAGTTTAAAACACGACCAAAAGATGAAAGCTTGTTTGCTAGATACTATTTGTGGCTTTTGAAATTTGAAATGTAGTGTGAATCTGGGAAGAAAAATTCAGCATTTCTTTAGCTCAAATGTCTTACGAAAAATGAATGGAAATGGGTAAGTATTTTTAGCAGAACTAGGTAAAAAGCAACCAATAACCACACGACACCTAGCATAAACTACTAAAAGGAATAAAGCACATTCCAAGCATGCATATTGCCAAGATACTTTCTAGTTAATAAAAAGTCAGCATAACAATAATATAATATTCAAGAAGTTTATATGACTAAACTATGTGACAAACCCATGCTCTCAGAGGATTATGGTAAAAAGTTTACCTTGAAATAAGTTGAATCTATTATTTTAAGTGACCAATAAATCAATTACCTATCGATTTTAGGGGTCCCGAAAAAAGTCATCCAAAATTCTTGAAACTTTTTATGAAATTATTTTTGAATATTCTTGTGACATTCCCAAACTTTCAAGTCAAAATAACATGTGTGAAGGTATTTTATTAAAATATATTTCGATAAAATATGCTCAGACGATGAAATAAAATACATTATTTGTTTATCATGACTAAAGTTTCGGCTAAAATTTTGACTTGAAATATATTCAAATATAATATTTCTTAAATAATAATGACTACGAAGTCCTCGAAATATTTATTTTTAAAATTTTATCCATTAAAGTAAAACTGTGATGATTTCTGGGATAAAAAACTATTTTTATACGTTCAACAAGTCTTTTAATATGGCACTGTATTGAATATTTTTGAGATCAAAACATTTTGAAAAGTATACTATTTTGAATCAAATACTTATTTTTGGTTCGGATTCGGAATAACTCATAACTCAATATTCATGCCAATTTGACTTTGCCTTTCAGAGTATCATGAACGATCTAAATTAGGATATATCATTTTATTGTATTCCTTATTCAAATTAATGATTGATACATGAAAATATTTTGTCAAATATACTCATCATTTGTTTATTTCACGACGAATGATCCAAAGGGATGAATTACTATATTGTCTATTAACTTCCTATATCTAATTTAATTTTTATTTTCTTTATTGACAAAGAACCACAATCTAAAAAAAAAAAGACTATCTCACTATATATATTTAGTCTTTTCTAAAAGACAATAAAATTACGAAGAACCAACTTATAAACGGATTTAATTTATTTTTTTGTAGAAATTTCTTTTTAATCACAAAATAATACTTTGCAATGAACTTTACAAAATCCTTCATAACCACAAAGAAAAGGATTAATAATAGGGGTGATGGTCCAAAATAATCACCTGGGAAACTGGATGGCCCTTTTTACTGACGGGACACGGTACATCGTGTACCGTGATAGGGGGTGTTGCGGAGAAGCGTCCTCCGTAACAGGGTATGATACGGAGCTCCGTCTTCCGTGTTATGCATGATACGGTGGACGGTGTTCCGTGACAGTGCTGCGCACCCACCTGACACGGAAGACCGTGTTCCGTATCTTGCATAACACGGAAGACCGTGTTCCGTATCATGCATAACACGGTGTACCGTATTAGGGTAATACGGAGGCCGAAACTCCGTGTCCCGTCGGTATTTCGGGCCATTTTTTTCAAAATCAGTATTTTGGGCAAAAACTTAGGAAAAATAGGTATTTTGGTAATTTTCTCTAATAATAGTGCACAAAGTAAAGGAATATTCTAAAGTAATAATATAATTAATCTACCCCACAACCAACTATTTAAAAAAAATTCTATCTAACAACTAATTAATAATAAATAGAATTTAATGAGATATTTATTCTAGAATCATCTTTAGGCTGTATATATATCTCACTAAACTCTCTCCCATTCCTCATCAATTGGTTTTCCTTTTGCATTTCAAACTCCCTCAATAATTCTTGTTTGCATTTTTCCCTGTACGTGCTTTGTTTATGAACAATATTAGTAGACATTTATGTAATTGTATAAATTTATTGTATAACAAAATATCAGTATCCTTCTTTTTATTAATAATGTCTTATATGGGTTTTTTTTGTACTGATGTCATTCTATTTTTGCAACTTGTTAGAAACAATGTCAAACAAAATTGCAATGTCCAAAGATGGAGAATCCTCCACAACATGGCCACAATACCCAAATGGGTGTATGGTAATGTTTCTGTAATAACTAAGAAATATGAGTATTTTATTTGTTTAATAAGAGTTACTAATATTCGAAAACAAACTATAATCTGAATACAGTTGCAGTTTCCACAACAACCTGCTCTAGTGTATCATGGGCAGCCGCCACAATTGATGATTTCGTACCAATCCCAGTCCGTGACTGCTGGAGGAGATATATCAACCCAATTGCAGATGCCACCACACATGGTACAAGCACCAGGACCATCACAGTCCATTCCAGCAAATAATGGGAAGAGGAAGGCCGATGAAATTGCTGGTGGGAGTGAAACTAAGAGGGTGAGCTTTTTGGTATTATCTCCTTTAATGTGTTAGATTTTGACAAATATTTTTTTGTGGGGCAGAGGGAATAAACAAATATTTCACTACATACGTAATTTTTATTAGTGACATGACATTGGTTGCAGGGACGCCCCATTTACAAGCCTTGCGAATGGATAGATGCTCTGAGCATGTTCTTACCGTACCCTCCCAAGGTTTGATAGATGTTTTTGTGCTTTTTTTTTTTACTAAACATAAATGCATAAAAATGTAAAATGAAATAAAAATTCTGTGATTATAAATAAATATTGCTAAACAAAAATAAAAGAAAACTAACACATAATTTTTAAAGATGCACTTTTGGTTAAACTTATTTTTTTTGTGCACCATTTGTTTTTATTTGATAATTTTAATTTCCATATTCACACTTACACTTTTATTGCTGCATTGTGTTTCTTTTTGTTTATAATCTTTTTTACAGGCAAATGCAGCTGCAACCCTCAGCGATGTGATTGACTACATTAAGATTACCCGGGAAGAAATCAAACAACTGCAGGAGGTTAATGATAGATAGATACATTTGCTTTAAAGTATTATCCTTGGATTTAAATCTTACATATATGTGATATCACTTGTTAATTAACATGCAGATTCGGTCCCAACAACTGTCTCAGCGGATTCGGTCCCAACAACTGTCTCAGCAGACTGCTGGCACGCAATATCAACTGTCTCAGCAGACTGCTGGTACGCAGTATCAGGCGGCAGTAACTGCACAAGGTAACATTATACCGTTACCAGGCAGTCCGGTTGACGGATTAATTGAGATTCCAAATGAGATGGGGGGAACTAATCATGCTGCACAAGGTAACATTATACCGTTACCAGGCAGTCCCGTTGACGGATTAATTGAGATGCCTAATCCGATGGTGGGAACTAATGATGTCTTACCCGCAACAAGCTTTCCTGTGAACAAAGCTGATGTTGCTGCTGAGAACCAGGATGCTGATGCTGGTGCAGTGAACCAGGCTGCTGATGCGGCTGCAGTGAACCTGCAGGCTGCTATAGTCAACCAGACTCCTGATCCTGCAGCTGTGGTCACTTACCATCCTTATGAGGATCCTGATGTGAGGGCAACCATGGAAAAAAGTTGGGCATTTGCTGAATTGATGGACCGCCTCTCCTATCCCTGATTGTTATTACCATTGTATTAATGCGATCTCTCCTAAGATATTTTAATTTGTTGCAATGATATTTAAATTTTAGTTTCTAGTCAACTACATGGATGTTTAAAACCCGATCAATTTGTCATTTGTTTTCCAATAAGTTATGGATGTTTGATTTACTTTTTCAATCTTTGTACTAGACATATATCATTCTTTTCTCTTCTCCACTTTTTATTCATTACTTTTATACTATCGTTGAAATTCATGTCTAATATAAAAAACTGAATTATATCAATTATGTATAACTTGTAAAAAACTGAGTCTCCATATTAAAATGAAGGTTTAGTCGGGCAAAGGATCAAGCTTAATGTCATTTATAAAATTCAAATTTAAAACTTTTTGGATTTTGATCAATCCAAATTCAAATTTAAATTCATAACAGCATGTCCAATGGTGTGCTATTTCTTGTGCTATAGCTATATTATAGCACAAAAAGTAAAAAACACCATTCCAATGATTTGCTAAATTTTGTACTAAAATAGCACAATGGTTTGTACTATATTTAACACAAAATATAGATGGAGCTATATTTGCCACATCATCAAAAAATGAAAAAATGGAGGGAAATGGTAGATGAGATACATCAATTTTGTACCTATATTCAAAATAGTGGGGTACTTGAAGAGTTATTTAAATTTAGAACAAGATTTAGCACTTTAGAACAAGATTTAGCACAAACCATTGGAGACATGATACTATTTAAGTTCCACCTATTTTAACACAACCATTAGACTTGCTCTAACGCAATATTGAATTCGAATTCATTAAGTCTATTTTAGATATCCAAAAATTGAAAAGAAAAAAAAACAATATTATCAAGTTCAAAATCATCACCACACACTGATAAAATTAAATACATTAATACACTAATTAAACTACAAATGATTATTAGGCACCAATAAATTATTGAATATTTAAGATTAGATATCATCCCAATATTAATAAATGATTAATAATCGATTAAATAATTCTACATTCATCCCATTATACATGTTTTTTGACTTTTTGCAATTGAGTTTAAAAAACATACTTACGTTTAATAGTTTAATTTAAAATTTTCTTTTTCTTGAATAAAAATATAAATCATAGACTTTTATTCAAAAAATAAAATTTAAAACATAATTAGTGAAAATATCTTTTTTATGCACCTTGCAAAATATCAAATGCACCTGTAAATTGAATAAGGAAGTCCTTCAAATTTTGATGAAAGTCTTTGTACAAGTAAATATTTTCGTTCATATACTTTATCCCACTCAAACTACTTTGTCAGATTATTCTTCATCAAATTCAACTTTGGAGTATATCAGATGCCTATTAACCAGTGGGTTATAATAAAATATTATAACTATAAATTCTTTGTCTTGTATTTAAGATATTACATGTAATCAATATGATTATCTACAATACAAGTATAACTTTAACACAATTTTAATTTCAAATTACACAATATTTAAAATCAATTCCAATCCCGTAACACTAAACTTTATCCAAAAGAGAATTTTTGTTTCAAAAAGATATTCTTCCATCTCATAATGCAAGTTTGTTTTGAAAAATTATGCATATTAAGAAAATGTTAGTGATGTGATATATTTCTTTTTATACCATTACAAATGTATTGATTTTTAAGAACATAAGTTATTTTATAGTATTGGTCATTTATATAATTTTCAAAATGGGTAATTTAGGACACAAATTTACATTGAAAATTGGAAATAGGCATGTACATTAAAACATCTTTAAATTAATACTCGGTAAATTAATAATCTCATTAAGTTAATAATTTCTTCATGTCCCAAATTGGCCCAGTTAAAAAAATAATCAATTTCGATAAGATAAGATAATAAGATAATAATTTTTTTTTGAAAAACTATATAAATATATGGTATCAATAATATTATAAATTAATAATTCCTTTATAATCATAAAAATATATGTATTACCCTTTTGGAAAATGTGATTGTAGGGTTCTTAAAATTTGAATTGAAACTCATTTTTCACTTTGTTGCATCCAAAAGTCAGAATGTGCTGTTTTCGTAAAGAATTAAAAAGTTATTAATCAAGATGTGAAAAAGGTTCAAAAAATGTAAATACTTATTAAACATACATGAATATTTGTTTTGAATCTGGCAAATACTTATTAAATTTGTAAACAATATATATTGAATTAATTGAATTAATTATAAATGGGGAACCTAAGATGCATCTTAGGTATCATCCCTAAGATCCTTATACAAATTTTTACTTAATCAATTAAAAAATTTCCCTTGAGGGGCCTACTTCTGCATAATCAAAACTACATCGTTTTATTTAAAAATATATAAGTATTTCACGAAAGTTACCTCAGATGTATCTCATGTTCCTTTTTCTCAAAACATAAATTGTACAATTCATTGGAAATTAATTTTCTTTAATGTCAAAAATTCTCTATAAATTAATAATTATTAATTTATCAATTAATTAATACCTCTCTTAATTAATAGAATTCTTAGGTTTCACTATATTAATTTATAGGAAAACAATTCTCTCAAATGAGACTATTATTATGGGACAAAAGGAGTATGTTTTTCTAATATTTACAAAAGCAAGTATTTAATTGGGATAAAATAAGATATTAATGGAACATATAGGCTATAAATTTGTTTTTACTAACAAAGAAAAAGGCATTCTGAGAACCCCCTTCTAACAGCAGATGTAACTATTATAGTGTTGGGTTGAAATGAGTTTTACACTATAATTAGCCCTAGTATAATGTTATAGTGGTTATCGTGTAAAATATAAATCGGTTGGGTGCAGCTTCAAATCCTTCCTTATGGGCCATGCACACTCCTTTCTCATTCATATTTTGGAAAAAAAAGTATTGTTTTAGGAGGCTTTAAACATGTTTTGTCTTTTTAAGTACCTGCTTATATGCAAACTGAGCTAGGGAGCTTTTTATACGCACTGCACTGCAAGATGTCATAAGTAGGGTTAACAATGCCCGGTTGTAGTGGTTATTGTCAGATATAAATCGGCTGGGTGCAGTCTTAAATCCTGTTTTTATCACATATTCTGCTTAATTTCAGGAAAGATGTACTGATTTCAGGAAGTTTTGAAATGTGTATCTTCTAAACTGCCTGCTTCTAAGATGCAAATTGAGCTAGGGAACTTGTAACCCAAGCTGCAACATACTACCGCACCATACTATAATATGTAATGTTAGTGGCTGACTGAAAAGATAAAACTTTGGGGAGTTGGAATATTGTTAACTGAAGCCTGGCTTGTACCAGTTATATATTTTGTAAAGTACAATCAGCTGGGTGCAGTTTTAAATCCTTCCTCTAAGTTGCAGGTTTAAATCCTGCCCTATCACATTTTTTCATTTAGCATTCAGTAGAAGTATTGATTTTAGGAGGCATATGTTGATGTTCTTAGAGGTGATATTACTTTCCATTTTGTTAACTTCCGCATCTTAGTGAATTTATACTCCAACTACTCGAGTTAAAGGGCATTAACTCTAATTGTACAGTACCAGAGGGAGTTCCTACTTTTTTATTCTTGATTGGCACTAATTTCCCCATAATATAGGTTGCCTTTGGGTATAAAAATTTGAGAATTTACCAAAAGTATTAAGTTTAAAGTTTCTCTTTGCAAAAATACTTGCATATTTACTATCTTAATTGCAAAAATACTATCTTTCCTATTTCAATCCAATTTTAAATTATTTTTTTAAAAAAAACTTTTTTTAAAAAAATAATTCGGATGATGGCAGTGCCACGTTTTGCACGTTTTGCTTGCTAGTTGTATGTGGTTGCATTCAGTTGCATGTGATTGCATTCAATTGATTCTATTACGCCAGGGCGCAGCACCCACACATCAGTTGCAACTTACAATTTTCAATTGCATTTAGTTGCATATGAGGTTGCATTCAATTGCATGTGGTTGCATTCAGCTGCATAAAAAATTTCCATTTTTCAGTTGTCATTTTCAACCAGTTTTTTGAGGTTGCATATGAGGTCATTTGCATTTGCATTTACAGTTTTCATTTGCATTTAGTTGCATATGACGTTGCATCCAGTTGCATATGAGATTGCATTTAGTTTTTCGACTGGTCGAAAATAAAAACTGAAAACTGGAAGTTGTAACTTATAGTTTTCATTTGCATTTAGTTGTATATGAGATTGCATCCAGTTGCATATGCAACCAAATGTAACAAACTTTATACACAATTGAAATTTGAGTTATCATATGCGGCTGCGCCGCCCTTCTGTACAAATTCAAAATCACTTTCGACGAAACTCGGTCAAATTTATAAATGTGACCGATATTCCGTAAAATATATTATTTCAAAACTTTTGTAAATGTTTTTAAATATTTAAATGTGTGTACACATCATGAAAAAATATATATAAATAGAAGGATAACATTATTCATATGTATAAATTTTGTTTGTGTGTAAAAAATATGATAGGAGAAAGTTGAATTTTTATTTAGTAAATAGTCTAAATAAATTAAATAAGTATCTAATTAGTTTGAAAAAATACAAAGAAATTATGAGGATATTGGAAATACATATTGTATATAATATATTTTTTTAAAAAAATCAAAAAAAAATTCTTAAATTGTTATAAGAACGAGATAGTGTGATAAAATATGGGGTGTAGGGTTTACATTTAAGGTATGGATTAGGGTTAAAACTTTTAATTTATTTAAAATATGCTTTAACTAATCCAACCTTACGAATGTCGAGTTTTTTATAATTACAATGCAAATGCAGAAAATTAATTCATTTAAATATTTATTTCTAAGAAATTATAACAATATTTTATATTTTTTTTACAATAATTTCGACCAAGAATCCTAATTGGTCGAATTTTGTAATCAGTTCAACCATTCGGAGTCATATTTAGATGTGTACTAAAATTGATTGCTTTTGGCTGCATTTAGTATTGGACCATAATTAGTCATAATTAGGCGCGGACTAAATTCGACTGAGAAAGGTCGAATTTATGTATGTGACTGGTTTTGTTCAAATTTAGCCGTGCTCTTTTGTCGACGAAATTCGGTCGAATTTGCCGGTGCTCATTTTGGCAACCCTACTGCTTCTTTCAGTTAAGTAGCCGCTCGATCATTTATATATACATCATTTTTTTTCCCCTTTCCCCATTTCTTTCACCATTTTTTCCTAATTCTTTCACCACATTTTCTTCGTGCAATCATCCTAAATTATCAAGTAAGTGTAATATTTAGCTCTTAATAATGTCAATATGATTATTTTTGTAAGTAATTATGATGATTTTATATGTGTTCATGTATGAATGAATTTAAGTAGCTTAAATTTCTTGGTAAAAATAATATGATTATTGTTTGTTTACATTTGTGTTGGCCACAATAGCATGAAAATGAGTGAATCATGTTGATTAAATTTACGATATTATTTGTTGTTAACAATTATATTGCCAATTAACTTTTATTTATTTAAAATTGCATTTGCCTTATATCAATGTATGCACATTTGTAGATGGCATCCGATCATAGTTGTATTGGTCGTAATCGGTATAATGAGACAAAATACTTAACAAAAGAATATAAAATTGGTGTGGATAGTTTCATTAAATTTTCTATAGATCATCTTGAAGAAGAAGAAGACAACGGGCTTATAAGATGTCATTCTAGTGAATGTAGAAGTGCACACTACAAAAATCCTAGTACTAGATGAGATTGTCATGTAGAGGAAGATGTGTCGCACATTAAAGTTGGAACGAGTTCTATTAATACTAACTACAGAGATGACGATATGTATGATGCACATGATGATGATATGTGATTTTGATGATCGTGAGGATTTGGAGGAAGAATCGAACGGAACAACCAAAAATTTTACAGGATGGTGAAGACGGCTTCTGAACCAATTTATTCAAACAATACCAATTTTACAACATTTGAGTTTGTAAGAGCAAGTCCAATGCATAGCTATATTTAGTCTTATAGCTATAATATAGAACCAAAATCATACAATTCAACTCCAATGCATAGCTATTCTTAGATGGATAAATGCATAAATGGATACTTTGTCCTATACTTAGGACCAAAGACGACTATAGTCATCCTTGTCACATCCTTGTCACATCATGAAATAAATAATAATGTAGTATAAGAAGGTCCACTTTAAAAAAAAGTGAATGAGTTGGACAAAATGTTGAGTATATATGAAATTATTTGGTTATAAAATACAACTAGCATTGGTTCCAAATTGTATTTTAAGGCCAAAAACTACTTTTTGATCTTAAATTATAGCAATGGCTTTAGCCATTTTGGCTTTAGCATTTAACATGCTCTAATGGAGTTGCTTGAGTGGAAAAACAAGCATAATTGTAGTAACAATGGCTTTGATGAGCTGCTTCAACTCATTGGATTAGTACTGTCCGATGATTATAAATTGCCCGGGAAGTACTACATTACACGAAAGATGATTAAAGGGTTGAATATGGAGTACGAAAAGATTGATGCTTACGAGAATGACTGCATGCTATTTTACAAGGAAAATAGCAACAAGACACATTGTGATATATGCGGAAAAGACAGATACAAAGTGCAAAAAGATCCTAAAAAATAGAAGATCCCGCGAAAGATTTTGCGATACTTTCCTATTGCTATGAGATTGTAACGTTTATTCATGACAGAGAAGGATGAAAAGTGTAAGAGATGGCACCATGATAGAGTGGCTTTTGAAGTTAATTAAGTCATGATAAGTGGATTTATATCCACTTGGAACATTCTAAATCGGCTTAAATTGATTGTCTTGGGCTCAAGTTTCTTGTAGTTTTGATGTGTTTTGTTTAGTTGTGCAGATTTACAAGGATGTTGATTTTGGTGGATGTTTTTGTCGTTTTTAGAGATTTAATTTATTAAAATTCGGATTTATTGGGCTGCGCGCGTGAGATTCACTGTTTGGGCCATATCTTGAGTTCTATAAGTCTGTTTTCAGCCCGTAAGCAGTCCACGCGAAGATAACGAGATTCTCTATCATTCTAAGGTGGTTCAGAAGCCC
This sequence comes from Kitagawia praeruptora, assembly GCA_037693485.1. Lineage (NCBI taxonomy): Eukaryota > Viridiplantae > Streptophyta > Magnoliopsida > Apiales > Apiaceae > Kitagawia > Kitagawia praeruptora. Next base: position 105,390,417 of record CM075346.1, on the reverse strand, counting down.
AATTACGTCTGGAACGGCTCTGAAAAACAGAAGAAAAGTCAGCTACGAATTTCCTTAAGAAAACAGAATCAGTTTAGGAAACGTATTTTGCAGAAATTCTATTATAATTCTGTTTTGGTATTTTCTTGCTGGGCAAGACTTTTAGAGCCTATTTAAACACATCCTACCATTGTAATAGATATACACAGATTATCATAGTTTTATTATTTGTAACCAGCTTAGATCTGCAAGGGAGAAAAGGAGAGAAGGGTTCAACGCTCGTGACAAGCAACGGATCTAGATCTACTTCATCCTTTGTTCTAGATTTATTTTCTCAAACTTTAGTTTTATTAATATTATTGCTTCTTTTATTCATATCTTGTTTATTATCATGTTTTCATCTAATCCCATGGTGACGAAAGGTTTAATTATGAACTAATCGTTGCCATGGGATCCTAGTGGATTTATCTATGTAGCTTAGTAGTTTGCATGCCTTAAAGATTTATGTGTGGTGAATACTGATATCCTCGTATGGTTAATCTTAATGCTTTTGGATGCGTAGCTAACATCTAAATTGAATTGTTAATCTCTTGCGAAGCGAGAGTGGATCTTGAGATTTAGAACTTGCCATGCTAGCATAGGTTCATAATTGTTATCAATATGATTGTGGTGTGAGATGAAAATACTTATACTGCCCTATGTGATCTAAGTGGATAACTTGTGCTTCAACCTCTATGTTTTCAAATTCTATAGAGATATAGGGTCTAAACATAATAGGTGCCTATTCATCTTCTATCTCTTTTGTGGATGTATGTGTAGATTGGTACTAGTATACCGAGAGGTAACTTTTACTCTTTTCGTGTTATCCGATCAGATATCATAACCATCGTATGTTTTAATTAAAGGCTGCAACTCTAAGTGAAGTAGATGATGAAACTAGGGTTCCATGTTTTAATTCTCATAAGTAACTCGATTTCTATTCTTATTAGTTAATTTAATTCTTAGTTTTATAATTTTGCGTCTTAGTTTAATTTAGTAGTTAGTAAAAATACAATTTGTTATTTGTCTTAGCAGTGGATTAAAACCATACATTGTTGCATAGGCATATTTACTGAATTAAACACCATTCTAGATCTCTGTGGGAACGAACTTGATTTTAATCATATATTACTTGTGATAACGTGCGCTTGCGTGAATTTTGCATAACAAGTTTTTGGCACCGCTGCCGGGGATCATCGGTGTTTTTATTTTAGTTTATGTGCTTGTCATCAGTGGTCGTTAGCGTTCACTGACTCGGATTCTTATTTAGTTTGTTTGTTTCGTGGTGTTTGCAGGTACTTAGGTTTGTATGCAAACACGTTTGCAAGCTCGTTTACAAAAACTGGCAGAAGACGATCTTGTAGAGAACTTAGAGAATAAGGAAGAGGAAACTGAGACTACTGTAGAGATGGGTGACGCAGCAGCAGCAGCTAAGGCTTTGAGGGAGTATTCTCAGCCGAAACTCAATGATATCCAGTCCAGCATTATTAGGCCAGCTATTGCAGCGAACAATTTTGAGATCAAGTCGGGCACAATTCAGATGGTGCAGAATTCAGTCCAGTTTGGGGGTGCTTCTACGGAGGATGCCAACATGCATGTTAGGGACTTTATCGAAATCTGCGACACTTTCAAGTGTAATGGTGTGACGGATGATGCTATTAGGTTGAGGCTTTTCCCATTCTCTCTGAGGGATAAGGCTAAGAGCTGGCTACATTCTTTGCCACCTGGTTCCATTACTACATGGGAAGATCTTGCTCAGAAGTTTCTTACTAAATTCTTCCCTATGGCGAAAACTGCAGCATTAAGGAACCAGTTGACTCAATTCCAACAGCAATCTGGCGAGACCTTGTGTGAGGCTTGGGAACGCTACAAGGAGATGCTACGCAAGTGTCCTCATCATGGCATGCCTGATTGGATGGTTATTAATGGGTTCTACAATGGATTGGGAGCACAGTCTAGGCCTTTGCTAGATGCAGCATCAGGTGGAGCTCTGTGGGCGAAGAGCTATGATGAAGCTTATGATCTTATAGAGATGATGGCTGCTAATGAATATCAGAATCCAACCCAGAGGCTTTCTCAAGGCAAGGTAGCAGGAATTTTTGAAGTAGATACAGCTGCAATGATTACGGCTCAGTTGAAATCTCTTGCTATGAAGGTGGATTCTCTTGCTAATTATGGAGTTCAGCAGGTGGCTAGTGTTTGTGAGTTATGTGCGGGCGCACATGAGACGAATCAGTGTGCTATTTCTCCTGAATCAGTACAGTTCGTGAGTAATTTCCAGAGACCTGCTGCACCAGTTCCAGCCACCTATCATCCTAATAATCGGAATCATCCCAATTTCAGCTGGAGCAACAATCAAAATACTCAACAGTCTTATCAGCAAGCGAAGCCGTACAATCAAGGCTATCAACAGTCTTATGCTCCAAGGACACCATATCAACCTCCGGGATTTCAGCAGCAACAACCCCAGGCTCATGCAGGGCAATCTTCTAATGAAAAATCTGATGAGATGTGGATAGTGGTAAAGAACCTACAAGCTGGTCAGAAGCTTTTGGAAACCCAGTTGGGGCAGATTACAAGTGCCTTGGTAAATATGCAACAAGGAACTCTTCCAAGTGATACAATGGTTAATCCAGGCAGGAGGGATAATAAAGAACAGGTGAATGCAGTTACTTTGAGATCTGGAAAAGTCACGAGTGATCCTAAATCAGCAACTGAAGAAGATGAAGATGTTCAGAATCAGCAGGTTGAGAAATCTGTAGTGCCAGAAATTGAGAAATCTGATTTAGTGGCTGATCAGCTAGATGGTGAGAAGAGCAAGAAACCTGTTGAAAAGTTTACTCCGGAGCAATCTTCAATGAATAATCAGATCTATCCTCCTCCTCCATATCCTGGACGTTTGGAGAAAAGTCAAGAAAAACAGTTTCAGAAATTTATGGATGTCTTCAAGAAACTATCCATTAACATTCCTTTTGTTGAAGCATTGGAGCAGATGCCAAGATATGCTAAGTTCATGAAGGATATTTTGTCAAGGAAGAGAAGGTTGGACGATTTTGAAACAGTGGCATTGACGGAGGAGTGTAGTGCCGTTCTGCAGCAGAAGTTGCCTCCTAAACTTAAGGATCCAGGATGTTTCACTATTCCATGCACTATTGGCAACGTTTCTTTCAACAAGTGTTTATGTGATTTGGGAGCTAGTATTAATCTCATGCCCTTGTCTGTTTTCAAGCAACTTGGTCTACCGGAGCCAAAGCCAACTAACATCTCTTTGCAGTTGGCTGATCGATCTATCACGTATCCGAGGGGCATAGTGGAGGATGTTTTGGTGAAAGTTGATAAACTCATATTTCCAGCTGATTTTGTTATCTTGGATTTCGAAGAAGATAAGAAGATTCCCATAATCTTGGGAAGACCGTTCTTGGCTACAGGAAAGACTTTGATTGATGTGCAAAAAGGAGAGCTTACAATGAGGGTGCAAGATCAGAGTGTCACCTTTAATGTGTTCAAGGCCATGAAATTTCCAACAGAGGATGAAGAATGTTGCAGTGTGGATATAGTTGATACGGGTCAGAGACAGAAGTTTGATCAGTTGCTGAGCGAGAAATCGGACAGTTCTTCGGTTCGTGATCTTTCGAGTGTAAAGCTTGGAAAACTTCCACCACATTTGAGGTATGTCCTTTTGAATAATGAGCTAGTGATTTTTGAAGAAGGTCATGATAACGTGTTGCGAAGGTGGAAAACAGATGTTAAGGAAGAAGAAATTTTTGTTCAACCGGTTGAGTCGGAGAAGCACTTTAGAGGTGTGAAGAAGAAAAAGAAAAAGATTTGGCCGTTGGGTAGTAAAATTAGGTTGACACTACACCATATATGGCCTATTGCAACACCAATATGTATAAGTGTTACAAAAAGTGTTACAATAGACACAAAACTTGGTAGTCTATTGCAATATTTTTTATAGTGTTACAAGAAATACCAAAAGTGTTGCAAGGAAAATGATAATTTTGACATTTTATAACAATTGTAACACTTTTCGCACTTTTTGAAAAGTGTTACAATACACTACCAAAATTATAAGCGGGCTATTCTAATTTTTTGTTCCCGGGCTTCCCAAAATTTTTTTCGTGCCAAAAATATTATTACACAGACGAAGTAATGTTTTATTACATAAAAAACAAGAAACCTCTCTCTCTTATCTCTCTCTCTCACAGACCTCTCTCGCTCTCGACCATCTCTCAGATCTCACCATCTCTCGTCTCTCTCGACCTCACTCTCGAGTCTCGACCATGTCTCCCTCTCTCATGTCTCTCACTCATCTGTCTCACTAATCTCTCACTCATCTCTCTCCGTCACTCTCTCATATCTGACTCATCTCTCTCGACCTCACCGGACTCTCTCGACCATCTCTCTCACTCATCTCTCTCACTAATCTCTTACACCTCTCTCAAGCCCCTAAATCAAACCGCAAAACCCCAAAACCCCAAATCGATTACATCTAGAAAAGTTGGAGTGGACTGTGGAGATTCAATTAGAAATTTAATTCAAGGTAAATTACCCGTATTTTTTCGATTTTGTTAGATTATACATGGATAATATTTGGATTATATGTTGGATTTTATTTGTTCATAATTTTTGTTCGATTAAAACTGGTATTATATGTTGGATGTTTGTGTTCAATTTGTGTGAGCTAGTTTTATTAATTTTTTGGTAATTGTTTGTTAATTTTGATTGTTTGATTTGTCAGATAGGTGAGATATTTTTTGGGATGGTAGAGATAGGTGAGATATTTTTTGGGCTATGGTGTTTTGATATTATTTTTAATATCTATTTGGTCATTTCAGGTTTGGTTTCTGTCCAAATATTGTCGTCTATAACATGTGAAACATGTAATTGCTACAGATTACAATGCTACTTGTGTTATTTGAAATGCTTGGTAAAGTACTAAATTTTGAGAATATTACTTTTCATGAAGACTGCACTGTTGTTATGACCTTTTTTACACAGGATATTTAAATTCCATGACAGTGAAATAGCTATATTTAACAGGCGTGTGCTCAAATCTCAGACACGAATATGGTGAATCTTATTTGTGTTTTTGGTCGATCTTGTTTATGTATAATTGTCTTGCATTTTTGGACAATTTGTAGTTTAAGACGATTTCTAGTAGAAGTTGACATTATATATTCTACATTGACAGTTAATACCTACTTCTAATTATAATTACTTGATTTAGTTGTAGTGAGAAATGTTATATTGATGGAGCACAAAAGGAAAACAGAACTGGTGAACCAAAACCAATTTAATTGGACTTGCATTGAATAGTTATATAAGTTTTTCATACAAATAGGCTAAAGAGCTTGTATGTTTTTGAAATATCATGGTATAAACGGAATGAGGTTCCTTTCTTTCTTTCGGAGGAACAAGCTTTCATGATTAAGATGCTAAGGGTAGGCGTACCATAATAATATAAGTTGGTATCGTATACTCCTTATGTGTTTGCACTTGTGCCATCATTTTGGAATACAGTTGCATCAAGTAATAACTCAGACAATGTTCTTTTGGGTTTATTTTGCACCTGTATCTTGCTATGATTCGAACTAGTTTGAAACACTGCATATCTTTGTGTTATACTTACTTCCAGTCTAATTTTGATCCCTAGCCCATAATATTTGTTTGCCCTTCTTTCAACCAAATTGGTCATGGTTGCATTCTCTTAGGTAAAATTAGTAAGGGGAGCATTATTGGTGGTTCAGTTGTACTTGGACTGGTCAGCATTTTTCCACGCATTTCATATTCTGTGGAAGGTAGGCCTAAAGATTTATTTGTTCGATTTGCATCCACATTACATATAAATACTAACAAACCGCCTAATTCCATTTCTGGTTTATGTGAACAAGAAATGCCTAATTAGTCTAAAATTTTATAGTGCAGGGTTTCAGTTTTTGCTGGATAATCATACTAGCTTTTCCGGCAATTTCAAGTTCAAGGAAGAAAAACTCTCTTTCTTGGCATTTGCAAAAAAGTTTATGCTGGCCCTCTTTGCTATTGCTACTGTGTTGACAAATATGGATCACCCTGTCAAGCTTGCCGCTAAACTCATTGTTGCTCTTCTTAGCTCAAAGCCTAGCCCTTCTTCAGTATATTTTATCATTGAACAGGTCAGGAAGCAACACTATACTTGTTTCCGACATTTGACAGTTGCACTTTCTGTATTAACCATCTTATAATCTATTAGCATTGCCCATGCACTTGCTTACGAAAATTAGAAACTAACAGTTGTTTTTACATCATCATCAGTAGTCTTATGTGAACTCTTTTAATATTAGGTTGAGACTAATAGCAGCACAAGAAAGAATATAATACCCTTAACATATTAATCAGCGCAGACTCAGGGATATAAAAAAATGCACACTACATACAGTTAAAATTTTGAATATTGCAACTCTGCAACCCAAATTGCACTATTTAAAATGATCAATCATGTCGGTTCCTTTTCAAAATCTTAGCAGCTTAAAAGATGCGGATTGTTTGACATAAATCTTTCAATTGCCTATAGAAGTAGATTCACCAATAATTTCTGATTATTAACCCTTATATTGGGCCAAGATGTATATCGAGAACATATGCATGTAAAGTTTCGGAAGTGGAATGTTGAACAGATGTTTCATCTGGAGATTGTGGGGTTAAGTATGTGCATCAGTATCTGGGGTACTATTAAACATTTGTGGAGCTCCTCTCTCAATCCATGGCACCAATTTTAGTGTCATTGTTTAACAAATTATCATCTTCATGTTTCAGTGTCGACATCAATATATGCGGCAAAATCCCCTTTGGTACAAAATTAAGGTTAGTGTTTATAAACGTACTAGTAGCTATATATTCTTCCTAATTGTTGATACACAAATAAATGTTATAAATTATTAATGTTTTGTTTTCAAACAAGCTACCCTAAACTTTAGTATGTTTGATTTATGCTAATTTGAAGGAGAACTAAATTAGTTTTATGAATCAAGTAGGTGCAAATTCCTGCAATAAGCTCTCTATTTTGTGCACAGATTTTATGTATCAAGTATGCGCTTACTTCTATTTACACAGATTTTATGTCATCTGTCATATTTTGTGCACCTATACAATAAGCTCTCTCGAATTAATCGACATCTACTATGATGCTTTAGATGCACCTAAAACTGGGGAAAAGGTTACTATTTCTGCTAAGTTTCTTTGTCAACACGTTCTGGAATTCAAATTGAGACTATCTCTTTGCCTAATTTTGTTCTTCCTTCTCTCCCTTTGTTGAAACAGGTTAGGGTTCCAAACCAATTGAAAGCTGATTGTTATCCCCATTATATGGAAAAATATGTGATGCGGTGGAAAAATACAAAATTGGAATTACTTTGAGATATGGTGAGTTTTACTTGTTAATTATTTGGATAAAATTACGTGACCAAGTATTGTATTTGTGTAGATGACCATAGCCGTATTCTCTTTGTTATTTACGAGCAGATAAGAATGCTTCTGTTTTTGGAATGTTCTTTAGGTACTTTCTGGAACAGATCCTGTAACAATTCAAAAACAGCTGAAGCATTAGTTTGTAGCCAAGACTGGCTAAGAAAGTCTGAAACTGCCACTGATTTAAGAGGCGAACCAGAGGAGTATTTGCAACTTGAGAAAGTGGAAAATGGTAACTTCTTCAATGATTTTTCTGCTGCTTTTCTGCTGTTCTTTTTTGTTGTTTTTCTACTGGAAAATGTTAAATCTGTTGCTACTGTGCTTTTATTTAGTTGTTTTTTTGCTACTGTGCTTTTATTCAGTTATTTATGTATCTTCTTTTTTAACAGATGAGGTGAAATCTGTTGGAAAATCATTCGAGCACCTGGACATCGATGATTAAAGTGTGGAGGACTGGAGGTAAATATTTGCCATTCTAAATCTGATAAGAGTCTGAGAATTTGTCTTGCCACTTTTTGTTTTGTTTTCTGACTTTGATTAAATATAAATATAAATATTACTAGTGAGTTTAGCACCTACTGGAATAATACAAATTTCCTAAAGGAGAGGTTTATGTAACCTTATGTTAAGTCTAGACAATATTATACTGCATAATGATTATTTAGAAGTATTGTCAGGAGATTTGTGCATCTACATAGATGAATATATGTTGTCGGTTTCTATTTTCCTGTGTGAAGAGCACAGCTGATTAATACCAAGTTAAACTAATTCCCAGCAAATCAGAGTACCAGATAAGTTAATTTTAAGTTGGCATTTTCTTCCTTCATTCTGAAAACTCATCTTCTGCTCAGTGTCACTGACCACAAGTAGCACCCATTCATCATTGTAATCAAACTTCAGTTAAGAGATTTGACTTGTATTTTACTAGATGTCTTGCACGTTCCTCATACTCCTTCTGTTGTAGAAACTTACCCTGTGCAATTGTGCATCATGCACATGCCCTTTATCAGTGACATTATTTACTTATTCACCTGAGTTTGTCCTAATGACTGTCTGAGCCTGAACCATTTGAATTGATCATATACAGTTTTATACTACCATGATACATGGTATAGTCTAACTTTAATTTTATATGTTAACTTTGTGTTATAAAATTTATTTGACATAGACTTCGTGTGCATCACTGATGACATGATGTACATTTATATTAATATTTTAATAGCATATTAGGTTGCCATGTTACTTGGGCCACATTTTGGTGTTGATTTCTGACCTTTGTCTATGAATAAGCAGTTAATCTTTTAATATTTATTGCACAGATCATGAAGGCTTTATGTCTGCATCATCTGGAAGAATGGAACACTTGTATCTGTTGCTGTTTTGGCCATGCTATGCTGCTCCTGCCAATTAAATTCAAAGATTATGTTGAATTTTCATTATTCAGGAATTATGTTAGACTATCGCAATTTATTATAAAAACTTTGTATGCTATTTCGGAAGAACAAATGAACTTTCTATGCTTAAGTATGCTCAAGTATGTTAAGTATGTTAATTGGTACCTTAACTATTTAGACTACGCGTTTAATGTAGACTTTTGGTGTAAGTCGACTTGTGTTTCGACTTTAGACTATGTTTGGCCTTCATTGACATGTGTTTGTTGGACATTAATGAAATGTCATTTCTGGTTTGGTATATGCTTTCATGCATGGTAAATTTAAATTTCAAACAGGACATTGCAATGTGAACTAATAAAAATGTTGCAAATTAGTGTTGCCAATAAAATTTAAAAGTATTACAATAGTCATTAAAATGTTGCAGAGAAATGTTGCAAAAATATCAAAAAGTATTGCAAAAGGTTCCAAAATGTTGCATATAAATGTTGCAAAAAAAACCAAAAGTATTGCAAAATGCATAATAATGTTGCAAAAATATGTTGCAATAAACTCACTTTGTAACATTTTTAAGTCAATTAATGTTGCAAAAAAGTGTTGCATTCGTCTGTTGTAACATATTCAAAATGTTGCTAAAACATGCAAAAGTGTTACAACAAACTACACCAAATTCTTTTTGTAATACTTTGAAAAGCGTTGCAATAAACACAAAAAGCGTTGCTATAGAAGGCTGTTGCAACGCCGGCAAATGCAACACTGACTTTTAGCAAAAGTGTTGCATAAACATCTATTGTAACACTTTTGGAGCCTAATGATACACTTTTTTGGTGTTGCAACAGCCCATATTTGGTGTAGTGTGAAGTCTGATGAAAGAAATTTGTGGAAAGCAAGCAATCAAGATGTCAAAGTTCGTATGAGTGGTTTGTCTGTTGAAGATGGTTCAGTTATTCTTTTGAAACCGCCTTGATTTGAGGAAGTAACGTCAAGCTATTGACGTTAAAGAAGCGCTTCGTGGGAGGCAACCCATGCATTAGTGTAGGGAAAAAAAAAATTTGAGTGTTGTGTGAAAAAAAAAAAAAAAAAAAATCAGAAAAATCGAATTTTTTGGTGTGTCACGCAGGAGCAACCTGCGTTACAGGGCAAATTGCGCCCCTGTTGCGCAACTTGCGCCTGCGCAACTGGAATAGAGGCAAGCTGCCCCCTTGAGGCGCAGGTTGCAGTACCGTTACTGGAATTGAGGCAGTTTGCCTCAACTTGCGCAGCTTGCGCGTGGCTTCAGCAGTTTTCCAGTTTTTTCCGTGAGCTGTTGTGTTTGTATATATAAAAAAAAAAAAACTTTTTCAACCCCCAATTCTTTTTATACCCCTATTCTCCCTAATTCTTTTTCTATTTCAATTCCAAAACCTCCCATCTTTTCTCCAAAATTCTAAACCAATTTCTTTTCTAATTCTAATTTTATTCTTATTATTATTATTATTATTATTATTATTATTATTATTATTATTATTATTATTATTATTATTATTATTATTATTATAGTTATTATTTATTATTATTATTATTATTATCTTTATTATTATTATTATTATTAGTATTTATTATTCTTATTATTATTATTATTATTATTATTATTATTATTTTTATATACCCACCTATACATACAAATCCAATTCCTCTTCTATTTTTTTTATATATATATCTAATAAATTCAATTCTAAAGAGGAATTAATTGCAAGTTCACCTCTTTGATTCGTATTGGGTAAATCTTTTTCTCTAATCTTATTTTTATTACGAATTTGTGTTCTTGTCAATTGTGGGTTTTGTAGTATTCAGGCAAGGTGGCCAGTCTATGGAGCTCGTGCGCAATATCCTCCACCAGATTCATCCGAGGAGGGTGACTGCTTCGGTATTCAGGTATGTTTTCTGCTATCCTTTGTATTTACTTCCATTCAATGAGGGCATTGAATATTTTAAGTTTGGGGGTAATTTGGGGGATTAGTAGTTGTATATATATTGTTGTATTTTGTGTTCATATAGGATATCATGTTTGCATAGTAGTGATAATTCATGCATGATTGTTATGTTCGTATTATCTACGTGTGTTCATATAGGACATTTTGTTTTATTTTCGTATACCATGTGAGTTTTCATTTAGTTGCATTTTCATGGCATGCATATTTCATGATCCCTTAGGACGAGCTGATTCTGATTGATAGGTGGATGTTGATTTGGGTGTGATGATGATGAGTAGAGGGCTGATTTATAGTTTCTATGAAATTGACTTGCATGTTACGGGAACAAAATTTATTATACAGTCTCATTGGGATGCTTTTGGGATAGGTTAGGGTTATGCCTGTGGGATGTTTTGAGATTTAATCACTTGTTTATATTTAAAATTTTCGTTATTCCCTTTATAGCGTAGGAACATTAAAGTCTAAGTTTGGGGGAAACCAGGAATTTTCATGCTAGTTGTTCATAATTGTTAATAATGGCTAGGTGTCAAATGGCTAGTAGCCGGCTCATATTTATATGAGTAGTCTAGGGTTGGAAATGAGAAAGGCTCATTCCAGATTGCAGAAAGAAAAAAAAAAAAAAAAAAAAAAAGAGTCAATAAGTTATTTGTTCATATGCAAAATTAACCAGAGTGAGCTCTTTAATACTCGAGTAATTAAGTCTGAGGGGACTTAGTCCTAGTAACCTAAAGCCCTTGTGGTTTGGGATTGCTGACCTAACACTCGCTACATGGGTATTATTGTATAAGCCTTTTGGGGTCTCATTCATTGCACGGTTAAATAAGCATGCGTATTGTATATTCTATTATGTGTCATAGTAATAAAGCATGAGTTTCTGTCTACCTTGGATAAGGGGGAGGTGTTCCTAGGTTATGGAGTGTCTACAGTCTATTCTGATTATAAACCTGTGATTGTCTTGACGGAAAGCATGTATGATTTTTGACCTAGTTTTGGGAGTATTTCTGATGAGCATCGCACACACGCACGTTTCTGTTCATGTATTTGTTAGTATACGGGGATTTAGTCGAGCTCTGCTTGGATTTGTTACATTCTTTGAGATATTTGTTTGTTAGTTGGTTTTGGTGAGTTTGAAGGGGATCTTGAAGAAGAAGAAGACAACGGGCTTATAAGATGTCATTCTAGTGAATGTAGAAGTGCACACTACAAAAATCCTAGTACTAGATGAGATTGTCATGTAGAGGAAGATGTGTCGCACATTAAAGTTGGAACGAGTTCTATTAATACTAACTACAGAGATGACGATATGTATGATGCACATGATGATGATATGTGATTTTGATGATCGTGAGGATTTGGAGGAAGAATCGAACGGAACAACCAAAAATTTTACAGGATGGTGAAGACGGCTTCTGAACCAATTTATTCAAACAATACCAATTTTACAACATTTGAGTTTGTAAGAGCAAGTCCAATGCATAGCTATATTTAGTCTTATAGCTATAATATAGAACCAAAATCATACAATTCAACTCCAATGCATAGCTATTCTTAGATGGATAAATGCATAAATGGATACTTTGTCCTATACTTAGGACCAAAGACGACTATAGTCATCCTTGTCACATCCTTGTCACATCATGAAATAACTAATAATGTAGTATAAGAAGGTCCACTTTAAAAAAAAGTGAATGAGTTGGACAAAATGTTGAGTATATATGAAATTATTTGGTTATAAAATACAACTAGCATTGGTTCCAAATTGTATTTTAAGGCCAAAAACTACTTTTTGATCTTAAATTATAGCAATGGCTTTAGCCATTTTGGCTTCAGCATTTAACATGCTCTAATGGAGTTGCTTGAGTGGAAAAACAAGCATAATTGTAGTAACAATGGCTTTGATGAGCTGCTTCAACTCATTGGATTAGTACTGTCCGATGATTATAAATTGCCCGGGAAGTACTACACTACACGAAAGATGATTAAAGGGTTGAATATGGAGTACGAAAAGATTGATGCTTACGAGAATGACTGCATGCTATTTTACAAGGAAAATAGCAACAAGACACATTGTGATATATGCGGAAAAGACAGATACAAAGTGCAAAAAGATCCTAAAAAATAGAAGATCCCGCGAAAGATTTTGCGATACTTTCCTATTGCTATGAGATTGTAACGTTTATTCATGACAGAGAAGGATGAAAAGTGTAAGAGATGGCACCATGATAGAGTGGCTTTTGAAGTTAATTAAGTCACCCGGCAGATGGAGATGAATGGAAACAATTTGATCGTAGATTTCCAAATTTTTTAAAGGAGATTCGGAATGTTAGACTCAGACTCTCTACTGATGGATTCAACCCCTTTCGCGATGCAGATTCTAGGGATTATACTATATGGCCTTGTGGTGGTTTTTTGTACAACCTTCCCCCATCTATATGTACTAAGACTCCATACTTCATGGCCCTTCTTATTCCCTGGCCGACAATTATATTTATATGATGATGCAATGATTTTAGATGAGGTACGGTAAATTGTCATTTCCCTCCCTCCGCATGAGGTGAAACGTTCCGTTTTGGATGAGGAAATCTGTAACTTAGTTATTGCCACATATCCAAATCCGAATTAGCAGTCGTAGCAAGTTCATTATATAAGGACATCAAATGGTTTGCTTCGACAAGTCTTGAAGGATACCAATAAATACATTATTGAGGTATGATTCTTTTTGTTTACTTTTTTGCTTTATATGCATGCGTTCTGATTAGGGCACAGTATTTACAAATGTGTAACTAAATAAGATGTTTCATATTTCTTCCAGTTTCCTTTTTCAATTATATATATATTGCTAAATAATGTGTTGAAGGTAAATTGTATGTATTTTTCTCCATCAGTAATTTTTATATTTTTTATTTGTAACCTTTACATTTATTTTTTGTCCATCATAAGAATTTGATATGTGATCTTGTTTATTAATCCGTGTGTTAGTGCTCTTGTGTAAATTCCCTGGAAATTAGCAAAATTTAATTATGTATTCAATTTCATCCTAGAAATAATAGTAATTTTGGATGTAACAAAAAATTAGGTTTAGCGTAGTTAATTTAAAATCTTGCCAGGATATAAATATGTAGCTCCATGCCATTTCCTGCAAATTAACAGGACTAATCACTTACTGATTTTTAGTGAAACCATTCGATGGATTGATATATTAAGCCTGATCTGTTTTGATAGACGTATAACTCTTTATCTCTCTCATACATGCACGTACGTACACACATGAGCTTCTACATACAAAATTTCATTATTATTAAATCAATTTATATTCATAAAGTAATGATAAGTAGCACCGAAACGATTTTGCTTGAAAACCTCTTTTTCAAAATGGAACTTTCAGCGAGAAAATATTTGGTTGAAAAGATAAGACAGACTGTCGGGCCTCCTTCGGGGGCCCGTTTTACCATAATAATCTTTTTCTTTTTGTGAAGAATATTACAACAAACTAAAAAAAACGACCTTATAATTGAATGTGTTAAGCCGTCTATATTGTACTTTACTATTTGTCAGCTAACGCTTACTTTCCCGCTCTCAGCCAAATCCGCCTCCCTTTACAATAGCGAGACTCCTCCAGTTGTTCTCCAAAAGGGGACAACAAACGAAGCTAGACAAATCTACATTACGTTGGAAGAGAAGGGGAACTTGCCAAGGAATGGGCGGGGAAAAACCTATCATGTGGAATATGAATTCATCCCATCGATTTGCTGCGCATACGGTCGAAAGTCTAATAGCTAGTTTAAAAGTGATCTTTTGACTTTTAGTTCCTCTTTAACCAAAATCGGGAGAAAAAAAACCTAGCGCGCAGAATACAGAGAAGAAGCAGGGGCCAAGCAATCCACCGATTCGGCTATCAATCATTTACTTGCCTTGACTACGTTATGATAGGACTAGTGGGCCAAAGTAGAGCTTCAAGCATGACTATCAATTTCACCTATATTTTTTTATGGTAGACCTCGAACGAGTCCCAGCGCCCCTGCTAATCCATTAAGGATATATTCAGCTTTCTACCTCAAACCGTGCCCACCCACTAGCGTACAACGTTATGTTGCTTGGTCGGTCAATTCTGTCATGCCTACACAAAATAGCCATCCTGTAAGGTGCCATTGCGGTGGTCTTTATGTGGTTTAGCTTGCAGTTTTCCCTTCTTTTGTTCAAACCATGCGGATCGAGTTGAAGAAAGCCCTAGTGTCCTATATCTCGATGAATTAGAAATATTTGAAGTTGACCAGAAGATAACTTCGATTCGCCCGGTCAGCAGGTGCAAGCAATCGGCCTTGACCAATCCATCAATGCTAATCTTTTCTTTTTATTAGGCTTCATTGAAATTATTATCTCCCAGCAAAACAATCAAGGGACCCGGAAGAGCGGGTAGTTGGATACCGTGTATTGGCTGTTATACGTATAGCGGTGAGGTAGAAGGGGTTGAATAGCTTTTCACACATTTAAAAGTTAAGCTTTTGGCATTTTTGAATTTTCACCCTTAAGAAGTTAAGATATAATTAAGTTTTTCGCAATTTAAGCACAAATCGAAAGATTGTTTCTTTGCCTTTTGTTATGCCTCATCAGAGTATTGGGTCCCCAGCGCAGCTAAGAGGTGTTGCGAGGCTGTTGCAGTAACGACCCCCGAAGGTGGACGAGAGGATCCATCCTTCAGCCCATCTGTCCTGGGTCGCTTCAAAGGGGTCTCTTCAGGAGAAGTTAGAATCTGATTCCCAGCCAAGCTAGATTGGGCTGGGGGGGTCATTAACAACCTTTGTATTAGGAGCTTTTGGCTTGGGAGGGACCTTCAAGGCAGATTGACTTTTAGCGACAGAGCCTTTTTTGGCATTGAGGACAGTTATGCGTATAGAGTCACAATGCAGTATGCGAGGACAAACAACAATTGAGCATGAAAAGAAATTAAGGAAAGTGCAGGTGTCATGGGATGAATTTCTACTACTAAGTACCCTCGTTAATTATTTCAATACGAGAAGACGAGGCCTCCTCTCGCAATTTTCTTTTTCGCGAGGCCCGCTTCGCAGTTGAAGGCCCCGCTTTGGGAGAAGCTTTTATTCCTTCCTTGAGGAACCCACATTCTATCAGGCTCTCTAAGGATAGTAGGGTTCTAATGTTCCTCTCTTCCTTGGTTGACTTCGTCAACACTTCGTCTGCACGTTTCTTCTCTTCACCTTTTAAGATGGTGCGAACGGGACAGACTGTGATGTTGAAGAAGTTGTTAAACAAATAAAGAATTTCAAGATATCAAGAATGGAGTAATGTAAGTATAGCTCTTACCTGGCAGGTGATTAAATCTAGTCTTAACTCTAGGGACCTCGTGGACGTAGAAAAAGGGTTCTTTCCAGGAGCCAGCATTGCTGATTCCTCCAGGCAAAAGGTTCTTTTTGTTAAATTCGGGCCACACGGAGAAGTAGACATAGCCAAAATCTTTGGCTCCACATCGCTTGAGCTGCAAGAAGTAGCCCATGGTCTTCGCGTCCAGTGGGGGGTAGCCAAGTTTGTGATAGAGAATAAACAAGGCGATCATGGACCTGTACCCATTTGTGCTAATCTGGATAGGGGCCAAATGGTATATCTCACAAACATCCTTGATAAATGGATGGAGAGGGGAAGAGACTCCTATTTTCATTAAGGGCACAGTTAATACCATTCTCGGCACCCTGCCCCCATTTTCTTCATTATCGAAGCGATAGCATCGCATCGCGGGTTTAGGGAGGATGATTTTTCCTTCTGGTTTAAACCTGGTGACTCCCTCTGTCAGGGTCTTTACAGTCAAGGTGGAGGCCGTATCCCTGCACGCCAAAATGCGAGGCACCCCTGCTTTTACTTTAGAGCTAGGCTCGATGTTTTCTGGACGGGGCCCACCAACGTATATCACCTCCTCTAACTCTGGTTGAGGGGTTGGCACATAAGGCTCAGGCGACGCCTCTGGAACATAATCATAGTCTTCAAAGTTTACAACTCTGGCAACTTCATCGAGGCCGCCATCATCTGAGGAAGGTTCCTCATAATCATCATAATCCGAGTTAGCCTCGTTGTCAGCACCTCCTTCGACGTCATAGTAAGCATCGCCCAGCGAATCCACTGGAGAGTCACTAGTAATATTGATGGGAGTTGTTGCACGAGGAGGAACTTTAGGGAGTAGATGCTTTACTGGCTTCATCATTTCCTCACGCCACTTCAAAATGTCTTCTACCTCTTTCTCTACTGTGGTAGGGTGTTGTAAGGAAGGTTGGTGAGAGGAAGGGGTCTCAAGGGGTTGACTCTGCGACCTTGAAGGTTGTTTCGATCGCCATGAATGAAGAGGAACTCTCTGGTATATTCTTCATTGGACCACAGAGGGTCGAAGTATAACTTAAAGGAGTTCTCACTGGTGCTCGCTGCTCTTGCAATATTAGCGGCCGCCGCATCGCTAATATGCACACTTGGAAGAGGAGAAGGTGTCCTCGAGCTGTCGTCTTTTGACATCTGAAAAGAATGTGAAGAATTAAGTGTGTGCCCTTACAGAAAGCAAAAAGGGATAAAGGGAGAAAAGAATAAATAAGCAGAAAGGCTCTATGTGTTCTTACTTCACTCACGATTCGAAAGAAAGGATCGTTATTCAACCTAGACTAAAGGGATCGCTATTTTGCCTAATTTAAAGGATTGATTATTCTAAAGGATCGTTGTCTTGCCTAAACGAGGACGGGATCGCTGGATAAGATTGATGTTATGGGATCGCAGTTAAAAGGGGTCGCATCGCATACAATCAAAACTATCTAATAATGCAATTACAATGAAGAACAACAATATAAATATCAAGAAAGGATGAAGACTTACTTTTTCTTGAGAAAGATTGAAGAAATCGGAAGAACTTGGGGATCGCTGGTGAAGAAGCTTAAAAATTCTCATGTTTGATCCGGGAGCAAACTGACAGCACTTCAATAACGTGTTAATAAGATAAAAAAGGGAACGATAGTGACAGGGGTATATATAGCCCATCAGGAGAGAGAAAGACATGGACAGGTGTCAAGATCTCAACCGTTGAATACACATCTCGAGATACAGCAGCTGTCAAACCTCTTCAAATTCTTGGGGTCGCGACTATTCCAACGGTCATATCTATGTCAACTGCGAGCCATGGCCTCGCATCACACCATCAGTTGATTAATACTTGAGTCCACATCACATCTCTAATGGCAACATGGACTCGGGGGTAGTTGTTATGCCCGAATTTGGCATAATAATTATCATGATTTAATTGGCTGAATTAAAGGTTCATAATCTATGATGGGCCTAGAAGACAACAATTGGGTCATTAAAGCCCACTATTGGAATTAGCCCAACATACCTTGGCTATAATATCTTTATTACAAGGCCACCTCGTTAAAGGCCACCTCGCTACAGGAGCACCTCGCTTGCAAGAGGTCGCTTCACTTTTATCATCAAATCTACCAACTACATTGGGATCGCTATCTCACTCTCTATTAGAAGGCTCATGGCCAGACCCAAGGTTGCATGAGTAGCTGGATGCAAGGGATCGCTTCGCATGGCCTGATCCCTCGAGGTCGCATGTAAGGCTCTTGTTACTTCTCTATTACCCAATCCTATCCGTTCGAGATTATGGGCTTCCACATCTGGGCCATGGATCATGGATAGGGTTGATGACTCACTGCCACGTCAGCCCTAAACGAGTGGGCTTGGACTTTGTCTTATCACTTAAAACCCTAGCCCGCCTAGGTAACTTGTTCTCCAAGAACTACGTCAGGCTTGATCCCTATAAATATGGTACGTAGGCACCTTGATACGGTATGAGAAACAGTTTACCTGAAATCACCTATCAAGCTCGGCCACATTCATACACACAAACCCTAATCCTTATTCTTCTTATAGAAAATATCCGTATTTTGCCCCGTAAATCCAGCAACCTCCACAAATATTGTTATACAAAATTCTCCCTACAACACCTTTTTAACCAAATGTCCACCATGAGGTTATTAATGACTTAGAGCGAAGTCAAGAAATACTTCAAGATACTCTCTAAAGGTCTTGTAATTTGTCAATATACACTACACGAAAATATGCAGGAAGAAGTGTATATATGGTGACAAAATGCAAGAAAGCTTAAGCACAAGTATATAAATGGATAGATGTAACAATAACAACAAAAAATATATACTTTGAAAGCAATATAACTAGCTTATGACTCTTGACCTTACAAAAGTTCAAACTCCTCTAAATAAAGAAAGAACTACAAGAGACATGAGTTAGGATCGAAGCCGAAATCACTACCAAAAAGGGGAGAAATGAGTACCAAATGAATGGTATTCAAGGGGGTTCAAAGCTAACTTAAATACTCAAGAAAGGACATTTATTAGGCTGCAAAAAAATTTTCAAGGGGTTTCCTAGAAGGTGGTGGACGAATGGTGTGAAAATGAGAACGAAATGATGGTGAAAACAAGTTTAAAACACGACCAAAAGATGAAAGCTTGTTTGCTAGATACTATTTGTGGCTTTTGAAATTTGAAATGTAGTGTGAATTTGGGAAGAAAAATTCAGCATTTCTTTAGCTCAAATGGCTTACGAAAAATGAATGGAAATGGGTAAGTATTTTTAGCAGAACTAGGTAAAAAGCAACCAATAACCACACGACACCTAGCATAAACTACTAAAAGGAATAAAGCACATTCCAAGCATGCATATTGCCAAGATACTTTCTAGTTAATAAAAAAGTCAGCATAACAATAATATAATATTCAAGAAGTTTATATGACTAAACTATGTGACAAACCCATGCTCCCAGAGGATTATGGTAAAAAGTTTACCTTGAAATAAGTTGAATCTATTATTTTAAGTGACCAATAAATCAATTACCTATCGATTTTAGGGGTCCCGAAAAAAGTCATCCAAAATTTTTGAAACTTTTTATGAAATTATTTTTGAATATTCTTGTGACATTCCCAAACTTTCAAGTCAAAATAACATGTGTGAAGGTATTTTATTAAAATATATTTCGATAAAATATGCTCAGACGATGAAATAAAATACATTATTTGTTTATCATGACTAAAGTTTCGGCTAAAATTTTGACTTGAAATATATTCAAATATAATATTTCTTAAATAATAATGACTACGAAGTCCTCGAAATATTTATTTTTAAAATTTTATCCATTAAAGTAAAACTGTGATGATTTCTGGGATAAAAAAACTATTTTTATACGTTCAACAAGTCTTTTAATATGGCACTGTATTGAATATTTTTGAGATCAAAACATTTTGAAAAGTATACTATTTTGAATCAAATACTTATTTTTGGTTCGGATTCGGAATAACTCATAACTCAATATTCATGCCAATTTGACTTTGCCTTTCAGAGTATCATGAACGATCTAAATTAGGATATATCATTTTATTGTATTCCTTATTCAAATTAATGATTGATACATGAAAATATTTTGTCAAATATACTCATCATTTGTTTATTTCACGACGAATGATCCTAAGGGATGAATTACTATATTGTCTATTAACTTCCTATATCTAATTTAATTTTTATTTTTCTTATTGACAAAGAACCACAATCTAAAAAAAAAGACTATCTCACTATATATATTTAGTCTTTTCTAAAAGACAATAAAATTACGAAGAACCAACTTATAAACGGATATAATTTATTTTTTTGTAGAAATTTCTTTTTAATCACAAAATAATACTTTGCAATGAACTTTACAAAATCCTTCATAACCACAAAGAAAAGGATTAATAATAGGGGTGATGGTCCAAAATAATCACCTGGGAAACTGGATGGCCCTTTTTACTGACGGGACACGGTACATCGTGTACCGTGATAGGGGGTGTTGCGGAGAAGCGTCCTCCGTAACAGGGTATGATACGGAGCTCCGTCTTCCGTGTTATGCATGATACGGTGGACGGTGTTCCGTGACAGTGCTGCGCACCCACCTGACACGGAAGACCGTGTTCCGTATCTTGCATAACACGGAAGACCGTGTTCCGTATCATGCATAACACGGTGTACCGTATTAGGGTAATACGGAGGCCGAAACTTCGTCTCCCGTCGGTATTTCGGGCCATTTTTTTCAAAATCAGTATTTTGGGCAAAAACTTAGGAAAAATAGGTATTTTGGTAATTTTCTCTAATAATAGTGCACAAAGTAAAGGAATATTCTAAAGTAATAATATAATTAATCTACCCCACAACCAACTATTTAAAAAAAATTCTATCTAACAACTAATTAATAATAAATAGAATTTAATGAGATATTTATTCTAGAATCATCTTTAGGCTGTATATATATCTCACTAAACTCTCTCCCATTCCTCATCAATTGGTTTTCCTTTTGCATTTCAAACTCCCTCAATAATTCTTGTTTGCATTTTTCCCTGTACGTGCTTTGTTTATGAACAATATTAGTAGACATTTATGTAATTGTATAAATTTATTGTATAACAAAATATCAGTATCCTTCTTTTTATTAATAATGTCTTATATTGGTTTTTTTTGTACTGATGTCATTCTATTTTTGCAACTTGTTAGAAACAATGTCAAACAAAATTGCAATGTCCAAAGATGGAGAATCCTCCACAACATGGCCACAATACCCAAATGGGTGTATGGTAATGTTTCTGTAATAACTAAGAAATATGAGTATTTTATTTGTTTAATAAGAGTTACTAATATTCGAAAACAAACTATAATCTGAATACAGTTGCAGTTTCCACAACAACCTGCTCTAGTGTATCATGGGCAGCCGCCACAATTGATGATTTCGTACCAATCCCAGTCCGTGACTGCTGGAGGAGATATATCAACCCAATTGCAGATGCCACCACACATGGTACAAGCACCAGGACCATCACAGTCCATTCCAGCAAATAATGGGAAGAGGAAGGCCGATGAAATTGCTGGTGGGAGTGAAACTAAGAGGGTGAGCTTTTTGGTATTATCTCCTTTAATGTGTTAGATTTTGACAAATATTTTTTTGTGGGGCAGAGGGAATAAACAAATATTTCACTACATACGTAATTTTTATTAGTGACATGACATTGGTTGCAGGGACGCCCCATTTACAAGCCTTGCGAATGGATAGATGCTCTGAGCATGTTCTTACCGTACCCTCCCAAGGTTTGACACATATTGGTAGAAAGATTTAAGTTTAATTTGATAGATGTTTTTGTGCTTTTTTTTTTACTAAACATAAATGCATAAAAATGTAAAATGAAATAAAAATTCTGTGATTATAAATAAATATTGCTAAACAAAAATAAAAGAAAACTAACACATAATTTTTAAAGATGCACTTTTGGTTAAACTTATTTTTTTTGTGCACCATTTGTTTTTATTTGATAATTTTAATTTCCATATTCACACTTACACTTTTATTGCTGCATTGTGTTTCTTTTTGTTTATAATCTTTTTTACAGGCAAATGCAGCTGCAACCCTCAGCGATGTGATTGACTACATTAAGATTACCCGGGAAGAAATCAAACAACTGCAGGAGGTTAATGATAGATAGATACATTTGCTTTAAAGTATTATCCTTGGATTTAAATCTTACATATATGTGATATCACTTGTTAATTAACATGCAGATTCGGTCCCAACAACTGTCTCAGCGGATTCGGTCCCAACAACTGTCTCAGCAGACTGCTGGCACCCAATATCAACTGTCTCAGCAGACTGCTGGTACGCAGTATCAGGCGGCAGTTACTGCACAAGGTAACATTATACCGTTACCAGGCAGTCCGGTTGACGGATTAATTGAGATTCCAAATGAGATGGGGGGAACTAATCATGCTGCACAAGGTAACATTATACCGTTACCAGGCAGTCCGGTTGACGGATTAATTGAGATGCCTAATCCGATGGTGGGAACTAATGATGTCTTACCCGCAACAAGCTTTCCTGTGAACAAAGCTGATGTTGCTGCTGAGAACCAGGCTGCTGATGCTGGTGCAGTGAACCAGGCTGCTGATGCGGCTGCAGTGAACCTGCAGGCTGCTATAGTCAACCAGACTCCTGATCCTGCAGCTGTGGTCACTTACCATCCTTATGAGGATCCTGATGTGCTGGCAACCATGGAAAAAAGTTGGGCATTTGCTGAATTGATGGACCGCCTCTCCTATCCCTGATTGTTATTACCATTGTATTAATGCGATCTCTCCTAAGATATTTTAATTTGTTGCAATGATATTTAAATTTTAGTTTCTAGTCAACTACATGGATGTTTAAAACCCGATCAATTTGTCATTTGTTTTCCAATAAGTTATGGATGTTTGATTTACTTTTTCAATCTTTGTACTAGACATATATCATTCTTTTCTCTTCTCCACTTTTTATTCATTACTTTTATACTATCGTTGAAATTCATGTCTAATATAAAAAACTGAATTATATCAATTATGTATAACTTGTAAAAAACTGAGTCTCCATATTAAAATGAAGGTTTAGTCGGGCAAAGGATCAAGCTTAATGTCATTTATAAAATTAAAATTTAAAACTTTTTGGATTTTGATCAATCCAAATTCAAATTTAAATTCATAAGAGCATGTCCAATGGTGTGCTATTTCTTGTGCTATAGCTATATTATAGCACAAAAAGTAAAAAACACCATTCCAATGATTTGCTAAATTTTGTACTAAAATAGCACAATGCTATAGTTTGTACTATATTTAACACAAAATATAGATGGAGCTATATTTGCCACATCATCAAAAAGTGAAAAAATGGAGGGAAATGGTAGATGAGATACATCAATTTTGTACCTATATTCAAAATAGTGGGGTACTTGAAGAGTTATTTAAATTTAGAACAAGATTTAGCACAAACCATTGGAGACATGATACTATTTAAGTTCCACCTATTTTAACACAACCATTAGACTTGCTCTAACGCAATATTGAATTCGAATTCATTAAGTCTATTTTAGATATCCAAAAATTGAAAAGAAAAAAAAAACAATATTATCAAGTTCAAAATCATCACCACACACTGATAAAATTAAATACATTAATACACTAATTAAACTACAAATGATTATTAGGCACCTATAAATTATTGAATATTTAAGATTAGATATCATCCCAATATTAATAAATGATTAATAATCGATTAAATAATTCTACATTCATCCCATTATACATGTTTTTTGACTTTTTGCAATTGAGTTTAAAAAACATACTTACGTTTAATAGTTTAATTTAAAATTTTCTTTTTCTTGAATAAAAATATAAATCATAGACTTTTATTCAAAAAATAAAATTTAAAACATAATTAGTGAAAATATCTTTTTTATGCACCTTGCAAAATATCAAATGCACCTGTAAATTGAATAAGGAAGTCCTTCAAATTTTGATGAAAGTCTTTGTACAAGTAAATATTTTCGTTCCACTCAAACTACTTTGTCAGATTATTCTTCATCAAATTCAACTTTGGAGTATATCAGATGCCTATTAACCAGTGGGTTATAATAAAATATTATAACTATAAATTCTTTGTCTTGTATTTAAGATATTACATGTAATCAATATGATTATCTACAATACAAGTATAACTTTAACACAATTTTAATTTCAAATTACACAATATTTAAAATCAATTCCAATCCCGTAACACTAAACTTTATCCAAAAGAGAATTTTTGTTTCAAAAAGATATTCTTCCATCTCATAATGCAAGTTTGTTTTGAAAAATTATGCATATTAAGAAAATGTTAGTGATGTGATATATTTCTTTTTATACCATTACAAATGTATTGATTTTTAAGAACATAAGTTATTTTATAGTATTGGTCATTTATACAATTTTCAAAATGGGTAATTTAGGACACAAATTTACATTGAAAATTGGAAATAGGCATGTACATTAAAACATCTTTAAATTAATACTCGGTAAATTAATAATCTCATTAAGTTAATAATTTCTTCATGTCCCAAATTGGCCCAGTTAAAAAAATAATCAATTTCGATAAGATAAGATAATAAGATAATAATTTTTTTTTGAAAAACTATATAAATATATGGTATCAATAATATTATAAATTAATAATTCCTTTATAATCATAAAAATATATGTATTACCCTTTTGGAAAATGTGATTGTAGGGTTCTTAAAATTTGAATTGAAACTCATTTTTCACTTTGTTGCATACTTTTGAATGTGCTGTTTTCGTAAAGAATTAAAAAGTTATTAATCAAGATGTGAAAAAGGTTCAAAAAATGTAAATACTTATTAAATATACATGAATATTTGCTTTGAATCTGGCAAATACTTATTAAATTTGTAAACAATATATATTGAATTAATTGAATTAATTATAAATGGGGAACTTAGATGCATCTTAGGTATCATCCCTAAGATCCTTATATAAATTTTTACTTAATCAATTAAAAAATTTCCCTTGAGGGGCCTACTTCTGCATAATCAAAACTACATCGTTTTATTTAAAAATATATAAGTATTTCACGAAAGTTACCTCAGATGTATCTCATGTTCCTTTTTCTCAAAACATAAATTGTACAATTCATTGGAAATTAATTTTCTTTAATGTCAAAAATTCTCTATAAATTAATAATTATTAATTTATCAATTAATTAATACCTCTCTTAATTAATAGAATTCTTAGGTTTCACTATATTAATTTATAGGAAAACAATTCTCTCAAATGAGACTATTAATATGGGACAAAAGGAGTATGTTTTTCTAATATTTACAAAAGCAAGTATTTAATTGGGATAAAATAAGATATTAATGGAACATATAGGCTATAAATTTGTTTTTACTAACAAAGAAAAAGGCATTCTGAGAACCCCCTTCTAACAGCAGATGTAACTATTATAGTGTTGGGTTGAAATGAGTTTTACACTATAATTAGCCCTAGTATAATGTTATAGTGGTTATCGTGTAAAATATAAATCGGTTGGGTGCAGCTTCAAATCCTTCCTTATGGGCCATGCACACTCCTTTCTCATTCATATTTTGGAAAAAAAAGTATTGTTTTAGGAGGCTTTAAACATGTTTTGTCTTTTTAAGTACCTGCTTATATGCAAACTGAGCTAGGGAGCTTTTTATACGCACTGCACTGCAAGATGTCATAAGTAGGGTTAACAATGCCCGGTTGTAGTGGTTATTGTCAGATATAAATCGGCTGGGTGCAGTCTTAAATCCTGTTTTTATCACATATTCTGCTTAATTTCAGGAAAGATGTACTGATTTCAGGAAGTTTTGAAATGTGTATCTTCTAAACTGCCTGCTTCTAAGATGCAAATTGAGCTAGGGAACTTGTAACCCAAGCTGCAACATACTACCGCACCATACTATAATATGTAATGTTAGTGGCTGACTGAAAAGATAAAACTTTGGGGGGTTGGAATATTGTTAACTGAAGCCTGGCTTGTACTAGTTATATATTTTGTAAAGTACAATCAGCTGGGTGCAGTTTTAAATCCTTCCTCTAAGTTGCAGGTTTAAATCCTGCCCTACCACATTTTTTCATTTAGCATTCAGTAGAAGTATTGATTTTAGGAGGCATATGTTGATGTTCTTAGAGGTGATATTACTTTCCATTTTGTTAACTTCCGCATCTTAGTGAATTTATACTCCAACTACTCGAGTTAAAGGGCATTAACTCTAATTGTACAGTACCAGAGGGAGTTCCTACTTTTTTATTCTTGATTGGCACTAATTTCCCCATAATATAGGTTGCCTTTGGGTATAAAAATTTGAGAATTTACCAAAAGTATTAAGTTTAAAGTTTCTCTTTGCAAAAATACTTGCATATTTACTATCTTAATTGCAAAAATACTATCTTTCCTATTTCAATCCAATTTTAAATTATTTTTTTAAAAAAAACTTTTTTTAAAAAATAATTCGGATGATGGCAGTGCCACGTTTTGCTTGCTAGTTGTATGTGGTTGCATTCAGTTGCATGTGATTGCATTCAATTGATTCTATTACGCCAGGGCGCAGCACCCACACATCAGTTGCAACTTACAATTTTCAATTGCATTTAGTTGCATATGAGGTTGCATTCAATTGCATGTGGTTGCATTCAGCTGCATAAAAAATTTCCATTTTTCAGTTGTCATTTTCAACCAGTTTTTTGAGGTTGCATATGAGGTCATTTGCATTTGCATTTACAGTTTTCATTTGCATTTAGTTGCATATGACGTTGCATCCAGTTGCATATGAGATTGCATTTAGTTTTTCGACTGGTCGAAAATAAAAACTGAAAACTGGAAGTTGTAACTTATAGTTTTCATTTGCATTTAGTTGTATATGAGATTGCATCCAGTTGCATATGCAACCAAATGTAACAAACTTTATACACAATTGAAATTTGAGTTATCATATGCGGCTGCGCCGCCCTTCTGTACAAATTCAAAATCACTTTCGACGAAATTCGGTCAAATTTATAAATGTGACCGATATTCCGTAAAATATATTATTTCAAAACTTTTGTAAATGTTTTTAAATATTTAAATGTGTGTACACATCATGAAAAATATATATAAATAGAAGGATAACATTATTCATATGTATAAATTTTGTTTGTGTGTAAAAAATATGATAGGAGAAAGTTGAATTTTTATTTAGTAAATAGTCTAAATAAATTAAATAAGTATCTAATTAGTTTGAAAAAATACAAAGAAATTATGAGGATATTGGAAATACATATTGTATATAATCTATTTTTTAAAAAAAATCAAAAAAAAATTCTTAAATTGTTATAAGAACGAGATAGTGTGATAAAATATGGGGTGTAGGGTTTACATTTAAGGTATGGATTAGGGTTAAAACTTTTAATTTATTTAAAATATGCTTTAACTAATCCAACCTTACGAATGTCGAGTTTTTTATAATTACAATGCAAATGCAGAAAATTAATTCATTTAAATATTTATTTCTAAGAAATTATAACAATATTTTATATTTTTTTTACAATAATTTCGACCAAGAATCCTAATTGGTCGAATTTTGTAATCAGTTCAACCATTAGGAGTCATATTTAGATGTGTACTAAAATTGATTGCTTTTGGCTGCATTTAGTATTGGACCATAATTAGTCATAATTAGGCGCGGACTAAATTCGACTGAGAAAGGTCGAATTTATGTATGTGACTGGTTTTGTTCAAATTTAGCCGTGCTCTTTTGTCGACGAAATTCGGTCGAATTTGCCGATGCTCATTTTGGCAACCCTACTGCTTCTTTCAGTTAAGTAGCCGCTCGATCATTTATATATACATCAATTTTTTTCCCCTTTCCCCATTTCTTTCCTCTTCTTTCACCATTTTTTCCTAATTCTTTCACCACATTTTCTTCGTGCAATCATCCTAAATTATCAAGTAAGTGTAATATTTAGCTCTTAATAATGTCAATATGATTATTTTTGTAAGTAATTATGATGATTTTATATGTGTTCATGTATGAATGAATTTAAGTAGCTTAAATTTCTTGGTAAAAATAATATGATTATTGTTTGTTTACATTTGTGTTGGCCACAATAGCATGAAAATGAGTGAATCATGTTGATTAAATTTACGATATTATTTGTTGTTAACAATTATATTGCCAATTAACTTTTATTTATTTAAAATTGCATTTGCCTTATATCAATGTATGCACATTTGTAGATGGCATCCGATCATAGTTGTATTGGTCGTAATCGGTATAATGAGACAAAATACTTAACAAAAGAATATAAAATTGGTGTGGATAGTTTCATTAAATTTTCTATAGATCATCTTGAAGAAGAAGAAGACAACGGGCTTATAAGATGTCATTCTAGTGAATGTAGAAGTGCACACTACAAAAATCCTAGTACTAGATGAGATTGTCATGTAGAGGAAGATGTGTCGCACATTAAAGTTGGAACGAGTTCTATTAATACTAACTACAGAGATGACGATATGTATGATGCACATGATGATGATATGTGATTTTGATGATCGTGAGGATTTGGAGGAAGAATCGAACGGAACAACCAAAAATTTTACAGGATGGTGAAGACGGCTTCTGAACCAATTTATTCAAACAATACCAATTTTACAACATTTGAGTTTGTAAGAGCAAGTCCAATGCATAGCTATATTTAGTCTTATAGCTATAATATAGAACCAAAATCATACAATTCAACTCCAATGCATAGCTATTCTTAGATGGATAAATGCATAAATGGATACTTTGTCCTATACTTAGGACCAAAGACGACTATAGTCATCCTTGTCACATCTTTGTCACATCATGAAATAAATAATAATGTAGTATAAGAAGGTCCACTTTAAAAAAAAGTGAATGAGTTGGACAAAATGTTGAGTATATATGAAATTATTTGGTTATAAAATACAACTAGCATTGGTTCCAAATTGTATTTTAAGGCCAAAAACTACTTTTTGATCTTAAATTATAGCAATGGCTTTAGCCATTTTGGCTTTAGCATTTAACATGCTCTAATGGAGTTGCTTGAGTGGAAAAACAAGCATAATTGTAGTAACAATGGCTTTGATGAGCTGCTTCAACTCATTGGATTAGTACTGTCCGATGATTATAAATTGCCCGGGAAGTACTCCACTACACGAAAGATGATTAAAGGGTTGAATATGGAGTACGAAAAGATTGATGCTTACGAGAATGACTGCATGCTATTTTACAAGGAAAATAGCAACAAGACACATTGTGATATATGCGGAAAAGACAGATACAAAGTGCAAAAAGATCCTAAAAAATAGAAGATCCCGCGAAAGATTTTGCGATACTTTCCTATTGCTATGAGATTGTAACGTTTATTCATGACAGAGAAGGATGAAAAGTGTAAGAGATGGCACCATGATAGAGTGGCTTTTGAAGTTAATTAAGTCATGATAAGTGGATTTATATCCACTTGGAACATTCTAAATCGGCTTAAATTGATTGTCTTGGGCTCAAGTTTCTTGTAGTTTTGATGTGTTTTGTTTAGTTGTGCAGATTTACAAGGATGTTGATTTTGGTGGATGTTTTTGTCATTTTTGGAGATTTAATTTATTAAAATTCGGATTTATTGGGCTGCACGCGTGAGATTCACTGTTTGGGCCATATCTTGAGTTCTATAAGTCTGTTTTCAGCCCGTAAGCAGTCCACGCGAAGATAACGAGATTCTCTATCATTCTAAGGTGGTTCGGAAGCCCAATTACGTCTGGAACGGCTCTGAAAAACAGAAGAAAAGTCAGCTACGAATTTCCTTAAGAAAACAGAATCAGTTTAGGAAACGTATTTTGCAGAAATTCTATTATAATTCTGTTTTGGTATTTTCTTGCTGGGCAAGACTTTTAGAGCCTATTTAAACACATCCTACCATTGTAATAGATATACACAGATTATCATAGTTTTATTATTTGTAACCAGCTTAGATCTGCAAGGGAGAAAAGGAGAGAAGGGTTCAACGCTCGTGACAAGCAACGGATCTAGATCTACTTCATCCTTTGTTCTAGATTTGTTTTCTCAAACTTTAGTTTTATTAATATTATTGCTTCTTTTATTCATATCTTGTTTATTATCATGTTTTCATCTAATCCCATGGTGACGAAAGGTTTAATTATGAACTAATCGTTGTCATGGGATCCTAGTGGATTTATCTATGTAGCTTAGTAGTTTGCATGCCTTAAAGATTTATGTGTGGTGAATACTGATATCCTCGTATGGTTAATCTTAATGCTTTTGGATGCGTAGCTAACATCTAAATTGAATTGTTAATCTCTTGCGAAGCGAGAGTGGATCTTGAGATTTAGAACTTGCCATGCTAGCATAGGTTCATAATTGTTATCAATATGATTGTGGTGTGAGATGAAAATACTTATACTGCCCTATGTGATCTAAGTGGATAACTTGTGCTTCAACCTCTATGTTTTCAAATTCTATAGAGATATAGGGTCTAAACATAATAGGTGCCTATTCATCTTCTATCTCTTTTGTGGATGTATGTGTAGATTGGTACTAGTATACCGAGAGGTAACTTTTACTCTTTTCGTGTTATCCGATCAGATATCATAACCATCGCATGTTTTAATTAAAGGCTGCAACTCTAAGTGAAGTAGATGATGAAACTAGGGTTCCATGTTTTAATTCTCATAAGTAACTCGATTTCTATTCTTATTAGTTAATTTAATTCTTAGTTTTATAATTTTGCGTCTTAGTTTAATTTAGTAGTTAGTAAAAATACAATTTGTTATTTGTCTTAGCAGTGGATTAAAACCATACATTGTTGCATAGGCATATTTACTGAATTAAACACCATTCTAGATCTCTGTGGGAACGAACTTGATTTTAATCATATATTACTTGTGACAACGTGCGCTTGCGTGAATTTTGCATAACAAGTTTTTGGCGCCGCTGCCGGGGATCATCGGTGTTTTTATTTTAGTTTATGTGCTTGTCATCAGTGGTCGTTAGCGTTCACTGACTCGGATTCTTATTTAGTTTGTTTGTTTCGTGGTGTTTGCAGGTACTTAGGTTTGTATGCAAACACGTTTGCAAGCTCGTTTAGAGAATAAGGAAGAGGAAACTGAGACTACTGTAGAGATGGGTGACGCAGCAGCAGCAGCTAAGGCTTTGAGGGAGTATTCTCAGCCGAAACTCAATGATATCCAGTCCAGCATTATTAGGCCAGCTATTGCAGCGAACAATTTTGAGATCAAGTCGGGCACAATTCAGATGGTGCAGAATTCAGTCCAGTTTGGGGGTGCTTCTACGGAGGATGCCAACATGCATGTTAGGGACTTTATCGAAATCTGCGACACTTTCAAGTGTAATGGTGTGACGGATGATGCTATTAGGTTGAGGCTTTTCCCATTCTCTCTGAGGGATAAGGCAAAGAGCTGGCTACATTCTTTGCCACCTGGTTCCATTACTACATGGGAAGATCTTGCTCAGAAGTTTCTTACTAAATTCTTCCCTATGGCGAAAACTGCAGCATTAAGGAACCAGTTGACTCAATTCCAACAGCAATCTGGCGAGACCTTGTGTGAGGCTTGGGAACGCTACAAGGAGATGCTACGCAAGTGTCCTCATCATGGCATGCCTGATTGGATGCTTATTAATGGGTTCTACAATGGATTGGGAGCACAGTCTAGGCCTTTGCTAGATGCAGCATCAGGTGGAGCTCTGTGGGCGAAGAGCTATGATGAAGCTTATGATCTTATAGAGATGATGGCTGCTAATGAATATCAGAATCCAACCCAGAGGCTTTCTCAGGGCAAGGTAGCAGGAATTTTTGAAGTAGATACAGCTGCAATGATTACGGCTCAGTTGAAATCTCTTGCTATGAAGGTGGATTCTCTTGCTAATTATGGAGTTCAGCAGGTGGCTAGTGTTTGTGAGTTATGTGCGGGCGCACATGAGACGAATCAGTGTGCTATTTCTCCTGAATCAGTACAGTTCGTGAGTAATTTCCAGAGACCTGCTGCACCAGTTCCAGCCACCTATCATCCTAATAATCGGAATCATCCCAATTTCAGCTGGAGCAACAATCAAAATACTCAACAGTCTTATCAGCAAGCGAAGCCGTACAATCAAGGCTATCAACAGTCTTATGCTCCAAGGACACCATATCAACCTCCTGGATTTCAGCAGCAACAACCCCAGGCTCATGCAGGGCAATCTTCTAATGAAAAATCTGATGAGATGTGGATAGTGGTAAAGAACCTACAAGCTGGTCAGAAGCTTTTGGAAACCCAGTTGGGGCAGATTACAAGTGCCTTGGTAAATATGCAACAAGGAACTCTTCCAAGTGATACAATGGTTAATCCAGGCAGGAGGGATAATAAAGAACAGGTGAATGCAGTTACTTTGAGATCTGGAAAAGTCACGAGTGATCCTAAATCAGCAACTGAAGAAGATGAAGATGTTCAGAATCAGCAGGTTGAGAAATCTGTAGTGCCAGAAATTGAGAAATCTGATTTAGTGGCTGATCAGCTAGATGGTGAGAAGAGCAAGAAACCTGTTGAAAAGTTTACTCCGGAGCAATCTTCAATGAATAATCAGATCTATCCTCCTCCTCCATATCCTGGACGTTTGAAGAAAAGTCAAGAAAAACAGTTTCAGAAATTTATGGATGTCTTCAAGAAACTGTCCATTAACATTCCTTTTGTTGAAGCATTGGAGCAGATGCCAAGATATGCTAAGTTCATGAAGGATATTTTGTCAAGGAAGAGAAGGTTGGACGATTTTGAAACAGTGGCATTGACGGAGGAGTGTAGTGCCGTTCTGCAGCAGAAGTTGCCTCCTAAACTTAAGGATCCAGGAAGTTTCACTATTCCATGCACTATTGGCAACGTTTCTTTCAACAAGTGTTTATGTGATTTGGGAGCTAGTATTAATCTCATGCCCTTGTCTGTTTTCAAGCAACTTGGTCTACCGGAGCCAAAGCCAACTAACATCTCTTTGCAGTTGGCTGATCGATCTATCACGTATCCGAGGGGCATAGTGGAGGATGTTTTGGTGAAAGTTGATAAACTCATATTTCCAGCTGATTTTGTTATCTTGGATTTCGAAGAAGATAAGAAGATTCTCATAATCTTGGGAAGACCGTTCTTGGCTACAGGAAAGACTTTGATTAATGTGTAAAAAGGAGAGCTTACAATGAGGGTGCAAGATCAGAGTGTCACCTTTAATGTGTTCAAGGCCATGAAATTTCCAACAGAGGATGAAGAATGTTGCAGTGTGGATATAGTTGATACGGGTCAGAGACAGAAGTTTGATCAGTTGCTGAGCGAGAAATCGGACAGTTCTTCGGTTCGTGATCTTTCGAGTGTAAAGCTTGGAAAACTTCCACCACATTTGAGGTATGTCCTTTTGAATAATGAGCTAGTGATTTTTGAAGAAGGTCATGATAACGTGTTGCGAAGGTGGAAAACAGATGTTAAGGAAGAAGAAATTTTTGTTCAACCGGTTGAGTCGGAGAAGCACTTTAGAGGTGTGAAGAAGAAAAAGAAAAAGATTTGGCCGTTGGGTAGTAAAATTAGGTTGAAGTCTGATGAAAGAAATTTGTGGAAAGCAAGCAATCAAGATGTCAAAGTTCGTATGAGTGGTTTGTCTGTTGAAGATGGTTCAGTTATTCTTTTGAAACCGCCTTGATTTGAGGAAGTAACGTCAAGCTATTGACGTTAAAGAAGCGCTTCGTGGGAGGCAACCCATGCATTAGTGTAGGAAAAAAAAAAATTTTGAGTGTTGTGTGAAAAAAAAAAAAAAATAAAAAAAATCAGAAAAATCGAATTTTTTGGTGTGTCACGCAGGAGCAACCTGCGTTACAGGGCAAATTGCGCCCCTGTTGCGCAACTTGCGCCTGCGCAACTGGAATAGAGGCAAGCTGCCCCCTTGAGGTGCAGGTTGCAGTACCGTTACTGGAATTGAGGCAGTTTGCCTCAACTTGCGCAGCTTGCGCGTGGCTTCAGCAGTTTTCCAGTTTTTTCCGTGAGCTGTTGTGTTTGTATATATAAAAAAAAAAAACTTTTTCAACCCCCAATTCTTTTTATACCCCTATTCTCCCTAATTCTTTTCCTATTTCAATTCCAAAACCTCCCATCTTTTCTCCAAAATTCTAAACCAATTTCTTTTCTAATTCTAATTTTATTATTATTATTATTATTATTATTATTATTATTATTATTATTATTATTATTATAGTTATTATTTATTATTATTATTATTATTATTTTCTTTATTATTATCTTTATTATTATTATTAGTATTTATTATTCTTATTATTATTATTATTATTATTATTATTTTTATATACCCACCTATACATACAAATCCAATTCCTCTTCTATTTTTTTTTTATATATATCTAATAAATTCAATTCTAAAGAGGAATTAATTGCAAGTTCACCTCTTTGATTCGTATTGGGTAAATCTTTTTCTCTAATCTTATTTTTATTACGAATTTGTGTTCTTGTCAATTGTGGGTTTTGTAGTATTCAGGCAAGGTGGCCAGTCTATGGAGCTCGTGCGCAATATCCTCCACCAGATTCATCCGAGGAGGGTGACTGCTTCGGTATTCAGGTATGTTTTCTGCTATCCTTTGTATTTACTTCCATTCAATGAGGGCATTGAATATTTTAAGTTTGGGGGTAATTTGGGGGATTAGTAGTTGTATATATATTGTTGTATTTTGTGTTCATATAGGATATCATGTTTGCATAGTAGTGATAATTCATGCATGATTGTTATGTTCGTATTATCTACGTGTGTTCATATAGGACATTTTGTTTTATTTTCGTATACCATGTGAGTTTTCATTTAGTTGCATTTTCATGGCATGCATATTTCATGATCCCTTAGGACGAGCTGATTCTGATTGATAGGTGGATGTTGATTTGGGTGTGATGATGATGAGTAGAGGGCTGATTTATAGTTTCTATGAAATTGACTTGCATGTTACGGGAACAAAATTTATTACACAGTCTCATTGGGATGCTTTTGGGCTAGGTTAGGGTTATGCCTGTGGGATGTTTTGAGATTTAATCGCTTGTTTATATTTAGAATTTTCGTTATTCCCTTTATAGCGTAGGAACATTAAAGTCTAAGTTTGGGGGAAACCAGGAATTTTCATGCTAGTTGTTCATAATTGTTAATAATGGCTAGGTGTCAAATGGCTAGTAGCCGGCTCATATTTATATGAGTAGTCTAGGGTTGGAAATGAGAAAGGCTCATTCCAGATTGCAGAAAGAAAAAAAAAAAAAAAAGAGTCAATAAGTTATTTGTTCATATGCAAAATTAACCAGAGTGAGCTCTTTAATACTCGAGTAATTAAGTCTGAGGGGACTTAGTCCTAGTAACCTAAAGCCCTTGTGGTTTGGGATTGCTGACCTAACACTCGCTACATGGGTATTATTGTATAAGCCTTTTGGGGTCTCATTCATTGCACGGTTAAATAAGCATGCGTATTGTATATTCTATTATGTGTCATAGTAATAAAGCATGAGTTTCTGTCTACCTTGGATAAGGGGGAGGTGTTCCTAGGTTATGGAGTGTCTACAGTCTATTCTGATTATAAACCTGTGATTGTCTTGACGGAAAGCATGTATGATTTTTGACCTAGTTTTGGGAGTATTTCTGATGAGCATCGCACACACGCACGTTTCTGTTCATGTATTTGTTAGTATACGGGGATTTAGTCGAGCTCTGCTTGGATTTGTTACATTCTTTGAGATATTTGTTTGTTAGTTGGTTTTGGTGAGTTTGAAGGGGATCTTGCATTTTCATAGTAGTTGCATTCATGCATTGCATTGCATTAGGATAAATGGATTTTGTGGGTACATTCGCTATAGGCCTTCACGAGACCTTACTCGTCCACTAGGGCTGCCTAGGGGTTTAAAGGGCTTGTTGCATATGCCAAATGCAACCGTGATCACCTACGGAAGTGGTACTAGTTAGTTAGTTAGTTATAATTGTTTATGCTTGAGGACAAGCATCGGTTTAAGTTTGGGGGTGTGATAAGTGGATTTATATCCACTTGGAACATTCTAAATCGGCTTAAATTGATTGTCTTGGGCTCAAGTTTCTTGTAGTTTTGATGTGTTTTGTTTAGTTGTGCAGATTTACAAGGATGTTGATTTTGGTGGATGTTTTTGTCGTTTTTGGAGATTTAATTTATTAAAATTCGGATTTATTGGGCTGCACGCGTGAGATTCACTGTTTGGGCCATATCTTGAGTTCTATAAGTCTGTTTTCAGCCCGTAAGCAGTCCACGCGAAGATAACGAGATTCTCTATCATTCTAAGGTGGTTCAGAAGCCCAATTACGTCTGGAACGGCTCTGAAAAACAGAAGAAAAGTCAGCTACGAATTTCCTTAAGAAAACAGAATCAGTTTAGGAAACGTATTTTGCAGAAATTCTATTATAATTCTGTTTTGGTATTTTCTTGCTGGGCAAGACTTTTAGAGCCTATTTAAACACATCCTACCATTGTAATAGATATACACAGATTATCATAGTTTTATTATTTGTAACCAGCTTAGATCTGCAAGGGAGAAAAGGAGAGAAGGGTTCAACGCTCGTGACAAGCAACGGATCTAGATCTACTTCATCCTTTGTTCTAGATTTGTTTTCTCAAACTTTAGTTTTATTAATATTATTGCTTCTTTTATTCATATCTTGTTTATTATCATGTTTTCATCTAATCCCATGGTGACGAAAGGTTTAATTATGAACTAATCGTTGTCATGGGATCCTAGTGGATTTATCTATGTAGCTTAGTAGTTTGCATGCCTTAAAGATTTATGTGTGGTGAATACTGATATCCTCGTATGGTTAATCTTAATGCTTTTGGATGCGTAGCTAACATCTAAATTGAATTGTTGATCTCTTGCGAAGCGAGAGTGGATCTTGAGATTTAGAACTTGCCATGCTAGCATAGGTTCATAATTGTTATCAATATGATTGTGGTGTGAGATGAAAATACTTATACTGCCCTATGTGATCTAAGTGGATAACTTGTGCTTCAACCTCTATGTTTTCAAATTCTATAGAGATATAGGGTCTAAACATAATAGGTGCCTATTCATCTTCTATCTCTTTTGTGGATGTATGTGTAGATTGGTACTAGTATACCGAGAGGTAACTTTTACTCTTTTCGTGTTATCCGATCAGATATCATAACCATCGCATGTTTTAATTAAAGGCTGCAACTCTAAGTGAAGTAGATGATGAAACTAGGGTTCCATGTTTTAATTCTCATAAGTAACTCGATTTCTATTCTTATTAGTTAATTTAATTCTTAGTTTTATAATTTTGCGTCTTAGTTTAATTTAGTAGTTAGTAAAAATACAATTTGTTATTTGTCTTAGCAGTGGATTAAAACCATACATTGTTGCATAGGCATATTTACTGAATTAAACACCATTCTAGATCTCTGTGGGAACGAACTTGATTTTAATCATATATTACTTGTGACAACGTGCGCTTGCGTGAATTTTGCATAACAAGTCACCCGGCAGATGGAGATGAATGGAAACAATTTGATCGTAGATTTCCAAATTTTTTAAAGGAGATTCGGAATGTAGGACTCAGACTCTCTACTGATGGATTCAACCCCTTTCGCGATACACATTCTAGGGATTATACTATATGGCCTTGTGGTGGTTTTTTGTACAACCTTCCCTCATCTATATGTACTAAGACTCCATACATGTTCATGGCCCTTCTTATTCCCTGGCCGACAATTATATTTATATGATGATGCAACGATCTTAGATGAGGTACGGTAAATTGTCATTTCCCTCCCTCCGCATGAGGTGAAACGTTCCGTTTTGGATGAGGAAATCTGTAACTTAGTTATTGCCACATATCCAAATCCGAATTAGCAGTCGTAGCAAGTTCATTATATACGGACATCAAATGGTTTTCTTCGACAAGTCTTGAAGGATACCAATAAATACATTATTGAGGTATGATTCTTTTTGTTTACTTTTTTGCTTTATATGCATGCTTTCTGATTAGGGCACAGTATTTACAAATGTGTAACTAAATAAGATGTTTCATATTTCTTCCAGTTTCCTTTTTCAATTTTATATATATTGCTAAATAATGTGTTGAAGGTAAATTGTATGTATTTTTCTCCATCAGTAATTTTTATATTTTTTATTTGTAACCTTTACATTTATTTTTTGTCCATCATAAGAATTTGATATGTGATCTTGTTTATTAATCCGTGTGTTAGTGCTCTTGTGTAAATTCCCTGGAAATTAGCAAAATTTAATTATGTATTCAATTTCATCCTAGAAATAATAGTAATTTTGGATGTAACAAAAAATTAGGTTTAGCGTAGTTAATTTAAAATCTTGTCAGGATTGTTGTGGAATAAAAACTAGGTTTAAATTATTACGGCTAGGGTTTGTGTATTTAATGCTAGGGTTCGTGAGCTTCGTGCTTTAATGGCTGCTTCTGCGTTCGAGACTTAAACGGTCCTCACAGAATGCCTACGTATCTCTGTAATTAGAGAATCAAGCCAATAAAACGTAGTTCTGAGTTGAAGGGTCTGACCCTTTATATAGGCTGAGAAGCCTCAGAATTAAGGTAGGGTTAGGAGACTTGGTGGGCAAGTCATCCTTGAGGAAGGTTCTAGACTCCTTCCTTGTAGGAGTCAGTTTCCTTGAATGATTGCGTGGCTTGGAGGCTACTTTTCGTAGGAATAACGTCCTTATCTGACTTGTATCTCCCAGCTGTTAATTACCCTAAATATTAATTACGAAATTAATATTATAATTGGAGTTTTGGGCCCACCTGGTGGGCTCCACGTTTGGACCATTCTAGGTCTAATTAATGCCACATTAAATGTGTCCTTAGGGCTTACTTTTAGCCCATATCATTTGCCCCCCAACTTCTAGGAAAACTGATCAGGTTTTCCTTTGAAGTTATAAAGGTTTATGTACACTAGTGTTTCACGTGTATCGTCTTGAATGTAAAGTGTGGAGCGACCTACACATTTACGACGATTTGCCTTATTCGAGGTTTAAGCAATTTTTTTTTTTGAATAACTTTTGTTATTGAAATTTGCCCATTTACTTTAAGGAATATAATTCCTCATATTTTTTCATATTTCTCCTAAATTTTTAGGATTTTTCTGGTACTCACGGGTATTTTTCTTTATTTTTGACATATCAATCAAAAATATTAAATTGTGCTTCATGCATAAAAAATTATTTTTTCTACTTTTCTGGAATTTTTGGAAATTAATTCTGTCTTTTTTTCAGCTCATTTTCGAGCTCAGAATTCGAGCTCAAAGTGTCCCAGGTCGTGGGCTTCGAGCTCGTTTTTCAGTTGAGTTTCGACCAGGAGCCTACGACCTCAACACAATGTAGTTTCGACCTCGAATAAGTCCCAGGTCGAGAGGACTTCCCATGCTTCTTAGTTCATTTTCGACCTCGAATTAACGATCTCAATAAGAGAGAAAACGACCTCAAAAGGGGTCCCAGGTCGTGTGGTATTTCTTGAATTTCCAGTATAAATTCGACCTCAAACCTACGACTTCAACCCATGTTATAACGACCTCATATTTATGAGCTCGAATGACGTTTTAAACGATCTCAAATTTAGTCCTAGATCGTTAGGATTTTCCAAATTTTCAAGTTTATTTTCGAGCTCAGAATTTTGATCTTAATTCCAGAGAATTTCGACCTCAAAATGGGTTTCAAGTCGTATAGATTTTTGGTGACTTTCTATTCTTTTTCGACCTCAAACTTACGAGCTAGTACCAGTTTATTTTCGACCTTGAATTAGGTTTCTTCTTGACTTTCCAGGTCGTTTGATCGAGCTCGGAATAGTATTGTCAAATGAGGTCG
This sequence comes from Kitagawia praeruptora, assembly GCA_037693485.1. NCBI lineage: Eukaryota > Viridiplantae > Streptophyta > Magnoliopsida > Apiales > Apiaceae > Kitagawia > Kitagawia praeruptora. The sequence goes on along the minus strand of CM075346.1, from coordinate 105,350,239 downwards.
TTGGTCACGACCTCAGACAATTTTTGTTTGGGACGCTAGTTTTGCTTTTGGGCCTTAATTCTGGGCCTCTCCTTGTGGGCTCTTTATGGACTTTAACTTGGGTTTCAATTTTTTGGTCAATATGACCTTAAGTTAAAACCTTAGTTAGGTTTATTAATATGGGTTGGGCCATGACAGGCCTTTAATTGTTTTTACTAAATTTGGGCCTGAACAAGCCTAGTGTTGTTGGGCCTTTTAAAGTCCGCTTTGTGTTGACAGCCCATAAGAGTTTCCAATAGGCTATAGCCGGTTGATATTCTCCCTAACCGGTTGAAATGCCCTATTTCTGCCTTTATAAAGGCCAAGACTTTCATTTCCATTTCATCACAAAAGTTTCTAAAAATTTTCTCCTCTAAAAGTTCTCTCTAGAGCCTCAAAAGTTCTTTAAGAAATTTCCTTTGAAGAATCTGAGTTTGATCCTCATTCGTTCAAGTTTTCTGGTGATTTCTCTTAAAATCTTTGAAGATTTGAAGATTGCTCAAGGATTTCTGGAATTTTTCCATAAACTTTCCAGTTGCTGTTGAAGATTTGAAGAACACTAGAGGTATTTTCCAGAATTTCTAGTTTTTTAGCTTGAAGATTGCCTTTTTTCTGGGTTTTCCCTTCAATTCCTTTGAAGATTTGAAGATTGTTCTAACAACTTCTTCGTTTCTTGCAGATTTTCGTTGATCATCATAACTTTTCTTTGAAGATTTGAAGAAATGGCTGAAGATCGTGCTTCTCAACGTTTCCAGAAACTGCAAGTGGCCTCAAAAAGAGGTATCACCATTCGTTCTTCCTCCATGAGTTTACAGGATATGATTTTAAATCGTAAAGAAGATTTTCCATCCCTGTCACACCTTGATTCCTATAATCATAGCAACATTTTCCATGACATAGAAAAAATCACTGACTATAATAGAATGTATAAAATAGAATATCCCTATAGGCTTATCCCAGCTGAACCTGGGGATCGATCTTGCCATTGGCGCCCCAATGCACTCTGTATTTATAGGGGTGCCATTGTTGCAGGGGTTCGATTCCCTTTTCATGAGTTTATCCCTAGGCTTTTAGCAGATGTAGGAGTTAACCCTTGTCAACTTCCTCCCAATTCTTGGAGGGTGATCAACTGTTTTCTGGTCCTTTGCCTTAAAAACAAATTCCCTCTTTCTGTAGCTCTTTTTAGAAAAATTTTTCAATTTAAAAATTCTGCTGAATCTACCCCGGGTTGGGTTTACATTAGTCACCGTTCTTCTACTCCTCCAATCTTTCACCCCCAATCTATTCCTGACTCCAACCCAAAGTGGAAGAAGGAGTTTATGTACTTGATATGGGATGGTGGAGATTGGGGCAATGTTTTTCGTAGTACCTTTGGTAAGGTAGTAGATGGAAGTGCCAATGACATTGAGCTGAATGAGGAAGAGACCCTTGCCTACCAGGAGCTCATCAAGGATAATTATTCTACTATGGCTTGGGATCTCCTGAATGAGTTCCAACTTAAGACTTTGGGACTTTCCCGAGTGGGCAATAAGGGTAATTTCCTTTCCTTTTACATTCCTTTATTTGAATATGATTATCTCATACCCATTATTTGTTTTTTTGTTTTGTGATTGCAGCTGCAGCCTTTATCAACAAAACCAACGAGCCGGAGGATGGGGACACTGCTAGGCTAAAAAGGGCTCGTTCAGGGAAAGATCCTCGAGCCCCAACAGCCTCAGATGCCTACTTGAGGCCCCATGTGGCTGATGTTGAGGAGGTAGATGGCTCCTCCAAGAGTGCTTGGCGCCCCAACTGGGGTATCAGGAAGAAGGACTCCATTGTTGGAGACTGTAAGCATGCTATGGATTGGTCCTATCACTCCATCACCCCTGGTGACTTCAAGGACTATGTGTCTGGCTCCACTCTTGAAGGAGCTGAGAGTGCTGGAGCTCAGGCCTTTGCAGCTGTAAGCTCCTTATTATCCATTCTTTTATGTATTTGTTTCGTCACCTAAACCGTGGTTTTAACTTTGTCTTTTGCAGGCTAATGCCAACTTCCAGGGGGTTGTCTTCCAAGCTAAGACTTGGCGTTCCAACTATGAGACTTACAAGGCCAAGTTTGATGACTCCCAGGATGAACTGGGCTCTGTCAAGGCCACCTTAGCGAGGAGGGAGAAAGAGCTTTTAGAGTCTCAGGCTGAAAATGTCTCTCTCAGGAAGGACAAGGATGACCTGATTGACGAATACCTTGCCTCCCAGGAGTATGTGGGCTTCATGGAGAAGCATGATGACTCTCTATTCCCTTAACAGTTTACTCAGGGATGGAACGAGGCACTTGCTGAGGTTACTAGCAGATTTCCTGGCACCCTTAGTGTCTCAGACTTCCCTAGCCCTCATGCTCCTATGGCCTTGGCAGTGCAGGACACACGGGAGGAGGACCCAGAGGATGATGAGAGGATCCTAGAGCCAGATTCCTCTGCTCACCCTGGTGCAGCCGGAGAGGATGAGCATACTGGAGATGCTTAGTAGCTGGCATATTTATCTTTATATTTATGCACTTTGCCTTCGGGCATGACTTTGTATGTTTGTTAACTTATCTTGAACTAGTTGATTATGTACTCTGCTTTCGGGCATAACTTTTAAGTTCGTAATTCCTTGTCCTTAATGCTTTTCAACTTATCTATATTCGTATGTGTAGTCTGGTATTTTGTGCATATATATCAATGAGTCGGGTTCATATCTTATGCGAAAATGTAGGATAGTCTTATTAATATGAAGAAACGGGCACAGCCCTTACATAGATACTCTACTTCCAATATCTCAAGTTTTTAAAAACTTGGAATGGTTTCATCAACCTTATTTCTACTTCTATTACATAGGCAAAAAGCTAGGTCCTTTTCAGGAGAGCTTTAAACATAGTAAACCTTGAGGTTCATTGCATGCCAAGTCCGGGGCACCTCAACCCCGTCTAAGGTTTCCAGTTTGTAAGATCCTCGGCCTAGTGTCTTCTTGACTCGATACGGCCCTTCCCAGTTTGGGGCTAACTTTCCTTTCTGACCAACTCCAGAAGCCTCGATCTTCCTAAGAACCAAGTCACCTTGTTGAAAGAACCTCTCCTTAACCCTGTGGTTGTAGTAGAAAGATGCTTTCTTTTGATGCTCCGCATTTCTGGCATTTGCCTCGTCCCTGACTTCATCAATCAAATCTAAGGCGAGCCTCATGCCTTCTTCATTAGTCTCTGGCTCGAATGCTTCAATTCTAGGTGATGCATGCATGACTTCTAGTGGTACGACTGCCTCGGCTCCATAAGCCAGTAGGAAAGGGGTTTCTCCAGTTGTTACTTTGCAAGTAGTACGATATGCCCAAAGTATAGGCAGTAATTCATCCACCCAAGTATTTCTCGATCGTTCGACCCTCTTCTTAAGTCCATCAAGAATAATCCGATTGGCTACCTCAGCCTGTCCATTAGCTTGCGGATGAGCTACCGAAGTAAAACGAAGCTCGATAGCATTTTCCTCACAGTACTTTCTGAACTCTTCATTGTTGAATTGTGTCCCATTATCTGTCACAAGAATTCGGGGAATTCCATACCTGCAGATTATGTTCTCCCAAAAGAACTGGGAAACTTGTTTGGTGGTTATCTTGGCTAAAGGCTTAGCCTCAATCCACTTAGTGAAATAATCAATGGCGACAATCAGAAACTTCCTTTGTGCTGAAGCTATGGGGAAAGGACCAAGAATGTCCATCCCCCACATTGCAAACGGAATGGGAGAGCTGATTGAGGTTAACCTTTCAGGCGGCTGCCTTACAACAGGGGCATGTTTCTGACATCTATCACACTTCTTGACATAATCCTGGGCATCTGCTAGCATCTCCGGCCAATAGAATCCCAGGCGGGTAATCTTGTGAGCTAAGGCTCTGCCCCCCAAGTGCTGCCCACAGATCCCTTCATGAACTTCTTCCAGTGCTTCTCTTGCCTCTTGGGGCCTTAGGCACTTCAAATACGGGATGACAAACGATCTCTTGTATAAGATGCCTTCAATCAAGGCATATCTCAATGCTCTCACTGACAATTTTCGTGCCTCCAAGGCACCATTAGGGAGCCATCCGGTTTCTAGATGAGCCTTAATAGGATCCATCCAACAGCCTCCAACATCGATAGGTGCTATCAACTTAGAATTGATGGTCGGGGCCTTCAAGACCTGGAAGTAAACACTACCTGCATAATTCTCTATTTCAGAAGAAGCGAACTTAGAGAGGGCATCGGCCTTAACGTTCTCTTCCCTAGGAATGTGCTCCAGGTAGCACTCCTCAAACTGAGTCATAACAGCTTTCACGACTCTGAGGTATTTTGCCATAGTTTCATCCTTGGCCTCAAACTCACCATTCACTTGCGAGACTACCAGTCTTGAATCTCCACACACCTTGAGGTTCTTGACCCTCATGACTCTGGCCAATCCCAATCCAGCTATTAATGCTTCATATTCAGCTTCATTGTTGGTTGTAGGAAAGTCCAACTTCAAAGCGTACTCAACCGTGAACCCATCGGGGCTTTGCAAAACCAAACCTGCACCACTAGATTTTGTTTTTGATGCTCCATCAAAATAGAGCACCCAATACTCTTTCTGATCAGGTACAAGTTCAAGTTCTTCATCCTTACTCTCAACTCCAGGGGTGGTTACTATCTCCTGCCCCCCGACTTCTTGATTGCCAATGGTACATTCAACCAAGAAGTCAGCTAATGCCTGAGCCTTGATGGCTGTCCGAGGCTTATATGCAATGTCAAATTCTCCGAGTTCGATTGCCCACTTAATTAACCTTCCACTGACCTTAGGGCTGTGCAAGATACTTCTCAACTGCTGGTCCGTCAGGACTTCAATCTTGTGTGACTGAAAATAAGGTCGTAGTTTCCTTGAAGCCGTCACCAATGCTAAAGCAAACTTCTCAATGGTGGAATAGTTCAACTCAGCTCCATGTAACACTTTACTCACATAGTATATAGGTTTTTGAACCTTGTTCTCTTCCCTTATGAGGACGGCACTCAATGCTTGCTCAGATACCGCCAGGTATAAATAAAGAGTCTCTCCGATGCTAGGCTTGGCCAACAACGGGGCTTCAGCCATGTACTTCTTCAATTGCTCAAAGGCCTCTTGGCTTTCAGGGGTCCATTCAAAATTCTTTACCTTCTTTAATGTTTGAAAGAAAGGTAAACACTTATCACCAGATTTAGAGATGAACCTCCCTAAGGCTGCTACTCGGCCTGTCAACTTCTGCACATCTCTTATCGAACGTGGTGGTTCCATGTCTAAAATCGCCTTGATCTTGTCAGGATTGGCCTCAATGCCTCTCTTTGAAACCATCAGTCCTAAAAACTTTCCAGATCCAACGCCAAAGGCACACTTAGCGGGATTCAACATCATCTTATGGTGCCTCAGCACTTCAAATGCCTCTTCGAGGTGCTTAATATGATCAGCTTTGAGTAGGCTTTTGACTAACATGTCATCAACATACACCTCCATGGTTTTTCCAATCAGATGGGCAAATATCTTGTTCACCAGGCGTTGGTAAGTAGCTCCTGCATTCTTTAGACCAAACGCCATAACAAGATAACAGAAGACACCAAAGTCAGTTATGAAAGATACCTTAGGGATGTCATCTTTGTGCATCTTAATCTGATTATAGCCGCTGAATCCATCCATGAAGCTTAACATCTCATGTCCAGCTGTGGCATCTATCAACATGTCAATCCTTGGAAGGGGGAAACAATCCTTTGGACATGCATCATTCAGGTCAGTGAAGTCTATACACATCCTCCACTTCCCATTCGCCTTTTTGACCATCACAGGGTTTGCTAACCATTCGGGAAACTGAATCTCTTCAATAAAACCAGCTTCCAAGAGCTTATCCACTTCTTGCTTAATGGCCTCTTGCCTCTCCGGAGCAAAGTTTCTCTTCTTCTGCTTTATTGTCTTCCTCTTGGGGTCAACATTCAACTTATGAGTTATAAGTTGGCGACAGAGCCTTTTTTGGCATTGAGGACAGGAGGAGCTAGGCCGCTGTGATCCGACATGCCTGTACAAAAGAGGAAAAGAATTAGAAACACAATTCAATAAAGTGTGAAGACAAGTAACGATTATGCGTATAGAGTCACAATGCAGTATGCGAGGACAAACAACAATTGAGCATGAAAAGAAATTAAGGAAAGTGCAGGTGTCATGGGATGAATTTCTACTACTAAGTACCCTCGTTAATTATTTCAATACGAGAAGACGAGGCCTCCTCTCGCAATTTTCTTTTTCGCGAGGCCCGCTTCGCAGTTGAAGGCCCCGCTTTGGGAGAAGCTTTTATTCCTTCCTTGAGGAACCCACATTCTATCAGGCTCTCTAAGGATAGTAGGGTTCTAATGTTCCTCTCTTCCTTGGTTGACTTCGTCAACACTTCGTCTGCACGTTTCTTCTCTTCACCTTTCAAGATGGTGCGAACGGGACAGACTGTGATGTTGAAGAAGTTGTTAAACAAATAAAGAATTTCAAGATATCAAGAATGGAGTAATGTAAGTATAGCTCTTACCTGACAGGTGATTAAATCTAGTCTTAACTCTAGGGACCTCGTGGACGTAGAAAAAGGGTTCTTTCCAGGAGCCAGCATTGCTGATTCTTCCATGCAAAAGGTTCTTTTTGTTAAATTCGGGCCATACGGAGAAGTAGACATAGCAAAAATCTTTGGCTCCACATCGCTTGAGCTGCAAGAAGTAGCCCATGGTCTTCGCGTCCAGTGGGGGGTAGCCAAGTTTGTGATAGAGAATAAACAAGGCGATCATGGACCTGTACCCATTTGTGCTAATCTGGATAGGGGCCAAATGGTTTGTCTCGCAAACATCCTTGATAAATGGATGGAGAGGGGAAGAGACTCCTATTTTCATTAGGGGCACAGTTAATACCATTCTCGGCACCCTGCCCCCATTTTCTTCATTATCGAAGCGATAGCATCGCATCGCGGGTTTAGGGAGGATGATTTTTCCTTCTGGTTTAAACCTGGTGACTCCCTCTGTCAGGGTCTTTACAGTCAAGGTGGAGGCCGTATCCCTGCAGGCCAAAATGCGAGGCGCCCCTGCTTTTACTTTAGAGCTAGGCTCGATGTTTTCTGGACGGGGCCCACCAACGTATATCACCTCCTCTAACTCTGGTTGAGGGGTTGGCACATAAGGCTCAGGCGACGCCTCTGGAACATAATCATAGTCTTCAAAGTTTACAACTCTGGCAACTTCATCGAGGCCGCCATCATATGAGGAAGGTTCCTCATAATTATCATCATCCGAGTTAGCCTCGTTGTCAGCACCTCCTTCGACGTCATAGTAAGCATCGCCCAGCGAATCCACTGGAGAGTCACTAGTAATATTGATGGGAGTTGTTGCGTGAGGAGGAACTTTAGGGAGTAGATGCTTTACTGGCTTCATCATTTCCTCACGCCGCTTCAAAATGTCTTCTACCTCTTTCTCTACTGTGGTAGGGTGTTGTAAGGAAGGTTGGTGAGAGGAAGGGGTCTAAAGGGGTTGACTCTGCGACCTTGAAGGTTGTTTCGATCGCCATGAATGAAGAGGAACCTCTCTGGTATATTCTTCATTGGACCACAGAGGGTCGAAGTATAACTTAAAGGAGTTCTCACTGGTGCTCGCTGCTCTTGCAATATTAGCGGCCGCCGCATCGCTAATATGCACACTTGGAAGAGGAGAAGGTGTCCTCGAGCTGTCGTCTTTTGACATCTGAAAAGAATGTGAAGAATTAAGTGTGTGCCCTTACAGAAAGCAAAAAGGGATAAAGGGAGAAAAGAATAAATGAGCAGAAAGGCTCTATGTGTTCTTACTTCACTCACGATTCGAAAGAAAGGATCGTTATTCAACCTAGACTAAAGGGATCGCTATTTTGCCTAATTTAAAGGATTGATTATTCTAAAGGATCGTTGTCTTGCCTAAACGAGGACGGGATCGCTGGATAAGATTGATGTTATGGGATCGCAGTTAAAAGGGGTCGCATCGCATACAATCAAAACTATCTAATCATGCAATTACAATGAAGAACAACAATATAAATATCAAGAAAGGATGAAGACTTACTTTTTCTTGAGAAAGATTGAAGAAATCGGAAGAACTTGGGGATCGCTGGTGAAGAAGCTTAAAAATTCTTATGTTTGATCCGGGAGCAAACTGACAGCACTTCAACAACGTGTTAATAAGATAAAAAAGGGAACGATAGTGACAGGGGTATATATAGCCCATCAGGAGAGAGAAAGACATGGACATGTGTCAAGATCTCAACCGTTGAATACACATCTCGAGATACAGCAGCTGTCAAACCTCTTCAAATTCTTGGGGTCGCGACTATTCCAACGGTCATATCTATGTCAACAGCGAGCCATGGCCTCGCATCACAGCATCAGTTGATTAATACTTGAGTCCACATCGCATCTCTAATGGCAACATGGACTCGGGGGGTAGTTGTTATGCCCGAATTTGAAATAATAATTATCATGATTTAATTGGCTGAATTAAAGGTTCATAATCTATGATGGGCCTAGAAGACAACAATTGGGTCATTAAAGCCCACTATTGGAATCAGCCCAACATACCTTGGCTATAATATCTCTATTACAAGGCCACCTCGTTAAAGGCCACCTCGCTACAGGAGCACCTCGCTTGCAAGAGGTCGCTTCACTTTTATCATCATATCTACCAACTACATTGGGATCGCTATCTCACTCTCTATTAGAAGGCTCATGGCCAGACCCAAGGTCGCATGAGTAGCTGGATGCAAGGGATCGCTTCGCATGGCCTGATCCCTCGAGGTCGCATGTAAGGCTCTTGTTACTTCTCTATTACCCAATCCTATCCGTTCGAGATTATGGGCTTCCACATCTGGGCCATGGATCATGGATAGGGTTGATGACTCACTACCACGTCAACCCTAAACGAGTGGGCTTGGACTTTGTCTTATCACTTAAAACCCTAGCCCGCCTAGGTAACTTGTTCTCCAAGAACTACGTCAGGCTTGATCCCTATAAATAGGGTACGTAGGCACCTTGATACGGTATGAGAAACAGTTTACCTGAAATCACCTATCAAGCTCGGCCACATTCATACACACAAACCCTAATCCTTATTCTTCTTATAGCAAAATATCCGTATTTTGCCCCGTAAATCCAGCAACCTCCACAAATATTGTTATACAAAATTCTCCCTACAACACCTTTTTAACCAAATGTCCACCATGAGGTTATTAATGACTTAGAGCGAAGTCAAGAAATAATTCAAGATACTCTCTAAAGGTCTTGTAATTTGTCAATATACACTACACGAAAATATGCAGGAACAAGTGTATATATGGTGACAAAATGCAAGAAAGCTTAAGCACAAGTATATAAATGGATAGATGTAACAATAACAACAAAAAATATATACTTTGAAAGCAATATAACTAGCTTATGACTCTTGACCTTACAAAAGTTCAAACTCCTCTAAATAAAGAAAGAACTACAAGAGACATGAGTTAGGATCGAAGCCGAAATCACTACCAAAAAGGGGAGAAATGAGTACCAAATGAATGGTATTCAAGGGGGTTCAAAGCTAACTTAAATACTCAAGAAAGGACATTTATTAGGCTGCAAAAAAAATTTCAAGGGGATTCCTAGAAGGTGGTGGACGAATGGTGTGAAAATGAGAACGAAATGATGGTGAAAACAAGTTTAAAACACGACCAAAAGATGAAAGCTTGTTTGCTAGATACTATTTGTGGCTTTTGAAATTTGAAATGTAGTGTGAATCTGGGAAGAAAAATTCAGCATTTCTTTAGCTCAAATGGCTTACGGAAAATGAATGGAAATGGGCAAGTATTTTTAGGCAGAACTAGGTAAAAAGCAACCAATAACCACACGACACCTAGCATAAACTACTAAAAGGAATAAAGCACATTCCAAGCATGCATATTGCCAAGATACTTTCTAGCTAATAAAAAAGTCAGCATAACAATAATATAATATTCAAGAAGTTTATATGACTAAACTATGTGACAAACCCATGCTCCCAGAGGATTATGGTAAAAAGTTTACCTTGAAATAAGTTGAATCTATTATTTTAAGTGACCAATAAATCAATTACCTATCGATTTTAGGGGTCCCGAAAAAAGTCATCCAAAATTCTTGAAACTTTTTATGAAATTATTTTTGAATATTCTTGTGACATTCCCAAACTTTCAAGTCAAAATAACATGTGTGAAGGTATTTTATTAAAATATATTTCGATAAAATATGCTCAGACGATGAAATAAAATACATTATTTGTTTATCATGACTAAAGTTTCGGCTAAAATTTTGAATTGAAATATATTCAAATATAATATTTCTTAAATAATAATGACTACGAAGTTCTCGAAATATTTATTTTTAAAATTTTATCCATTAAAGTAAAACTGTGATGATTTCTCGGATAAAAAACTATTTTTATACGTTCAACAAGTCTTTTAATACGGCACTGTATTGAATATTTTTGAGATCAAAACATTTTGAAAAGTATACTATTTTGAATCAAATACTTATTTTTGGTTCGGATTCGGAATAACTCATAACTTAATATTCATGCCAATTTGACTTTGCCTTTCAAAGTATCATGAACGATCTAAATTAGGATATATCATTTTATTGTATTCCTTATTCAAATTAATGATTGATACATGAAAATATTTTGTCAAATATACTCATCATTTGTTTATTTCACGACGAATGATCCTAAGGGATGAATTACTATATTGTCTATTAACTTCCTATATCTAATTTAATTTTTATTTTCTTTATTGACAAAAACCACAATCTAAAAAAAAAAGACTATCTCACTATATATATTTAGTCTTTTCTAAAAGACAATAAAATTACGATGAACCAACTTATAAACGGATTTAATTTATTTATTTTTAGAAATTTCTTTTTAATCACAAAATAATACTTTGCAATGAACTTTACAAAATCCTTCATAACCACAAAGAAAAGGATTAATAATAGGGGTGATGGTCCAAAATAATCACCTGGGAAACTGGATGGCCCTTTTTACTGACGGGACACGGTACATCGTGTACCGTGATAGGGGGTGTTGCGGAGAAGCGTCCTCCGTAACAGGGTATGATACGGAGCTCCGTCTTCCGTGTTATGCATGATACGGTGGACGGTGTTCCGTGACAGTGCTGCGCACCCACCTGACACAGAAGACCGTGTTCCGTATCATGCATAACACGGTGTACCGTATTAGGGTAATACGGAGGCCGAAACTCCGTATCCCGTCGGTATTTTGGGCCATTTTTTTCAAAATCAGTATTTTGGGCAAAAACTTAGGAAAAATAGGTATTTTGGTAATTTTCTCTAATAATAGTGCACAAAGTAAAGGAATATTCTAAAGTAATAATATAATTAATCTACCCCACAACCAACTATTTAAAAAAAATTCTATCTAACAACTAATTAATAATAAATAGAATTTAATGAGATATTTATTCTAGAATCATCTTTAGGCTGTATATATATCTCACTAAACTCTCTCCCATTCCTCATCAATTGGTTTTCCTTTTGCATTTCAAACTCCCTCAATAATTCTTGTTTGCATTTTTCCCTGTACGTGCTTTTTTATGAACAATATTAGTAGACATTTATGTAATTGTATAAATTTATTGTATAACAAAATATCAGTATCCTTCTTTTTATTAATAATGTCTTATATGGGTTTTTTTTGTACTGATGTCATTCTATTTTTGCAACTTGTTAGAAACAATGTCAAACAAAATTGCAATGTCCAAAGATGGAGAATCCTCCACAACATGGCCACAATACCCAAATGGGTGTATGGTAATGTTTCTGTAATAACTAAGAAATATGAGTATTTTATTTGTTTAATAAGAGTTACTAATATTCGAAAACAAACTATAATCTGAATACAGTTGCAGTTTCCACAACAACCTGCTCTAGTGTATCATGGGCAGCCGCCACAATTGATGATTTCGTACCAATCCCAGTCCGTGACTGCTGGAGGAGATATATCAACCCAATTGCAGATGCCACCACACATGGTACAAGCACCAGGACCATCACAGTCCATTCCAGCAAATAATGGGAAGAGGAAGGCCGATGAAATTGCTGGTGGGAGTGAAACTAAGAGGGTGAGCTTTTTGGTATTATCTCCTTTAATGTGTTAGATTTTGACAAATATTTTTTTGTGGGGCAGAGGGAATAAACAAATATTTCACTACATACGTAATTTTTATTAGTGACATGACATTGGTTGCAGGGACGCCCCATTTACAAGCCTTGCGAATGGATAGATGCTCTGAGCATGTTCTTACCGTACCCTCCCAAGGTTTGACACATATTGGTAGAAAGATTTAAGTTTAATTTGATAGATGTTTTTGTGCTTTTTTTTTTACTAAACATAAATGCATAAAAATGTAAAATGAAATAAAAATTCTGTGATTATAAATAAATATTGCTAAACAAAAATAAAAGAAAACTAACACATAATTTTTAAAGATGCACTTTTGGTTAAACTTATTTTTTTTGTGCACCATTTGTTTTTATTTGATAATTTTAATTTCCATATTCACACTTACACTTTTATTGCTGCATTGTGTTTCTTTTTGTTTATAATCTTTTTTACAGGCAAATGCAGCTGCAACCCTCAGCGATGTGATTGACTACATTAAGATTACCCGGGAAGAAATCAAACAACTGCAGGAGGTTAATGATAGATAGATACATTTGCTTTAAAGTATTATCCTTGGATTTAAATCTTACATATATGTGATATCACTTGTTAATTAACATGCAGATTCGGTCCCAACAACTGTCTCAGCGGATTCGGTCCCAACAACTGTCTCAGCACACTGCTGGCACGCAATATCAACTGTCTCAGCAGACTGCTGGTACGCAGTATCAGGCGGCAGTTACTGCACAAGGTAACATTATACCGTTACCAGGCAGTCCGGTTGACGGATTAATTGAGATTCCAAATGAGATGGGGGGAACTAATCATGCTGCACAAGGTAACATTATACCGTTACCAGGCAATCCGGTTGACGGATTAATTGAGATGCCTAATCCGATGGTGGGAACTAATGATGTCTTACCCGCAACAAGCTTTCCTGTGAACAAAGCTGATGTTGCTGCTGATGCTGGTGCAGTGAACCATGCTGCTGATGCGGCTGCAGTGAACCTGCAGGCTGCTATAGTGAACCAGGCTGCTATAGTCAACCAGACTCCTGATCCTGCAGCTGTGGTCACTTACCATCCTTATGAGGATCCTGATGTGCTGGCAACCATGGAAAAAAGTTGGGCATTTGCTGAATTGATGGACCGCCTCTCCTATCCCTGATTGTTACCATTGTATTAATGCGATCTCTCCTAAGATATTTTAATTTGTTGCAATGGTATTTAAATTTTAGTTTCTAGTCAACTACATGGATGTTTAAAACCCGATCAATTTGTCATTTGTTTTCCAATAAGTTATGGATGTTTGATTTACTTTTTCAATCTTTGTACTAAACATATATCATTCTTTTCTCTTCTCCACTTTTTATTCATTACTTTTATACTATCGTTGAAATTCATGTCTAATATAAAAAACTGAATTATATCAATTATGTATAACTTGTAAAAAACTGAGTCTCCATATTAAAATGAAGGTTTAGTCGGGCAAAGGATCAAGCTTAATGTCATTTATAAAATTCAAATTTAAAACTTTTTGGATTTTGATCAATCCAAATTCAAATTTAAATTCATAAGAGCATGTCGAATGGTGTGCTATTTCTTGTGCTATAGCTATATTATAGCACAAAAAGTAAAAAACACCATTCCAATGATTTGCTAAATTTTGTGCTAAAATAGCACAATGCTATAGTTTGTACTATATTTAACACAAAATATAGATGGAGCTATATTTGTCACATCATCAAAAAGTGAAAAAATGGAGGGAAATGGTAGATGAGATACATCAATTTTGTACCTATATTCAAAATAGTGGGGTACTTGAAGTTATTTAAATTTAGAACAAGATTTAGCACTTTAGAACAAGATTTAGCACAAACCATTGCAGACATGCCTATTTTAACACAACCATTAGACGTGCTCTAACGCAATATTGAATTCGAATTCATTAAGTCTATTTTAGATATCCAAAAATTGAAAAGAAAAAAAACAATATTATCAAGTTTAAAATCATCACCACACACTGATAAAATTAAATACATTAATACACTAATTAAACTACAAATGATTATTAGGCACCTATAAATTATTGAATATTTAAGATTAGATATCATCCCAATATTAATAAATGATTAATAATCGATTAAATAATTCTACATTCATCCCATTATACATGTTTTTTGACTTTTTGCAATTGAGTTTAAAAAACATACTTACGTTTAATAGTTTAATTTAAAATTTCTTTTTCTTGAATAAAAATATAAATCATAGACTTTTATTCAAAAAATAAAATTTAAAACATAATAAGTGAAAATATCTTTTTTATGCACCTTGCAAAATATCAAATGCACCTTTAAATTGAATAAGGAAGTCCTTCAAATTTTGATGAAAGTCTTTGTACAAGTAAATATTTTCGTTCATATACTTTATCCCACTCAAACTACTTTGTCAGATTATTCTTCATCAAATTCAACTTTGGAGTATATCAGATGCCTATTAACCAGTGGGTTATAATAAAATATTATAACTATAAATTCTTTGTCTTGTATTCAAGATATTATATGTAATCAATATGATTATCTACAATACAAGTATAACTTTAACACAATTTTAATTTCAAATTACACAATATTTAAAATCAATTCCAATCCCGTAACACTAAACTTTATCCAAAAGAGAATTTTTGTTTCAAAAAGATATTCTTCCATCTCATAATGCAAGTTTGTTTTGAAAAATTATGCATATTAAGAAAATGTTAGTGATGTGATATATTTCTTTTTATACCATTACAAATGTATTGATTTTTAAGAACATAAGTTATTTTATAGTATTGGTCATTTATACAATTTTCAAAATGGGTAATTTAGGACACAAATTTACATTGAAAATTGGAAATAGGCATGTACATTAAAACATCTTTAAATTAATACTCGGTAAATTAATAATCTCATTAAGTTAATAATTTCTTCATGTCCCAAATTGGCCCAGTTAAAAAAATAATCAATTTCGATAAGATAAGATAATAAGATAATAATTTTTTTTGAAAAACTATATAAATATATGGTATCAATAATATTATAAATTAATAATTCCTTTATAATCATAAAAATATATGTATTACCCTTTTGGAAAATGTGATTGTAGGGTTCTTAAAATTTGAATTGAAACTCATTTTTCACTTTGTTGCATACTTTTGAATGTGCTGTTTTCGTAAAGAATTAAAAAGTTATTAATCAAGATGTGAAAAAGGTTCAAAAAATGTAAATACTTATTAAATATACATGAATATTTGCTTTGAATCTGGCAAATACTTATTAAATTTGTAAACAATATATATTGAATTAATTGAATTAATTATAAATGGGGAACTTAGATGCATCTTAGGTATCATCCCTAAGATCCTTATATAAATTTTTACTTAATCAATTAAAAAATTTCCCTTGAGGGGCCTACTTCTGCATAATCAAAACTACATCGTTTTATTTGAAAATATATAAGTATTTCATGAAAGTTACCTCAGATGTATCTCATGTTCCTTTTTCTCAAAACATAAATTGTACAATTCATTGGAAATTAATTTTCTTTAATGTCAAAAATTCTCTATAAATTAATAATTATTAATTTATCAATTAATTAATACCTCTCTTAATTAATAGAATTCTTAGGTTTCACTATATTAATTTATAGGAAAACAATTCTCTCAAATGAGACTATTATTATGGGACAAAAGGAGTATGTTTTTCTAATATTTACAAAAGCAAGTATTTAATTGGGATAAAATAAGATATTAATGGAACATATAGGCTATAAATTTGTTTTTACTAACAAAGAAAAAGGCATTCTGAGAACCCCCTTCTAACAGCAGATGTAACTATTATAGTGTTGGGTTGAAATGAGTTTTACACTATAATTAGCCCTAGTATAATGTTATAGTGGTTATCGTGTAAAATATAAATCGGTTGGGTGCAGCTTCAAATCCTTCCTTATGGGCCATGCACACTCCTTTCTCATTCATATTTTGGAAAAAAAAGTATTGTTTTAGGAGGCTTTAAACATGTTTTGTCTTTTTAAGTACCTGCTTATATGCAAACTGAGCTAGGGAGCTTTTTATACGCACTGCACTGCAAGATGTCATAAGTAGGGTTAACAATGCCCGGTTGTAGTGGTTATTGTCAGATATAAATCGGCTGGGTGCAGTCTTAAATCCTGTTTTTATCACATATTCTGCTTAATTTCAGGAAAGATGTACTGATTTCAGGAAGTTTTGAAATGTGTATCTTCTAAACTGCCTGCTTCTAAGATGCAAATTGAGCTAGGGAACTTGTAACCCAAGCTGCAACATACTACCGCACCATACTATAATATGTAATGTTAGTGGCTGACTGAAAAGATAAAACTTTGGGGGGGTTGGAATATTGTTAACTGAAGCCTGGCTTGTACTAGTTATATATTTTGTAAAGTACAATCAGCTGGGTGCAGTTTTAAATCCTTCCTCTAAGTTGCAGGTTTAAATCCTGCCCTACCACATTTTTTCATTTAGCATTCAGTAGAAGTATTGATTTTAGGAGGCATATGTTGATGGAGTAGTGCTAGAGACACCAAAATTTGGTACAAAAAATTGTCACCAAATGACATGGCATGGCTGATGTGGCAGTATGGATCTTTTTGATTGGTGTTGTTGGTGTGAATACATGGGGCCCATTTAATATTACAACAAATCAGGATTGGCCACATGTATTTGGGAAAAATTTTGGGGACTAAATTTGGTGCCCCTAGCATTATTCATGTTGATGTTCTTAGAGGTGATATTACTTTCCATTTTGTTAACTTCCGCATCTTAGTGAATTTATACTCCAACTACTCGAGTTAAAGGGCATTAACTCTAATTGTACACCAGAGGGAGTTCCTACTTTTTTTATTCTTGATTGGCACTAATTTCCCCATAATATAGGTTGCCTTTGGGTATAAAAATTTGAGAATTTACCAAAAGTATTAAGTTTAAAGTTTCTCTTTGCAAAAATACTTGCATATTTACTATCTTAATTGCAAAAATACTATCTTTCCTATTTCAACCCAATTTTAAATTATTTTTTTAAAAAAAAACTTTTTTTAAAAAAATAATTCGGATGATGGCAGTGCCACGTTTTGCTTGCTAGTTGCATGTGATTGCATTCAATTGATTCTATTACGCCAGGGCGCAGCACCCACACATCAGTTGCAACTTACAATTTTCAATTGCATTTAGTTGCATATGAGGTTGCATTCAATTGCATGTGGTTGCATTCAGCTGCATAAAAAATTTCCATTTTTCAGTTATCATTTTCAACGAGTTTTTTGAGGTTGCATATGAGGTCATTTGCATTTGCATTTACAGTTTTCATTTGCATTTAGTTGCATATGAGGTTGCATCCAGTTGCATATGAGATTGCATTTAGTTTTTCGACTGGTCGAAAATAAAAACTGAAAACTGGAAGTTGTAACTTATAGTTTTCATTTGCATTTAGTTGTATATGAGATTGCATCCAGTTGCATATGCAACCAAATGTAACAAACCTTATACACAATTGAAATTTGAGTTATCATATGCGGCTGCGCCGCCCTTCTGTACAATTGGAAGTTTGAAAAAAAAAATTAAAATCCCACTTTTAATTTTCAGTTACAATGCACCCGGCCTTTTTATTTTTCGGTTATTTTTTCCCAACACTAAAATGAGTGTTTATTAACATCCGTACGGTTCGGTCATCGAAAAAAACATTCAAAAAAATATTCAGTGAATCTGGATCATGTCTCATTTTAGGAAGTAGCACTTTTACTACGTTTTTGGTAAAATCTCGTACCACCCTGCCTTTTTATTTTAAGATTATTTTTTTCTAACACTAAAATGAGTGTTTATTAACATCTGTACGGTTTGATCGTCGAAAAAAACATTCAAAAAAATTATTCAGTGAATCTGGATCGTGTCTCGTTATAGGAAGTAGCACTTTTACCACGTTTTCGTTAAGATCTCGTACATCCCATCCTTTTTATTTTTTGATTATTTTTTTACAACACTAAAATGAGTGTTTATTCACATCCGTATTGTTCGATCGTCGACGAAATCATTCAAAAAAATTATTCAGTGAATCTGGATCAAACCCCGCTATAGGAAGCATCACTTTGACTACATCTTTGTTAAAATCTCGTACAACCCGACCTTTTTATTTTTTGATTATTTTTTCCCAACACTAAAATGAGTGTTTATTAACATCCGTACGGTTCGATCGTCGAAGAAATCATTCAAAAAAATTATTCAGTGAATCTGGTGTTAGCTTGATGTTTTGATGATGAATACAAATGTTGTTTGTGAATATTTCATGCTTTATTATCTAATCTTGTTTTACAAAAAGCATGGATTTAGGGGGAGTTTTACTCTCCTATAAATTATTGAGTAATCATCAAAAAGGGGGAGATTGATAGCCTTACAGTTTTGATGATCACTCTGTCAGCAAGCTGATAAGCTTGTAACCGAATATTATAGCTAGTTTCTTGGCTATGTTCTAACTTTGTTTTGCAGGATTACATTTAAGGGCTGAACAATATCTTATCAGCAAGCTAAAAAAATATAAACAGAGTAAGACAACAAGCTAAGTCTACTCGAACAGGATGTTACAGCAAGCTCACAACAAATGTCCAGAAAGTTTGTTATGCAGATTCTAACGGCTTGAATCAAGGAAATCTCATAGGAAATAATTTGTAACAGCTGTTTAATATATATATATATATATATATATATATATATATATATATATATATATATATATATATATATATATATGTTGTATTATATATTAGAGCTCATTTGAGGGAATCCTACAAGATATCATTCATTTATTTAGGGAGCCTTTACTTTCTAAAAAGTCTCCTTAAAATACAACCCACTTGCCCACTTGTCTATCATGTCTTTGAAAAGCATATTATCCCACCTAAATATTCAATTTTTACAATAGCTCCCCCAGCTCCTCTAACGTTATTATAAACGTTAAATATCAACAAAATTCAAGATGGTCATAATTACTCAAGAGCTTGCTGATTGAGTTTACTACATATATTTGATACTCCTATGGTTTTGATGATCACATTCAGCAAGCTATTTGCTTGTAGTTTGATATAAAACATTGTGTTATGGTTGTACTAACTTGGTTTTGCAGGGTATATTAAGTCTACTAATTGTTTACAGAGAATATATAAACAGCAAGCCATTTGGTGTTACAACAGAGACAGTTTTGCAAGCCATTTGCACTGACAGACACAAACAGCAAGCCATTTGCAAACTGCAAGAAATCCTGAAGATAAAGATCAAAATTGATTCTCATGGATTTATTTCAGGAAATATATTGTGAGGATTCTTTATTATATAATACGTACACAATATATTCTAGAGCTCAAATCTTTTCAAATATCTTTCTTTAAATTATTTTATAAAACTTATAGGAGTTTCCTTATTTAAAAGATCTCTTTCTACAAAATCTCCTATACGCGTTTTATATCTATACAAATCAGAAGGGTTATGTTTTCATCGATTTATTTCTTCCAAACCCTCTGTCTAACGTTCACAAGAACGTTTGTAAAATCTCTAACCAATTGAACGTTGGAAATTGATTCTAATAGTTCGAATAATTGGTGACTGATTTTCTAAACGTTGGTGTGAAGCTTTATAAACCTGATTCTTGTGTTCTTTCGTTTCTAACAATCCATAGAAAAACATTCAAGCACACAAGATTACAAACAACTCAGTTTTTCATTGCTATATCTTTTGATTCTCTCGAGCTCTTAATATATTCATACGTGCTATATCTTAGAGAGTTCATAGTTTGAGTTGTATTCATCTATTGATTATATTGTACGATTTGTAAGGTTTAGTTGTTGGACAAGTTGGCTTGGGAACTAGGGTTTGGTGATCGTTGCTAGAGAAGTATACTTGGGAAGTATAGCTTAGAGAGCAAGTTCAGAAACAGGAGTTCAGCATGCCATTTGTCAATAGCTGGGTATTAAGGGAGATATATTATTGTATCTTGTAATTGGTTTTATTTCAG
Source organism: Kitagawia praeruptora (assembly GCA_037693485.1). Lineage (NCBI taxonomy): Eukaryota > Viridiplantae > Streptophyta > Magnoliopsida > Apiales > Apiaceae > Kitagawia > Kitagawia praeruptora. Next base: position 105,329,940 of record CM075346.1, on the reverse strand, counting down.
TGATCAATAATATATTCTCTTACCAAGTTGGTAAGGGACCAGGACGTAGACCATAGGGGTTAGGGGTCGAACCTGGCTAAAAGTCTCTGTGTTCTTTATTTTCTGCTCTTTACTTACTGCTTGCATTTAGCTTACTGTTTATGCACTTTACTGTACTTATTGTCTTTACATTCAGCATACTGTGTGCAATCAGCTTACCATTTGTCTCTGCATAAAACGAAATCAGTAAGCTGTTTCTGGTAATTTCTAAAATCGGTTTTAGTTAAACATAGTTAGCCATTTACACCTATTCACCCCCTTCTAGGTGTGCATTTTCATTTGGTATCAGAGCTTTGGTATACTAACAATTCTGTAACAGGAAAGTATTCGATCAAAATGGCTGAAAACTATCCCGAAGGAAAATCTGATTTTAGGCCTCCACTTCTTCATGGCACACACAACTACCACTGGTGGAAAAGCAGCATGGAAACTCACTTATTCAGAGATCCATTAGTTCTGAGAGTTATGCAAAAAGGTCCATATGTCTTTCTTGACAAGGATGGCAAGCCAAAGGATGTTGATGATCTCACTCCGGATGAATTAATCAAACTTGGCTACAATGGAAAGGCAAGGAGTTCTCTTATGAATGGTTTGAACCAGGCTGAATATGATAAAGTATCTTCACTCAAATTAGCAAAAGAAATGTGGGATGCTTTGGAGATTTATCATGACGGTTCGAAATCTCTAAAGAAAGTGAAACTTAGCAAGCTAATGAATGACTTTGGAAACTTCAAGCTTAATGAAGGTGAAACTATCAAGGATAGTCAAGCACGGTTTCAAGTTACTATTAACTCACTGAAGAGGCTTGGAAAATCTATACCACAAGATGAAATCAATATGAAGGTCTTAAGTGCAGTACCATTTATCTACGAAGCCAAAGTTACTGCCTTGGAATCCTCACCACTTATTGATACTATGGATCACTTGGCTGTATTTGCTGAGCTAGAGCAATTTGAAAGCAAGATAAATGGAAATCAGGTGGGAAGTTCAAGTGTTAAAGCTCCAACAGAAAAGATGAAGAATATGGCTCTCCATTCTAGAAACAGCAAGCCAATTGACTCTAATGGTGAATCTGATTCAGATGAGGAACTTGAACTTATTTCAAAGAAGATTAAGAGGTTGAAAGAAAAGAAGAATATGATGAAAAGGGAAAGAGGTGGCTACTACAACAACAAGAAAGGCTCAAAAGACTCTAAGGAGGAAACTTGTTTCGAATGTGACAAGCCAGGTCATTATAAAAGGAACTGCTACAAACTGAAGTCAAAACAGCCTACTATTTTCAAGGATAAGAAGAAATCAAAGGCTCTACTGACTTGGAGTGATGATGATTCAGATTCCAGTGATGACTCAAGTGAAGAAATGGTGAACTTAGCACTTGTTGGAATGGAAGATGAATCTGTTCTTGGAAATTCAGAAGGAGTGTATGCTGAAACTGATTCTGAAGAAGATCAGAGTGAGGTAAACTATTTTAATGATTATATTTCTTTAGATGATACTTTGTTAGATTCACTAACCATGCAGGAACAAAATAGTGTTACAATTGAAGAACACATGGCACTAAAGGCTGAAATCAGCAAGCTGACTGATAAGAATGCCTATTTATCCAAAAATGGTAAAAGATCTGTTGCCAAAAATGGAAGAATGGGATTCAACTTCATTCAGTAAAGCTACAGAGATCAAGGAACTAAATACGAAGAACAGACATTTAGAGGTTAATGTCAAGTTACTTGAAAAGAGAAACAAGACCTTGACTAAAGAAATCAAAGAGCTAAGGTCTGATGTCAAAACTAAAGGTAAAGCATTGGAATCATACAAAATGAAGGAATCTAGTCAAGCCGAATCCTCAAAAACTGCTGAAAAGAGAGTTCAGCAAGCTGAACTCATCAAACAGCAAGCTGAAGTGATCACCCTCCTAGAAACAGAAGTTAAAGATCTCAAGAAGGGCATGGAAACTTTTGTTCAAGGTGAAGACACTTTAAAAACAATGATGAAGAAGGCAAATGTACCTTTGGTCAGAGAAGGTGTTGGTCTAAACTTCAACAAGAAAGATAAGGTGCTCAAATATGATGGAAGAAATGGCATACCCTATGACTATGCTATGCCCTGGAAGACATGCAACAAATGTGGTACAAAAGGTCATCTGGAAAAACATTGTGTGGTTCAAGTAAATCATAAAGTGAAAACAGCTTACCGGAATGGACCAGTCAGGCGACAAACAGCTTACCAGAATGGACCAAACAGGAGACAAACAGCATACCAGAATGCAAATAGCAGGAGATCAAGAAATCTGATTTAAATTCTTTATATATTCTTGCTACTAACTAACCTGGACCCAAACCTATATGGGTACCAAAACATTGAGTTATTTTTGTTTGTTTTGTAGATGTGCCTTGCTGCTAAGGTCAAGTCAAAGCAATGGATCTTGGACAGTGGATGCACAAGACATATGTGTGGAGACAAATCTCAGTTTATGAATCTCAAAATGAAAAAGGGTGGAAGAGTGACAATTGGGAATAGAAAAACTCTTCAAATCCTTGGTACAGGTTCTATTGGTAATAGTAATATTTCAATTGATAAAGTTCAATATGTCAAAGGTCTTTCTTATAATTTGCTGAGTGTTACTCTATTATTTTATGATGGACATCATGTTGAATTAGGCATTGATAAAGCTATTATTACTATTGGTACTAACAAATTCCCCCTAGTTGCTAGAAGGGAAGGAAATATATATGTATTAGACTTTGATATGCAGGAAATAGCATGCTGTTTGGCTGTAATAGATAATGATCCATTTATTTGGCATAGAAGATTGGGACATGCACACATGGATTTGCTCAGAAAGTTATCAAGCAAGAAACTAGTGAGAGGGCTGCCCAAGCTAAAGTATGTCAAAACAGAAGTATGTTCAGCTTGCCAATTGGGAAAACAGCTTTGAAGTACTCACAAATCAAAGAAAATGGTATCTACTTCTAAACCCTTAGAGCTTCTGCATTTGGACTTATTTGGTCCAGAAGCTTACAAGAGTACTGAAGGTAAACAATATGGTTTTGTGATTGTAGATGATTATTCTAGATTTACATGGGTATTATTTCTTCGTACTAAAGATTGTGCTTTTGATGAGTTTAAGAAGCTAATCAAATTACTTGAGAACAAGTTGAATACAAGACTTGTAGGTATAAGGAGTGATAGAGGAGGTGAATTTCTCAACAAAGACTTCATTGATTATTGTGAAAAAAGAGGAATTACACATGAATTTTCTGCACCAAGGACTCCACAGCAAAACGGAGTGGTAGAAAGGAAGAACAGGTCACTACAAGAAACAGCAAGGACTCTATTGCAAGAAAGCAAGCTGCCTAGAAGTTTTTGGGCAGAAGCTGTGAATACAGCGTGCTATGTGTTGAACAGAATCATAATCAGGCCTATTTTGAACAAAACTCCGTATGAATTGTTGAGGAAAAAGAAGCCAAACATTAGTTACTTCAAAATCTTTGGCTCAAAGTGTTTTGTGCTCAAGACAATTGATAATGATGGTAAATTCGATGCTAAATCTTATGAAGCTATTTTTCTTGGGTATTCTTTAACTAGTAGAGCATATAGAGTTTATAACTTAAATAAACATATAGTTGAAGAATCTATTGATGTTACTTTTCAAGAACCTAACAATGATCTGCCAAGAGATGAGGAAGAATTTGCAGGTGAAACTACCTCAAGTTACTGGAAATCAGCAAGCCAACAATTCTGCTGAAACTGGAAGTCAGCAAGCTAACAACACTACTGAGAATGGAAAACAGCAAGCTGGAACTCCAAATCAGCAAGCTGAAGTGGTCAGATTCACTTCACATGAAGAAATTGCTCAACATTCTCTTCCAAAGGCTACAAGGACAGTAAAGAATATTCCTCTAGAACTTGTTATTGGAAATATTTCAGATGGAATCACAACAAGGAGAGGAAAAGCAAACTTTTGTGCTTATGCTGCCTTTTTAGCTCAAGAAGAACCCAAAAATATCAAAGAAGCATTAGAAGATGAAAATTGGATCATGGCAATGCAAGAGGAACTCAACCAATTCGAGAGATGTGATGTTTGGGAACTTGTAAAACCACCAGAAGATGCTTCTATCATAGGAACCAAATGGGTGTTCAAGAACAAAGTGGATGAATTTGGAACAGTTACTCGAAATAAGGCAAGGCTCGTGGCTCAAGGCTATAATCAACAAGAAGGAATTGATTTTGAAGAAACATATGCACCTGTAGCTCGTTTAGAATCAATCAGAATGCTTCTTGCTTATGCATGCTACAAGAAATTCAAGTTATATCAAATGGACGTAAAAAGCGCATTTCTAAATGGCGTGCTGGATGAGGAAGTCTATGTCAAACAACCTCCTGGATTCGAACATGAGAAGTTTCATAACTATGTTTACAAGCTCAAGAAGACATTATATGGTTTAAGGCTGGCCCCTAGAGCATGGTATGAGAGGCTTAGTACTGTCCGATGATTATAAATTGCCCGGGAAGTACTACACTACACGAAAGATGATTAAAGGGTTGAATATGGAGTACGAAAAGATTGATGCTTACGAGAATGACTGCATGCTATTTTACAAGGAAAATAGCAACAAGACACATTGTGATATATGCGGAAAAGACAGATACAAAGTGCAAAAAGATCCTAAAAAATAGAAGATCCCGCGAAAGATTTTGCGATACTTTCCTATTGCTATGAGATTGTAACGTTTATTCATGACAGAGAAGGATGAAAAGTGTAAGAGATGGCACCATGATAGAGTGGCTTTTGAAGCTAATTAAGTCACCCGGCAGATGGAGATGAATGGAAACAATTTGATCGTAGATTTCCAAATTTTTTAAAGGAGATTCGGAATGTTAGACTCAGACTCTCTACTGATGGATTCAACCCCTTTCGCGATACACATTCTAGGGATTATACTATATGGCCTTGTGGTGGTTTTTTGTACAACCTTCTCTCATCTATATGTACTAAGACTCCATACATGTTCATGGCCCTTCTTATTCCCTGGCCGACAATTATATTTATATGATGATGCAACGATCTTAGATGAGGTACGGTAAATTGTCATTTCCCTCCCTCCGCATGAGGTGAAACGTTCCGTTTTGGATGAGGAAATCTGTAACTTAGTTATTGCCACATATCCAAATCCGAATTAGCAGTCGTAGCAAGTTCATTATATACGGACATCAAATGGTTTGCTTCGACAAGTCTTGAAGGATACCAATAAATACATTATTGAGGTATGATTCTTTTTGTTTACTTTTTTGCTTTATATGCATGCTTTCTGATTAGGGCACAGTATTTACAAATGTGTAACTAAATAAGATGTTTCATATTTCTTCCAGTTTCCTTTTTCAATTTTATATATATTGCTAAATAATGTGTTGAAGGTAAATTGTATGTATTTTTCTCCATCAGTAATTTTTATATTTTTTATTTGTAACCTTTACATTTATTTTTTGTCCATCATAAGAATTTGATATGTGATCTTGTTTATTAATCCGTGTGTTAGTGCTCTTGTGTAAATTCCCTGGAAATTAGCAAAATTTAATTATGTATTCAATTTCATCCTAGAAATAATAGTAATTTTGGATGTAACAAAAAATTAGGTTTAGCGTAGTTAATTTAAAATCTTGTCAGGATATAAACATGTAGCTCCATGCCATTTCCTGCAAATTAACAGGACTAATCACTTACTGATTTTCAGTGAAACCATTCGATGGATTGATATATTAAGCCTGATCTGTTTTGATAGACGTATAACTCTCTATCTCTCTCATACATGCACGTATGTACACACATGAGCTTCTACATACAAAATTTCATTATTATTAAATCAATTTATATTCATAAAGTAATGATAAGTAGCACCGAAACAATTTTGCTTGAAAACCTCTTTTTTAAAATGGAACTTTCAGCAAGAAGATATTTGGTTGATAAGACAGGACAGACTGTCGGGCCTCCTTCGGGGGCCCGTTTTACCATAATAATCTTTTTCTTTTTGTGAAGAATATTACAACAAACTAAAAAAACGACCTTATAATTGAATGTGTTAAGCCGTCTATATTGTACTTTACTATTTGTCAGCTAACGCTTACCTTCCCGCTCTCGGCCAAATCCGCCTCCCTTTACAATAGCGAGACTCCTCCAGTTGTTCTCCAAAAGGGGACAACAAACGAAGCTAGACAAATCTACATTACGTTGGAAGAGAAGGGGAACTTGCCAAGGAATGGGCGGGGAAAAACCTATCGTGTGGAATATGAATTCATCCCATCGATTTGCTGCGCATACGGTCGAAAGTCTAATAGCTAGTTTAAAAGTGATCTTTTGACTTTTAGTTCCTCTTTAACCAAAATCGGGAGAAAAAAAACCTAGCGCGCAGAATACAGAGAAGAAGCAGGGGCCAAGCAATCCACCGATTCGGCTATCAATCATTTACTTGCCTTGACTACGTTAGGATAGGACTAGTGGGCCAAAGTAGAGCTTCAAGCATGACTATCAATTTCACCTATATTTTTTTATGGTGGACCTCGAACGAGTCCCAGCGCCCCTGCTAATCCATTAAGGATATATTCAGCTTTCTACCTCAAACCGTGCCCACCCACTAGCGTACAACGTTATGTTGCTTGGTCGGTCAATTCTGTCATGCCTACACAAAACAGCCATCCTGTAAGGTGCCATTGCGGTGGTCTTTATGTGGTTTAGCTTGCAGTTTTCCCTTCTTTTGTTCAAACCATGCGGATCGAGTTGAAGAAAGCCCTAGTGTCCTATATCTCGATGAATTAGAAATATTTGATGTTGACCAGAAGATAACTTCGATTCGCCCGGTCAGCAGGTGCAAGCAATCGGCCTTGACCAATCCATCAATGCTAATCTTTTCTTTTTATTAGGCTTCATTGAAATTATTATCTCCCAGCAAAACAATCAAGGGACCCGGAAGAGCGGGTAGTTGGATACCGTGTATTGGCTGTTATACGTATAGCGGTGAGGTAGAAGGGGTTGAATAGCTTTTCACCCATTTAAAAGTTAAGCTTTTGGCATTTTTAAATTTTCACCCTTAAGAAGTTAAGATATAATTAAGTTTTTCACAATTTAAGCACAAATCGAAAGATTGTTTCTTTGCCTTTTGTTATGCCTCATCAGAGTATTGGGTCCCCAGCGCAGCTAAGAGGTGTTGCGAGGCTGTTGCAGTAACGACCCCCGAAGGTGGACGAGAGGATCCATCCTTCAGCCCATCTGTCCTGGTTCGCTTCGAAGGGGTCTCTTCAGGAGAAGTTAGAATCTGATTCCCAGCCGAGCTAGATTGGGCTGGGGGGCTGGGGGGGTCGTTAACAACCTTTGTATTAGGAGCTTTTGGCTTGGGAGGGACCTTCAAGGCAGATTGACTTTTAGCGACAGAGCCTTTTTTGGCATTGAGGACAGGAGGAGCTAAGCCGCTGTGATCCGACATGCCTGTACAAAAGAGGAAAAGAATTAGAAACACAATTCAATAAAGTGCGAAGACAAGTAACGATTATGCGTATAGAGTCACAATGCAGTATGCGAGGACAAACAACAATTGAGCATGAAAAGAAATTAAGGAAAGTGCAGGTGTCATGGGATGAATTTCTACTACTAAGTACCCTCGTTAATTATTTCAATACGAGAAGACGAGGCCTCCTCTCGCAATTTTCTTTTTCGCGAGGCCCGCTTCGCAGTTGAAGGCCCCGCTTTGGGAGAAGCTTTTATTCCTTCCTTGAGGAACCCACATTCTATCAGGCTCTCTAAGGATAGTAGGGTTCTAATGTTCCTCTCTTCCTTGGTTGACTTCGTCAACACTTCGTCTGCACGTTTCTTCTCTTCACCTTTCAAGATGGTGCGAACGGGACAGACTGTGATGTTGAAGAAGTTGTTAAACAAATAAAGAATTTCAAGATATCAAGAATGGAGTAATGTAAGTATAGCTCTTACCTGGCAGGTGATTAAATCTAGTCTTAACTCTAGGGACCTCGTGGACGTAGAAAAAGGGTTCTTTCCAGGAGCCAGCATTGCTGATTCCTCCATGCAAAAGGTTCTTTTTGTTAAATTCGGGCCACACGGAGAAGTAGACATAGCCAAAATCTTTGGCTCCACATCGCTTGAGCTGCAAGAAGTAGCCCATGGTCTTCGCGTCCAGTGGGGGGTAGCCAAGTTTGTGATAGAGAATAAACAAGGCGATCATGGACCTGTACCCATTTGTGCTAATCTGGATAGGGGCCAAATGGTATGTCTCGCAAACATCCTTGATAAATGGATGGAGAGGGGAAGAGACTCCTATTTTCATTAGGGGCACAGTTAATACCATTCTCGGCACCCTGCCCCCATTTTCTTCATTATCGAAGCGATAGCATCGCATCGCGGGTTTAGGGAGGATGATTTTTCCTTCTGGTTTAAACCTGGTGACTCCCTCTGTCAGGGTCTTTACAGTCAAGGTGGAGGCCGTATCCCTGCAGGCCAAAATGCGAGGCGCCCCTGCTTTTACTTTAGAGCTAGGCTCGATGTTTTCTGGATGGGGCCCACCAACGTATATCACCTCCTCTAACTCTGGTTGAGGGGTTGGCACATAAGGCTCAGGCGACGCCTCTGGAACATAATCATAGTCTTCAAAGTTTACAACTCTGGCAACTTCATCGAGGCCGCCATCATCTGAGGAAGGTTCCTCATAATTATCATCATCCGAGTTAGCCTCCTTGTCAGCACCTCCTTCGACGTCATAGTAAGCATCGCCCAGCGAATCCACTGGAGAGTCACTAGTAATATTGATGGGAGTTGTTGCGTGAGGAGGAACTTTAGGGAGTAGATGCTTTACTGGCTTCATCATTTCCTCACGTCGCTTCAAAATGTCTTCTACCTCTTTCTCTACTGTGGTAGGGTGTTGTAAGGAAGGTTGGTGAGAGGAAGGGGTCTAAAGGGGTTGACTCTGCGACCTTGAAGGTTGTTTCGATCGCCATGAATGAAGAGGAACCTCTCTGGTATATTCTTCATTGGACCACAGAGGGTCGAAGTATAACTTAAAGGAGTTCTCACTGGTGCTCGCTGCTCTTGCAATATTAGCGGCCGCCGCATCGCTAATATGCACACTTGGAAGAGGAGAAGGTGTCCTCGAGCTGTCGTCTTTTGACATCTGAAAAGAATGTGAAGAATTAAGTGTGTGCCCTTACAGAAAGCAAAAAGGGATAAAGGGAGAAAAGAATAAATAAGCAGAAAGGCTCTATGTGTTCTTACTTCACTCACGATTCGAAAGAAAGGATCGTTATTCAACCTAGACTAAAGGGATCGCTATTTTGCCTAATTTAAAGGATTGATTATTCTAAAGGATCGTTGTCTTGCCTAAACGAGGACGGGATCGCTGGATAAGATTGATGTTATGGGATCGCAGTTAAAAGGGGTCGCATCGCATACAATCAAAACTATCTAATCATGCAATTACAATGAAGAACAACAATATAAATATCAAGAAAGGATGAAGACTTACTTTTTCTTGAGAAATATTGAAGAAATCGGAAGAACTTGGGGATCGCTGGTGAAGAAGCTTAAAAATTCTTATGTTTGATCCGGGAGCAAACTGACAGCACTTCAACAACGTGTTAATAAGATAAAAAAGGGAACGATAGTGACAGGGGTATATATAGCCCATCAGGAGAGAGAAAGACATGGACATGTGTCAAGATCTCAACCGTTGAATACACATCTCGAGATACAGCAGCTGTCAAACCTCTTCAAATTCTTGGGGTCGCGACTATTCCAACGGTCATATCTATGTCAACAGCGAGCCATGGCCTCGCATCACAGCATCAGTTGATTAATACTTGAGTCCACATCGCATCTCTAATGGCAACATGGACTCGGGGGGTAGTTGTTATGCCCGAATTTGGCATAATAATTATCATGATTTAATTGGCTGAATTAAAGGTTCATAATCTATGATGGGCCTAGAAGACAACAATTGGGTCATTAAAGCCCACTATTGGAATCAGCCCAACATACCTTGGCTATAATATCTCTATTACAAGGCCACCTCGTTAAAGGCCACCTCGCTACAGGAGCATCTCGCTTGCAAGAGGAAGCTTCACTTTTATCATCATATCTACCAACTACATTGGGATCGCTATCTCACTCTCTATTAGAAGGCTCATGGCCAGACCCAAGGTCGCATGAGTAGCTGGATGCAAGGGATCGCTTCGCATGGCCTGATCCCTCGAGGTCGCATGTAAGGCTCTTGTTACTTCTCTATTACCCAATCCTATCCGTTCGAGATTATGGGCTTCCACATCTGGGCCATGGATCATGGATAGGGTTGATGACTCACTGCCACGTCAACCCTAAACGAGTGGGCTTGGACTTTGTCTTATCACTTAAAACCCTAGCCCGCCTAGGTAACTTGTTCTCCAAGAACTACGTCAGGCTTGATCCCTATAAATAGGGTACGTAGGCACCTTGATACGGTATGAGAAACAGTTTACCTGAAATCACCTATCAAGCTCGGCCACATTCATACACACAAACCCTAATCCTTATTCTTCTTATAGCAAAATATCCGTATTTTGCCCCGTAAATCCAGCAACCTCCACAAATATTGTTATACAAAATTCTCCCTACAACACCTTTTTAACCAAATGTCCACCATGAGGTTATTAATGACTTAGAGCGAAGTCAAGAAATAATTCAAGATACTCTCTAAAGGTCTTGTAATTTGTCAATATACACTACACGAAAATATGCAGGAACAAGTGTATATATGGTGACAAAATGCAAGAAAGCTTAAGCACAAGTATATAAATGGATAGATGTAACAATAACAACAAAAAATATATACTTTGAAAGCAATATAACTAGCTTATGACTCTTGACCTTACAAAAGTTCAAACTCCTCTAAATAAAGAAAGAACTACAAGAGACATGAGTTAGGATCGAAGCCGAAATCACTACCAAAAAGGGGAGAAATGAGTACCAAATGAATGGTATTCAAGGGGGTTCAAAGCTAACTTAAATACTCAAGAAAGGACATTTATTAGGCTGCAAAAAAAATTTCAAGGGGATTCCTAGAAGGTGGTGGACGAATGGTGTGAAAATGAGAACGAAATGATGGTGAAAACAAGTTTAAAACACGACCAAAAGATGAAAGCTTGTTTGCTAGATACTATTTGTGGCTTTTGAAATATGAAATGTAGTGTGAATCTGGGAAGAAAAATTCAGCATTTCTTTAGCTCAAATGGCTTACGGAAAATGAATGGAAATGGGTAAGTATTTTTAGGTAGAACTAGGTAAAAAGCAACCAATAACCACACGACACCTAGCATAAACTACTAAAAGGAATAAAGCACATTCCAAGCATGCATATTGCCAAGATACTTTCTAGCTAATAAAAAAGTCAGCATAACAATAATATAATATTCAAGAAGTTTATATGACTAAACTATGTGACAAAGCCATGCTCCCAGAGGATTATGGTAAAAAGTTTACCTTGAAATAAGTTGAATCTATTATTTTAAGTGACCAATAAATCAATTACCTATCGATTTTAGGGGTCCCGAAAAAAGTCATCCAAAATTCTTGAAACTTTTTATGAAATTATTTTTGAATATTCTTGTGACATTCCCAAACTTTCAAGTCAAAATAACATGTGTGAAGGTATTTTATTAAAATATATTTCGATAAAATATGCTCAGACGATGAAATAAAATACATTATTTGTTTATCATGACTAAAGTTTCAGCTAAAATTTTGAATTGAAATATATTCAAATATAATATTTCTTAAATAATAATGACTACGAAGTTCTCGAAATATTTATTTTTAAAATTTTATCCATTAAAGTAAAACTGTGATGATTTCTCGGATAAAAAACTATTTTTATACGTTCAACAAGTCTTTTAATACGGCACTGTATTGAATATTTTTGAGATCAAAACATTTTGAAAAGTATACTATTTTGAATCAAATACTTATTTTTGGTTCGGATTCGGAATAACTCATAACTCAATATTCATGCCAATTTGACTTTGCCTTTCAGAGTATCATGAACGATCTAAATTAGGATATATCATTTTATTGTATTCCTTATTCAAATTAATGATTGATACATGAAAATATTTTGTCAAATATACTCATCATTTGTTTATTTCACGACGAATGATCCTAAGGGATGAATTACTATATTGTCTATTAACTTCCTATATCTAATTTAATTTTTATTTTCTTTATTGACAAAGAACCACAATCTAAAAAAAAAGACTATCTCACTATATATATTTAGTCTTTTCTAAAAGACAATAAAATTACGATGAACCAACTTATAAACGGATTTAATTTATTTTTTTTTAGAAATTTCTTTTTAATCACAAAATAATACTTTGCAATGAACTTTACAAAATCCTTCATAACCACAAAGAAAAGGATTAATAATAGGGGTGATGGTCCAAAATAATCACCTGGGAAACTGGATGGCCCTTTTTACTGACGGGACACGGTACATCGTGTACCGTGATAGGGGGTGTTGCGGAGAAGCGTCCTCCGTAACAGGGTATGATATGGAGCTCCGTCTTCCGTGTTATGCATGATACGGTGGACGGTGTTCCGTGACAGTGCTGCGCACCCACCTGACACGGAAGACCGTGTTCCGTATCATGCATAACACGGAAGACCGTGTTCCGTATCATGCATAACACGGTGTACCGTATTAGGGTAATACGGAGGCCGAAACTCCGTATCCCGTCGGTATTTCGGGCCATTTTCTTCAAAATCAGTATTTTGGGCAAAAACTTAGGAAAAATAGGTATTTTGGTAATTTTCTCTAATAATAGTGCACAAAGTAAAGGAATATTCTAAAGTAATAATATAATTAATCTACCCCACAACCAACTATTTAAAAAAAATTCTATCTAACAACTAATTAATAATAAATAGAATTTAATGAGATATTTATTCTAGAATCATCTTTAGGCTGTATATATATCTCACTAAACTCTCTCCCATTCCTCATCAATTGGTTTTCCTTTTGCATTTCAAACTCCCTCAATAATTCTTGTTTGCATTTTTCCCTGTACGTGCTTTGTTTATGAACAATATTAGTAGACATTTATGTAATTGTATAAATTTATTGTATAACAAAATATCAGTATCCTTCTTTTTATTAATAATGTCTTATATGGGTTTTTTTTTGTACTGATGTCATTCTATTTTTGCAACTTGTTAGAAACAATGTCAAACAAAATTGCAATGTCCAAAGATGGAGAATCCTCCACAACATGGCCACAATACCCAAATGGGTGTATGGTAATGTTTCTTTAATAACTAAGAAATATGAGTATTTTATTTGTTTAATAGGAGTTACTAATATTCGAAAACAAACTATAATCTGAATACAGTTGCAGTTTCCACAACAACCTGCTCTAGTGTATCATGGGCAGCCGCCACAATTGATGATTTCGTACCAATCCCAGTCCGTGACTGCTGGAGGAGATATATCAACCCAATTGCAGATGCCACCACACATGGTACAAGCACCAGGACCATCACAGTCCATTCCAGCAAATAATGGGAAGAGGAAGGCCGATGAAATTGCTGGTGGGAGTGAAACTAAGAGGGTGAGCTTTTTGGTATTATCTCCTTTAATGTGTTAGATTTTGACAAATATTTTTTTGTGGGGCAGAGGGAATAAACAAATATTTCACTACATACGTAATTTTTATTAGTGACATGACATTGGTTGCAGGGACGCCCCATTTACAAGCCTTGCGAATGGATAGATGCTCTGAGCATGTTCTTACCGTACCCTCCCAAGGTTTGATAGATGTTTTTGTGCTTTTTTTTTTTACTAAACATAAATGCATAAAAATGTAAAATGAAATAAAAATTCTGTGATTATAAATAAATATTGCTAAACAAAAATAAAAGAAAACTAACACATAATTTTTAAAGATGCACTTTTGGTTAAACTTATTTTTTTTGTGCACCATTTGTTTTTATTTGATAATTTTAATTTCCATATTCACACTTACACTTTTATTGCTGCATTGTGTTTCTTTTTGTTTATAATCTTTTTTACAGGCAAATGCAGCTGCAACCCTCAACGATGTGATTGACTACATTAAGATTACCCGGGAAGAAATCAAACAACTGCAGGAGGTTAATGATAGATAGATACATTTGCTTTAAAGTATTATCCTTGGATTTAAATCTTACATATATGTGATATCACTTGTTAATTAACATGCAGATTCGGTCCCAACAACTGTCTCAGCGGATTCGGTCCCAACAACTGTCTCAGCAGACTGCTGGCACGCAATATCAACTGTCTCAGCAGACTCCTGGTACGCAGTATCAGGCGGCATTTACTGCACAAGGTAACATTATACCGTTACCAGGCAGTCCGGTTGACGGATTAATTGAGATTCCAAATGAGATGGGGGGAACTAATCATGCTGCACAAGGTAACATTATACCGTTACCAGGCAGTCCGGTTGACGGATTAATTGAGATGCCTAATCCGATGGTGGGAACTAATGATGTCTTACCCGCAACAAGCTTTCCTGTGAACAAAGCTGATGTTGCTGCTGAGAACCAGGCTGCTGATGCTGGTGCAGTGAACCATGCTGCTGATGCGGCTGCAGTGAACCTGCAGGCTGCTATAGTGAACCAGGCTGCTATAGTCAACCAGACTCCTGATCCTGCAGCTGTGGTCACTTACCATCCTTATGAGGATCCTGATGTGCTGGCAACCATGGAAAAAAGTTGGGCATTTGCTGAATTGATGGACCGCCTCTCCTATCCCTGATTGTTACCATTGTATTAATGCGATCTCTCCTAAGATATTTTAATTTGTTGCAATGGTATTTAAATTTTAGTTTCTAGTCAACTACATGGATGTTTAAAACCCGATCAATTTGTCATTTGTTTTCCAATAAGTTATGGATGTTTGATTTACTTTTTCAATCTTTGTACTAAACATATATCATTCTTTTCTCTTCTCCACTTTTTATTCATTACTTTTATACTATCGTTGAAATTCATGTCTAATATAAAAAACTGAATTATATCAATTATGTATAACTTGTAAAAAACTGAGTCTCCATATTAAAATGAAGGTTTAGTCGGTGATATGGGCTAAAAGTAAGCCCTAAAGACACATTTAATGTGGCATTAATTAAACCTAGAATGGTCCAAACGTGGGGCCCACCATATGGGCCCAAACCCTAATTATAATATTAATTTCGTAATTAATATTAAGGGTAGTAAAACAGCTCAGCAAATAAGAGTCAAACAAGAATATGATTCTTGCCTGACTTAGCCTCCAAGATACATATTCTAACATGGAAACTGATTCATACATGGAAGGAGACTAGAACCTTCTACTAGTCGGTGACTTGCCCACCAAGTCACAAAACCCTACTACGATTTTAGGGCTTCTCAGCCTATATAAAGGGTCTGACCCCTCATCTCAGAACTACGTTTTCTTGGCTTGATTCTCTAATACAGAGATACGTAGGCATTCTGTGAGGACCGTTTAGTCTCGAACGCAGAAGCAGCCATAAAAGCACGAAGCTCACGAACCCTAGCATTTAAATACATCAAACCCTAGCCGCAATCTAATAACCTAGTTTTTATTCCACAACATTTGGCGCCGTCTGTGGGAAGAAGACATCAACTATGGTTCAAACACGAAGAACTGCACCAAGCACTACAGAGCCAATTGCTACCGAGGCTCTACCTCTTAGCTCTGCTCCGCCCCTTACTGAACAAGTACTTCCGACATCTGAGCAAGTACCTCCGACATCCGAGACTATCGTTCCGTATCAAGTTTCTCAACCCCTAGGGACGACTACCCATGTTGAGAGTACGCTACCTCCGATTGTCCACACAGTTCCAGGGACTAACCCCCCTCGGGTTGGGATTTCTTCCCTGATTGTAGACCCTAACAACCCTGCACGAGGGGTTCAGATCCACACTACGGATCTCCCCATAAGCACCAATCCAATGTATGGGATGCCCAATTACGGAGCTGGACCGAGTGGACATGCCCTGTATATTCGAGATCGAGATTATCGCGATTTTTCTGGTCCTTATTCAGATGAATCATCTTCTGGCGATGATTACGAGCGTGATGAAGCTCCGAGGAGGCGACGTGCAAGTAAAGAGCCTATAGGGAGAACTCGAACTATCCATGATGGACTCCCTTCAACAGTTGCTGAGAGGATTAAGGCTTATGAAGCCGAGATCCTAAAATTAAAAGAAGATATGGCCAGGGAGCAAGCCAGATTAAATCAAACTTTGCCACCCCCCACGTCAGGACCGATTCCCTTTATAGATCTGGAGAGGCCTCCAAGAAGGCAAAGAAGGGCTACCGTCCCAACTGAAAGAACTACAAGGGTGGAAACCCCTAAGAGCAACCCCAAGGATCTGATGCCGCTTGGGGATCCTGATGATCCCACACCTCCGTTTACTGAGGACGTGATGAATGCTCGTATCTCAAAGAAGTTTAAGATGCCAACAATCAAAGCTTATGATGGAATGGGTGATCCTGCAAATCACGTTAGAACGTTCTCAAACGCACTGCTGTTGCAGCCTGCAAGCGACGCTTTGAAGTGTAGGGCTTTCCCTCAAACTTTGTCAGGCATGGCTCAAAGATGGTATAGTCGGCTTCCTGCAAACTCGATTGGTTCCTTTAAGGAGTTGAGTGCAGCTTTTATTAGTCAGTTTATCAGTGAGAGAACGCATGAGAAAAGCTCTGCATCTCTTATGTATGTGGTACAAGGGAAGAACGAAAGTCTGAGAGACTATCTTAAGAGGTTCACCAAGGAGACTCTGAACATCACTGATCTGGACAATAAGGTTGCAATGGTAGCCTTGGAGCATGGTACCACCGACCTATACTTTAAGAGATCATTGGCAAAGCATCCCCCGGAGAATATGGCTGATCTCCAATGAAGGGCTGATAAGTACATCAAGGCCGAGGATAGCACGAAGAAGGAAGTCACATTAGGCAATGGTCAGGGAAACAATGATACAAAAAAGCGCAAGCAAGGGCAGGAGTACGATGCTAGGGACAAGTATCCCCGAACTAGCAAAGACTCTAATTCGCCACCAAAAAAGAACTTGGGACCAAGGTTCTCTGACTATGCAAGGTTGAATGCCCCTAGAAGTCAAATCTTGCTGGAAATTGAGAAGGATAAGGACTTCCGATGGCCGAAGCCACTCAGGGGAGACCCCGCAAAGAGGAACAAGGATCAATATTGTCGGTTCCACCGAGATGTGGGGCACGATACAGATGATTGCAGACAGTTGAAGGACGAGATTGAGTTCTTGATCCGTAAAGGAAAACTGAATAATTTCACAAAGGGCGGAGATCATGGAACCCAAAGAGGGGATTACAACAGGAGAAACAATGACAGAAGGGATAATGATCGTGACCGTAACACGCAGCCCCGAGGGCCAGTTATCAACATGATCTGGGGAGGCCCGACAGCGGCCGGAACAACCCGCAATTCTCGAAAGGCATACTCAAGGGAAGTGATGCATATTGTGGGAGAAGCCCCGAAGCGTGCTAGAACTGAAATCGTGATTGGTTTTGATGATTCTGATCTGGAAGGGGTGAAATTCCCCCATGATGACCCATTAGTTATAACCCCTGTGATTGGGAACTCGGAGGTAAAACGAGTCTTGATAGACAATGGAGCTTCTGTTGACATTCTGTTTCATGATGCTTTTGTGAAGATGGGATATACCGATTCTCAGCTGACTCCAACTAACATGCCCATTTATGGATTCAATGGGGTTGAGTCCAAGGTCGAGGGTACTATCCAGTTACCCATGACAATCGGGCAGGAGCCTAAGGAAGCTACTCAAATGTTGAATTTTCTGGTAATTAAGGCAGCCTCGACTTATAACGCAATCCTGGGAAGGACTGGACTTCATGCATTCAAGGCTGTTGCCTCAACATATCACATGAAGATTAAGTTTCCAACCCGAAATGGGGTCGGAGAACAAAAAGGCGACCAGAAGATGGCAAGAAGTTGTTATGTATCCGCTCTAAGAGCTGATGGAGTTGGGGGGCAGGTACTCCCGATTGAAGACATGGATGTCCGTAGTGATGATGAACAGCGAGGAAAGCCAGCAGAGGATTTAATACCTATCCCTCTAGAGCTAGGCGACCCAGACAAGGTTACATACATAGGAGCATCTCTGAAGGAACCCCTGAAGGGCGAATTGACAGCGTTCTTGCAAGAGAACAACGATGTGTTTGCTTGGACAGCAGCGGACATGCCAGGGATTGACCCCCAACTTATAACCCATAGGTTGAACGTCGATCCTGAACGGAAGAAAATAAAGCAGAAAAAGAGGAATTTCGCTCCTGAAAGGCAAGAGGCCATTAAACAAGAAGTTGATAAATTGTTGGAAGCTGGATTTATTGAAGAAATTCAATTCCCCGAATGGTTAGCTAACCCTGTGATGGTCAAAAAGGCAAATGGAAAGTGGAGGATGTGTATAGACTTCACTGATCTGAATGATGCATGCCCAAAAGATTGTTTTCCTCTGCCTAGAATTGATATGTTGATAGATGCCACCGCTGGGCATGAAATGTTGAGCTTCATGGATGGTTTCAGCGGATACAATCAGATTAAGATGCACAAGGACGATATTCCTAAGGTATCTTTCATAACTGACTTTGGTGTTTTCTGCTATCTCGTTATGGCTTTTGGGTTAAAAAATGCAGGGGCTACTTACCAACGATTGGTGAATAAGATATTTGCCCATTTAATTGGGAAAACCATGGAGGTCTATGTCGATGACATGTTAGTCAAGAGCCTACTCAGGGCAGATCACATAAGGCACCTCAGAGAGGCGTTTGAAGTGCTAAGGCACCATAAAATGATGCTAAATCCAGCCAAGTGTGCTTTTGGTGTTGGTTCGGGAAAATTTTTGGGGCTGATGGTTTCCAAGAGAGGCATAGAGGCCAACCCGGACAAGATTAAGGCTATTCTGGATATGGAGTCACCCCGCTCAGTACAAGATGTACAGAAATTAACTGGCCGAGTCGCGGCCCTAGGGAGATTCATCTCCAAGTCTGGTGACAAATGCTTGCCTTTCTTTCAGGCATTAAAGAAGGTGAAAAATTTTGAGTGGACCACAGAGAGCCAAGAGGCCTTTGAACAATTGAAGAAATACATGGCTGAAGCCCCGTTGTTGGCCAAACCTACTCTTGGAGAGATTCTTTACCTATACCTGGCGGTATCCGAACAAGCATTGAGTAATGTTCTTGTCAAAGAAGAAAGGAAGGTTCAGAAACCCATCTACTATGTGAGTAAGGTGCTACATGGGGCGGAATTGAATTACTCTCCCATTGAGAAGTTCGCACTGGCATTGGTTACTGCCTCCAGGAAATTGAGACCGTACTTCCAGGCTCATAAAATCGAAGTCTTGACAGACCAACAGTTGAGAAGCATATTGCACAGTCCGAAAGCAAGTGGAAGATTGATCAAATGGGCCATAGAACTTGGAGAATTTGATATCAAGTATAAGCCTCGGACAGCCATCAAGGCTCAGGCATTGGCTGACTTCGTGGTTGAATGCACTATTGACAACCAAGAAGTCGGGGGGCAGGAGATGATAACCACCCCTGAGAACGAGGATAAAGATGAAGAACTTATAGCTGACCAGAAAGAGTATTGGGTGCTCTATTTTGATGGAGCATCAAAAACAAAATCTAGTGGTGCAGGTTTGGTTTTGCAAAGCCCCGATGGGTTCACAGTTGAATACGCTTTGAAGTTGGACTTTCCAACAACCAACAATGAAGCTGAGTATGAAGCATTGATAGCTGGATTGGGATTGGCCAGAGTCATGAGGGTTAAGAACCTCAAAGTATGCGGAGATTCAAGACTGGTAGTCTCGCAAGTGAATGGCGAGTTTGAGGCCAAGGATGAAACTATGGCAAAATACCTCAGAGTCGTGAAAGCTGCTATGACTCAGTTTGAGGAGTGCTATGTGGAGCACATTCCTCGGGAAGAGAACATTAAGGCCGATGCCCTCTCTAAGTTCGCTTCTTCTGAGATAGAGAATTACGCAGGTAGTGTTTACTTCCAGGTCTTGAAGGCCCCGACCGTCAACTCTAAGTTGGTAGCACCTATCGATATTGGAAGCTGTTGGATAGATCCTATTAAAGCTCATCTAGAAACTGGATGGCTCCCTGACAATGCCTTGGAGGCACGAAAATTGTCGGTGAGAGCATTGAGATATGCCTTGATTGAAGGCATCTTATACAAGAGATCGTTTGTCATCCCGTACTTGAAGTGCCTAAGGCCCCAAGAGGCAAGAGAGGCATTGGAGGAAGTTCATGAAGGGATCTGTGGGCAGCACTTGGGGGGCAGAGCCCTAGCTCACAAGATTACCCGTCTGGGATTCTATTGGCCAGAGATTATGGCAGATGCCCAGGATTATGTCAAGAAGTGTGACAGATGTCAAAAACACGCTCCTGTTGTAAGGCAGCTGCCTGAGAGATTAACCTCAATCAGCTCACCCATCCCGTTTGCAATGTGGGGAATGGACATCCTTGGTCCTTTCCCTATGGCTTCAGCACAAAGGAAGTTTCTGATTGTCGCCATTGATTACTTCACTAAATGGATTGAGGCTAAGCCTTTAGCCAAGATAACCACTAAGCAAGTTTCCCAGTTCTTTTGGGAGAACATAATTTGTAGGTATGGAATCCCGCGAATTCTGGTGACAGATAATGGGACACAGTTTAACAATGAGGAATTCAAGAAGTATTGTGAGGAAAATGCTATTGAACTTCGTTTTACCTCAGTAGCACATCCGCAAGCTAATGGGCAGGCCGAGGTGGCCAATCGAATCATCCTGGATGGATTAAAGAAAAGGGTCGAACGCTCAAGGAACACCTGGGTGGATGAGTTGCTGCCTATACTCTGGGCCTATCGCACTACTTGTAAGGTGACTACAGGAGCAACCCCGTTTCTGCTAGCTTATGGGGCTGAGGCAGTTGTGCCGCTGGAAATCATGCAGGCATCACCTCGAGTTTATGTACCAAGCACCTGTTGAGTGTAAGTCTGGAAAGATCAAGTACTGAAAGTAAATAGACATATGAATAAAGGAAACAGATGCATATATAAAACGCCCCGAAGGGCCATGGTTTAAGTCAAGCTACAACACACGAATAAAAGTTAAGTCCCGAAGGACATTAATTGAAAGCTGATGAAATAAAGCCACAAACGGCTAGATAAGGGCCGTGCAAGGCCATAGGGGAATCCATTCTACTTGGCTGGGGATTCTTCCTCGCTGCTCTCCTCGCCCGACTCCTCCTCACCTGAATCCTCTTCCTCGCCGGACTCTTCACCTGAAGTTTCTTCCTCGACTTGATCGACAACTGCCATAGGTTGAGCAATAGTCTCCACATCTTCGGTTTCCTCCTCTCCGGAGGATGTGGTCGAACTGTCTTCGTTACGGATCACCCTCTTGCCTGGGATTGGTTATCGAACAACTCCAACTTTCCTGGCAGGCGGGGGCTTCTTTCCACGGGACCCCGAAGAACTTGAGTTTTGACTAACAGCTGGGGGACGCCTTTGAGGTCCCGACGATCTATGGCTACCTTTAGAACCTGAACCTGATGCTTGAGGAACAATCTTGGTTCCCGATCCAGAAGCAAGGGTTGCACGGTTCTCGCCACTCTCAGTCCAGAAAGGGCAAGGAAAATCAGAGGAAGTAACCACTGAGGGATGCTTGATACTCACAGCATTGATTGCCTTGTCCCAACCAACAGACATGTTGTAAGGGCGCACCTCATCGTCATGTTGATCTATGAAACTCAGGAATTCCTCGGACTTATGGTAGGCCTTAATCATTTTGTTAGCATCGTTCATTTTCTTCTGAGCCAAGGAGGCAAGTTTCTTGCGGGAGGATAAAGCATCCGCTTCAGCATGGGCAACTTGAGAATGCAGGTCGTCAATCTCTTCTTTGAACCTTGCTGAGTCAGTCTTCAAGGATATATTCTCATCCCTGAAAGCCAGGCCTTGGGTACAAACAGATTGGAAGTAGGCATTAGCCTGCAGTCAAAGTTGACAAAGTGTAAGGAATGTGTAAAGGCTAAATCATATACCAGAATTGGTAGGAAAAACATCTTACTTGGTACATGGCTTGGGAGCCCAGAAGTTGATTCTCATTCATTTTATCTCCAGCGAGTAAGGACAGTCTATCAGGAGGAGTAATCGAAAGCTTGGACCAGTCCAGGGCTAGGTCGGGACTCCCAGCAATTGAGTCCTGTTCGCATATACCCCAGGAGGGCATGAAAGGAGTTCTTATACTTCCATCAGCATTACGGGATCTCTTCCCGCCTTGGGAGCAACCTTCCAAGAAGTTGGGAATACGAGGCTTGGCGGGATTCAGTAGTTCCTCCGCCTTTTTCTTCATTCTTTTATTCACAACCGGCTGGTTCTGAGGGCGGCTGTCAATCTCTTCAGCAGCTGAAATACGAAGAGAAAAACATCGGTATAAGAACAAACAGAGTTCATAAGAAGCTCAAGTAAGAAAATTACCCTCAACGGAAAGAAAGCTAAGGCCAGCTTCAATAAGGTTCTTTTCATTCAGAAAAGTTTTATAATGGGTACAGCCATCATCGGCAAGAAGCCAATCTCGATCCTGCAACTTTGAATCATCAAGGTCGCAAACGAAGTGTTTGCTATCTTTTACAATTCCGAATCTCTTTACGAAGAAGTTACCCCAATCACCGCCTTTCCATTCAAGAACTGCAAACTCTCTCTCCCAGGAATGTTGGGAATCTGGTAAAGAATAAGGGTTCACCATATGTGGAATTTTGGCCCTGTGCTTGAGACTGACCCATCCTTTCTTTTGATCGGTAGAGTTACTAGCCACGAAGATACTTCGAAATAATGTGGTAGTCGGGTGAATCCCCAATTGACGACATCTTAATAAAAATATAGAGATATATCTCCAAGAATTGGGATACAGCTGACAGGGATGGATTTGATACTCTGCCAGCAATCTAATGATGAAGTTATCAACGGGGAATCTGAACCCAGCATCAAGGGCACCCCAGTAGACACAAAGTCTCTCGGGATGCCAATTACAGGTTCTGTCTGATGGTTTTGGAAGATGAACTTTGATAGCACTTGGAAAGTGATATGAGTCCTTTATTTCCTGGATGTCTTTTTCTTTCAATTTGCTGGGGCTTCTAAAAGAGTCTAGACTAGCACAGTTTGGGAAAGTGTCCCTCATAATATTAAGAAGATCTAGTAAAGATTCAAATTTATGCTCAATGTATGAAGAAGGTTTAATATCTTCTTTACCTTTAGCTGTCCTCATTCTACTCCTCTTTGTCATAGCCTCCATCATAGAGACAGGGGGAGCAACTGGGCGGTCACCTTTTGACATCTTGATCACAAAGCTGGAACTTGATCTTGCTACTTGAAAACTAGAGAGTTTAAGAATTTGAAAGCTCAGAAGTGAAGAAGTAAATGAAATGAAAGCTATCTCACTTCTTTTATAAAAGAAGTATGACCTGCTATGATAAGTTGAAGTTCAGCTTTGTTCGCATTTACAGGTCATCTATCGTTTAAATACGAAAAAAGGACAGAAATTACTCGTTTTATACAGAAAGGATCGTTAAAATTCAAATATGCCAAAGAATAAATAGCTGATGTTTGAATAATATCGTCGGAAGTCACGAATGACCAAACTGACGACCCAAGATCAAGGTCAAGTTCCTTGATCCTGAAGATAACAAAGTCACGAATGGCCAAAATGATGGTTTAAGATTCAGATCAAGGTTTTTGATCCTCAAGATCATGAATGATTTTCACGTCCGGGTTAACTAGCTAGCCGAGAAGCAATCGACCGTGACGCACTAGGGGCCTCAGCCGACCAGGTCCCGGAAGACCAGGTCCCGGCCGACCAGCCTATTTTAAGGAGGCTCAGCCGACCAGGTCCCGGAAGACCAGGTCCCGGCCGACCAGCCTATTTTAAGGAGGCTCAGCCGACCAGGTCCCGGAAGACCAGGTCCCGGCCGACCAGCCTATTTTAAGGAGGCTCAGCCGACCAGGTCCCGGAAGACCAGGTCCCGGCCGACCAAGTCATTTTAAAGGGGTTCAGCCGACCAGCTTCTGAACCTGGATCCCCCCGGTCCAGGTTCAGTTCTTGGTCCTGGATCCCAACTTTTTCAGCAAATGATTTCGGACGTGGTTCTCGACTTTTTTTAGCGAATCTCGGATGATTATCAATGTTAAAGAAAGGCCAAGGTTAGCCATGAAGGCCAAGATGAGTCATGAAGGCCAAAGTTAGCCATGAAGTCACAAACGACCAAACTGACGATTCATAATCAAGATCAAGATTCTGGATCCTTAGGACCACGGATGGTTTTTGATCCTAGATCAACACTCTCTTTTAAAATCAAGAAGGAGTCTAAGTTCAGGTTTTTTAGGCCAACTACTGACTAGTTAGCCCTAGAAGAGG
Source organism: Kitagawia praeruptora (assembly GCA_037693485.1). NCBI lineage: Eukaryota > Viridiplantae > Streptophyta > Magnoliopsida > Apiales > Apiaceae > Kitagawia > Kitagawia praeruptora. Next base: position 105,305,387 of record CM075346.1, on the reverse strand, counting down.
AATTTCAGCCGACCAGGTCCCGGAGGACCAGGTCCCGGCCGACCAGCTCCCCTGGAGGAGGGCCAGCCGACCAGCTTCTGGCCGACCAGGTCCCGGCCGACCAGGTCATTTTCAGGAGGGCCAGCCGACCAGCTTCTGGCCGACCAGCTCCCGGCCGACCAGGTCATTTTCAGGAGGGCCAGCCGACCAGCTTCTGGCCGACCAGGTCCCGGCCGACCAGGTCATTTTCAGGGGGTCCAGCCGACCAGCTTCTGAACCTGGATCCCCCCGGTCCAGGTTCAGTTCTTGGTCCTGGATCCCTACTTTTTCAGTGAACTTTTTAAACCTAAATCTCGACTTTTTCAGCGAATCTTGGATGATTGTTAACGACAAAAAGAGGTCGAGATTAGCACCGTTTAGTGTGGTTTAAGCACATATTAGTGCCTGTTAGCACAAATTAGTGCCGTTTAGCGCTGTTTAGCACCGATTAGTGCCCTTAGTGCCATTTCATGCTATTTAACATTGTTTAACACTGTTTAAACGTTGTTTATGGCTGATTAGCACTGTCTAGTGCCATTTAACACCGCTTAGTGTCGTTCAACGTCGTCGTAAATGCGTCGGTCGCTCCACGCTTTACATTAAGATGATATTGTTGAAAATACTCACGTAAGAGCAATAAACCCTGACCCAAGTCTCGAGTAAGACCGTTATAACTTCAAGGAAAACCTGATCAGTTTTCCTAGAAGTTGGGGGGCAAATGATATGGGCTAAAAGTAAGCCCTAAAGACACATTTAATGTGGCATTAATTAAACCTAGAATGGTCCAAACGTGGGGCCCACCATATGGGCCCAAACCCTAATTATAATATTAATTTCGTAATTAATATTAAGGGTAGTAAAACAGCTCAGCAAATAAGAGTCAAACAAGAATATGATTCTTGCCTGACTTAGCCTCCAAGATACATATTCTAACATGGAAACTGATTCATACATGGAAGGAGACTAGAACCTTCTACTAGTCGGTGACTTGCCCACCAAGTCACCAAACCCTACTACGATTTTAGGGCTTCTCAGCCTATATAAAGGGTCTGACCCCTCATCTCAGAACTACGTTTTCTTGGCTTGATTCTCTAATACAGAGATACGTAGGCATTCTGTGAGGACCGTTTAGTCTCGAACGCAGAAGCAGCCATAAAAGCACGAAGCTCACGAACCCTAGCATTAAATACATCAAACCCTAGCCGCAATCTAATAACCTAGTTTTTATTCCACAACAGTCGGGCAAAGGATCAAGCTTAATGTCATTTATAAAATTCAAATTTAAAACTTTTTGGATTTTGATCAATCCAAATTCAAATTTAAATTCATAAGAGCATGTCGAATGGTGTGCTATTTCTTGTGCTATAGCTATATTATAGCACAAAAAGTAAAAAACACCATTCCAATGATTTGCTAAATTTTGTGCTAAAATAGCACAATGCTATAGTTTGTACTATATTTAACACAAAATATAGATGGAGCTATATTTGTCACATCATCAAAAAGTGAAAAAATGGAGGGAAATGGTAGATGAGATACATCAATTTTGTACCTATATTCAAAATAGTGGGGTACTTGAAGTTATTTAAATTTAGAACAAGATTTAGCACTTTAGAACAAGATTTAGCACAAACCATTGGAGACATGCCTATTTTAACACAACCATTAGACGTGCTCTAACGCAATATTGAATTCGAATTCATTAAGTCTATTTTAGATATCCAAAAATTGAAAAGAAAAAAAACAATATTATCAAGTTTAAAATCATCACCACACACTGATAAAATTAAATACATTAATACACTAATTAAACTACAAATGATTATTAGGCACCTATAAATTATTGAATATTTAAGATTAGATATCATCCCAATATTAATAAATGATTAATAATCGATTAAATAATTCTACATTCATCCCATTATACATGTTTTTTGACTTTTTGCAATTGAGTTTAAAAAACATACTTACGTTTAATAGTTTAATTTAAAATTTTCTTTTTCTTGAATAAAAATATAAATCATAGACTTTTATTCAAAAAATAAAATTTAAAACATAATAAGTGAAAATATCTTTTTTATGCACCTTGCAAAATATCAAATGCACCTGTAAATTGAATAAGGAAGTCCTTCAAATTTTGATGAAAGTCTTTGTACAAGTAAATATTTTCGTTCATATACTTTATCCCACTCAAACTACTTTGTCAGATTATTCTTCATCAAATTCAACTTTGGAGTATATCAGATGCCTATTAACCAGTGGGTTATAATAAAATATTATAACTATAAATTCTTTGTCTTGTATTCAAGATATTATATGTAATCAATATGATTATCTACAATACAAGTATAACTTTAACACAATTTTAATTTCAAATTACACAATATTTAAAATCAATTCCAATCCCGTAACACTAAACTTTATCCAAAAGAGAATTTTTGTTTCAAAAAGATATTCTTCCATCTCATAATGCAAGTTTGTTTTGAAAAATTATGCATATTAAGAAAATGTTAGTGATGTGATATATTTCTTTTTATACCATTACAAATGTATTGATTTTTAAGAACATAAGTTATTTTATAGTATTGGTCATTTATACAATTTTCAAAATGGGTAATTTAGGACACAAATTTACATTGAAAATTGGAAATAGGCATGTACATTAAAACATCTTTAAATTAATACTCGGTAAATTAATAATCTCATTAAGTTAATAATTTCTTCATGTCCCAAATTGGCCCAGTTAAAAAAATAATCAATTTCGATAAGATAAGATAATAAGATAATAATTTTTTTTGAAAAACTATATAAATATATGGTATCAATAATATTATAAATTAATAATTCCTTTATAATCATAAAAATATATGTATTACCCTTTTGGAAAATGTGATTGTAGGGTTCTTAAAATTTGAATTGAAACTCATTTTTCACTTTGTTGCATCCAAAAGTCAGAATGTGCTGTTTTCGTAAAGAATTAAAAAGTTATTAATCAAGATGTGAAAAAGGTTAAAAAAATGTAAATACTTATTAAATATACATGAATATTTGCTTTGAATCTGGCAAATACTTATTAAATTTGTAAACAATATATATTGAATTAATTGAATTAATTATAAATGGGGAACTAAGATGCATCTTAGGTATCATCCCTAAGATCCTTATATAAATTTTTACTTAATCAATTAAAAAATTTCCCTTGAGGGGCCTACTTCTGCATAATCAAAACTACATCGTTTTATTTAAAAATATATAAGTATTTCACGAAAGTTACCTCAGATGTATCTCATGTTCCTTTTTCTCAAAACATAAATTGTACAATTCATTGGAAATTAATTTTCTTTAATGTCAAAAATTCTCTATAAATTAATAATTATTAATTTATCAATTAATTAATACCTCTCTTAATTAATAGAATTCTTAGGTTTCACTATATTAATTTATAGGAAAACAATTCTCTCAAATGAGACTATTATTATGGGACAAAAGGAGTATGTTTTTCTAATATTTACAAAAGCAAGTATTTAATTGGGATAAAATAAGATATTAATGGAACATATAGGCTATAAATTTGTTTTTACTAACAAAGAAAAAGGCATTCTGAGAACCCCTTCTAACAGCAGATGTAACTATTATAGTGTTGGGTTGAAATGAGTTTTACACTATAATTAGCCCTAGTATAATGTTATAGTGGTTATCGTGTAAAATATAAATCGGTTGGGTGCAGCTTCAAATCCTTCCTTATGGGCCATGCACACTCCTTTCTCATTCATATTTTGGAAAAAAAAGTATTGTTTTAGGAGGCTTTAAACATGTTTTGTCTTTTTAAGTACCTGCTTATATGCAAACTGAGCTAGGGAGCTTTTTATACGCACTGCACTGCAAGATGTCATAAGTAGGGTTAACAATGCCCGGTTGTAGTGGTTATTGTCAGATATAAATCGGCTGGGTGCAGTCTTAAATCCTGTTTTTATCACATATTCTGCTTAATTTCAGGAAAGATGTACTGATTTCAGGAAGTTTTGAAATGTGTATCTTCTAAACTGCCTGCTTCTAAGATGCAAATTGAGCTAGGGAACTTGTAACCCAAGCTGCAACATACTACCGCACCATACTATAATATGTAATGTTAGTGGCTGACTGAAAAGATAAAACTTTGGGGGGGTTGGAATATTGTTAACTGAAGCCTGGCTTGTACTAGTTATATATTTTGTAAAGTACAATCAGCTGGGTGCAGTTTTAAATCCTTCCTCTAAGTTGCAGGTTTAAATCCTGCCCTACCACATTTTTTCATTTAGCATTCAGTAGAAGTATTGATTTTAGGAGGCATATGTTGATGGAGTAGTGCTAGAGACACCAAAATTTGGTACAAAAAATTGTCACCAAATGACATGGCATGGCTGATGTGGCAGTATGGATCTTTTTGATTGGTGTTGTTGGTGTGAATACATGGGCCCATTTATTATTACAACAAATCAGGATTGGCCACATGTATTTGGGAAAAATTTTGGGGACTAAATTTGGTGCCCCTAGCATTATTCATGTTGATGTTCTTAGAGGTGATATTACTTTCCATTTTGTTAACTTCCGCATCTTAGTGAATTTATACTCCAACTACTCGAGTTAAAGGGCATTAACTCTAATTGTACACCAGAGGGAGTTCCTACTTTTTTTATTCTTGATTGGCACTAATTTCCCCATAATATAGGTTGCCTTTGGGTATAAAAATTTGAGAATTTACCAAAAGTATTAAGTTCAAAGTTTCTCTTTGCAAAAATACTTGCATATTTACTATCTTAATTGCAAAAATACTATCTTTCCTATTTCAACCCAATTTTAAATTATTTTTTAAAAAAAAAACTTTTTTTTAAAAAATAATTCGGATGATGGCAGTGCCACGTTTTGCTTGCTAGTTGTATGTGGTTGCATTCAGTTGCATGTGATTGCATTCAATTGATTCTATTACGCCAGGGCGCAGCACCCACACATCAGTTGCAACTTACAATTTTCAATTGCATTTAGTTGCATATGAGGTTGCATTCAATTGCATGTGGTTGCATTCAGCTGCATAAAAAATTTCCATTTTTCAGTTATCATTTTCAACGAGTTTTTTGAGGTTGCATATGAGGTCATTTGCATTTGCATTTACAGTTTTCATTTGCATTTAGTTGCATATGAGGTTGCATCCAGTTGCATATGAGATTGCATTTAGTTTTTCGACTGGTCTAAAATAAAAACTGAAAACTGGAAGTTGTAACTTATAGTTTTCATTTGCATTTAGTTGTATATGAGGTTGCATCCAGTTGCATATGCAACCAAATGTAACAAACCTTATACACAATTGAAATTTGAGTTATCATATGCGGCTGCGCCGCCCTTCTGTACAATTGGAAGTTTGAAAAAAAAATTAAAATCCCACTTTTAATTTTCAGTTACAATGCACCCGGCCTTTTTATTTTTCGGTTATTTTTTCCCAACACTAAAATGAGTGTTTATTAACATCCGTACGGTTCGGTCATCGAAAAAAACATTCAAAAAAATATTCAGTGAATCTGGATCATGTCTCATTTTAGGAAGTAGCACTTTTACTACGTTTTTGGTAAAATCTCGTACCACCCTGCCTTTTTATTTTTCGATTATTTTTTCCCAACACTAAAATGAGTGTTTATTAACATCTGTACGGTTTGATCGTCGAAAAAAACATTCAAAAAAATTATTCAGTGAATCTGGATCGTGTCTCGTTATAGGAAGTAGCACTTTTACCACGTTTTCGTTAAGATCTCGTACAACCCGTCCTTTTTATTTTTTGATTATTTTTTTACAACACTAAAATGAGTGTTTATTCACATCCGTATTGTTCGATCGTCGACGAAATCATTCAAAAAAATTATTCAGTGAATCTGGATCAAACCCCGCTATAGGAAGCATCACTTTGACTACATCTTTGTTAAAATCTCGTACAACCCGACCTTTTTATTTTTTGATTATTTTTTCCCAACACTAAAATGAGTGTTTATTAACATCCGTACGGTTCGATCGTCGAAGAAATCATTCAAAAAAATTATTCAGTGAATCTGGTGTTAGCTTGATGTTTTGATGATGAATACAAATGTTGTTTGTGAATATTTCATGCTTTATTATCTAATCTTGTTTTACAAAAAGCATGGATTTAGGGGGAGTTTTACTCTCCTATAAATTATTGAGTAATCATCAAAAAGGGGGAGATTGATAGCCTTACAGTTTTGATGATCACTCTGTCAGCAAGCTGATAAGCTTGTAACCGAATATTATAGCTAGTTTCTTGGCTATGTTCTAACTTTGTTTTGCAGGATTACATTTAAGGGCTGAACAATATCTTATCAGCAAGCTAAAAAAATATAAACAGAGTAAGACAACAAGCTAAGTCTACTCGAACAGGATGTTACAGCAAGCTCACAGCAAATGTCCAGAAAGTTTGTTATGCAGATTCTAACGGCTTGAATCAAGGAAATCTCATAGGAAATAATTTGTAACAGCTGTTTAATATATATATATATATATATATATGTTGTATTATATATTAGAGCTCATTTGAGGGAATCCTACAAGATATCATTCATTTATTTAGGGAGCCTTTACTTTCTAAAAAGTCTCCTTAAAATACAACCCACTTGCCCACTTGTCTATCATGTCTTTGAAAAGCATATTATCCCACCTAAATATTCAATTTTTACAATAGCTCCCCCAGCTCCATCCAGCTCCTCTAACGTTATTATAAACGTTAAATATCAACAAAATTCAAGATGGTCATAATTACTCAAGAGCTTGCTGATTGAGTTTACTACATATATTGATACTCCTATGGTTTTGATGATCACATTCAGCAAGCTATTTGCTTGTAGTTTGATATAAAACATTGTGTTATGGTTGTACTAACTTGGTTTTGCAGGGTATATTAAGTCTACTAATTGTTTACAGAGAATATATAAACAGCAAGCCATTTGGTGTTACAACAGAGACAGTTTTGCAAGCCATTTGCACTGACAGACACAAACAACAAGCCATTTGCAAACTGCAAGAAATCCTGAAGATATAGATCAAAATTGATTCTCATGGATTTATTTCAGGAAATATATTGTGAGGATTCTTTATTATATAATACGTACACAATATATTCTAGAGCTCAAATCTTTTCAAATATCTTTCTTTAAATTATTTTATAAAACTTATAGGAGTTTCCTTATTTAAAAGATCTCTTTCTACAAAATCTCCTATACGCGTTTTATATCTATACAAATCAGAAGGGTTATGTTTTCATCGATTTATTTCTTCCAAACCCTCTGTCTAACGTTCACAAGAACGTTTGTAAAATCTCTAACCAATTGAACGTTGGAAATTGATTCTAATAGTTCGAATAATTGGTGACTGGTTTTCTAAACGTTGGTGTGAAGCTTTATAAACCTGATTCTTGTGTTCTTTCGTTTCTAACAATCCATAGAAAAACATTCAAGCACACAAGATTACAAACAACTCAGTTTTTCATTGCTATATCTTTTGATTCTCTCGAGCTCTTAATATATTCATACGTGCTATATCTTAGAGAGTTCATAGTTTGAGTTGTATTCATCTATTGATTATATTCTACGATTTGTAAGGTTTAGTTGTTGGACAAGTTGGCTTGGGAACTAGGGTTTGGTGATCGTTGCTAGAGAAGTATACTTGGGAAGTATAGCTTAGAGAGCAAGTTCAGAAACAGGAGTTCAGCACGCCATTTGTCAATAGCTGGGTATTAAGGGAGATATATTATTGTATCTTGTAATTGGTTTTATTTCAGTGATCAATAATATATTCTCTTACCAAGTTGGTAAGGGACCAGGACGTAGACCATAGGGGTTAGGGGTCGAACCTGGTTAAAAGTCTCTGTGTTCTTTATTTTCTGCTCTTTACTTACTGCTTGCATTTAGCTTACTGTTTATGCACTTTACTGTACTTATTGTCTTTACATTCAGCATACTGTGTGCAATCAGCTTACCATTTGTCTCTGCATAAAACGAAATCAGTAAGCTGTTTCTGGTAATTTCTAAAATCGGTTTTAGTTAAACATAGTTAGCCATTTACACCTATTCACCCCCTTCTAGGTGTGCATTTTCATTTGGTATCAGAGCTTTTGTATACTAACAATTCTGTAACAGGAAAGTATTCGATCAAAATGGCTGAAAACTATCCCGAAGGAAAATCTGATTTTAGGCCTCCACTTCTTCATGGCACACACAACTACCACTGGTGGAAAAGCAGCATGGAAACTCACTTATTCAGAGATCCATTAGTTCTGAGAGTTATGGAAAAAGGTCCATATGTCTTTCTTGACAAGGATGGCAAGCCAAAGGATGTTGATGATCTCACTCCGGATGAATTAATCAAACTTGGCTACAATGGAAAGGCAAGGAGTTCTCTTATGAATGGTTTGAACCAGGCTGAATATGATAAAGCATCTTCACTCAAATCAGCAAAAGAAATGTGGGATGCTTTGGAGACTTATCATGACGGTTCGAAATCTCTAAAGAAAGTGAAACTTAGCAAGCTAATGAATGACTTTGGAAACTTCAAGCTTAATGAAGGTGAAACTATCAAGGATAGTCAAGCACGGTTTCAAGTTACTATTAACTCACTGAAGAGGCTTGGAAAATCTATACCACAAGATGAAATCAATATGAAGGTCTTAAGTGCAGTACCATTTATCTACGAAGCCAAAGTTACTGCCTTGGAATCCTCACCACTTATTGATACTATGGATCACTTGGCTGTATTTGCTGAGCTAGAGCAATTTGAAAGCAAGATAAATGGAAATCAGGTGGGAAGTTCAAGTGTTAAAGCTCCAACAGAAAAGATGAAGAATATGGCTCTCCATTCTAGAAACAACAAGCCAATTGACTCTAATGGTGAATCTGATTCAGATGAGGAACTTGAACTTATTTCAAAGAAGATTAAGAGGTTGAAAGAAAAGAAGAATATGATGAAAAGGGAAAGAGGTGGCTACTACAACAACAAGAAAGGCTCAAAAGACTCTAAGGAGGAAACTTGTTTCGAATGTGACAAGCCAGGTCATTATAAAAGGAACTGCTACAAACTGAAGTCAAAACAGCCTACTATTTTCAAGGATAAGAAGAAATCAAAGGCTCTACTGACTTGGAGTGATGATGATTCAGATTCCAGTGATGACTCAAGTGAAGAAATGGTGAACTTAGCACTTGTTGGAATGGAAGATGAATCTGTTCTTGGAAATTCAGAAGGAGTGTATGCTGAAACTGATTCTGAAGAAGATCAGAGTGAGGTAAACTATTTTAATGATTATATTTCTTTAGATGATACTTTGTTAGATTCACTAACCATGCAGGAACAAAATAGTGTTACAATTGAAGAACACATGGCACTAAAGGCTGAAATCAGCAAGCTGACTGATAAGAATGCCTATTTATCCAAAATGGTAAAAGATCTGTTGCCAAAAATGGAAGAATGGGATTCAACTTCATTCAGTAAAGCTACAGAGATCAAGGAACTAAATACGAAGAACAGACATTTAGAGGCTATTGTCAAGTTACTTGAAAAGAGAAACAAGACCTTGACTAAAGAAATCAAAGAGCTAAGGTCTGATGTCAAAACTAAAGGTAAAGCATTGGAATCATACAAAATGAAGGAATCTAGTCAAGCCGAATCCTCAAAAACTGCTGAAAAGAGAGTTCAGCAAGCTGAACTCATCAAACAGCAAGCTGAAGTGATCATCCTCCTAGAAACAGAAGTTAAAGATCTCAAGAAGGGCATGGAAACTTTTGTTCAAGGTGAAGACACTTTAAAAACAATGATGAAGAAGGCAAATGTACCTTTGGTCAGAGAAGGTGTTGGTCTAAACTTCAACAAGAAAGATAAGGTGCTCAAATATGATGGAAGAAATGGCATACCCTATGACTATGCTATGCCCTGGAAGACATGCAACAAATGTGGTACAAAAGGTCATCTGGAAAAACATTGTGTGGTTCAAGTAAATCATAAAGTGAAAACAGCTTACCGGAATGGACCAGTCAGGCGACAAACAGCTTACTAGAATGGACCAAACAGGAGACAAACAGCATACCAGAATGCAAATAGCAGGAGACAAACAGCTTACCAACAGAATGATCAGTCCCCAAAAGTGGTCCAAATGTGGATCAAGAAATCTGATTTAAATTCTTTATATATTCTTGCTACTAACTAACCTGGACCCAAACCTATATGGGTACCAAAACATTGAGTTATTTTTGTTTGTTTTGTAGATGTGCCTTGCTGCTAAGGTCAAGTCAAAGCAATGGATCTTGGACAGTGGATGCACAAGACATATGTGTGGAGACAAATCTCAGTTTATGAATCTCAAAATGAAAAAGGGTGGAAGAGTGACAATTGGGAATAGAAAAACTCTTCAAATCCTTGGTACAGGTTCTATTGGTAATAGTAATATTTCAATTGATAAAGTTCAATATGTCAAAGGTCTTTCTTATAATTTGCTGAGTGTTACTCAATTATTTTATGATGGACATCATGTTGAATTAGGCATTGATAAAGCTATTATTACTATTGGTACTAACAAATTCCCCCTAGTTGCTAGAAGGGAAGGAAATATATATGTATTAGACTTTGATATGCAGGAAATAGCATGCTGTTTGGCTGTAATAGATAATGATCCATTTATTTGGCATAGAAGATTGGGACATGCACACATGGATTTGCTCAGAAAGTTATCAAGCAAGAAACTAGTGAGAGGGCTGCCCAAGCTAAAGTATGTCAAAACAGAAGTATGTTCAGCTTGCCAATTGGGAAAACAGCTTTGAAGTACTCACAAATCAAAGAAAATGGTATCTACTTCTAAACCCTTAGAGCTTCTGCATTTGGACTTATTTGGTCCAGAAGCTTACAAGAGTACTGGAGGTAAACAATATGGTTTTGTGATTGTAGATGATTATTCTAGATTTACATGGGTATTATTTCTTCGTACTAAAGATTGTGCTTTTGATGAGTTTAAGAAGCTAATCAAATTACTTGAGAACAAGTTGAATACAAGACTTGTAGGTATAAGGAGTGATAGAGGAGGTGAATTTCTCAACAAAGACTTCATTGATTATTGTGAAAAAAGAGGAATTACACATGAATTTTCTGCACCAAGGACTCCACAGCAAAACGGAGTGGTAGAAAGGAAGAACAGGTCACTACAAGAAACAGCAAGGACTCTATTGCAAGAAAGCAAGCTGCCTAGAAGTTTTTGGGCAGAAGCTGTGAATACAGCGTGCTATGTGTTGAACAGAGTCATAATCAGGCCTATTTTGAACAAAACTCCGTATGAATTGTTGAGGAAAAAGAAGCCAAACATTAGTTACTTCAAAATCTTTGGCTCAAAGTGTTTTGTGCTCAAGACAATTGATAATGATGGTAAATTCGATGCTAAATCTTATGAAGCTATTTTTCTTGGGTATTCTTTAACTAGTAGAGCATATAGAGTTTATAACTTAAATAAACATATAGTTGAAGAATCTATTGATGTTACTTTTCAAGAACCTAACAATGATCTGCCAAGAGATGAGGAAGAATTTGCAGGTGAAACTACCTCAAGTTACTGGAAATCAGCAAGCCAACAATTCTGCTGAAACTGGAAGTCAGCAAGCTAACAACACTACTGAGAATGGAAAACAGCAAGCTGGAACTCCAAATCAGCAAGCTGAAGTGGTCAGATTCACTTCACATGAAGAAATTGCTCAACATTCTCTTCCAAAGGCTACAAGGACAGTAAAGAATATTCCTCTAGAACTTGTTATTGGAAATATTTCAGATGGAATCACAACAAGGAGAGGAAAAGCAAACTTTTGTGCTTATGCTGCCTTTTTAGCTCAAGAAGAACCCAAAAATATCAAAGAAGCATTAGAAGATGAAAATTGGATCATGGCAATGCAAGAGGAACTCAACCAATTTGAGAGATGTGATGTTTGGGAACTTGTAAAACCACCAGAAGATGCTTCTATCATAGGAACCAAATGGGTGTTCAAGAACAAAGTGGATGAATTTGGAACAGTTACTCGAAATAAGGCAAGGCTCGTGGCTCAAGGCTATAATCAACAAGAAGGAATTGATTTTGAAGAAACATATGCACCTGTAGCTCGTTTAGAATCAATCAGAATGCTTCTTGCTTATGCATGCTACAAGAAATTCAAGTTATATCAAATGGACGTAAAAAGCGCATTTCTAAATGGCGTGCTGGATGAGGAAGTCTATGTCAAACAACCTCCTGGATTCGAACATGAGAAGTTTCATAACTATGTTTACAAGCTCAAGAAGACATTATATGGTTTAAGGCTGGCCCCTAGAGCATGGTATGAGAGGCTTAGTAAGTTTCTTCTCAAAAATGGATTCATTCGAGGTAATATCGATCTCACATTATTTACAAAGCAAAATGGTAAAGATATTCTTATTGTACAAATATATGTGGATGATATTGTATTTGGTGCTACTAATGAATCTATGTGTGAGTGGTTTTCTAAGTGCATGTACAATGAATTTGACATGAGCATGATGAGGGAACTTAATTATTTCTTGGGTCTTCAAATCAAGCAAACCATTGATGGTATTTATGTGCATCAATCAAAGTATACAAAGAATCTGCTCAAAAGATTTGGTTATGAAGATGTCAAAGCAAAAACAACTCCTATGACTCAAAACAGCAAGCTGTTTGCAGATGAGAATGGTAAGGATGTGGATGTCAAAAGGTATAGAGGTATGATTGGAAGTTTATTATATTTAACTGCCTCAAGACCTGATATCATGTATAGTGTTTGTGTTTGTGCAAGGTTTCAATCCAACCCTAATGAGTCTCACTTAAATGCAGTTAAAAGGATTTTTAAATATTTAAGTGGTACTATCAATCTTGGTTTGTTCTATCCTATCACAAATACTTTTGATCTCGTGGGGTATAGTGATGCAGATTATGCAGGGTCTCAAACTGATAGAAAAAGTACAAGTGGTGTTTGTACATTTCTTGGACAAAGCTTGGTTTCTTGGCAAAGCAAAAGGCAAGCTTCTGTTGCTCTATCAACGGCCGAAGGAGAATATTTAGCAGCTGGTAGCTGTTGCTCTCAAATTTTATGGATGATTCAAACTTTAAGGGATTTTAATATCAAGTGTGGCAAGATTCCAATATATTGTGACAACACGAGTGCTATCAATATCTCCAAGAATATTGTGAATCACTCAAGAACAAAGCATATCGACGTTCGTCATCATTTCTTGAGAGATAATGCAGCAAAGGGGAAGATTGAGTTGGTATTTGTCTCAACTGAAGTTCAACTGGCAGATATTTTCACAAAGCCATTGGTTGAAGAAAGATTTGCAGCCATACGAATGGAGCTTGGCATGTGTACTGTGTAGTCAGCAAGCTGACAAGCACAGAATGGGTAACGGTGGCTTACCATTTGTATCTGAACAGTTTATATGCTATTACTATGATTTGATTTTTTTTAATTTTATTTCTCTATGCTTATTCCAGACCTGGACTAATATTCTTTTTGTTGAATTTTTGATGGATTAAGGGGGAGAAATTTAGGAGAACCGTTTGGTCAAGATATTCGATTTGGATATGATTGATTATGCTTGTTTATCTTGAATCTGTTTTATATCAAAATGTACTAATATGCAGGGATTTAGGGGGAGCTTTCTTATTCTCCTAAATAGTGTGTAATCATCAAAAAGGGGGAGATTGATACTCCTATGGTTTTGATGATCACACAGCAAGCTATTTGCTTGTAGTTTGATATAAAACATTGTGTTATGGTTGTACTAACTTGGTTTTGCAGGGTATATTAAGTCTACTAATTGTTTACAGAGAATATATAAACAGCAAGCCATTTGGTGTTACAACAGAGACAGTTTGGCAAGCCATTTGCACTGACAGACACAAACAGCAAGCCATTTGCAAACTGCCAGAAATCCTGAAGATAAAGATCAAGATTGATTCTCATGGATTTATTTCAGGAAATATATTGTGAGGATTCTTTATTATATAATACGTACACAATATATTCTAGAGCTCAAATCTTTTCAAATATCTTTCTTTAAATTATTTTATAAAACTTATAGGAGTTTCCTTATTTAAAAGATCTCTTTCTACAAAATCTCCTATACGCGTTTTATATCTATACAAATCAGAAGGGTTATGTTTTCATCGATTTCTTTCTTCCAAACCCTCTGTCTAACGTTCACAAGAACGTTTGTAAAATCTCTAACCAATTGAACGTTGGAAATTGATTCTAATAGTTCGAATAATTGGTGATTGATTTTCTGAACGTTGGTGTGAAGCTTTATAAACCTGATTCTTGTGTTCATTCGTTTCTAACAATCCATAGAAAAACATTCAAGCACACAAGATTACAAACAACTCAGTTTTTCATTGCTATATCTTTTGATTCTCTCGAGCTCTTAATATATTCATACGTGCTATATCTTAGAGAGTTCATAGTTTGAGTTGTATTCATCTATTGATTATATTGTACGATTTGTAAGGTTTAGTTGTTGGACAAGTTGGCTTGGGAACTAGGGTTTGGTGATCGTTGCTAGAGAAGTATACTTGGGAAGTATAGCTTAGAGAGCAAGTTCAGAAACAGGAGTTCAGCACGCCATTTGTCAACAGCTGGGTATTAAGGGAGATATATTATTGTATCTTGTAATTGGTTTTATTTCAGTGATCAATAATATATTCTCTTACCAAGTTGGTAAGGGACCAGGACGTAGACCATAGGGGTTAGGGGTCGAACCTGGCTAAAAGTCTTTGTGTTCTTTATTTTCTACTCTTTACTTACTGCTTGCATTTAGCTTACTGTTTATGCACTTTACTGTACTTATTGTCTTTACATTCAGCATACTGTTTGCAATCTGCTTACCATTTGTCTCTGCATAAAACGAAATCAATAAGCTGTTTCTGGTAATTTCTAAAATCGGTTTTAGTTAAACATAGTTAGCCATTTACACCTATTCACCCCCCTCTAGGTGTGCATTTTCAATATTCCTACTTGTGTGACTACCTCTTTACCTTACTGAATACTCTCAAAATCAAACAAAAACAACTCAGTGCTTTCATTCAAATCCTTTCATACGAGCTCTAGTAGTATATGCAATATATATATATATATATATATATATATATATATATATATATATATATATATATATATATTTAAGAGAGTTCTTAGTTTGAGTTGTAAACATTTTTCACTTGTATTGTTCAGGGTGTAATTGGTGTTGCTGGATAAGTAAGCTTGGAAACAAGGGTTCGAGAACTAGATTGCTAGAGAAGATTATACTCAGGGGTAGTATAGTTCTTAGAGAGCAGTTGGTTCAAAAGAACAGGGGTTTCAGCAAGCTAGTATCAACAACAGGGAGTTAAAGGGAGATATATTATTTAATCTTGTAATCGGAATTTATAGTGATTAATAATATATTCTCTTACCAGGTTGGTAAGGGACTAAGACGTAGACCATAGAGGATTAGGGGTCGAACCTAGCTAAAATTCTTGGTGTTCTTGTTCTTATTTTTCTGCACTGCATTACTCGTCTTAGCTAGCTGACAGACTGTTTTATATTCCAGTCAGCAAGCTGACTAGTCAGCAGTTTTATTGTTCGGTAATCTTTAAAATTGGAGATAGTTGGCCATAACACCTATTCACCCCCTCTAGGTGTGGTTTTTCAATTGGTATCAGAGCTTGGTATACTAATATATCTGTAACAGGAAAAGTATCGATCAAATGGCTGACAAATATCCCGAAGGAACATCAGATTTTCGGGCTCCTCTTTTGCTTGGTACCGAAAATTACAACTGGTGGAAATGTCGTATGGAGGTCTATCTTTCCGGAGAACCACTTGTGCTAAGAGTTGTGCAAAAGGGCAATTTGAATTCTTTAAAGAAGATGGCAAGCCAAAAGATGTTGACGAACTTACGGATGCCGAACTAATAAAGTATGGCTACAGTGGCAAGGCTAGGAACTCCCTCATGAATGGATTGTGTTCAACTGAATGTGACAAGATATCTTCATGCAAAATAGCAAAAGAAATATGGGATACATTGGAGTTATGTCATGAAGGATCTAAAAGTCTAAAGAAGGTGAAATTAAACAAGCTAATGAATGAGTTTGGAAATTTCAAACTTGAAGAAGGTGAAACAATCAGAGAAAGTCAAGCAAGGTTCCAAATGAATATGAATGCACTAAAGCAACTTGGAAAGACCATCCCTCAAGAAGAAATCAATATGTAAATCCTAAGTGCGGTGCCATTTGTCTTCGAACCAAAGGTGACGGCCTTGGAATCATCACCAAACATTGATATTATGGATCAATTGGCTGTGTTTGCTGAATTGGAACAATTTGAAAGTAAAATTTTGGAAAGCAAGAAAAGTGATACTCATGCACCATCCTCTCAAATGAAGAACTTAGCACTTCATGCTGATTCTGTCAGCAAGCTGAATGCTAATTCTGTCAGCAAGCTGGAATCTGATGATGAATCTGATGAAGACCTTGCTATCATAACAAGGAAGATCAATAAAATGATTAAGCTCAGAAATAAGATGAAGAAGGAGAAGATACTCTCCACCAACCAGAAGTTCTCCAGAGAAAGCAATGATCAAACATGTTTTGAATGTGGAAAGATGGGCCACTATAAAAGAAATTGTTACAAGCTGAAAAATAAGCCGAATCAGCAAGCTGCCTCAAAGAACAAAAGAAAATCTAAAGCATTTTTATCATGGAGTGATAATGAGGAATCAATTTCTAATGATGAGTCAAGTGATGAAATAATCAATCTAGCACTTGTTGGAATTGATGATGAAGATATCACACAAGGAAACACGAAGGAAGTCTATATCGAATGTGATGCCTCGGATTCGGAAGATAACAATAGTGAGGTAAATTCATTCAACTATGACTTGTCTACTAGTACTTCTATATTGGAAAAACTAACCGACCAGGAACAAAGTAATGTGTCTATGGAGGAATTTCTAGCACTTAAAGCTGAAAATAGCAAGCTGACAGAGAAGAATGCCCATCTTAAAATGTTGGTTTCTGATCTTATGGCTGAAAATGTCCCAGAAAATACACTTGGTGAAGTTTCTGATCTTAAGGCCAAGGTTACCCAATTGGAAAGATTGAATAATATCATTCTCAAAAGAAATGATATTCGATCTACAAAATGAAATCAGCGAGCTAAGATCAGATATCGAAGCAAGAGATGCATGTCTTGAGACATTCAAGATTGAGAAAGCTACTTCAAATGAATCTTCGGACATAATCAAATCCTTGAAAGCAGAAATTGAGACATTCAAATTTAGGGAATCTGCAATCAATGAATCATATCAGCAAGCTGAAATGGTATCTCAGCAAGCTGAAATGGTATCTCAGCAAGTTGAAATGGTATCTCAGCAAGCTATAAGAATAAAAGAACTGGAACAGGAGATAAAGAATCTTCAAAAAGGAATGAGAAATTTTGTCCAAGGAGAGGAAGTGCTCAAATCTATGATGAAGCAAGCTAAGGTCCTTTGGAAAGGGAAGGGCTTGGAGGAGCTTCAACAATTCTCAATTATGATGGAAAGAGTGGAATTCCCTATGACTATGCCATGCCTTGGAAGATCTGTCACAAATGTCAAAAGAAGGGCCATTTAGCAAAAAATTGCAAAGTTCAAGTAGAGCCAGCTTACTGGAACAGACAAACAGCTTACCGACAGCAAGCTGATAGAATAATGAGAACAAGGAATCAAGCTCCAAAAGTGCTTCAAAAGTGGCTCAAGAAGTCTGATCTACACATTCTTTATGTTCTTTCTACTGATCATGGTGGATCCAACCAAATTTGGGTATCCAAGTAGTAAGTATGCTATTTGTTCGTGCATAATTTTTTCATAATTAAATTGTTATATATTATGGTACTAACAAGATTCCTCTAGCATATAGATGGGATAAATATATGTATATATACATTATATTGTGCAGGAAATTAAAAAAAAATTGGAACACTACTATGGTTGATTGATTGATGAAATGGGATGAAGTCACATTCATCATCATTTGGAATGTCTAATCAGCAAGCTACTTTGCACATGAATAACCTGAAAATGTGTTATTCAGCATGCTGGTTTGATTTATCTAACTTTATATATATATATATATATATATATATATATATATAGAGTAAGGATCTAGGGAAAACCTCGTTTAATGGAAAACTTAGAAAACTAAATTGAAATATAGCATATATGGTATGCAAACTAATCGTTGGGAGATGAAGAAAAATGTGGTGAAATTAGATTTTAAAAAAATATCACCGATTGACGAGAAAAATCAAATTAAAAATGGAGGGGATTAGGTGTGATTCTGTGTGTGATGGTGTATTTGATTAGTGTGTGGGTGCCCCTGGCGGGGCCATTGATCTTAATACATCTAATGGCTAGGATTAGTACCTTAGTTTTCTTCAAAAAATAAGTTCTCTTTTGAGCACTTGCCTATATATATATATATATATATATATATATATATATATATATATATCACCATCCTATTGTTTGTTAAATGATATACCACATGTTTTATGCTTACATGATCTTGTTAACCCCTTTTCTGATGATGTCATAGGGGGAGAAGAATATGAATACATGTGATAAAAGGGCTATAATGTTATATTATAGAACATGTTTGGGTATTATCAACTGGTGTTTTTATGCAGGGATGATTCATGGTTAAATCTTATTGCATACGATGATATATGTTAACCTGATTACATGACTATATGTTGAGATATTTTGTTAATCAGGGGGAGCATTGTATTAGGGGGAGCAGATGTATTCTAGTATGTCATCATCAAAAAGGGGGAGATTGTTAGCTTGATGTTTTGATGATGAATACAAATGTTCTTTGTGAATATTTCATGCTTTATTATCTAATCTTGTTTTATAGAAAGCATGGTTTAGGGGGAGTTTTACTCTCCTATAAATTATTGAGTAATCATCAAAAAGGGGGAAATTGATAGCCTTATAGTTTTGATGATCACTCTGTCAGCAAGCTGATAAGCTTGTAACAGAATATTATAGCTAGTTTCTTGGCTATGTTCTAACTTTGTTTTGCAGGATTACATTTAAGGGCTGAACAATATCTTATCAGCAAGCTAAAACAATATAAACAGAGTAAGACAACAAGCTAAGTCTACTCGAACAGGATGTTACAGCAAGCTCACAGCAAATGTCCAGAAAGTTAGTTATGCAGATTCTAACGGCTTGAATCAAGGAAATCTCATAGGAAATAATTTGTAACAGCTGTCATATATATATATATATATATATATATATATATATATATATATATATATATATATATATATATATATATATATATATAGGGTGTGGCTCAAAAGAGAACTCATTTTTTGAAGAAAACTAAGGTACTAATCCTAACCATTGGATGTATTATAATCAATGGCCCCGCCAGGGGCACCCACACACTAATTAAATACACCCTCACACACACAATCACACCTAATTCCCTCCGTTTTTAATTTGATTTTTTCCGTCAATCGGTGATATTTTTTTAAAATCTAATTTCACCACATTTTTCTCCATCTCCCAACGATCAGTTTGCATACCATATGTGTTATATTTTAATTTAGTTTTCTAAGTTCTCCTTTTAAAGGGGTTCTCTCTAGATCCCTACTCTATATATATATATATATATATATATATATATGTTGTATTATATATTAGAGCTCATTTGAGGGAATCCTACAAGATATCATTCTATTATTTAGGGAGCCTTTACTTTCTAAAAAGTCTCCTTAAAATACAACCCACTTGCCCACTTGTCTATCATGTCTTTGAAAAGCATATTATCCCACCTAAATATTCAATTTTTACAATAGGTCCCCCAGCTCCATCCAGCTCCTCTTGAACGTTATTATAAACGTTATATATCAACAAAATTCAAGATGGTCATAATTACTCAAGAGCTTGCTGATTGAGTTTACTACATATATTCCTACTTGTGTGACTACCTCTTTACCTTACTAAATACTCTCAAAATCAAACAAAAACAACTCAGTGCTTTCATTCAAATCCTTTCATACGAGCTCTAGTAGTATATGCAATATATATATATATATATATATATATATATATATATATATATATATTTAAGAGAGTTCTTAGTTTGAGTTGTAAACATTTTTCACTTGTATTGTTAAGGGTGTAATTGGTGTTGCTGGATAAGTAAGCTTAGAAACAAGGGTTCGGGAACTAGATTGCTAGAGAAGATTGTACTCAGGGGTAGTATAGTTCTTAGAGAGCAGTTGGTTCAAAGGAACGGGGGTTTCAGCAAGCTAGTATCAGCAACAGGGAGTTAAAGGGAGATATATTATTTAATCTTGTAATCGGAATTTATAGTGATTAATAATATATTCTCTTACCAGGTTGTTAAGGGACTAGGACGTAGACCATGGAGAATTAGGGGTCGAACCTAGCTAAAATTCTTGGTGTCCTTGTTCTTATTTTTCTGCACTGCATTACTCGTCTTAGCTAGCTGACAGACTGTTTTATATTCCAGTCAGCAAGCTGACTAGTTAGCAGTTTTATTGTTCGGTAATCTTTAAAATTGGAGATAGTTGGCCATAACACCTATTCACCCCCTCTAGGTGTGGTTTTTCATCTGAATCAAACCCCGTTATAGGAAGCATCACTTTTACTACGTCTTTGTCAAAATCTCGTACAATCCGACCTTTTTATTTTTTGATTATTTTTTCCCAACACTAAAATGAGTGTTTACTGAATAATTTTTAAAAATCGAAACTCCAAATCCTAACGGGGCACGTGTCAGATTCACTGAATAATTTTTTTAAATGATAAAAATATTGATATATATTGTAAAATTACAATGAAAATATGATCAATTAAATTAAATTTTGATAAAAAAAAGATATTTAAATATAAATGAACCAAGTATAAAAAATTTAATAATTTAGTTTATAGGATAAAAAATGTTAAATTTTAAATAATCATATGATCATATTTTATTTGATAAGATTAATGATGACAACTTTATAAATATATAAAGTGTACTAAATAAGAGACAATTTTATTTTTATAAATTATGAAAACATTTTTTTGTAAATTTTAAAATTTACAATGAATAATTATTAAAAATGAAAAATAAAGCATTTGAATGCCTTTTTCGGACACAGCAGAGTGGGTGCTTAAAAATTTATTGTTAGGAATAATTCATGAGTTGTGATGTTAAGAATAGAATTTTACTTATACTTCTTGTATATCCTGATTTCTAAAGGATTTAGCACTTTGTATAGGAAATATGTGTTAGACAGTTATCTGTAAAGTTTAGTCAGGAATGAACGGTGCATCGAGTACTACATGTCAGGAACTGAGATTGAATCCTGATACGTCAAGTCAAATACTAATCAAGTACTGATGGGATGGTCAGATCCTGATGCAAGATGGAATCCTGATATCAGTCGTGTTACTGATGATGTCATTATGGATGCTACAGAAACTGGCAAGTGCTATAAAACAGGATCTTTGTTTGAGGAACAAGCAAGAAGATTTTATGAAGGAAAGAATTTTTTATTGATGGAAACTATCAATTGGACGGCAGAACATTGTCATGTATAGATTATCTTTCTGTTATTAGTTGATAGGTAGCATTATAAATACTCTCTCTATATCATTGTAAAAGTAGTGTAAGGTTTGTAATCGTAAGTATACGAGAGTGCAAACAGAGAGAGATTTGTATTGTCAGCAGCTGCTAAAGGTATTTGTACACCTTTGGTAGAGTTTGTATTTGATCTTATTAATACAAACAGTTTGATTCATTCATTTATTCTTGTTTATCTAATCAAACAAAAATCAGACACGATTATATAACTTGTATTCAACCCCCCCCCCCTTCTACAAGTTATTCGAGTTAACAATTGGTATGAGAGCAGGTTGATTTTGAATAATCATAAAGATCTGCAATCATGTCTAGTTACAAGGATGGGAATACTAAGATTCTTATGCTCAAGAGAAACGAATATACTCTATGGGAAGTAAAGATGTTGCATCATCTGGAAGCAACAGATCCTGATTATCTTGACAGAATCAGAGATGGACCTTTTGTTCCAACAAAGGTCATTGGACAAGCAACTGTTAATGGTGAAGTTGTTCCAGAACATACAGTAGAGAAGCCTAAATCTGAGTGGTCAGATAAGGACAAGGAGAATGTTCTTAAAGATGCTAAAGTGAGAAACATATTATTCAATAGTCTTGATTCTGTTCTCACTAACTATGTTCTCTCTTGTAAAACTGCTAAGGATATATGGGACAATCTTAAGGTTCACTGTGAAGGAACTAAGCCTGTCAGGAAGAATATGAGGACACTACTTATACAACAGTATGAGTACTTTGAATCCAAGTCTGGTGAGTCACTTACTGATACCTTTGATAGGTTTACAAACTCATCAATGAGATGGCCATACATGGTATATATTATGACTTGGAGGATATGAATACTAAGTTCATGAAAGCTTTGCCTGATTTCTACAATGAGAAGATATCTGCGATTGAGGAAGCTAATGATCTGGATGAGATATCATTAGAGGCAGTGTATGGAAAACTGAGAGCTTATGAACTTGACAAGCAGCAGAAGAAGAGCAGGAGTGAAGAAAAGATGAAGATTGTTGCACTTACTGCTCAATCTGAATTAAAGAAGCTTCCAGAGGAACAGCATGATGAGCCTGCTGAAAAGAACTCAAGGAAGAAGAAAAGCAAAGAAAGTTCTGAGTCAGAGACTACTGATATAGACTCTGATAACGGTGATTCTGAATCAGAGATGCAGGAACTCTTTGCTATGTTTGCTAAAGCTTTCAAGAAAGGAAGATTCAACATGAGAAGATTTAGCAAAGGACCTTTTCAAAAGAAGGAGGAGAAGAAGAGTGACAAAGGCAAAAGTACAATTGTCAAGCTTGATAAGGCCAAGATCAAGTGCTTTAACTGCAGCGAGCTTGGACACTTTGCTAGTGAGTGTAAGAAGCCTAGGAATTCAGGAAAGGGCAATGCACTCATGGTCACAAAGAAGGATTGGGCTGATTCCAATGATTCTGAAGATGAATTGGATTATGACAACATTGCATTGATGGCAAATGTTTCAGACAAACCTGGATCTCCAAAGAAAACTTCTTCATCTTCTGTTAATGTATCACTTCACTCTCTTGATTCATTTGAAAGCTTAAATTCTGATGAAATTAGATCTATCCATGCTGAGTTTAAGAATCTTATGACTAACTTTAGAATTCTTAC
This sequence comes from Kitagawia praeruptora, assembly GCA_037693485.1. Classification (NCBI taxonomy): domain Eukaryota; kingdom Viridiplantae; phylum Streptophyta; class Magnoliopsida; order Apiales; family Apiaceae; genus Kitagawia; species Kitagawia praeruptora. The sequence continues at coordinate 105,282,017 of CM075346.1, read as the reverse complement.
TAGTGAAAGAGATGAACTTAAGGTTAAGAATGATAAATTAGTTGATAGAAATAATTTTCTTAAATCTGAGTTAATTCAAATGGAAGAATACAAGTTAAGTTCTGATAAAGCTAAGCATGATTATAGTGTTATTTTTTAGGCTTATGACTATGTCAGAAAATAACTAGAAGAAGAGAGATATGTGATTAAGACCATTAACAATTCTGGTAAAAAGACCATAAAAATCTTTGAAAGTGGAATTCGTGGTAAGGTTAATGGTTTAGGTTTTGATAAGGCTAGACAAGAAGAAAAAGTAGCTATTGTCAATGATGATAGTAAAATAGAAGCTAGCACATCTAAATCTGAAGGTAAGAAAATTGTTTCTGAACCTAATCATGTTAAATTTGTTGATTCAAAAGGTACCCCTGTTGTACACAAAAGGATTAACAATAGTAATTCAGATGAGAAAGTGTTAGAGAAACCTAAGAATGTAAACATAAGGTTTTTGTCTAAGTCTCAGTTGAAACAGAGATTAGATGGTCTTTCAGAGTCTAGCAAGATCAAAAGAAATAGGAATGGAAAAGAAGGTATTAACAAAGAGAATAATTACAAGAATGTACCTAATGCACCTAGGAAAAAATGCTATAAGTTTGGAAATCATAATCATTTGGCCCTAGACTGCAATCAAAAACCTTCTTGGAAAACTGAGTCCAGATTCCCCAAGACTCATAAAATTCAATACCAACCACAAAAAGCTTGTTATCATTGTGGTAGTTTACTTCATTCCATTTACATGTGTAGAGAATATCATGAACTGTATTATGACTATTATTCTCTGAAATCTGAAACTCCTAGTCACAAACAGTTTGTGAAATCAGAGTCTAAGGTTGACTCTGCAACTAGGGATGGGAAAAAAATCCGATCCGACGGATACCCGATTCGAAATCCGATTTTTTATCCGATCCGAACCCGATATTTTGGATTTGGATATGGATATGGATTTAAATTTTAAACCCGAAAGATTTTGAATATGGATATGGATTTCATGAAACCCGATCCGAAACCCGAAACCCGATCAAAACCCGAGCCGAACCCGAAACCCGAAAAATACCCGACTTTTATTTATCATATTTTATATATTATATATTATATATAAATGTATATTATAAATACATATTATACATACACTATTTTATATATATATATATATATATATATATAAATGTATATTATAAATACATATTATACATACACATATCTTTGAGACATAAGATACGGAAAGATCGAGAAAATAAATTGTCATGGATGTAGCGGTATTTTTTAACTTACACAATTTTTTTTATTTTTTGTTAAGCAACTTATTTACACTATTTTTAATTTTGAATACCCGAAAAAAACCCGATCCGATCCGAAACCCGACGGATTTGGATTTGGATTTGGATATTGAGTTTTGGATCCGAAACCCGATACGATCCGAAACCCGAAACCCGAAAATATTTGGATTTGGATTTTGCAAAACCCGAGTCGAACCCGACCCGTTCCCATCCCTATCTGCAACATGTAAAGTAAAGGCAAAATCTTTAAAGCCTGTTGTTTCTAAATCTAGTAAGAAAGGATCCAATCAAAGTTGGGTCCTAAAAATTCTAACTAGTTACCTTTTGTTTGAAGGGCACAGGAAAGAAGCATTCTATTATCTTGGACAGTGGATGCTCTGGACATATGACTGGAAAGAAGTCCCTGCTTACAAAGTTTGAGAGGAAAGCTGGCCCAGTAATATATTTTGGAGATGGCAACAAAGGAGAAACTCTGGGATATGGATCAATTGTTTTGGGGAATGTCATCATAGAAAATGTAGCACTGGTTGAAGGCTTGAAACATAATCTTTTAAGCATAAGTCAACTGGGTGATAAAGGTTACAAATCAATCTTTGACAGAGAAGGATGCCAAATCATGAATATACAAAATGGAGACATTGTACTAACTGGTCAAAGACATGGTAACATATATGAAGCCAGCTTAAGTGATACATCTAAAGGAATTGTTAGATGTCTCTACAGCAAAGCAACAAATGATGAAAGCTGGAATTGGCACAAGAAACTCTCACATCTCAACTTCAAGAAGCTTAATCAACTTGTTAAGCACAATCTTGTGAGAGGTCTACCTAAGGCAAATTTTGTGCAAGATGGACTTTGTGATGCCTGTCAGCTTGGAAAACAAAGAAGAACCACTTTCAAGAGCAAGACTGAAAATTCAATTACTGAACCATTTCACATGTTACATCTTGATCTGTTTGGTCCAGTAAACATTATGTCTATCAGCAAGAAAAGATTTGCTCTAGTGATAGTGGATGATTTCACAAGGTTCACATGGGTGTTCTTTCTACACAAGAAGGATGAAGCTCCTCAGCAAATCATTGAACTTATCAAGAATATTCAGAATAACTCTGAGTACAAAGTCAAAGTACTTAGGAGTGACAATGGTACAGAATTCAAGAATTCTACAATGGAGAATTTTTGTGCAGACAATGGAATTACTCAACAGTTTTTTGCACCTGGTACACCTCAGAAAAATGGTGTAGTGGAAAGAAAGAACAGGACTCTCATAGAGGCAGCAAGAACCATGCTTGCAGATGCAAAAATTCCAACCTATTTTTGGGCAGAAGCTATTAACAGTGCATGTTTCACTCAAAACTGTACCATGGTAAATAGTCATGGAAAAACTCCCTATGAGATGATCAAAGTAAAGAAACCAAGTGTGAAATACTTTCACATCTTTGGATACAAATGTTATGTCCTAAAAGTTCATCCAGAACAACTTGGAAAATTTGAAGCCAAATCGGATAAAGCAATCTTTCTAGGATATTCAACATCTAAGGCCTTCAAAGTTTATAATCTCAGAACTCACATTGTTATGGAATCAATTCATGTTGCATTTGATGATAAGAAATTTGGAATTCTGCAAACTGATGAAAGCCATGACAAATTGGAATTTGAAAATCTGAAGAATTCTGAGATACTCTCCAGTGATGATGAAGGTTCTCCAGAAGGAATTTCTATTGCTTCTCAAAGGAATGCTACTATTGAGGGGGAGCAAATGAATCAAGGAGAACACAGTGATCATCAGGAGCAGACTAGCTATTCGGAGTCTACTCCATCAGGAACTGATCTTTCAGAGTCTACTGAGGAAAGATCAGTAACTAGCAGCAGAGTGGAATTTATTGATTCTACTGATCAAGGGGGAGTTTTTGAAGGCAGAGAGATTTTTTCTACAAGAGATACCACTACCTTAGGGGGAGAATCTAGCAGAGGCAATCTACCACCTGTTAGAAAATGGACAAAGGATCATACTGAAGATATGATTATTGTTGATCCAAATAGTGGTGTTCGAACTAGAAGATCAATTCAGAATGAATGCTTGTATAGTTGCTTTCTCTCAAAGAATCAACCTAAGAAGGTTGAAGAAGCCTTACAGGATCCTGATTGGGTAATTACAATGCAGGAGGAGTTAAATGAGTTTGAGAGAAATAAAGTCTGGAAACTGGTACCAAGACCTAAAGATAGATCTATTGTTGGTGCAAAATGGGTTTTCAGAAACAAGCTAGATGAATCTGGTATGATTGTAAGAAACAAAGCAAGACTGGTGGCCAAGGGTTATTCTTAGGAAGAAGGTATTGATTATGATGAGACCTTTGCACCTGCAGCAAGATTGGAAGCAATTAGAATGTTTCTTGCATTTGCAGCTTATTCAAAATTCAAGGTATACCAGATGGATGTAAAGAGTGATTTTCTAAATGGCAAACTTGATGAGGAAGTGTATGTGGAACAGCCACCTGGATTTGTTGATCCAAAGTTTTCAAATCATGTCTACAAACTTGACAAGGCACTCTATGGACTAAAGCAGGCACCAAGAGCATGGTATGAGACTTTGTCTAAATTTCTTCTTGAAAATGGCTTCACAAGAGGTACAATTGACAAAACTCTATTCTTTAGAAAGATAAAAGGTGAATTGTTTTTAGTTCAAATTTATGTTGATGATATCATATTTGGCTCTACTAATGAAACGTTGTGTGCTAAGTTTAGCAAGCTTATGCAGTCTAAGTATCAGATGAGCATGATGGGTGAATTAAATTATTTCTTAGGCTTGCAGGTCAAACAGATTGAGACTGATATTTTCATTAATCAGTCAAAGTATATTAAAGATCTTTTAAGAAGGTTTGACTTTCAAGACTGTGCAGTTGCAAAAACACCCATGGCAACAGCCACTAAACTAGACTCTAATCCTAAGGGAAAAAGTGTGGATAATACTAGTTATAGAGGCATGATAGGCTCATTGTTATATCTAACTACAAGTAGACCAGATATAATGTTTTCTACCTGTTTATGTGCTAGATTCCAAAGTGATCCTAAGGAATCTCATTTAATTGCTGTGAAGAGAATTTTTAGATATCTCAAAGGAACTCCAAATCTTGGTTTGTGGTATCCTAGAGAATCTGATTTCTTCCTAATTGGCTATTCAGACTCTGATTATGCAGGGTGTAAGATAGATAGGAAAAGCACTACAGGTACATGTCAATTCTTGGGAAACAGATTGATTTCTTGGGCAAGCAAGAAGCAACAATCTGTCTCAACCTCAACTGCAGAAGCTGAGTACATAGCAGCAGGCAGTTGTTGTGCACAGCTCCTTTGGATAAGAAATCAGTTGATGGATTATGGTATGACACTTAGTAATATTCCTATGTTTTGTGATAATACTAGTGCTATTAAAATTGCAGAAAATCCAGTTCAACATTCAAGGACTAAGCACATTGATGTCAGGTATCATTTTATTAGAGAACATATTGAGAATGGTATTGTGGAACTTCATTTTGTTCCTACTGACAAACAGCTTGCAGATATTCTAACTAAACCACTTGATGAGACTACATTCAGTAGGTTAGTAAGTGAGTTAGGAATGTTAAATTTCTAGATCTCTAACATCTGCAAAAGTAGCAAGGTATGTTTTTTTCAACTTATAGACTTGATATCTTGTCAGAATCTATATTTGATTGTTAAATGCTTAAGCTGTAACATTGTACCTTGATAAATTTCAGTATGATAGACTTGTTAATAAACATCAGGATCAGGATTGTTATCAGTATGCTGACGTCATCAGGATTTTATCGTCAGTATCAGGATTGTGAAATTTGTGTGTAGTAATGTTTCAAATCCTGAAGTTCATTTTATGTAGTGATCCAATTCTGAGTTTTGTTAAGTCTAGGCAAGCAAGTTTTAATTCATTCATACTGATAGTTTATATTATCATTCAAATCAGTCAATAAATAACAAAAGACAAGTAGATAATAAGAAATTGTATTTTTCATTAATTGAAAGCATTACATACATGAAAATGAAATACAACATCTTTTTGTCTAACTTCTACTGATAATCCTATACTTGTCTAATAATATGGATTCTGAGATACAGGACAAAGAGCATCTCAAGAAATCCATCAGGGGATTTGAACAGCCTCATCTGCTCTTGGATTCCTTGTCTGGGCGACTTGAATGAGAGTAGCTGACTTGAATGTATAGCATCCCCATCAAGATCAACCTCAGACTCTCGGCCAAATTCTTCATCCTCAAGTTTTGAGGAGGTCAGAGGGTGATTGTATCCAACAGATGGATGTTCTAAGAGAAGGTTCTGGACATTATGTGGATCTACTTCAATCATGTCTAAAACGATGAGAAAAGTCATCTCTTCAAAGAAACGAATATTGAATCTTTGGTGTTCATCATCTGTGAGAAATCGAAAGATTGGATTGAAGGTCATTGTATTTAGTGGAAGCTCTGTGTTTACAGAGAGGTTTTGTGTGTTTTTGGAGTTAAGAAAGGCAAAAGACATCAAGTGTTTATAAAGGAAAGAGTGAGAAGCTGAACAGTCATTTTAAATATTCAATATATCGGCGTATATATCTATATGTATGACTGGTCCTTTCATATTTCCAAGATATTTTTGACAATCTAACAAGTTTTTTTGTTTAGATTATTGATGTTCTTTTCAGGTTAAATTCTAAAATTGCCACGTGGAACTTCATTTAATCTTTGGAATCTGGATGATAGTGATCAGGAAAATGAAAGTGATTTCATCAGGATTGATGATTATTTTTAATCACATTCAGAGTTTTGATTATCTTGGTGAAAAATTTTCACATCAGAAAATGAAGCTGATCAGTATTGATTTTATTTTGATTTTACCCTGATTTATTTAATTGAAATCAATTTTGGATTTTATTTTCCAAAAATCGTGGGTAAACTGCATTTTTCAGGGACTGACACCTGTCAACCTACGTGTCAATGTGGGTTAGTGGGTCTGAAGGATTTTTGAATATATCTTTATTTTGAGACTCTGATTGTTTATTGCTAACTTCTAATTCGTATTTCCTAAGGCAAAAACATTCATTAAGTGCTCAAAATCTCTAATCAATTTCAAGATTTCTCAAGTTCTTTTCAGATCAAAAAATGGCAGCTCAAAGAAGTCTACCTAAATCAGTAGCTTTCAAGTTTGGTGACTTTGATTTTATGATGAATAATCATGTTGCAGCAATCACCAGCAAGAAAGGAGTATCAGCTGATTTTCATCCAGTAATGGATTTTATGGCGACAGGACCACTGAGTTATGCATTGTCAGCATCTCCAGAAATTAATCAAGCTGCTGTTTCACAAGCTTGGGAGAATGCTGAGGTAATTGATTCTACTCAGAGTCAATCAGGTAAGATTGTTCTACACTTAGGACAAGATACTTATGATATTACTGAATCTATTGTTAATTCAGTACTTCACTTACCTGTTACTGATAATTATGCAAGTGAACCATCTGATGATGATGTAAGAACTATGTTGTCTGCATTAGATTATGGTGGATCTCTAGACAACATGAGCCAGTTAAATAGGTCTTTTCTTAGGAAGGAATGATCTTTCTTCTTTGATCAAATTGCTAAATGTTTTACTGGTAAATGTAGCTCTTTTCAGCAAATTACTTCTGTTACTTCACATATTGCTTACAGTTTGCTTTATGACAGAGTAATTAACATTGGTCACATTATCTTAAATCAGATGAGTATTAAACTTGGGTTAAGAGATCAAAACAGGAAAATGGTTTATTATCATAAATTTATGCAAATGTTTATTAACCATTTTATTCCTGATGTTGAAGCTAGATTTGGTAGAAAACATTGTGTTTCTTCTTATGTACAGCAAAAGAGAATTTTCTCTGACATTACAAAGAAGGACAATGAAAAGAATCTAGATGAAATACCTGTAATTCATTATCCACATCATGTTCAGGTAATTCTTAAAACTCATCTTCCTACTCTATACAATTCTTCTTTCTTTTGTGGTAAAATGGCTCAGGAATCTCATTTGGAGGAGAACCCACCTGTGTCTACCGAAGTAGCCCAAAACATTATAGTCTCTGAAACAAATCAAGAACAACATTTTAATCCACAGCCTATTGTTTCAAAGAAACCAACCTTTGGTGTTTCTCAAAAGACATCAGTTGTAAGGAAGAGAAGATTTATTGTGTCAAGTAGTAGTAGTAGTTCTAGTGAAGATGATTATAATATATCTCTTGCTGAGAGAGAAGAATTGAAGGCTGCAATTCGAATTTCTAAGCTAGGACAAAGAGATGAAGCACCTAGTCACAGCCAGGTTGCAGTCTCTCAAAAGACTGTAGTACTTAAAAAGGGAAAACAGTTACTAGATACTGTCTCTCAAAAGACTTTGTCTATTGAAAAAGGATCTCATCCCAAGATCAATTCTGTGTCTACACCTCTTGAGTCTTCTCAGGATAAATCTTTTGCTCACTATACTAGGAGAATAAGGAGAAAGATTCAATTGTCACCTACACACACAGAGTCTAGTCCAACTAATATCATGCAGGTCTCCACAAATAAAGCGACAATCAAGTCAGTAAATGACTATAGAGATCTGGATATTGATTCTTTATGAGAAACTACATTATTATACAGACTGGCTATGGGAGTTATTTCTATCAAAGTGAAGCTATTCGGGCCTGTTCTAGATTTTCTGGTTGAAAGAGTACCAAAGCTTTTATTTCCAGAAGAGTATGGACTTCTACATCAAAGACTTGACTTAATGAAGATGTATTTCTATGTATCTGTCAGAAGACAATTAGTCAAAAAATTTGGACTCTCGAAGCATGTTGCACTTCAATCACTTCATGCTATATTTATTTGACAAGGATGTCATTATTGAAGATGCTTCAGCTCAAGGTGAACAACTGGAGGGAGTAGATAGTGGAATGCAGTCAACAAAAGATATTATTGCACCAGTGGTGGATAGTAGGAAAGATCAGATCACAGTCACTGCAACACAAGAACCATCTAGTCAAAGGTTGGATGACTCAGGAGCTGTGATAGCTGATGTTGAAAGGTCTTCTGTGATGACTGAAATTGCAAGTGAGAAACCCTATGATATGAGAGGAATGACTTTGATTGATTTTTCTGAAGATCAAACAAATATTGTTCAGTCAGAGTCTATCTACCTTGAGGGTGTGTCTCAGCAAACAACACTTAAAGACGGTGACATACTAACTATGGTGTCTAATGAAGTATTACTGAAGACATCAAAGTCTAGTAGAGAACCTGAAAGTGGTATACTGGAGCCTGTAGTCTCTAGAAGGAAAGAAGATGTTTGTGAGGGTTCAGAGACTATAGCAGCTCACTCCTTGGAGAAAACCTCAAGCCCCTTGCCAAATGAGGAACCCTCTCTCCATGTGAGTTCAGGTATAAAAACTTCTTCTAAACTCTATTTTTCTGTAGGTCATGAGAGCACTTATCCAAATTTAAGTGATACACTTGAAAAGATGGATATTGATCCACAATCAGAGAGGCTTGCTCCTGACCAGGCAAAAGGAGAGGTAGAAAGAGTGTTGACTTTAGATAGTCAAAGTGAGAATGAGGGTATGGATGATCAACTCCATAGTGAGGGAGAGAAAATTAGGAAACCACCATCATTTGATTTCTGGGATCAGGTTTTTCCTGAATCTTGGTCTAACAATCTTGGTATGGATGCTGGTACTTATTCTTTTATCAAGATGTATGAGAAGAATGACTTAGCAAAGCACAACTCAAAGCCAGAAGTTAAAGCTCAGAAGCAAAAAGAAAGGCTTGCAGGAATTATAAACAGAAGATGTGAAAGGCTAAGACAAACTTCTACAACATCAGTACCAGAAGATATTCCTAATGATCCTAGTATTCCTTTGTTTGTACTACCAATATCAGCCAGAATTGAGACATCAACAGTATCTGATCAATCTAAGGATACAAAAAATATAATAAAAATCACATTCAAGTAAAGTATTCACATGACACATTTCAGATATCCTTATATTGACTCCAACTATGGGCATAGAAAGGAACCCAAGTAATACATGACAAGTCAACATAAAAAGATGGGAATACTACAATGTACATGGTAGTTAAGGAAAATCACCTAAAGAGTCTCTGTATTAGCGAACAGTTCTTCGGCACAACAGAAAGTTGAGTTCTGAACTTAACTTCACAGTTTGCAACAGCGGTAAAGACATTGCCTTAAAATCTCTGGTTCACAGTCGAATACTATAATTTCAAACACAGGTCATATACATGGGAAAAGGAGGCAGACAAAGAGGGAAGGATGACAAGAAAGAAATTCAGTGAGCACAAGCAATATGAACTATAGATGGACAGTGTTGAGTTTTTTTCGCTCAGTGACACTTACAGTAAAACTTCTCAATAAAAGATGACAGTAAAGGAATATGCTTTACATGGTACATATGCTTAGGCTATGAATTTAATAAGGAAGTACTGGTACGTGGCACAGAAAATGGGGGAATAGAAAATAAAAAGATAGTTGGATCAGTGTAGGCATTGTCTGCCCTCTGGCTTCTTGATCAGAACGCCAATGTGTAAACCACAAAGAGGCCATATTATATTCATGGAACTAAATGAGCATAACTGATTAAACTATAAGCAATAGCAAAGTAGATTGAACAGCTTCACACTATATATAAGGGACATGAAAAACCTGTATTGTACCACCATATATGGATGTGATAAATATTGCATGAAGTTGTAAAATGCTATTTAATTAATTCTCTATGATCATTACTATATACACATTACGCAAGTAGAACGTTAGTCCTCCAGCTATTCATATGATTAGTGGTGTTATAAAAACCAGCATCGAACTTGAACTCAAACTCGAACTTATTAACTTAAAACAAGAGATAAATAATGCATATACAAAAGTAATTAGCTAGCTTGCCAAGTTGCTATTTACAGCTGCAGATGCCTTGTAATATAAAGCTTGAACATACATACACATGAATCTACATCCATAACTTCTCTGCATCCATCCACTAGCAAGCTCTTGATCCCCAAATCAAACAAAAAAAAACCACAAAATATTATCCACCATGAATATACATACACATGAATCTATAAAATCAAACAAAATAGTCATTCTATATACCTTAAAAGAAGAGAAGCCCAAACCAAGAGAAGCCCAAATTGCTCAACTGGAACCCTCCTAATTCAAGTAATCCGAATATGAATCTGAAACAAATATATAAACCAAATTAAAGAGAGAAATTGAACAAATCCGAAAGAGAACCAAATGAACAAGAAACACCTAATTTAAACATAAGAAACCCTAAGTTGATTGAAGCCCCAAATTGATATGTGAAGTTGATTGAGAGATGGTAGAGTAAAATCTAAAATACGATTCAAATTGGTTGTTGTGAAAAGGTTGAGAGAGAGAGGGGGGGTTGAGTGAGTGAGGGAGAGGTGGAGAGAGTGCAGAGAGAGAGAGAGCAGTGAGTGCGAGAGAGAGAGAGAGAGAGAGAGAGAGAGAGAGAGATAGGTTAAGTGAGTATTTTGTGAAAAGGGTGAGTGAAAATAGCGGGGATTTTTGCCGCTTCTATTTGTCCAAAAATGTTAACTCGAATAACTTGTAGAAGGGGGGGTTGAATACAAGTTATATAATCGTGTCTAATTTTTGCTTGATTAGATAAACAAGAATGAATGAATGAATCAAACTGTTTGTATTAATAAGATCAAATACAAACTCTACCAAAGGTGTACAAATACCTTTAGCAGCTGGTGACAATACAAATCTCTCTCTGTTTGCACTCTTGTATACTTACGATTACAAACCTTACACTACTTTTACAATGATATAGAGAGAGTATTTATAATGCTACCTATCAACTAATAACAGAAAGATAATTTATACATGACAATGTTCTGCCGTCCAGTTGATAGTTTCCATCAATAGAAAATTCTTTCCTTCATAAAATCTTCTTGCTTGTTCCTCAAACAAAGATCCTGTTTTATAGCACTTTCCAGTTTCTGTAGCATCCATAATGACATCATCAGTAACACGACTGATATCAGGATTCCATCTTGCATCAGGATCTGACCATCCTATCAGTACTTGATCAGTATTTGACTTGACGTATCAGGATTCAATCTCAGTTCCTGACATGTAGTACTCGATGCACTGTTCATTCCTGACTAAACTTTACAGATAACTATCTAACACGTATTTCCTATACAAAGTGCTAAATCCTTTATAAATCAGGATATACAAGAAGTATAAGTAAAATTCTATTCTTAACATCACAACTCATGAATTATTCCTAACAATCTCCCCCTTTTTATGCTTTAAGATCTGAAGCATAAATATGAGTTGTTGATGTCAAAACATATAACAATACAATCAGAATAGAAATTATGAATTTAAAAATCATGAAGTTAAGTACCTCCTTCTTCAGATATAGACATAGTATCCAGTACTTAGAAGAAAGAATTCAACTATTTGATGCTTCTTTTCCTTTACCACTTCCCTGATAAGATTCACCTCTGTCATCCTTAGTTCTTCTTTTATTTCTCCCAGTCTGTTTATCTCCTCCCCTAGTCTATTGCCTTTTAACTGTTTTTATCTCCCCCTTTTTGACATCAGCTTAACATTAATTCCAAGAGATTCAGTAACAGAACAAATGAGATTCATCAGAACTGCTTGATTTTCCATAATTGTGACTTGGTTATCTTCAAGTGTTTGAAGTCTTGATTGAATTTCAACTTGAGATTTCTGAATGTCTTGTAGAACTTCAGAATTGACTTCAATGTTAGAAGTGTTTGGAATATCTTCAGATTCAAGTCTTGTAGAAGAAGTTGCCTGTGTAGAATAATAATCAAGTAATAAAACTCGATTAGAGTTACAAACATCTTCATCTTTCTGATCTGAAGCTGCAATATGATCATCTTGTCCTTCACTAGTATTCTGTGTACTAACATCTACAAAACCTAACTCCTCCATGGAGAGCATGTTTCCAACCACCAAAACCATGGTAACAGTAGGCCTAAAATGTAATAGTGGTTATGTTATGTTATAACGGAAGCCAGAAAGAGCTAAAAATATTATGATATACATAAAGGAAGAACACAGATTGGCAGAAGAGAAAACTTTTATTGATCTTGAGGATAACACAGATTACAGAGTATTCAGATTACAGATGTCCTTGTGACCAGACTCAGATTATCAGATGTCTTTCGACTACAGATGTTCTTGACAGACTAAGATCTAGATTACAGACTCAACCGATTTATGATAGACTGATTACAGACATAAATTATATCAGATTGATGTTGCTAGGATATGCCCCTGAAGAGTTTATATAATACTCTCTAGGCGGTTACAGAAGGATCTAGAAGACTAGGCCCAAAACAAAACAGAAACAGAATAGAATTCCAATTCTGACCAGTTTACCAAAACAGAATAGAATTCCAATTCTGAACAGAAAACAGAAAATCTCTAGCACGGATTATTCAAAGCATATTTCAACAAATCTCCACCTTGACTTGAATCATCTCACAAAATAACAGATGTACCAGACGCATCATAATAATGCCAGATGTACCAGCTGCACCATAATAATGCCAGATGTACCAGCTGCACCATAATAATGCCAGATGTACCAGATAAAACTCTTCTGCCTCAGATTTTGCCCTCAAAGGGAAATCAACAACTCCGAACATTTAGCAATTCCAATCAATGTTGAAACTTGCTATGTGAAACCAGCTTGGTATGCATATCAGCTGGGTTATCAGCAATACCCACTTTGCTCACCTTGATTCTCTTGTACCATTGCCTTGGAGACTGTTTTAGCCCATACAAGGACTTACATGTCACTGCTTCTGACTGTGGTTGTTGAACTTCTTGTTGTGGTTCACTCTCAACTTGAGTGACTTCCTGCTCCACCTGTTTCTCAACACCACCACAAACTGCCTCTGTTTAGAGTCTTCTAGTTAGTCCAGCAATAGAGAACATACACTTAGCTCTCTCCAGAAGTGTTTCATTCATACGTTCTGCTACACCATTCTGCTGTGGTGTATCCCTGACTGTATGATGCCTAGAAATCCCCTCATTCTTGCAGAAATCCGCAAATTCAGACGAGCAAAATTCTAGGCCATTATCAGTTCGCAGCCTCTTAATCTTCTCTGAGAATGCGATAGCAATAGAACCTGTTAACGTAGAACCTTGAAGAAGATACAAGGTACCACGTTTAACACCTTTCAGAACCACATCAGAACCCTTGCAGACATGTAGAACTCTACCTTCGCCTTGAAAACTAAAACCCTTGCTGTCTAACATACTCAAAGATATCAGATTCTTTGTCATAAGTGGAACATGCCTAACATCATTCAATGTGCAGAATTTACCATCGTGTGTCCGAATTTTAATCGAGCCTATTCCAACTATCTTACAAGCAAAACTGTTAGCCATGGAAATATTGCCACCGTCTACTTGCTCATAGGTTGTAAACCACTCCCTGCGCGGACATATATGATAAGACGCTCCAGAATCAAGAATCCACACATTAGAGTGATGTGTGTGCTCATCAGCAACTAGAGCAATATCTTCTTCAGAATCAATATCAGCTACAGCAGCAGTATCTGTCAATTTATCCTGTTGCTTCTTTTTCTTGGGACATTCAGATTTCCATTGTCCCTTCTCTTTACAGTAATTGCAAATATCATTAGGTTTTGGACCCTTAGGAACTCGTTTCTTCCCCGAGTTTCCATGTCCATTACTCCCACTGGCTATAAATCCAACAACCTGATTATCTGCACCTATACCAGCCGCCTTGTGGCGCAGCTCTCTAGTATGGAAAGAAGATCTAACCTCCTCTAGAGAAATAGTATCTTTACCAACAATAAATTATTGCACAAAATTCTCATACGATAATGGTAAAGAAACCAACAGAATCAAAGCAGCATCCTCATCATCAACTTTAACATCAATATTACGCAATTCTAATAAAATTGTGTTTAACTGATCTAAGTGATCTCGAAGAGGCATACCTTCCTGCATTCGCAGACTGAACAGACGTTGCTTAAGAAGCAACTTGTTTGTTAAAGACTTTGTCATGTAAAGACTTTCAAGCTTCAACCACAAACGAGACGCGGTATCCTCCTCCACGATTTCAGTAATAATATCATCTGCAAGGCACAACAGAATTGTTGAGTGTGCCTTTTCTTCCAGAGTGGCCATCTCGGCACTTGTAGAAACTATTCCGCCCAGTAAATTTATCGACCTTCACGTTAATACCACCAGATCCAGACATAACTCTTCGAAAAACCAAGCTCAGATACCAGTTTGTTATAACGGAAGCCAGAAAGAGCTGCTTGTTGGACCGCTAGCGAGCCTAACTCCATAATAGTATGATATTGTCCGCTTTGGGCCGAGCGCGCACGGATTTATTTTTGGGTAACTTCCAAAAGACCTCATACTAATGGAGTTAACCAGCTACTCTATATCTCTTTTCTCCTCGATGTGGTACTTTGGTTGACACCACCCAACAATCCTCCCCTCAAACCAAGAACCACATAACCCGTGGTCTGATATCTACGATTAATCTGTTAACATCTTGCATGCTGCCACACATGCAGAACCCACCGCCTGAACACCTTTTAGGAAGACTTTCGACACAAGGAACCCAATAGATCTCCAATCGCCACCGAATGGAACCTCCCACATCGAACAACAACTGCAGCCCGTAACTCCCCCAAGATCCAATTACCGAACCATGGGCTCTGATACCACTTGTTGGACCGCTAGCGAGCCTAACTCCATAATAGTATGATATTGTCCGCTTTGGGCCGAGCCCGCACGGATTTGTTTTTGGGTAACTCCCAAAAGGCCTCATACTAATGGAGTTAACCAGCTGCTCTATATCTCTTTTCTCCTCGATGTGGTACTTGGGTTGACACCACCCAACATGTTCAATATATTTATTCTTTCTTTTTCTTTCCAAAGTTGGACAATTGCATATGCTCAATTGGTGTAAATATCTGTGCTAGGTTGTAGCTAGATCTAGAAAGAGACAAAGGATCAGCGGTGCATATAACATAGAAGTGCAAAAATTGAGCAGTGGAACAGGAGGAAAACGACGGAGTAACTAGAGCTACCCGGAAAGCAGCGAGGATTCTCTTCATTATATATTCAGCAGTGATGTATCTTCATATTTATTTAGTGTAATCTTTGCAGTTTATAGGATTTGTGTTGAAAGAATGTTCGCTTCTGTTTTATTATTGATCTCAGACCTAAATGTACTTAGATTCCTGTACAGGATTACAAGAATCTTTTACATATTTTACCTAAAGTTCGTCACAAGTACCTTTTACATATTTTTCAATTTATTTTACTTTTTTTATTTATTATTATGTGACAGCTTGTTTGTCACAACTTATTTCTTTTTACTATTCTTCAGCCACACTACCTATTACAAACAATATATATTATATTGGGCGATAGTTTCTACAATTATTAGTGACTAAAAGCAGTTATTTAATAGTGTATATAACATAGAAACGACCACACAAAAATTATAGAATGTGGCCATACCCAAGCTTTTTGCCACGATTTACTAATAATAGTGCGACGAAAACTAAGCCTTTGATGAATGTTGGTATTTAGCCACGTTATTAATTCTCTTTAGCCACTACGCTTCCTGTGGCTACAAGCTGGTATTTAGTCACACTTTTGAGCTTAAAAGAGGGGCTGTCAGACCCAAGTGGTGGTATGCTTTAGTCACTCTATTTCGAGTTACAACCACACAACATGGGTCTGTCCGTAGGGGGCATACCATGATCCGACCTTATGTCACACTTGGCTGAAAAATTAAAGAGTGACGCAAAGTTCATAGCCACACATATTTTATGTGGCCGAAGCCAAAATTTGACGTAGTGTTAGTTGCATATGACATTCAGTTGCATGTGGTTGTATTCAGTTGCAAAAGAAATTTCCATTTTTCAGTTATCATTTTCGACCAGTTTTTTGATATATATATATTTCAAAAAACTGGTCAAAAATGAAAACTGAAAACTAGAAGTTGCAACTTACAGATTTCAGTTGCATATGAGGTTGCATCCAGTTGCATATGCAATCACATGTAACTAACCTTATACACAATTAAAATTTGAGTTTTCATATACGGTTGCGCCGCCCTTATATACAACTAGAAGTTGGCAAAAAAAATGAAAATCCAATTTTTAATTTTCAGTTGCATTTAGTTGCATATGAGGTTGCATCCAGTTGAATATGCAACCACATGCAACTAGTAGTAGTAGTAAAAAAAAGTGAAAAAAGTTGCATATGCACCTGCTGCGCAGCCCATTACAACTAAGATAGTATTTTACTAAGATAGTATTTTTGCAAATAAGATAGTATTTTTGCAAATAAGATAATAGCTTTTCTTAACAAAAATAAAATTGAAAAAAATTATTTTTTTATATATATTTATCAAAAAAAACCCTAAAAATTTTATGTCAGAAATGTATGGAAAGTAGGCGTCAAATAATAATATTTCATATGAAAATGATCACCCTCTAACAAATTATCAGCCCGATACTAGAACAAAAGTATTCTAAGATATAATAAGTTGATATATGCATGAAACTTGAAACACAAACTGACAAATAATAACATTTCATATGATAATCACCCTCTAAATCAGGTATTACCATAATAACAAAAACCAAAGCAACTTGCATCATGAGACCTAATCTTGGTAAGACATGTATTCATTTAAAATTGTATATTCATAGATATAGATTTATATGTACTATTTCATTTTAAGGTACTATAAGAGGCGTAACGTGGCTAAAGAACTAAGTACTCACACATTTCCATTTTAAGGTTGTTTTTTTGAGGTTGTAGATGTATGGGATGCCCGGTGTGGCTGGTTATGTGTGACAAAATGGAAATGTCCGAGTTATAGCCGTCATAATGGCAAAATTTTGTTAACCCTTAAAAACAGTCAATACCCGAGACATTAAAATGATTTTTAGCATCACCACTGCATATGGTTGTGTAGATATGGATGTCTAGTTGATTTTACCGCAAGAATCGCATTAAAATAGTTTACAGTTTAAGAGTTATGCTAGTTTTAGTTAAAGTGGTTCAAGAGATTTTATCGCAGAAATCTACCTACTTTGAGGCTATGATTGAGATCCTTAAAAGTCGACTTATAATATGAAATTTTGAGAATAAATACTAAGGTCAGTTATCAAGGTTTGTACGAAGGTTTCGAGTTAAAAAGATTACTTTTCGATTTTATAAAAATGTGTAAGCCGAGGTTGCGCAAGTGGAAAAGCCCTTTAAGGAGATAACACTATTCATTTCAAGACCCTGCCCTGTTTTGGTATAATCCAAAAAATGAGTCTTCTGACCAAAGTCAAATTTTGAGTTAGCTACCTTCTAGACATTCTCTAGATCGTGCACGCGAAAACGGTGCGTCATTTGAGTTAACGGTTATCGAGTTATGAAGGTTTTAGCAATGGTGGTGCAAATAGTAAGAATCCGCAGTTGACCCAACTTTGAAAATACATTTCACCTATCTAGACCTGTGTTTTCGAATTAATTTTATGATAAATATTACAAATACAAAAGATGATTTTAGAGGTGGTTTCATATTTAAATAGGTTTCCAATGATTTATTAAAAGTGTTGGAGTGCGAGTCATGAAATAGTAATTCTCAGGAAAATCAACTCTAGAGGTACTACTTTGACCATCCATTTTGGCTTAGTTAAAAGAAGGATTTCGAGTCGACTAAAACACGAAACTTGTTAAAGATTATCAAGGCAACATATTGGTATAAAGATCGAGGTTATAAATGCTTGAGTATAACATGGATTCGAGGATCGATTTTGAATTAAACTATGACTAAGGTGTTTGTCGATTAACATGGACTTAGTATGAGTCTAGAGGGACCCCTTAGTGCGTTGTTTGTGGTTGGGTTAAGTGTCTGAGCATTGAGTTATAACTGGATCGTATAGGGGATTAATCGCGTATTTTCTTGACTTTGTTTAGATTGTCGGATCCCGCTACGAGCCCTTACTACATCTGGAGCACCAGGCAAGTATACTAAACCCTACTCTATTGTTCAGAGTATATATGTATCAAAGTATGGTATATGTTAGTTCAAAATGTTTTCTTTACAAGTTACAAGTATTTTATCTCGTTACTAAAATACCGGATATTGATGCAATTGAATGTAAGTATATATATTATTGTTATGAACGTTATCTGGATAGTACATAAGTATAGAAGTATGTATAAGAGTTATTGGTGCATATGATTGGGACAAGTATCGAGGTACATTGCATCAATACATTTCACCTATCTAGACCCGTGTTTTCGAATCAATTTTATGATAAATATTACAAATACCAAAGATGATTTTAGAGGTGGTTTCATATTTAAATAGGTTTCCAATTATTTATTAAAAGTGTTGGAGTGTGAGTCATGAAATAGTAATTCTCAGGAAACTCAACTCTAGAGGTACTACTTTGACCATCCATTTTGGCTCAGTTAAAAGAAGGATTTCGAGTCGACTAAAACACGAAACTTGTTAAAGATTATCAAGGCAACGTATTGGTGTAAAGATCGAGGTTATAAATGCTTGAGTATAACATGGATTCGAGGATCGATTTTGAATTAAACTATGACTAAGGTGTTTGTCGATTAACATGGACTTAGTATGAGTCTAGAGGGACCCCTTAGTGCGTTGTTTGTGGTTGGATTAAGTGTCTGAGCATTGAGTTATAACTGGATCGTATAGGGGATTAATCGCGTATTTTCATGACTTTGTTTATATTGTCGGATCCCGCTACGAGCCCTTACTACATCTGGAGCACCAGGCAAGTATACTAAACCCTACTCTATTGTTCAGAGTATATATGTATCAAAGTATGGTATATGTTAGTTCAAAATGTTTTCTTTACAAGTTACAAGTATTTTATCTCGTTACTAAAATACCGGATATTGATGCAATTGAATGTAAGTATATATATTATTGTTGTGAATGTTATCCGGATAGTACATAAGTATAGAAGTATGTATAAGAGTTATTGGTGCATATGATTGGGACAAGTATCGAGGTACATTGCATCAATACATTTCACCTATCTAGACCCATGTTTTCGAATCAATTTTATGATAAATATTACAAATACCAAAGATGATTTTAGAGGTGGTTTCATATTTAAATAGGTTTCCAATGATTTATTAAAAGTGTTGGAGTGCGAGTCATGAAATAGTAATTCTCAGGAAAGTCAACTCTAGAGGTACTACTTTGACCATCCATTTTGGCTTAGTTAAAAGAAGGATTTCGAGTCGACTAAAACACGAAACTTGTTAAATATTATCAAGGTAACGTATTGGTGTAAAGATCGAGGTTATAAATGCTTGAGTATAACATGGATTCGAGGATCAATTTTGAATTAAACTATAACTAACGTGTTTGTCGATTAACATGGAATTAGTATGAGTCTAGAGGGACCCCTTAGTGCGTTGTTTGTGGTTGGGTTAAGTGTCTGAGCATTGAGTTATAACTGGATCGTATAGGGGATTAATCGCGTATTTTCTTGACTTTGTTTAGATTGTCGGATCCCGCTACGAGCCCTTACTACATCTGGAGCACCAGGCAAGTATACTAAACCCTACTCTATTGTTCAGAGTATATATGTATCAAAGTATGGTATATGTTAGTTCAAAATGTTTTCTTTACAAGTTACAAGTATTTTATCTCGTTACTAAAATACCGGATATTGATGCAATTGAATGTAAGTATATATATTATTGTTGTGAATGTTATCCGGATAGTACATAAGTATAGAAGTATGTATAAGAGTTATTGGTGCATATGAGTGGGACAAGTATCGAGGTACATTCTTCGTACTCGAAGGAAGATAAAATGTTTTGGAGAACTATCTTGTTATTAAGGAGAGTAATGTTTAATTATGGGAGGAGATGAGAGATTGGTGTGGATCATTTTATTCGAAGCCATGATCAAAGCATTCGTTCATATGTTTCCTCTTATTTTTCAAGAAGAAAGTGATTTATTAGAAATAGTAATCGTTCATTGTTTCCGAACGATAATAATTATTATGAATTGAGGTGCACGTGGAATTATACGTGACATCTAAGATGGTAAATGTGGAAGGTGATCAGGGGTACTCTGGCACCTTATGTTCTGGACTGGAGATAGCAAATATGTATGAAAGCCCGGATGCGACTAGGGTGAGGTCCAAGCCAGTCGGCTCATCCTTATGTATGAAAGCCTAGATGCGGCTTAGGGTGATGTCCGAGCAAGTCGGCTCATCCTAGGGTGAGGTCCGAGCCAGTCGGCCCATCCTTCTACCGGTAGTAGACTGATCATCCAATACAGCCAAGCGGATAAGAATCTCCTGAATATAGTCCATCAACAGTATTCGATAAGTGTAATTAATACTAAAGATGAGTAAATTTCAGTATGTTAAAGAAATATGGGAGTTCATTTCTTGAAGAAGTTTTGTTGGTACATATGAGTATTGTCCATAGTAGGATAGCCTAAGGCTTCAAATGTTTCTTGAAGTATCAAAAGGGGAAATATTTTCGAAATGATTTCTAATAGTACATTGATGCATGGTAGCTTTATTAATATTTTGTAATACATTTTTTATTAATATTTTGTAGTAAACTTTTTATTACAATTTTTTTCTTGTAAAATTATTTTTATAATATTTTGAATAGTTTGTTTTTACTTTTAATGATAATAATACATAGTTATATGGTTTGTAGTATCATATGGTTTGTAGTATACATTTATTTTTTTTCTTGTAAATGATTTTTTTATAATTTATATTTCAAAATTTAGGCTAACATATTTTTTAATATTTCATAATTATTTTTGATTTTTTTTATTTTATTAGATTATAAATAATATACTTGAAACATATAGGTACTATATTCGTGTAACAATTTATTATTTATTTATTTTATCTTTTTGATTATGTAATTTATTGGTTATCTTAAAAATTTTAGGTATTTTGTTATAGTGTTTTTATAGTTTTTAAAGGTATTTTTTAACTACTTTAGAAATATGTGTGGTTTTAAACGTTTTTATTTGTTTGAATATTGAATAATTTTTTCAGGTTAATTTTATATTTTTGCCATATGTGTGTTTATTATGTGTTTTTGTTTAGAGTAATCTTAAGGGTTTTTATATTGTATTATATTCAGATATTAATATAAATTTATTTTGTGGAGTTTGGATTGTTTTTTAATTTAAAATATGTTCAGTTATTGATTTGTGTTCATTGTTTTAATTTAATTTTTTTCATTGTTTGCCAAGTAAGAATTTGTTTATTTGTTGATTTGTGCTCAGATTTTTTTTAATTTAAATTTTAGAAACATATTTGTTGTCAAACCTAAAAATAGAATCTTTAATGATTTTTATTAAAATAATTTTTTCCTTAAAACACTTTAATTTGGTAAACTATTTTTTTTTAAATTATATTTTAAGGTTTAACCCAACATATATTTTAATATTTCATACTTTTTGGGGTGTTTTCTTCTATTTTATTAGAATATATATAATATAATTTAGACATATAAGAACTTACTCGTTTAACTATTCTTTATATATATATATATATATAGGGTCTTGTTCTAATAGAAACTAACTTAGAATAGAAACTAGAAACTAAACCTATATTAAATATTTCAAGTTAATCTAATGACCAAATTAGGGGTACCCCAATACAAAAAACGTTTAAAATTATTGGCTCTATTCAACAAAAAAATAAAAAAAAATTAAAAAAAAAGTAATTGTTCACGTGATGACGTGGCACGTGAATAGTAACCTTTTTTTTATTTTTTTTAATATTTTTGTTTAATAGAGCCAAGAATTTTATAAGTTTTTTGTGAAGGTGCCCCTAGCGGGGTCATTAAAGTAAATGAAATATAATTTATTTAGTGTAGGTTTCTAGTTTCTATTCTAAGGTTGGTTTCTATTTGAACGCTAGCTTATATATATATATATGGGCTACTCCAATACAAATCTCCTTAAAATACAAACTTACAAACCAAGTATAATCTAATATTTCAAGCTAATCTAATGACCAAACTAGGGGTATCCCAATACAAAAAATGTTTAAAATACTTGGCTCTATCCAACACCAAAAAAAAAAAATCACTGTTCACGTGATGACGTGGCAGTGGATTTCACTGGTTAACGGTGCTTCACACCTTCTTGTACGGCGCTTCGCGCCTTTATCATTCTAAAGTTGTAAGGAATGGCAATCAATGGTAAAGACAATAGACGATTGACGGGTGTGTCGAGAGCCTTCGGCCCTCATGACTACCTAACTCATCTGTTTACTGTTTTAAATGCTTCGCATTTCCACGGCAAGTTTTTTTTTTTTTTTTTTGGATAGAGCCAATTATTTTAAGCATCTTTTGTGAAGGCGGGAACCTTAGAATAAATGAAATATAATTAATTTAGTGTTGGTTTGTAGGTTCTCATTTTAAGAATGGTTTGTATTTGAGCACTTGCCTATATATATATACTAGCATTTTGCCCGTGCTACGCACCGAAGTTACAATTATAAAAAATATTAAATAATTACCAAAAATATATATAAGTAATAAAAAATAATTTTTTTACATTAAATTATTTAGATTGTAATGTTGAACTCTAGTATTTCATCAATTTTTTATCTACTAATTTATTTTGTTAAATTATGATGTATTTAAATATTTAATATCTATATTACATAAATAAAGTAATATAAAAGAATTACATACACAAACTTCGATCTGATCCGGATTTTTTCTGGGTTTGGACCGGACATGACGGAAAATCGGATTTTTTTTAATTGCAGGACCGGAGACCGAACCGCTTATATCCGGGTCTTGGACTGACAGATCCGGTCCAATCTTATTTAGTTGTCTAGATCGAAATGTTGTGTAGCCCTAACTACACTACACATAAATTACTTCTAGTAACTTGGTTTCTTGTTCAGTTTTTACTTTATTAATTTCATAAAAAAATCTTGTTGGATTTCAAAAAAAGTCTCAAAAGCATCAAAAGCTTGTTTATAATTTTTTTCCCGCGCAATGGATAAATTATATTAAGGATAATAAAAAGAAATAAGAAATTAATTGAGTGAGTGATATAATAAATCTTAAGTCATAAGTTCATAAACATTTAGAGGCCGATTGTCAACAACTACTTAAAGCTAAAAATAGCTTTAAGTAGTTTTTGACCCGTTTGTCAACCATTGCTTTAAGTCGGCTTTAAGTTAAAAAACTTCATTAAGTCATAAGTTCCATTTAGGTACTTATGACTTATGGAGTTTTTTTTTCATGATTCTTTTAAAGTTTAAATATAATGAATTTAAAATTTTTTTAAGTCAAATTTCACTTTAAGTCAAAATTATTAAACCCCATTTAACTTTAAGTAAAATTACCCAAACACATTCATTCAACTTAAAATAAACAACTTTACTTTCTCCATTAAGTTAAAAACACATCCATTAAATCAAAAATAACTTATTTTAAGCAATCCCAAACGGCCTCTTAAACCCATGACAAATGAATATTTACATTTAAAGTCAAGTAAAATGGAAATTTCATCGTATTGGAGTAGCTCATTGCCAGTAACCTTAACACACACTATTAACCGAGCAATCTTTTTATACATAGATGTAACTTCCTGATTCCATGTATTTGTTAAACCGTAAAGATCTTATAAGACATACATATAGATAGTTAATTTTATATCATAATATGTCAGATATCAACATGTTTGTTATGTTACTAATAGAGACTATAATAATAGATTTTAATTAAATAAGAAATTATCCATAAGAAAAAATTACGCTTGACCATAAAGGTCATAAAAATGTCACAAATATTGTTAATGACATAGGTCAAACGACCATACTTATCATACATTTTCTTACTTTTTCGAATGCGAATACGACAATATAAGTTTGTAACCATACACCATAAAGTACTTTATTGAGAGTACATATTCCATTAATAACATATCGTTGTTTGCCTTGTTTGCGTATGTTCTGATGACCTGCCAGTAAAATAAACTGAAAAATTTAGTTTCCAAAAAATTAAAAATAAAATTCACCTTATATTCTCGGATAATCAATAACAATCATTAACTATGGCATGAAATTCATTCATATTTAGGATCCACCAATAATTATGTAAATTCATAAAATATAAGAAAAAGCTAAAATTGAACATCTTTTGATGGAGTAAGCAGTGATAAAGTTTATTGTTTTAGCAGGTTATATAATTTTGTGATTTGAGCTTATAGAGTACCTATGTTAAAGTTCACTACCAAAGTACAGAAATGATTTTGGCTAATATATATAGATGGTTTTTAAAACTACTTTGTCAACAAAAAAATTGTGGCATAATATGTATTCGACATACGAACAAATATATTAATATAACTATATATGTATTATTAGGTTGAGAAAAGTTACATGCTTTAATTTGGAACATGCACGTGTGTGTGAATAAGTGTGTAGGTATTTTTGTTAGTAAGAACATCAAAAGTAGATACAAAAAGTGATTAACTCTTACAAAAAAATAACATCATTCATAAACATTAACTTTTATCAATCTAATAATTTAAATTGACAAATAAAAACACTTCATAGATATACAACTACGGTAGTCATACTTAGTTTGAGGAAGTAATAAGGATGCTCACCGCGGTGTGATATAATCTCAAAAAAATAGAGAAACAGGTTTTTTGTAGTCGATTTGTCTGTTAGTCGTCTCACAACAGACCATAAATAAAATTTACAATGATATAATTTCAACTTATTTTAATTTTTCAAGTTAACACATATATTTCATATACATCAATTTGATTAACTTGTAAAAGATGGAAGTGAAAAAGGTTAGAAGCGAAGAAAAATATGAGACATAAAAAAATATATAATTTATAAATTTTGAAATAATAAATTAATTAAATATATCTTTAAAATTAGTATTTTATTTACACATGTATCACATCAAATTTATACATATTTAACTAATTGTACATCTAATTTAATATTATATCTATTACGAACTTACTAAGTAATTGTCTTTACATTCTTGGATTTCATTTAATTAATGGTAAACCACAAATTAAATTAAGGACAGATATTTAAAATGCTAATAATGAAAAAAATGGATGGTTCTTATTTTGAAAGATAATTATAAAACGTTTATTTAAATATTAGTAAATCTAATTTAATATTAATTTTAATGTAGACTTACTAATTAATTGACTTTACACTCTTGGATTTTTTAACTAATAGGAAACCACAAAATAAATTTAAGGACAAATAATGAAAATTATAATTATAAAAAATGAATGAGTTTGATTTTTTGCGGCAAAAAAAAAAATGAGTTTGATTTTAAATGATAATTATGTTTAAAATTTGTTAAAAATAAATGATAATTAATGGTTTTAAGATTGTTTCCAAGATGCCTTCTGAATGGTTATGGTCATTCATGATGTACGTTGAATATTAAGTTGTTGAAATAGCAGTATATATAATATTAAAGTTATTAGCAATTAAGTTGATGAAGGAAAGAGATTTTTTATTGATGTATCGAAGAAAATAACTATTTAATGCATTTTTATTGATTGTGACTTGTGTGTTTTTCTCAAGAAACGACTTCCAAGGATCTAGAAAAATTCTGCTTCAGAGGAATCGAGAAATTGATCTTATATTGGCGTTGACCCCTTCCAGAAAGGGTATATAAGAAAAACTATATCGTACTTTTAAATGTATGGACAATGATACAATATATATTTTAATGATTATGAAGGTAAGTTATGAATGATAACATTGACAACCCAACATTGTAAAAAAAACATTTATCTATAGGAACGCCTAATAATGTAAACAAATCGGTATAATATATGTGGTAGGGATTGATGCCTACAATTCAATAAATCGCAAAATTATTGAAGCTGATCACCGAATATTCTAATGGGAAGTAACCTTGGGAGGATTTAGAATAGGGATGATAAAAACCTAAATCATTTTCAGTTATTTTTTTGTTAGAATCTTTTTCCTGTTGATTTTATTGGACAATTAAAACACAAAACATATGATACATATATATAATCGAAATAAAAGTTCATCAAAATTGGCTAGGTCTGATGGAGAATAGGAAATAAGCGGCTTAGATTTTTGTAATGATTAAATTGATATAATAATTTTATTTTTCAGTTTGTAAGAATTTTATATTTGATGTGTTTTTATTTTAAGTAAATTGATTATTATTTAATCATTAAAATAAAAATTAGTAGTTATTATGTTTAGTTTTTTTTATATATAAGCAGTTATTATATTTAGTTAATTGATATAAAAAAACAAAAATCTGTTGTTAATGAGTTTAACTTGAACTGAGTTTAATTTTGGTTGAAACGTAGAATCTAGATCCAATAGAGAAACATGCTACATTAAGTTTAATTGATATGGATTCTGATTGATACTAAAATAATTTACAATCTTACGATTGTTTAGCTAACACGTGGTAGATTCGGATATTATAATAAAGGATATTAAAAAACAATTCATAACTAAAAGATATATAAACATATGTAATTTATTGTTATGTGGATTTATAAAAAATATTATTTACGATTAGTAGTAATTTTTTAAAATTAAAAACCATGCGATATACGAATTTATTGAATGATATACGCGATTATTAAATTAGAATAAACATGGTAAATGATATAAATTTTGTATCTGATTGATTGATTGATTGAAAATTTAGAAGTGAATTCTGAATGTCTCTAAAATAATTTTTATTTTTAATTTGATTGGTAATTTATTCACCACCCAATAATAATACTCCTCTAGCGCCTATTTAATAATTTAAATAATTAAAATATATGCAACGTTGGCTTATATGCATTTATTATTTAATTTTATTAACAAATTATGAATAAATAAAATATTGAGCTTTTAAAAAAAGTCGAGTATTTGAAGGTATGGAAATTATCCATATTATTTAAAATTTGATTTCAAATCCGATATTTTTCCAATTTCCAATTGAGTTATATTATAATTATTTAAAATTGGTTATAATTGTACAATATATATTATGAAAATGAATTTATAATGTATGATAATAAGATTGTTAACAAATTATGAATAAATAAATTTTTGAGCTTTTAAAAAAAATTGAGTTTTTGAAGGTATGGAAATTATCCAAATTATTTTAAATTTGATTTCAAATTCGATATTTTTCACATTTCTAGTTGAGTTATATTATAATTATTTAAAATCAGTTATAATTGTACAAAATATATTATGAAAATAAATTTATATTGTATGATAATATGATAGTGATTGATTTTATATTAAAAAAGTGGTTGATTAATGAATGAGTAGTTATAAAATATAATTTAAAATATATAATAGTATATCGTGATTGATTTCTAATTAAAATAATGCTTTTTCAGTAATTCTTTTATTGAAAAAATATGTATTTATGGATATATAAATATTAAAAAATAAATATTTATGGATATGTCTAATAAAATCATTATTGTATTTAAATTAGAAGTGTTAACTAACCATGGTTAATGATGTAGGGTGTGATTGTAAATAAGAAAACTCTTAATATAACATGATTGGTCTAAAGTTTAGGAATTAGCTCTAATTGGTCTAAAATAATTTATAGTTTTCTGATTGATTAACTAAACATTGTAGACTCAGGTATTATAATAAAGGATAGGGTCGTGTTCAAATAGAAACTAACTTAGAATAGAAACTAAAAACTAAACCTAAATTAAATATTTCAAGCTAATCTAATGACCAAATTAGGGGTACCCAATACAAAAAACGTTTAAAATTATTGGCTATATTCAACAAAAAAAATAAAAAAAAATTAAAAAAATTTAAAAAAAATTATTGTTCACGTGATGACGTGGCACGTGAACAGTAACTTTTTATTTATTTATTTTTATTTATTTTTATATTTTTGTTGAATAGGGCCAAGAATTTTATAAGTTTTTTGTGAAGGTGCCCCTAGCGGGGCCATTAAAATAAATGAAATATAATTTATTTAATGTAGGTTTCTAGTTTCTAATTCTAAGGTTGGTTTCTATTTGAACGCTAGCCTATATATATATATATATATATATATATATATATATATATATATATATATATATATATATATATATATATAGGGTCTTGTTCTAATAGAAACTAACTTAGAATAGAAACTAGAAACTAAACCTAAATTAAATATTTCAAGCTAATCTAATGACCAAATTAGGGGTACCCCAATACAAAAAACGTTTAAAATTATTGGCTCTATTCAACAAAAAAATAAAATAATTTAAAAAAAGTTACTGTTCACATGATGACGTGGCAGGTGAACAGTAACTTTTTATTTTATTTTTATTTTATATTTTTGTTGAATAGAGCCAAGAATTTTATAAGTTTTTTGTGAATGTGCCCCTAGCGGGGCCATTAAAATAAATTAAATATAATTTATTTAGTGTAGGTTTCTAGTTTCTATTCTAAGGTTGGTTTCTATGTGAACGCTAGCCTATATATATATATAGGGTATTATTTTAATAGAATCTAACTTAAAATAAAAACTAGAAACTAAACCTAAATTAAATATTTCAAGCTAATCTAATGACCAAATTAGGGTACCCAATACAAAAAACGTTTAAAATTATTCAACAAAAAAAATAAAAAAAAGTTATTGTTCACGTGACAACGTGGCACGTGAACAGTAACTTTTTTATTTTATTTTATTTTTTTTTATAATTTTATTGAATAGAGCCAAGAATTTTATAAGTTTTTTGTGAAGGCCATTAAAATAAATGAAATATAATTTATTTAGTGTAGGTTTCTAGTTTCTATTTTAAGGTTGGTTTCTATTTGAACGCTAACCTATATATATATATATATGATAATGTAGTTATGAACACACATACATTTGTACTTTTTTTTAAAGAAAGTGTGTACTATTGTTTTATGTTTTTGTGTTGGTGTATAATCGTTTTAAGTGCATTGAAATAAATTTTATTGTTGATTTTAGTTTCCTAAATTTAGATTTTTTTTTTGAATTGACGTTGGCTTTGTAGATTACATTTTGTTGATTTCTTTTATAATTTTTTTTGAATTGAAATAAAAAAAATTTTGATTTCTTTTTTAATATCTTGTTTTACCATATATTTTCTTAAAGCCTTTTTTTTTGTTTTGTAATTAAATGTAAATTATTGTTTTTAAAATATTATTTTTTGAATTGAAATTCTGATGGTAAGCGTCGTTTACTTGTTTATTATATATAAATAATGAATTTGCGATTTTTTTAATTATGCTTTTTTTATATTTTGTCCTTGTTTGTTAATTTTAGAAACATATTTGTTTTCAAACCTAAAAACAAAATTTTCAATGATTTTTATTAAAATAATATTTTTCTTAAAGCACTTTTATTTGGTAAACTATTTTTTTGTAATATTTTAAGGTTTAGCCTAACATATATTTTAATGTTTCATATTTTTTGGCATGTTTTCATTTATTTATTAGAATATATATAATATACTTTAGACATGTGGAACTTATTGTGATTTAACATACATCATGTGAACATACATACATTTGTACTTATTTTTTAAATAAAGTTTGTACTATCTTTTATATTTTTGTGTTGTTTTATATTTATTTTAAGTGTATTATATTAAAGTTTATTGTTGATTTTAGTTTTCTAAATTTAGATTATTTTATTTTGAATTAGCGTTTGTTTTGTAGATTATATTTTGTTGAATTTTGGTGTCAATTCTAATTATGATATTTTTTTATTACTTTTTTAATATCTTATTTTACTATATATTTTCTTTAAAAAATTTGTTTTGTAATTAAATGTAAATTCTTGTTTTTAAAAAAATTATTTTTTGAATTGTAATTTCGATGGTATAATTCGTTCACTTGTTTATTATATATAAAGAATGAACTTGTGACTTATTTTTAATTATAATTTTTTATTATTTTATCCTTGTTTGTTTTTTTTTAAAGGATTCTTGTTTGTTAATTGTGTATAAATTTTGTGCTAATATTGTATTATCCATGACAACCGACCATGATCACGTGAACTTTCTTACGCTAACTATATGTAGAATATAATATAATACTCCCTCCATCCCAGCCAGTTCTTTACATGACGGCTGGGCACGGAGGTCAAGGATAGTGGGTGGGTGTAAAGTAGGTGTAATATTGTTAAAATAAATGAAGTAGTGGGTGTAATAGTGATTTTATTGTTAAAATAAGTGAAGTAGTGAGTGTAATAGTAATTTTATTGTTAAAATAAGTTAAATAGTGGGTGAAATAGTGTAAAGTATTGTTAAAATAAGTGAAGTAGTGGGTGTAATAGTATTAAAACTTATTATTTTGGGTAATGTAAAGAAATGATGGGACGGTCCAAAAAGGAAATTGTAAAGAAATGGATGGGACAGAAGGAGTATAAGGTAAACCATGACCGGAATCACAGCCAACTTGACATGGCCCACCAAGTCACCATTTTCAATTGCCAAATTTTGTGGCTACTTCGAGTTTCGATCCTGTCAAGTTGAACTTTCCACCGGTGTCATCCATGATGCCCCACGAAAACACCTTGTTATTGTCTTTGGAGTCCATATGTCACAAACTCAGTAGTTAGGATTCCTAATCAATCATTGGATTGTTGGCGCCTACTAGTTAATTTGTATTTTGTTGTGCTACATCTTTGAGTATTGGGTTATTAGCTAGGGCCAGCCCATATGGTGGCATTATGGTATTGGGCCTATGGTATTTTACTGTTAGAGGCACCAGTACTATATATGTACCAACATCTTGTACTGGAGAATCATTCATGAAATATCACTAACTTTATTTTTTTGTTTTGTTATTTGTTTTTATCTCTTTCTTGGCTGTACTTTTATTTCAGAATAGAATCTATTATAAAAAGATTAAAAATTGATCTTGGTATTTCAAGTTCTGCATTTAATAATTAATCTCACCAATCTTTGGAGCTTGTTCCACCATAGTCATTGTTATAAAATCATATATTATGCTTTTTTCGAATTTTATGCACAACCAATGCAATATACATAAAATTAAGAAGTTTAAAATTTTTGACATTAATATGAGCTGTTAAATTAATGAAAATATAATGTCTCAAGATATATTATTTCTATTATTTCTAGCTTGCAAAATAAATGAGCAGATGCCATAAAAGACACAATGGACTGAGTGACACACTAGATTTTATCACAACTCACACAAAAACAACCTTTACATGATTCATCATGTTTATATTTTTTATATTTCATGACCCAAATATCACATAACTTGAATAAATGCTAATCACAAGAACTTCTCTTAGTTTGTTTTAGATTAAATAGGCGATACAAACTACTCCCATCACAACTGTAACATCCGTATTTTTTATAAATATTTTTAGTTGTATTGTTTTATATTGAGGATTAGAAAATTTTGGTTAGATAGTATTTATATTAGTTTAGGAGTAAATAAATGTTTTTAATAATTAGAATATTGTTTTAAAAAAACCCTCTATCACTACAATTTTAGACGCTTAACATTAAAGTTATACAAACCCGTAGAGAAACCTCTCACATATTGAAACACAAGAAAGATATTAGTATCTTTAGTTCGACTTCAAAAATCTGGCAACTTATACTAGCTACTTCCATATTTCAAAAAATTCCAGAGCAAGAAAATTCAAACCACAACCTTCGATGATTGCATTCCTCATAACACATAGTAGAATTTAAAATATATATCATATGATTTGACATCAAAGTACACATCAGTTAAAAGTTTAGGATTCATTCTCAATAAGGGGCGTGAATGACAACGCTGTTCATCCGGAACAGAGCACCTACAAGAATCAAGAATTTGTTAGAGTGGATCAGAACACCTACATAAATCTTCAACAGAATACATCATTCTCAATATATACACTCAGATATTTTCCAAGATAAAACAAGTAAAAGTCCTTCGCATAATCTTTTATGTTAAGGAACAACAAAAATTTAAACCCCATTTCAGTTAGCCACTTATTTTGATCCAATTAAATGTTGTCTAGAGAAAAAAGTATTAGTATATAGAGAATATCTGTAAGAATCTGTGATTTTATACACACCACTTATATTACATAACATATTTTACGGGTATGCAGGATCGAAAACAAAGTCGCATAAAAAGAACACATACAAGAAGCTTACCCACTAAGTAACTGGTTCATAAAACTTAAGTAACAGATAACTTATCTCGCTTGGATAATCATTACTTCTGAACATCAGTACTGAACCAAAACATGTCTCTCTAATCCACTCTTTTTGTTCTTCAGACAGAGACAACAAAACTTCTGATAGTAGTTCTGGTCTGAAACTAAATAACGATTGTGTTTCTCCATCTATTTCTGACAAGTCTGGTTTTGTTGACGATTCCATAATAAAATTGCATGTCAAAAAACACGAATTCTGTTTAGTGTTTTGTAAAACAATAACACAGTATATAAATTAAAAATTCAACACTATATACTGTAAGATTTCAATGTTCTGTGTGTGTTTTTTGTTAGTCACATAGGCATGCCTGTTTACATCTAATAACAAGCTCAATTGTATGTAATGCTTTGCATTACTTACATGACCTCTTAACTGAGGGAACCTCTAGTTGTAGAGTTTCTATTTGTTTTGTACTTGCAATAGGCATCAAATCCTAGTTGTGTAACTGTACTTATATAGTCAAGAATAATGCTTGAAAGAAGTTCCAAGGTTCATGCCTCAAGCAAGAAGATGAAGACTGTCAAATAATCACAGTTGAGATTTGAAGAAATGAAGAATTTGCCTAAGTACCAATTCGAGAAGTACTTTTGTCTTTTCGAGAAGTATAGCGTTCGAGAAGTCAGAGATTCGATATTTAAGAAGACACTGTTCGATATCTCTGAATGAACTGTTCGATATCTCATTCGATATCTCAGAGATTCGACATGTCTAAATACTCTCGAGAACTCAAGAAGTCAACAAGTCAAAGTGGTATTCGAGTTCTCAAAGAGTCAACAGGTCAAATTCTATTCAATATCTCAAGGACTCAGAAAGCTATTCGATATCTCAGGGATTCGACAAGTCAAGTGTTCTATTCGACAACTCAAGGAACCCTGGAGAAAAGTGTTATTCGAGAAGTGATTCGATATGTCAATCATACAGTATTCGAGAACTCAGAGTTATCTAATCCTAGTTCTCGAATCAATCACTTAGCCACTTCTCGAATACATTCTTGGAGACAAAATACTGAAGAAATTGTACAAGTCTGAAACCTGCAACAAGCCAATGCACTTTATGGACCACAATCTGTAACGTGCTCTGGAAAGCCTACAATGAAGCTTGGAGAGATATAGAAGAGACAAAGAGCTAAAGAAGTGGAACTGAACAGAACGTTGCAAAGTCAAATCTGTAGCCGTTTGGATGCTTACTCAAAAAGGATAGACATACAAGAAAGTAATTTATCCTGTAACCTTATTTATAATAATTGAGTTGTATTCGTGTTCTATAAGAATACAATCTCACTTCTTTAGTTGATTAAGTTTTTCATACACACTGTAAGATATATCTCTCTGAGAAAAACGAAGCTGATAATACTATCATTTGTATTCACAGATTGTAGCAACCTTTATCTAATAATATATTAGATTAAAGTGATAGTGTGACTTATGTTATTCTTTATCCGCACCTACACATTTACACACACTTATCTGCTACACAGATTCAAGAACAAGAAAACTTAAAGAATCCATTCACCCCCTGTATTCTTTTGCTGTATTCAATACTCAACAAGTGGTATCATAGGGGCTGTTTATTCAAAAACAGAAAAATGATCATGAGTTCGAATACACCAAAGACCACAGGAACGGTGAAAGTCCCTAAGTTTGACAAAGAAAATTACAACCTCTGGAAGATAAAAATGACGTTGTTCATCAAAGCCTCTCATCCTTTGTATCATGAGATTCTCAAGAATGGTCCTTTTGTTCCACAACAGGAGATTCAAGAGAAGACTGTTGGAACTACAACTACTCCAAGATCTTATGTGGCCAAGGAACCATCAAAATGGACAGAATCAGAAAAGGAGATGGTTGCTCTTGACAGTCACCTCATGCTGCTATATAGATTCCATGGATATGTCAATGTTTGCAAACATTGCATCGTGTACATCTGCTAAAGAGATGTGGGATCATATTGAGGTTCTATGTGAAGGAATAGAGGAGGTCAAGGAAAACAAGAAACATATAATGGGGTAACACAATATGAATCTTTCATGGCACAGCCCAAGGAAAGCATCACTGAGATGTTTTAGAGATTTCACAATCTAGTTATTGAGTTGCAGATGAATGGAAAGGTTTACAACACCAAGGAGTTGAACATGAAGTTTCTACTATCTTCACCAAATCATCTTGAGCAAAGGGTCATTTCTCTAAGGGAAAGAGATTTGAACAAAATCACTTATGATGTGCTCTATGGGGTTTTAAAGACTCAAGAGCTTGAGTTGCTTCAGAAAAGGGCTATCCAAGGCAACCAAGGCAGAATGATAAACACATCATGTGCCTTGATTGTCAACAAATCTATTCAGGACCTAGAAGCATCTACAAGCCAGCTAAGGATAGAGGAGATAGTAGATGATGAAGAAACTGAAGTTGAGGTAAGTGAACCTGTTGAGGAGAAGGAGGAAGAAGAGTTCTATACTCTTGAAGAAATAGATCGAATGGAAAATATTTCATATGCTTTCATGGCCAGAAAATTTCCAAACATTAGATTCAAGAGGAACCAACCCTTCAAACTTAAAAACCAAAACCATTCATTCAACAAGAGCAAGGCACCTGTGAAAGCAAACAAGAATAAATTTAAAACCAGCCATGTGGATAGGTCATCAATAAGGTGTTACAGATGCAATGACCTAGGGCATTTTGCCAGTGAGTGCAAGAATCCTAAAAAGAAGGATAAAGAGTTTCTAGAGCTTGAAGCTAAGTATGAGGCCCTTCTGAAAAAGCAGACACAAGGTAAGGCCTACATAGCTGAAGGGAATTATTGGGATGATTCTGATAGTGATGGAGAAGAGCAAGAATTTTGCAACTATGCCTTGATGGCCAATTCCAAGGATGACACATCTTCATCAGACTCTCAGGTACCATCTCTCACTACCATAGGCATGTCTATTTTTTAGTACAAATGCATGATTGAACAACTATCTGTTGAAATGTTTAATATTCATACTAGTATGACTACTGCTAATGAGGAAATTACTAAACTGTCTACTAGAAATGAAATGTTAATAAAAAAGAATGAGGAACTTGAGCTAACTGCTATGCAAGTAGAAAACCTTAAGAAAAAAGTTGAATATCTGCAGAATAAGGTTCTATGTGCTAGTCAAATTGAAAAGGCTCTTAGGGATGAACTAGCTGAAAATGAATTCAAACTGAAAGCCTTCAAGAAATCATCTGGTCTAGTGCAATCCTATTGTGAGAAAATTCAAGCTAAACCCATGGCTACTATTGGACTTGACTATGGCACTCTTAAACAGAGGAAAGACTATGCTGTCATTGAAGATGACATAGTTGTTCAGGAGGAAGTGCCTCACATTTTGAAAAAGGCTGAGACTCCAATTTTTAAAGAATCAACATTTGAAATTGATGAGGATGCCTTACTCATCAAGCAAATGTTGAATGATGAGGATGAGGCACAATCCAGTGAACAACAAGCATCCTTTAAGAGTGAGAGTGTCAAGCCAAAAGCCAAGGAACCAGTAGGTGATAGGTGTAGACCTAAGAAGTTTGTTAAGTTTGTATCAGCTGGGAAGAATGAATCTGAGAAGAAAGTGGCTAAGAAGAAACAGAAGAGAAATGGCA
The DNA here is from genome assembly GCA_037693485.1 of Kitagawia praeruptora. Taxonomy (NCBI): domain Eukaryota; kingdom Viridiplantae; phylum Streptophyta; class Magnoliopsida; order Apiales; family Apiaceae; genus Kitagawia; species Kitagawia praeruptora. Next base: position 105,245,713 of record CM075346.1, on the reverse strand, counting down.
AGCTAGGGATTAACAAAGATAACAACTATGCTTATATGCCTAATGCCCCTAGGAAAACTTGTCAGAATTATTTCAGTACCAATCATTTAACTCATGCATGCAAGAAACCTGTTGGTAGTGTGCCCAAACCCTTCTATGATTGTTATGTGCCTTTAAGACATAGAGATGCTCCATTTTGTGATAAATTTGACTGTATGCCATGCAATATGAATGTTATGACTAGTTGTTTCAATTTGAGAAGGCAATTCATTGATGGTTGTATCAGTCACAATTCTCACACACACTACACAAGGTCAAAGTCTTCAAGTCCTCTTAGAGTTAGGAAGGTACCTCTGTCACCTAAGTCTGAAACCTCAGGTTCTAAGACTTCTAACAGTGACAAGAAGACTAACACCAAGAAAGTTGATAAGCATGTTGTTTATGATAAAACTGTTTCTAAGTCACATGGACCCAAACTTGTTTGGGTACCAAAGGAGAAGTAATACCTTTGTGTTTGCAGGGCAAAGAAAGTGAAAAGAAGGTCATGTGGATTTTGGACAGTGGATGCTCAAATCACATGACTGGTGATATGGCCCTGCTATCACAGTATGAGGAGAAGGCTGGTCCAATGGTTGCTTTTGGAGATGACAGCATGGGTAAGACATTGGGATATGGCAAGTTGAAAGTTGGTAATGTCATCATTGAAGATGTAGCACTAGTCAAGGGACTCAAGCATAATCTGCTAAGTGTTGGTCAGTTTACTGATAGAGGATTCAAAGTGGATTTTGACAAAGATGAATGTTTGATCACCCACAAGAAGATTGGTGATTTTGCTCTATCTGGAGTAAGGAAAGGAAGCCTGTTTGTAGCCAATATGGACTCTGCAAACAAGGACAAAATTTGTTGCCTCTACTCAAAAGCATCAAATGAAGATTGTTGGCTGTGACACAAGAAATTATCACACCTGAACTTCAAAGCCATTAATTCTCTAGTCAAAAGAGAGTTAGTGAGAGGCATGCCCACACTTGAATTCTGTCAAGAAGGAGTGTGTGAGGCTTGTCAAAGAGGAAAGATGAAAAGATCAAGCCATAAGTCAAAGACAGTGACATCAATAACCAAGCCCCTGCAACTCATTCACATGGACTTGTTTGGGCCTGTCAATATTATGTCACTAGGAAGAAAGAAGTATGCCTTGGTGATGGTTGATGACTTTACAAGGTATACATGGGTGGAATTTCTGGAATCAAAAGATGAGGCTTCACAAGTAATCATTGAGCACATAAAGAAAGTTGACAAGGAAGCAAAGGCCAATAATGCAAGTGTGATTGCATTGAGAAGTGATAATGGAACAGAGTTCAGAAATGCCATACTTGAAGCATTCTGCAAAAAGAATGGAATTTCTCAGCAATTCTCAGCTCCAAGGACTCCACAACAAAATGGAGTTGTTGAGAGAAAGAATAGAACTCTAATTGAGGCTGCTAGAACAATGTTGCTTGATGCAAAGATGCCTACATGTTTTTGGGCTGAGGCTGTGAGCTTTGCATGCTATATCCAGAATAGAACCCTCATCAACAAAAACACTGGAAAGACACCTTACAATTTGATGACTGGAAAGAAGCCTACTCTAAAGTATGTTCATACTTTTGGAAGCAAATGCTTTGTATTGAAGGATAATTCAGAATATATTGGAAAGTTTGATGCAAAGGCATTTGAAGGAATTTTTCTTGGCTACTCTATGGAAAGAATTGCATACAAAGTTTATGTCATCAGTCAAAAGAAAATTATGGAAAGCACAGATGTGACATTTGATGACAGCAAACTACCTGGATTAGAAGAAGCCAATGATGAAGATAAAGGTCCATTAAAGTTTTATAATCTAGATGATTCTGATGAAGAGATTGAAAATGGAGTTGAAACTCAAGTTCAACAAACTCAAGTGAATGATGATACAAGAGAAGAATTTGTGACAATCAATAGTGGAGAAACAAGCATCCAAGACATACCTGTGAATAGTGGCAACCTCACAGGGGGAGGAAATGAGAATGATCATGACTTGGATGATGAAGCAACATCAAGAATGAGAAATCAGACTGAGCATTCAAGGAAATGGGATAGATCACACGCTGCAGAGCAAATTATTGAAGATCCTAATGCAAGAGTAAGGACTAGGAGAGCAACTCAGAATGAGTGCCTCTATGGCTGTTTTCTATCTCATGTTGAGCCTAAGAAACTTGATGATGCACTGTTGGATCCAGATTGGATTATTGCCATGCAAGAGGAGCTAAATCAATTTGAAAGAAATAAAGTATGGGAACTTGTGCCTGCACCAAAGAATAGAACCATTGTTGGAACAAAATGGGTTCTGAAGAATAAGATGGATGAAGATGGTGTAATAGTAAGAAACAAAGCAAGGTTGGTTGCAAAATGATGCTCTCAACAGGAAGGCATTGATTATTGTGAGACATTTGCCCCTATTGCTAGATTGGAAGCCGTCAGAATATTCTTGGCATTTGCTGCTCATTCAAACTTTAAAGTTTATCAAATGGATGTCAAGAGTGCATTTCTGAATGGAGAGTTGGAAGAAGAAGTTTATGTGCAACAACCACCTGGCTTTGAGGATCCACATTTCCCAGAATTTGTCTACAGATTGCTTAAGGCATTGTATGGACTTAAGCAGGCTCCAAGGGCATGGTATGATACTTTATCACAATTTCTCCTTGAAAATCAATTCATTAGAGGCACATTGGAAAAAACACTGTTTTACAAGAAGCATGGTGATGATATTATCCTAGTTCAGATTTATGTGGATGATATCATATTTGGCTCTAAAAATGATAAGCTGTGTGAGAAATTCTCTAAACTCATGCAGAGCAGATATGAGATGAGTATGATGGGAGAGTTGACATTCTTTCTTGGGTTGCAAGTCAGTCAAAGAAAGGATGGTATCTTTATCAGTCAAACCAAGTCCATCAAGGATTTATTGAAGAAGTTTGACTTGGAAGACTGCTCACCTGCAAAGACACCTATGGCCACTACCACTAAATTGGATGAAGATGCTAAAGGCAAGAAAGTAGATATCTCAGTCTACAGAGGCATGGTTGGTTCTCTACTCTACCTCGCTGCAAGTAGGCCAGACATCATGTTTGCTACATGTTTGTGTGCAAGGTTTCAATCAAACCCAAAAGAATCACATTTGATTGCTATAAAAAAGGATCTTTAGATATCTGAAGGGCACTCCAAACTTAGGTTTATGGTATCCTAAGGACACAGGGTTCAATCTGGTTGGTTATTCTGATGCTGATTATGCTGGATGCAGAGTGGATAGGAAAAGCACCTCAGGTAGCTGCCAGTTTCTTGGATAAAGGTTAGTCTCTTGGTATAGCAAAAAACAACAATCTGTGTCAACTTCTACAGCTGAGGCTAAATACATAGCTGCTGGAAGTTGCTTTTCTCAAGTGCTTTGGATTAGAAATCAACTAAGAGATTATGGACTTGTGTTGGAAAGAATTCCAATCATGTGTGACAGCACAAGTGCAATCTCTATAGTTGCCAATCTTGTCAATCATTCTAGAACAAAGCACATTGACATCAGATATCATTTTATTAGAGAACATGAAACTAATGGAACCATTGAGTTGCATTATGTCTCTACAGATAAACAACTAGCTGACATATTCACTAAGCCATTAGATGAAGCCACCTTCACAAGGTTGGTTAGTGAGATTGGAATGCTGAATTCTTCAGATTCTGGCTAAGTGAATATATCATCTAGATTGTTGTAGCAGTAAACACTTACTTTATCTAAATTCTCAATATTTTTAGAGTAAGTGTTGGCTAAAATATGATTTATAAATATTTCAAATCTGTTGCATATGTTGGAAAATCATATTTTGTCAACTTGAAATTTCTATGAAATTTTGAGAAAATCACTGTTTAATTTGCTAGAATATTCTTCATTGAATATGACTGGTAAATTTTAAAAGATAGTGAAAATTGATTTTTGTGAGTGATGAGTATATTTCGATAAGTCAGACTTCTCGAATGGTTCACTGTTCGACATCTCTAACAAGTCTCATTAGAGCACTCTCGAGTTCTCGAATAGAGTCTTTTAGAGATATCGAATAGAGGTATTCTTGACTTCTCGAATATGGTAATTGAGTTTTCTAATAACTGAGTTCTCGAATACTGTATTTGAGTTCTCGAATCATTTGAAAAGGCTGAATTCTCACTGAATCTCAATCGACTTTGGATTTTTGTCTAAAATTTTAATTCACTCATAAAAACACGGTTTATTTAATTTAGAATTATTTCTAAGTTAGATAACTGCCAGCTATGAGTTACAATCTGCTTGAGTTATCGAATAAGCCTTTCTTGACTTATCGAATAGTTGTTTTCTACTTCTCGAATGCCTGACTTGTCGATACAAAACATATATCTAATCGACAATTCAAGTACTTCATACTTATACAATTCTACCTCTATTCGATTCATTTCATTCGATTTCTCAAGCATCTAAACTCCCAAAACCTCTGAAAACCCTAACTACAAAAACTTAATTTATTCTTCAATCTTCACTCTCCTTCTCTCTCTATACAAATGGCAAACACTCAACTCACCATACCCACTCAAACCAATTTCATTGCTATAACAAACGATGTGGAAGCACCAAATGCGAACTTCAAGTGCTTTGTTCGATGGATGTCCGAATCATATATCAAGAATGTACTATCAGCCAACCCAACTCTGTATCTGGACATACTAGAATAGTTTTGGAAGACTGCCATCGTGGAAGTCATTGCTCTTGAAAATGCTATAACCTCATATGTAGTCTACTGCAAAATTCAAGGAAAGGATATCACTATCTCTACATCTGACATGAATAAAGCACTAGATTTACAACAAGAGGATTGTGATATACTGGCCACAAATGCAGAGTTAGAAGTATTCTTTGAATTTATCAACTACTCAGATGTGATCAATCTTGGAAAGTTGAACAGGAAAAATCTGAGGAAAGAGTGGAGCTATGTGTTTGCAACTCTCCTTCAAGTCTTCACTGCCAGGAAGTCCAGTTTTGACCAAATCAGTGCACCTGCGCAGCAAATTGGCTATGCCTTGGCCTATGGGAGAAAGATAGATGCTGGACAGATCATTCTATAGGAATTATATGGGAGACTTGGTAAAAACACAGCCAAGAGAGGTACTGAAATTTTCTTTCCTCGTTTTATTCAATCTGCACTCAATTTTGTACATAATAAATTGATTAAATTACCTGAAATAGATAAGACTAGAATAGGCTACCCTAGATCCATGACCAAACTCATTTTTGGTAACTTGGAGACTAGGAATGATGTGGATATAAGACTCAAAATAACTCCCCATATGGAGAGTCTATTTAGGACTTACCCCCACAACATGCCAATATTTGATTTAAAATCACAGTTAGCACAGCCCAAGCAACTAGAACACAATGCTAACCCAGGGCTTGCTAACCAACCCTTACTAAGGCCAAAGAAGAAAAAGAAATCTAAAACCACCTCTTTAGTCATACAAATGGCTGAAGTTATAAAATCAGGGGCAAACAGTTCACTATATGTATCCTCTCAACAGGGTGCATCTATAGAATCAAGCATCCTCCCCAATGCACCTATTTGTAAAGAGTCAGCACCTGGGAGTGATAAGGTTGGCACAACACTGAGTGGAGAGCACATCACATTTGAAACTCCCTCTATTTCTCAGGGGGAGTTGCCAAAATTCATTCTAAAAGACACTTCTCTTCTAGAATCTACATCTCAAATTTCTTTGGAGCCTGTACTTCAAGAAATTGAAGAACAAGGCATTGATCACCAGGAATTCTTTCCTCTTGGTGAGCCAATGGACTCAAGTGACTTAGTGCATGACACTTTGCTCACCACCCAGAACCCACATTTAGATGGTGAGGGAATGCAAGCTGGGGCATATCCTAATGACACCATCACAAACACAGAGGATTCACTAGTTTTCACTAGAGACTCTGTGCCTGTGTCAACTACTGTTGTAACTCATCCCACTCCTGTGGAGGCAACAGTAGTAGAGTCTATCCATCCGGTTACAGAAGTTGCATCCGTAACTGAGGAGTCTAGCTTGCCTAACTCTAGCTCTAACTTCATGTCTCAATGGCTGAAGCCTGTGCAACATGACAGTGCTTCAGGATCAGGGTCTGTTCCACCTCAATTGACGGTTGAAGCACTTTAAAGCTTAATTGTGGATCAGATCCCTGAGTTCACAAAGATTGCTCAGAACCTTCTCACTACAAACATGCCAAATCCAGACTATGAAGCTATTCTCTTATGCCACAGAGATGATGTGGAGATGCAAAAAGCAAAGATAATAGATGATACTTATAGAGATGGCAGTGTAGATGCCTGGCTACAAGGACAATTTGACATTTCTCTCTCAGAAGGCCTCTAGTACATCAGAGAAGAGTACATCACTTCACTAGGGTCCAATGCCAAATCTCTCACCCCTAGTGATGTGTATGAAGCAGTGAATGACATCTACAAGGGCATTCTCAAGGCTGCACACTACCTTGGCAAGGGTCTAAAAACAGAAGTTCATGGAGTGTGTACAGCCACAACCAAAGAGGTGCATGAGATAAAGAGAACTTTTGATGTCAAATTCCCTCAATTGGAGACTGTAATCAAGGACATTCTAGCATGCAAATCTACTTGCACCAAGATGGACAATGGTTTAGCTATTCTAAAAGATGCTGGTCACAGGTCTGGGGCACAAATTTCAAAATCTAACTGATCAGACAACTGAAGCAAATGCCATGGTTAGGACTCTTTTTGCAAACCAGTATGGAGATAAGCTGATTACTGAAGTCCCAGTGCATGATATGACTAGGTTTGAAGTGCAGAGACTTAAGGAACAATCCCTATCTGACTTCAAATCTACTGAATTGTTCACCAAGGTAGACGCTCTTGAAAAGGAGGTAGCCTCTCTCACAAAGTCTAATGTTCATCTTACAGACAATATAGCCACTCTAACTGAGCAGTTGATCACTCAAGCCACCAACACAGCTGAAGTTCTTCTGCATCAACAATCAATGTTGTCTGTAATGATGAAGCACATGGGTCTCCCTCTACCTGAAGAATCTTTAAACCCAAAGGTCACTCCTACAGCCTCTTTGCCTGACAACAAGCCTAAGGGGGAGAAGATGACATCAAGAAATTCAAATCCAAAGGGGGAGAAACCTAAGGAGAAAGGCATAAATCTAAATGAGGGTGGTCACCAAAGGGCTTCTAAATCTATAACCCATGTGCCAGGAAAAGGGAAATCTAAAGTTGATGAGCCCCCTACCTCACTATCAGCTGTCACTCTACCAACTGTGCACATCATTACTGCTGGTGGCCAGAAGCAATCCATCACAACCACGGTGGTTGCAGGGAGTATGCCATCTGACAAACCTCCATCCTCCATATCTAAAAGTGCCAAGCCTGTAGAAGTTAAGGTGGTCACTGAGGCCAAGCTACAAGAAATTGCAAACTCAAATATCTACCAGGATGATGCATTCTTGGAGTTTTTGAAAGTCTCAAGAGAACAGGCTGATGATGTAGTATCATATCAAAGGAGTTTGAAGAGCCAGATTGACTATCTTACTGTAGTACCAAAAAGGGTTGATGGTCTATGATTCAAGGAAATAATGATGGTATCAAAGACCAAGATATGGCATTTAACTTTCGACACTCTACAAAGCCTAAAGCACTCAGAAGTGGATGTGTTCCTTGGATTGATTGAAAAGAGGAATGAAAACAACAAGAGTCTCTTTGATGACTTAAGGAATGTCAACCTTCAAGGCTACCTGAAGTATTCACAAATCCTAGAACCATCATCTATCAAGATGAAACCGGAATTGATGATATCAAGTAGCTGATCATTCCTAAGCATCTAACTCCTCGGAACAAACTTCTCATTATTGCCATCATTGAGAAGCTGAACAAGAAGAAGGGTGTAAGAACAGCAGAAGAATTGGAAGCTATATCTTATCTCAGATTATACATTGCAACTGGCATTGTACCTGAGTTTGCTAAGTTCAACCCAAGCAAGGATGGTGATCAAGACATGGATAAAGACAAAAGTGATGGAAGGAGAAGACATCACAGGAGTGATAAGGGTGATGAAGATAAGAAGAAGAAGAAGGATGACAAGGATAAGAAAAATGATGATGATATATCAAGGTAAAGTCTCTGAGAGTAAAAGTGGAAAATAGCAAGCCTTAGGCATTGTTGACAGTAACCTCACCACAACACAAGACTCTAAGTCTAGGGTGAATACTGTTATTAGTGACCTAGCAAAATCTACATCTATGGCTTCTGCAACTGTTTTGCCACCTCAAAAAAAGAAGAAGATTCAAGTAGTCAAGAAACCATCTGTGTGTTTCAAAAAGCAAACTTCTAATGGAATACTACAATGGTCTACAAACAAAGGTCACATGCTACTGCCAGGCAACCATGTAAAAATGATCAAATTCAAACAAGCTTCAAGGAAACCAAAGCTATCCAAATCAAGGACTCTGACAATCTATCCAGGCTTAAAACTCCAACCATTAGATGAAGACTTTGATGAAGACCAATTGCAATATCTAAGAGCTCAAAGAATCTACTATGCTGCCATTGTGAATAACTGCCTTGAGCTTAAATATACTGATGGAAGGGAGAAGAAATTCAAACAAGGACAATGTCAAAATTGGGAAAGCTATATGAAATAGAAAGAATCATTGTATTATTGGATTCTGAAGACAAAGTAGAGAAAGTATAGAAGCTGGAGTTGATTGACTTTGTGAGATAAGGAAGGGGTGTTTTGAGAAATGGCTAGAAAGGGAGAAGGAAATTGACAGGCTGGAAGTTCAAGCGGAAAAGCTAAGGGCAAAAGGATTGTGTAGAGTTCAATTCAATCCCTATGTGGTGAAGTATAGGAGGAGAAATGGAGATAATGTCAATATAAGAATGAACCTACTCAGTCACTATCCTGCCAACATTCTGAAACCAGTACTTGAAGATTTCAAAGACTCTATCATGCTTGAAGAATTGGATGATTTGGCAGAGATCATAAAGGCCATGGATGAGAATGCAAGAAAGGAGAAAGAAAGAAAACAGAAAGCATATGATGATCTACAAGCCAAAGCAATGGAGATGGAATCAAATGAGAATGGCTAGTATTTCATCATACTGTAAGATTATTCATCTTGTAATTTCATTCATGTGCTCAATCAAGTTTCATACCTGTATTTTTCAAGTTTTATCTTTATGTATGTTAGGCTTGTTATCAGACATGAAATTGTGACTAAGGGTCTCACTCACAATTTGGGGGAGATTGTTAATCACAAAGGCATGCCTGTTTATATCTAATAACAAGACCAATTGTCTGTAATGCTTTGCATTACTTACATGACCTCTTAACTGAGGGAACCTCTAGTTGTAGAGTTTCTATTTGTTTTGTACTTGCAATAGGCATCAAATCCTAGTTGTGTAACTGTACTTATATAGTCAAGAATATGCTTGAAAGAAGTTCCAAGGTTCATGCCTCAAGCAAGAAGATAAAGACTGTCAAATAATCACAGTTGGGATTTGAAAAAATGAAGAATTTGCCTAAGTACCAATTCGAGAAGTACTTTAGTCTATTCGAGAAGTCTAGCATTCGAGAAGTTAGAGATTCGATATCTAAGAAGACACTGTTCGATATCTCTGAATGAACTGTTCGATATCTCATTCGATACCTCAGAGATTCGACATGTCTAAATACTCTATTCGAGAACTCAGGAAGTCAACATGTCAAAGTGGTATTCGAGTTCTCAAAGAGTCAATAGGTCAAAGTTCCATTCGATATCTCAAGGACTCAGAAAGCTATTCGATATCTCAGGGATTCGACAAGTCAAGTGTTCTATTCGACAACTCAAGGAACCCTGGAGAAAAGTGTTACTCGAGAAGTGATTCGATATGTCAATCATACAGTATTCAAGAACTCAGAGTTATCTAATCCTAGTTCTCAAATCAATCACTTAGCCACTTCTTGAATACATTCTTGGAGACAAAATACTGAAGAAATTGTACAAGTCTGAAACCTGCAACAAGCCAATGCACTTTATGGATCACAATCTGTAACGTGCTCTGGAAAGCCTACAAGGAAGCTTGGAGAGATATAGAAGAGACAGAGAGCTAAAGAAGTGGATCTGAACAGAACGTTGCAAAGTCAAATCTGTAGCCGTTTGGATGCTTACTCAAAAAGGATAGACATACAAGAAAGTAATTTATCCTGTAACCTTATTTGTAATAACTGAGTTGTATTCATGTTCTATAAGAATACAATCTCACTTCTTTAGTTAATTAAGTTTTTCATACACACTGTAAGATGTATCTCTCTGAGAAAAACGAAGCTGAGAATACTATCATTTGTATTCACAGATTGTAGCAACCTTTATCTCATAATATATTAGATTAAAGTGATATTGTGTCTTGTGTTATTCTTTATCCGCACCTACACATTTGCACACACAAACACTTATCTGCTACACAGATTCAAGAACAAGAAAAGTTCAAGAATCCATTCACCCCCCCCCCCTCTGTATTCTTTTGCTGTATTCAATACTCAACATTTTTCAGCTTCTTTCTTCAAGCTTCTATGGTTTTCTTCGTCTATGTAGTTTTAGAAGTTTGATAATGTCGTCAAAATCAGTCAAAATCAATCAATGTATATGATAAAGCGTTACAGAGAGGTATGTTCAATCATGGATTCATTACCAAAATTAAAAATATTTAACTATTCAATCAGATATTGTTAGATGTAATGTTTCCTTAAGTAAATCAAGAAAGACCGTATATTATAACCAATTATACAAAAAAATTAACCTTGACTGCTAGTTATATTTACATCACTGCCATTATACACATTAGTATTTGATTTATTAAATATTTAAATATTGAATGACCATGATTGAATTATCTAGTTCTCTTTATAAGGATTATATATAAGATTCCATACGATGCTACATATAAAAAGTCGAATCCAATAATAAGATATGAATGAACGATCGTTCGATCGACGGAATCCATCGTATTATAGCCAATTAGTTATATTTACACTTAATTAACTTGGATCCACTTGGTAGGTAAATTGTAGACAAAAAATTATACAACTTCAGGGTCAACTTTATACATATTATAATTTAGTGTATTAGTATTATAAGTTATATACTTCTTGTTATTTACTAATAATCTAATATAAATATCAAATTTATAAATAATAATATTTTTAACAATGTACTTTTTTTATATAATTATTTTAACAATGTACTTACAACGGTAATGTCAATAATAATACATTTTACTTGATTATTTTTATCAATACAACTTAAAATAAGTTATGATGATCAAATACATGCATTTTTCAACGGTACTTAAAATAATAATAAAAAATTGAATAATTTAAAATTGGATTTCACTCCGACTACTCGGTGTTTGACCAAATATTGACTAAGTTATGTAAAAATTAGGTTTCGACCGAAATTGGTACGACTCGAATCGGATCATACCCAAAAAACGAGTACTCAGAACGAGTACTCGGACGACTCAATGATTTTTAGAACACTGGTGTCAAGTAGTGTCCTCTCAACAGCTCTCCATGTATTCTTCCAATAGTTCCACGTGTCACATTGGATTGACACAATTATTTAGTATCGGGCTGTTGGATAAGCATAACAGGGAGGGGTCTGGATGGCCTTTCAACATTTCCATGAAGTGCAACAGGATCGTTCCACCACCACTTAAAAAAAATTGCAAAGAAGGCCAAAATGATCCCAGCAAAAGATTCTGCCTTATATCTCTAACAAATGTACGCTAACATCACAACCAAATGCACTCCACCGATATAACAATTTATCTGTTTTTAAGGTAAATTAAGAGAATTTACCTTTTGAAGATCTTTCAAGATTCTTCCTCTAGTCTCAATTTCAACCTGCGATGCAATACTTGCCCTTTCTCTCATCATCTAAAGGTTTTACAGAAACTTAAGATTTCAAAATTTAATACCGAAGTTAGTTCTATACATATGACCAGCAACGAGAAAGAAAATCAATTCAAGATTTTTAAAGGCAAGAAAATCAAACAAATTCGAGATCAACAAAATCAATTGAATATTGCAAAAAGGAAATAAAATCAATAAAGTAGCAATCTTTAATAAAAGGAATTCAAGATTTTAAAAGACAAGAATCTTTCGAAAATCAAGAAAGTAGCAATCTTTAATAAACGGATACACAAATTACCGGTAAAAGTACGGAGTTCGAAAAGGGTTCATCATTCTGACGAGAAAGGCGCAATGGATCGATGGCAACTGATGCCAATGAAATTCCATGAATAAATTAAAGAATGTGCTTTCTGAGTTGTGAAGAGGAAGACACAATTATTTGAATTTGTGTCTATGTATGCGTGTATTTGTAAGATAACCGTTACTAGCCACCGCCTCTTGGCTTTTTTAAAATTTTGTAATTTTTTAATTTTCTTGCTATACATCACCGTTTTCATTATTTCAAAATAAAAATTTTGTATGTATTACTATTAAATAAAAGTAGGTCAAGTTAATTAAGATTTATTTTGAGAGTGAAAATTACTACTTTTTGTTAATTTATTTTTAAGAATACTTAATAAATAAATAAAAGTCTTAACAGTGTAAGATAGTACACACACACATACACACACACACATATATATATATATATATATATCAATTTTAGATTGTGCATATATATGTATATATAATTATCGATTTTAAAAATAATATCTTTAATATAAAATTTTAGACTAAATTATTGCAGAAAGAATATTTATAAACATTAAAAGGATAATATTATATTATAATCTCTGTAAAATAATTTTCATTTACTTTTTTCTTCCACTGAAATATATAAATTTAGTCCTTGACGATAAAGTTAAGGCAAATATTAATAAAAATAATTGTGAGAGGTAAATTACTAGAACATAATTAATGTTGATGGTAAGAGATTTAATCTCAAAAAATATATATGTGTGTGTATATATGTGTGTGTGTGGTGCTTGCTATATTTTTAGATTTATCTTAGAGTATCTTCAATGGCGTTAGCTAAAAATGATTGGCTAAATTACATAAAATATTGATAAATTACATAAAATATTGATTATGTAAAATTTGTCGAAAACATTGTTGTGTTCCGAGGATATTGGCTATAATGATTGACTATATTTTAAAAATGAAATGTTATTAATATTTCAAGTTGTTACTAATGGAATATATAATTTTAATATAGAAATAAATGATGTGACAATTCACTACAAGTTTCTAGAGGTTCGACAAATATAGCCAAGATCAAGAGATTATCTATAATTATAGACAAGGATTTTGTCTCGTTGGAGTGCAAAATTTTTTACACATTCTTTATAATTCTTATTTATGGTAATTGATTTCAAATTTTACCTAAGAGGTCTCTCCAATTGGAGATGCTCTTATATTTCATTTAAGAAAAATTGTAATGTACTTTATGTGAAAAAAGTAATATTTTAGTTATTTATTATTTTCCAATATTATTATTTTAAGAATGGTAACTGTGTTTTTGTTGAAAACATTAATATATTTATTATTATTATTATTATTATTATTATATTAATTTAATATTTTATTTATTAAATGATCGAAATTTGAATTAGTATAAATAAGGAATGCAAGTGCGTATTTTCAAAAAAAAAATATTTGATAGCTTGGCAATATAAATATGTATCATTCTTATCAATAACAACGTACCATTTTAATTTCAATCTTTACTCTTTCTATATACTAGCTTAAAACCCGTGCGATGCACGGATTTTTTTAATATTATATTAAAATTTTTAATTATTTGAATTAATTTTTTTAAAACATGATTTTTGGAGACTTAAATTTTTAAATGAGATTATATGATGATAATTATATAAATGTTAATCGTGATGATTTTAGAAAATGGGGAATTTTAGTTAAAAATTTAGAAAAGATGATGAATTTTAGTTGAAAAAGATAATCGGTTAATTATAAGTAATTATAAAATTATTTTTTTATTAGATAGAATGCCCATGATATAATTGGAAAAATAGAGAATTTGGTTAGAGAAAATTAAAAAGGTAGAAAAAGGTAATTGATTAGTTTATAGTAATTATAAGTTAATTATGTTATTTTACTAAATATATTGCTTGTAATGTTTTTAGAAAAAGAGAAATTATTGTTGCCCGTGATATTTCTAGGAAAAGAGGGATTTTAATTATAAAATATAGAAAATATGACATGTTTTAACTGAAAAAGTTAATCGATTAATTATTAGTATTATCATATTACTATTTTATTTAATAGAACTACCCTTAATATACTTGAAAAATGAGATATTTTAGTTAGAGAAAATAGAAAAGAAAACGGGAAAATTAAAAAGGTGACATGTTTTAGGTGAAAAAGGCAATTGATTAGTTTATACTAATTATAATTTAATTATGTTCAATTACTAATTAAAATTGCTCCTAGTGTTTTTTAAAAAATGAGAAATTAACGTTGTCCGTTATATTTCTAGAAAAAAAAATTAATTAGAAAAAATAAAAAGATGATATGTTTTATTTGAAAAGATAATCGATTAATTATTAGTATTGCAGTGCACGGGTTTCTTGTATTATGTTATAAATTTTATTTAATATTAAAATTATGTTTTTATATAATCATTATTTTAATAAATTTTTTAATTTTAATTTGTTATAATTTAATATACTCATGTTTACAGATTATAATAATGTTTCCTTATTATAAACAACGTATATGATTTTTAATATATTTTATTAATAATTGAAAATTTTGGTGTGATATTTTCGAATATGTATTAATGATTGTAAAATTTGTTGTAAATTAAAAAGGTAACGTGTTTTAATTAGAAATATTAATGATTGAAAAATATGATACAATTGATCTTTTAAGGTGTTTATAAAAGGTAATATCTTCAACTGAAAGTAAATATGAAAAATGCAATCGACTAATTACCATTTATTATATTATAATATTATTTATTTTAGGTGTTACATTTTACTTGAAAATTATGGTGTGATATTTTTGGTTATATATTAATGATTGAAAGATTTATTTTAAATTAAAAAGGTAATGTGTTTTAGTTCGAAAGAAAATATTAATGATCGAAAGATATGATATGATTCATGTTTTTACCTGTTTATAAAATGTAATATCTTCAACTAAAAGTAAATATGAAAAAGACAATCGACTAATTACCGTTAATTTTATTATATTAATGTGATATTTTCGGGTATATATTAATGATTGTAAGATTTGTTTTAAATTAAAAAGATAACGTGTTTTAGTTTGAAAGGACATATTAATGATGGAAAGATATGATACGATTAGTGTTTTTAGGTGTTTATAAAAGGTAATATCTTGACTACTTACCATTAATTATATTATGTTATTACTTATTTTAGATTGTAAGATTTGTTTTAAATTAAAAAGGTAACGTCTTTTAGACTTTTAGTTCGAAAGGAAATATTAATGATGGAAATATATGATACAATTGATGTTTTAAGTTGTTTATAAAAGGTAGTATCTTGACTAATTATCATTAATTATATTATGTTATTACTTATTTTAGGTGTATTTTTTTATAATGAAGGGTAAATAATTAAATTCACGAAGTACCAAAAAATAGGTCCCAAAAAATAGGTACCAAAATTTTAATGTTTCGACTTTTATATAATAGTATAGATTTGTTTTAAATTAAAAGGTAACGTGTTTTAGTTCGAAAGGAAATATTAATGATGGAAAGAAATAATACGATTTACTCCCTCCGTCCCTTTGAATTCTTTAAGTTTGCGGACCAGTTTCTGGCACGAATTTTAAGGTGCATTTTAAGGATAGTTCTATAACTTATTTTTGATATTTTATTTTTTGTATAAAAATAGGATTGTTCTATTTTTATACAAAAAAAATAAAATATCAAAAATAAGTTATAGAACTATCCTAAAAAAAAAACTACTATTTATTAAAGTGATTTTAGGGCAGATATATCATTTAACATTATTATTCAATTTTTACTCATTCCAATATTTATTAAAAAAATATAAATATCCGAGTATATTCACATCATAGTGCCATTTTTTTAGGGCTAGAAAAATTGTGGTTTCACTCAAGCACGGAAGCACCATTTGTCAACAACCTGTGTTGTCAACAACCTGTCTTCTTAAACATCTTTTCCAATGCATTCATAAATTCGCACAAATAATTTCGATAAGTTTCCTTTCGAACTAAAACATGTTACCTTTTTAATTTAAAACAAATACTACAATCATTGATATATACCCGAAAATATCACATCATAATTTTCAATAAAAATATAACATCTAAAATAAATAATAACATAATATAATTAATGATAATTAGTCAATTAACATAATAAAATTAATGATAATTAGTCAATTGCCTTTTTCACATTAATATAATAAAATTAACGGTAATCTGTCTTTTTCATATTTACTTTTAGTTGAAGATATTACCTCTTATAAATACCTAAAAACATCAATCCTATCATATCTTTCGATCATTAATATTTTCTTTCGAACCAAAACACGTTACCTTTTTAGTGTAAAACAAATCTTTCAATCAATATATCCGAAAATATGAAAAATGCAATCGACTACTTACCATTAATTATATTATGTTAATATTTATTTTAGGTGTTTTAATATATATTTTTCTTTATAATGAAGGGTGAATAAGTAAATTCACGAAGTACCAAAAAATAGGTACAAAAAAACTGGTACCAATTTATATAATCAGTATTTTTTACATAATTTTTAATTTTAATTAATATATTTTAATATATACATGTTTACGGATTATACTAATGTTTCCTTATTATAAACAAAGTATATATTTAATATATTTTATTAATAATTGAAAATATTGTATGATATTTTCGGGTATATATTAATGATTGTAAGATTAGTTTTAAATAAAAAAGGAAATGTATTTTAATTCGAAAGGTAATATTAATGATTGGAAGATATGATAAAAGGTAACATCTTCAACTAAAAGTAAATATGAAAAAGGCAATCGACTAATTACCATTAATTATATTATGTTAAAATTTATTTTAGGTGTTTTAATATATATTTTTCTTTATAATGAAGGGTACATAAGTAAATTCACGAAGTACCAAAAAACAGATACCAAAAAATAGGTACCAAAACTTTCAATGTTTCGGAATTTATATAATAGTATAGATTTTCGGATATATATTAATGATTGTAAGATTAGTTTTAAATAAAAAAGGAAATGTATTTTAATTCGAAAGGTAATATTAATGATTGAAAAATATGATAAAAGATAACATCTTCAACTAAAAGTAAATATGAAAAAGGCAATCGACTAATTACCATATATTAATTATATTATGTTAAAATTTATTTTAGGTGTTTTAATATATATTTTTCTTTATAATGAAGGGTACATAAGTAAATTCACGAAGTACCAAAAAACAGGTACCAAAAAATTGGTACCAAAAAACAGGTACCAAAATTTTCAATGTTTCGGAATTTATATAATAGTATAGATTTAAAGAGAAAAAAATCTAATTTTAATGTGAACTTCACTATAATTTGGGTCATCACATTACAAAAGTTGGTAGAGATTTCATACATCCAACTTCGTTGGTCGGGTGGGATAAAATATACTTATTATAAGGTACTATCTTATAGTCGGTGCATTTTTAATTTTTATAATTTATTTATAATGTTTTATAATAATATTATAAATATTAATTTTAATATGTTATTGAAAAAATTCGAAACTTAAATTTTTGTTTATATAAAAGTTTTTAGTAATAAATATAAATTAATATGTTATTGGCGTGAATCGAACCTTAGATCTATATATAACAATTTTTAGTATTATTGTATTTAACGGTCATGATTAACTTGAGTTAAAGATCTGACGGTTGTGAATGAGGGATAACCAAAAAAAGGATTAACCAAACTAAAAATTATACTCATTTTCGCTTATTATAGTATAGTATAGATTAGAATTATATTAAAATTAAAAATTTAAATTATTTAAATTTAGTTACTAAATGTTGGATTAATATTGTAAATTAATAATATCACAACTATAATATTTTATTATATTAAAGCCGAGTTATCTTTAAAAATTATAAACATGAAAATGAAAATTTAAACAAGTCCAAATTTAGAGGCACTAATTTTGAAATAAAAATTCTTAATAAATTCAAATAATACAACTAAAAAGTCACGTCCAAATTTAGAGGCACTAATTTTGAAATAAAAATTCTTAATAAATTCAAATAATACAACTAAAAAGTCACAAATTATAAGTTCTATTGTATTATTTTAAAACATGGGAAAATAAAAAAATATATACAAAGGAAGAATGCCGTGAATTTTAGGAATAGCCCATCAAAGAAGGAAATAAGTTGAGTTAGTTGAAAATATATTAATTATGCACCCATAAATCATAATTGTGTTGCATAACAATATAACATAAGTCTAAAGGAAAATGAACTGACATGCCATATAATTCACTTAAATTTTGAATACATTTTCTTCCAAATTAAACGTAACTAGCCTAAACCCCCCCGTGCCATGATTGTTCTCTAATTAAACTGAGAGTTAGCTTCCTATCATGTTGATTGTTGATGGCTTATCCCAAAGTATCATACATGTTTACATTAGCAAGGTTTGTGCACCTTGACCACCAGCAAAACACTACAAGCTTTACTTGCTAATACAATGGTTATGTTCATCACCAAGCTATGAATTGCAAAGCAGTTGTAAAGTTCAGGTCCCATTCGGTATATATAGCACAGGATATTATGAAGAATATTAGTGTTTGAAAACAACAATGCGGTTCCTAATTGTCGAAACTGCGAAGCAGGTACAAACTATATTTGGAGGAATGGACACTTGAAGCACTTTCTGCAGTCCGTTTTGCTATGTCCCCTCTAGAAATGGTAAAAATAGCAACAAAAAAAAAATGTTAGATACTTAGGTCTAAGTCATCCATACTGGAGAAAATGTGTGTAGTGGACATGGAAACGGATTATCTTGGCAGTTTTACATTGTTGCTTTCGGAGACATGATTTGGTTACTTTATTCACGTATTCCTTAAACTCCTGTCCAAACAATTCATAGCAGGGTTAAAAATTAAATCAGCCAGCAACTCGAAATTAGTGTAAAGATGACAAGCAGTGTTTAATTCAAAAATAATTTAGACTAGGTTAACATGTACCAAAGTGATAGCAATATGAGACGCAAGGGACATATTTCAACTTGCAACATAAACTTATTAGAGAGGTCAGAGACGTCAGAGCATCATTAGCAAAGTTACCACACACCAGCCATTCAAAACAAATCTTAGCAAAAGGGATCAAAGGGAATAATTCAACTTGGATTCAACAGTTAAGATTGATGGTTTGATTGAGATTAAAAATAACAGAAGAACAAATTAATATCCTTACTCCTGGTAGAGTTGATAAGTTTATGAATATCACAGACCAACACATCTAAATCATTACAAGTCCCATCTTTCGTTTAGACCAAATATAGAGCATTTTGACAATCTGACTCAATTGAGAAATCAGTATAACCAAAGGATGCAACTAGAGAAAGGCCTTCGTCGATTATACGACTTTCTGCAGCAAGAACATTATATAGGGCACTAAGAAAAGAAGCACCAGCAGCTATCTTTGTACCAGACTCATCTCGGACAGCATGCCAAATTTAAATCTATTAAACTGGAGCAGGAAAGATGTAGTGTTGCAGTTATTGGACTTCCTATACCAAATCGGTTGATTAAAAAAGCTAAAAAGGTAGCTGGACCAATTCAATTTGGACATCACTAGAAAGCACAAACTTGTAAAAATAACTGTTTACTCTATCAGCTACCAGGTGCAATTATCTTCTTGGCCGAGATGCATGCTTAAAAGTTTATGTATATGAACCATGCAGTTAACATAAATCATATTAAAATCAAATGGACAACTCTGCAAATGGACTCGAATTCTGAAAAATGTTGCAGAGACAGCCAGAAAATATGCTTGTGTTTAAATTTTGATTTAATGTTCTTTCCAGGAATGATTAACACCTTCAAACTCAAAATGTGATTGAACTCTGCAAAATTCAACTCCGCAAAAAATTTTAGTTAAATCCTAAATCAGCACAAGTCATTCTCCCATCAAGTAGCTATTTACTTAACAATAGCTAATCAATCAATCAAGAAAAACTATATTCCCTTCTCCCATCCAAAATTTATATATGTTTCAAATAATAAATAGCCTGGTATATATTTTTCTAAGAAAACAAAGTGTATATTAATATCATAAATTTAAGTAAAAGCAAACAAATGAGTATAAAATTCTTAATTTCAGAACCTTAATAGGCCAATACTACCAGCACTACAGTATTAGATGAAGGATTAATTAGTTCATAAATTGACAAAATAAGCTATCACGGACTCCCTCTCCTTCTTGGTAAGAAGAGAACGACAGAGGTTGAGGCATATATGTGTGTCTGTAACTGACCATCACTAAAATACTCTATTGCAGAAACAAGAATCAAAATAAGAAATGGTTAGATGAGACTACCCAAAAAAAATGCTTAAACATACTAGTACCAAACAAGACTGCAAAACAGACTAGACAAGGAACTATACAAACATCTACCGATAAAAAAAATACAGACAGCTTTCCTTTCGGGAACAAGACTTTGTATACAAAAAAGTAACTAACATAAAAATATAAAGTACCTCACAATAAGCTTTCCATTCTGCAAGATCTTCTATTGGTATCACCAACATCTTCTTTTCTTCGTCCCACTTAAAATTGGTATAAGTCTGAATTTCGGTGATCATAGCATAGATTATAATCTATGAATCTGCAAAAATACGAAAAACAAAAAATAGAAAACCTGCAAATACGATGCATAATCAACATGTGAAAAACAAAATCTGCAAAAAGAAGAGAAGATCACAAAAAATCTGAGAAACTAAAAATCAATTTTTTGTATTAATCACAACTAGTTCTCTTTCATGCAAAAGTATATGTAATTATTAATTTCCCATGAAGTAAAATTTTCACATTCACTATCCAAGCTTTATTCTGGGTAATACAGAGCACATATTGTGCACATCAGTAGATTATTTAGACGAAAGGTCAGTCACACTGCCTCAAAAAACTTTGCAACTTTTGCAACCTAAAGAGACAGAAAATGTAGCTCCAAAAGCTGGCATCACTAGACACTGAAGAAGTTTATAAAGGGCAGAGTGGCTGTCAGCCGTACAATACATTGGTCGACCTCTACCACATGGAATCCTAAAAATTATACAAAGCAAAATGACTAGTCTGGTATACACTATCATATATACCATGTAATTAAAGCAGTGCACGTAATTGTAAATATTAAAGCAGTGAATGTAATATGTACTAGTATTGTATATAAGATAATTGTATAGCATTTAGTGTATATTTATTTGGCTGGGTGGGTATGTCTGCATACAACAGCAGAAGACAGAGAAGAAATAGCACATCTAATGGAGAACCAAATCCTCTTTATCTTAAAAACGACCGGATTAAAATAACAATCCAATGTTGCAGGACAGTGTACCAAAGAATGATAGCAGAACCCACAAATACATTAGATAAAAGATTTTATGATAATAAATAATTTGAAAAGAGATCCTACAATATGAAAACAGAATGATGCAGGGCATTGCGCTAAAAGTGATGGTAGAAATTCCATATCCTCGTCATCATCATCCCTTCGACGCTTTTGTGAAATGTATGAGATACCAAAAGTTTTGTATTTCGATTAAAAAAAAATACAATTATCAACTTAATTCCAATTAAACTAACAAATCCTAAATATACACAAATTGAAGCATGCTCAAGCATAAATGCAAATATGAACTCACTTGAAAGCAACAATTGAATTAATACAGATACAGATATACAGGGTACAAATCAAGACTGATGAGTAAAAAAAATCGAGATAAATGTGTATACCCCTGAGCTGATTTCCCCGTCGAACTACAAAAAAATGAACAAAATCAGATATTTTCCTCATCAAACATACAAATATGTTCTATTGCATTATATATATGTCTGTGCGAGATAAGATTGATCAATTAAGTCAAAGAGTAGAGAGAGTAGTGAAAGAGTGTGTGTTGTGACTTGGGAATGTTTGGGGCAGTTTTTAATTTCAAATGACATGTATTAAATTGTTATTTCAAATTCTCATATATAGGCTCTAATTTTAAATAAGTGGAAGTTGGGCCAAATTTAAATCCAAATTCTTGATCTATCCAAACAAGGTAAATCAGCCAAATTCAGCATTTCAAATGAAAAGATGCTATCCAAACAGGCCATTAAGATATTTTGAGCCTAACAAATGCAGCTATTGTTTTTTCATAAGAGGGAAATATATAAAATGCATAGGTTGCAAACCTGAATGAGAGGTAAATATCTTTATATATGTATATTAAGCTTTTGGTATTATTCAAGCATACTTTTGTTTCTTCTTCAAGTTGCAGTTACAATACTAAATCCACGACCTTCGTTGGCATTGGCTCCGATGTGAGCATCCTAGACCTGATGGGGACCTCCAGCACTAATAGCATAAAGAAGCACAAGAAAAATTAACAGTGCTTGGGAAAAGAACCAAGTGGAGGATTGATAAGGTAAGTGAGGGGAAAAAGAAAAGAATTAATCATTACCTCTTCCTCATTAAGGTGCTGTAGTACATTACTTTAAAGCAAAAGAAATGCAGTGCAAAAGACAACATTAACAGGACATACCATGCAAAATCCTGCGAAAATCATTAAGCTTCTTCAACAATCTCCGTCTTTCGCCAACACCCTTGGTGAATGGTGAGGAACACTCTGGGACGGCCTCCTTTGTTGGGTGTCTGTTCCTCCACACAAAGACTGCATGCCGGAGATTCTGGACTGCTGCACCTGAATCTTTTTGCCAAATTACCAGATTAGGGTTGAAAGTTTAGAAAGAGTATATAAATATGCATTGCAAATAACCAGGTGAATTAAGATTGCAAGAAACACTTCAAAAAAAGACCTCTTTGCTATATACTGCTGTTAAAAGAACATAAGGCAAGACAATGAACTAACAGTTACAAAAGATGAGTACTGTGACTGTCTCTACAATAAGATGATTATCAAAGCCACTTGGACGCAATTTTGAAAAAAATTAGGTTTCATACAAGTTACAACAGACAAATTTCTCAAAACTCCTGTTGTTAAAAGAATATAAGAATCCAGGCAAGAAAAACATTCTTATGAAACCACATGAGACTGAATTAGAGCCATGCAATGTCAGTCTAAGCATTAAATGCCATCAGCGAAATACAGAGGATTGGAGTTTCAAAAGCATTTATAACCAAACCAGAACAAAAACAAATCACTGACTACAAGATCTGGGAAGCTAACTTATCTGGTATGACAGCAATCTGTGCAGTCACCTATATTTTGCAAGCAACCAACATGAAAATTGTATCACATGTATAGGAAATAACCAAAAGAAAGAGTTTCTTTTGATTTAGAACAAATTAACACTTAGAGCTTAAACTAAAAATATAGAAAACGTTATGCATATATATATATATAGGCTAGTGATCACATAATTTTCACAACATCTTGGACAGGGAACGCCGACAGAGTAGGCAAGTCTGGTTTTTATAGAGAAAGTGAGAGTCCGGTTTTTATCGAGACAGTGAAAGTGAAGCCCAGTATGCAAAACCAAGAAAAACACAAAGAAACCAGATTTCTTGTCGAGACAAACATAGAAGATAGCATATATTAATATTAACAAAGAAAAACCTAAGTGTAGTGGAATTGCTCTCTTTTCAGGAATTTCAGGAATATTTTAGCATATCATTGTTTTTCTTAAGTAACAATCATGACTACAAAACTTTATTCCAAAAAAAAATCAAATGAAATTCAATGCAAATTCTTTCACAATCATATTTCACATTTATATATAAATAGTCCAGAAGTATACTAAATTGAATAAAACCAATTTATTTCTACGGGGGTAAGAAAAATCAAACTATGCTGCATTTCACATACCAATCTTGATCATTCAACACAACGTTCAATTTAGAATCAGCGCCACTTTTTTCACTCACAATATTTTGTAATTACATAGTCAATGTCTATTAAAAGGGTGGAATTTTTCCCACCGAAAAAATTCAAAAAAGAACTTAAAATTATTATTACAAATTGATGCCTTCAATAAAAAGAGTGTGGATAAAATAAAAGTTTTATATATAAAAAGAAATTGCGTTTGAGGTTTAGGATTGTGATTCTAAAGAAAACACAGACAGATGTGCGTGTATATATGAAGCAGATTGAGGCAAAGCAGTGAAGACTACCTGCATGACTGGAATTGGGATTGTGAACCGTACCGGGAAACTGAGAAGTTAGGCCGAACTAGACAAACTGAAATGCAATGCAAAGTAATGGTGCCGCAGCTTGTATTGGACGTGGCAAATATGTAACTTTCTGATAAGCAGATCGTACTGGTAATTTCACGGGGAGTTTTTTGGCTCAAAATACCTCTATGTTCTCTTATTATATAAAGATGAGATTTTTAGCAAGAGAAATGAGTGAACAGTGTAACCCAGTCTGGGATATGTATAAATCATGATCAGTGTGAAAGTATTTTTGTCAGATTAAACATAAGCAAGACCAGACCATGGTTGTACATATACTGCCAAAATCACAGATTTTTTAACAATCTTTTTAACCTCAATTTAGTTTACATGTATATAGCGCAAGCACATACCTTGATTTCTTGCTACATTATATGCATCACTGGCTCCAAAGGCCTCATGTACGGGAGAACTAACGTACGAGCACTCCTGTTCGAAGTCGTTTCTACAGGATATTGCAAACAAAAAAAAAGAGTTAAATGCTAGTTGAAATAAGTGCACAATAAGTGGATTTGGTATTTGAAAAAATCTATTTATAACAAAATATTAGCCTTGACACGTACAATACCTGTAATGACTTTGCCTGCACCAAATCCACTGGAGCTTTCACGTGGAACACAATAAGGTAATGAGATGCTCCACTGAAAAATATGGTTCTCAGAATATACAGTGTTAAGTACTACGAGGAGCCCCCGGCCTCGCCGTTTCACCACATCTTCAGAGCAAGTCTAATGCAATGCCAAGTTTGGTGCCATTTCTATAATTTGGAACCAAATGAAAAAAATCAACTCCAAAGGAGTATATTTGCATATGCCAAATTTGCATCCAAGGATGCATATATTCATCTAGCCACATCATCAATTAACCAAAAATATGATGCAATTTCATCTACTTTAAATGAAATTTGGGTGAGTTGGACAAAAAGTTAGTCAAATATGGAATTATTTTGTTGCAAAATGCCACTAGCATTGGAGTGCATGTTGTATTTTAGCACCAAGAATCGCTTTTTTTCCATATTATAGCAGTAAGTATAGACATTTTAGATTTAACATTGGACTTGCTCTTAGGGATGGTGAGTCTGGGGCCACACTCTTTTTCAAGCAGCCTCATGCATGGGTTCAAATGTGGCATTCAAACAGGATCTTTCACAAAAAAACGATTCTACACTAAAATATAGAAACAAGCAAGACATCAAGGCAATGAGGTATCTGACTTGCATGTTATGGTTTTCAAAATATATTCCATGCAAACTACTAAGTGAGCATCATATGCTTCTACTTAGACAACCTACGCCATTCTACGACATATATCTTTAGCGAGAATTAGTCTTGGCCACCCTCTTTTTCTAGTAGCCTGATTCATGACTATTGCAGGGTCTTTCCCCCGGAGCTTTCACATGGACCAGTTTGTACAACGAAATATGGCACAAGGAAACTTTTTAACGTATAAATCCTTAACTTACTTGTTTCATCTCAAGCAACATAGTGACTTTAAAATGTTTGTACAAGTGAATAGAAATTTAAGTTAAAAATACTAAGATCAGAGGAGGCCAACACTATTAATTATGTGCAATCTGACACTCCAAATTCCACTGTCATTACTCCATTCCATACACAATATCCTGTTAATTAAATCCTGAAGCTGAAATAAATCTATCTATATTAACTATCTACCACTCGCATCTGTACTTGTACTGCCTTCATAAGGTCGTCCAGGGTATAGAAGGAAAACCTAGCTTATTACATATATACCATAATGACCTGTAATGAATAGTGTACCGGAGACGTAATGTATGAGCATTCATGTTGCGATATCCCCTCTAAAGTGTAAGCAAAAACAAATATTAGAATGCTTGCTGGAAAATGCATACATCAGGGGAATGCAGTACAAGAAGAGAATACATTTATATACAAGCATTTCATTAATATGAGACTTATTGTGTATTTTCCACATTTTTGTCTCATCACATGAAATATAAATTAAGTTCCTTTTTTGCCATTCCTGTTTTTCATTTCTCTTGGACAAATACCAATGATCATCTTCTTTTCTGCGCTTCTTAATTCTTCATAGGCAATGAGAGCCACTCTTGCATTTTATATTATTCACTTCTAGATTGTGCTTCCAGATGATCTATCTCTCCACATGAAATATAGCTTCTGTTGCGCAAATGTTACAGCTTTGTGCTTCCGAGAGTGGCATGCATCTTTATTCTTCTCAGTGGTGCTTGTATTACCATTTCCTGAATAGTTTCCAGATGCTCCCATCATTATGTTGATCAATCTGCTTTCAGGTTGTATTATCTCTTCCTAAATCTTTATTTAATATGTAAGTTGGCCTTCTAAAACTAGTACTTAACTTCTTAACTTTATATACTGAAACGATCTCATTAAGCACAGTCATCACACCTATCATTTTACTACAATTACATCACAGATACATTGCACACAGCTCACATAAAATGGAATCCATGAACATTAACTTTTCGAAATGTAAATGCCTTTTGCAGAGTAGTTCCACAAGCAATATCTTCTCACTTAACCCACATTCCATCGTGATTGCTTCATTCCAAATTTAAGTTTCTCTTTACATTCAATATGAACCGAAATTCTACACAACCAACTTATGAAAATATATAAATTTTCTGTCAAGAAGTAAACCTACTTATACAGGTTTTCCCTGTGTATACAGGCTCTTGCAGTCGCGACCAACAGAGATCAATTGTAGCATTAGAACATGTGAGAATAATTGTTGTGGCACGTGTTTACACTGAAAATGTTCTTCATATCAAGTAGAGTTTGCGTTCGTTGTTTGTTACACTATGTAAGTAAAAACGTACATGATAGTACGTGCTTGGGGTTGGCTTGTGAGAGTTTTCTCACATGATCAAAATTTCATGATTGGTGAACGGGATTAAGTCGCATGGCTACACACATGCACCCTCAAAAAACAAAACAAAGGAATTCAATTATTGAGATAATTATTCTAGTTGGTGAAACCTTCGTACTCATATTCGAACAAGGACCAAACACAAACGAATATACCTCAATCCTTAAACTTGCTTAACCCGCTTCCAAACCCCTACCGATTTGTGAACCAATCAATCCTTAAAATAATTCACTGCTAAACAATTTATGTACCGAATCACACGCATATGTAAAATGTATGTAGTACAGGTTTAGGCTAATACCGGACAATATAAATTTACACTTTAGTCATTGGGAACATAACTACACCATCTAACTTACATTTGTCAGGAAAAGAAAAGAATGACATATATTTAAAATGTATGCAGTATTTTTTATTTAGATAAATACCAAACAATATACATTTATATTTTAGTCACCGGAAACATAACTACACTGTAAAGCTTATATTTTGTCAGGCAAAGAAAATATGTATCCTGGTTGCAGGATTGGCTGGTTTTTTTCTCGAAATTTTAAAACTTATTTTCTATTTTATGAGTGTTCAATTCGAACTCAACTCCATAAGCTATATCCATTAAAAGAAATTTATTTAATTTACATGGCAAATATGTTAAAATACTTTAATACAATAATATGTAAATCATAGATCAACTACTAATCGTCTAATTCTCGTCATCCATAAAATTAAACATGAATATGAATTATATAGTTAACAAAAAACAAGTCTAAAGTAAAAAAAAATAATAATAATAAAGTGACAAACTTAAAGTCAACTCGATTTAACTCGGATTCAACTCGACTCGAAATGTTCGTGAACAACTCGAACTCGACTCATTTGTTAACGATCGAGTTCAAACAACAGAAATTGATCGATAAGGTAATCGAGTTCTCACGCACCAATGGTGGATAATATCTGCCAACGAAAAAGAGAAAAATGCTTTAATTTTTCAAGTTTCTACTTTTTGAGATGAACTACCTACTGACGTTTGGAATTATATGCCAAAGACAAAACAAGGTGTTACTGATAAATTGTATATACTTATGTAAGTAGAGAGAAGAAGTAATCACAAAAGGATTTGTATATATTGATGTTGTGAATTACAAGAGTACTTGGACGTTCCTATATATAGACTAATTTAGACTTCAATAACGTAACTGATTACATCATAGTTAGCTACTGTAGATCTTCTGACTATGACTTAGTGTAAATGTATGACTAACTATGTTGACAATTTGACACTCCCCCTCAAGTTGATGCATATATATCACTCATGCCCAACTTGCAAATAAGAGGATGAAGCATCTTCTGATTTAAACCTTTGGTAAATATGTCAGCTATCTGGTCCTCCGATCTTACAAAGTGAATACCAATGGTATCATTATTGATCTTCTCTTTTATGAAGTGTCGATCAATTTCGATATGTTTGGTCCGATCATGTTGAACTGGATTATGTGCAATGGCAATAGCGGCTTTGTTATCACAATGTAGCTTCATTGGAGTTGCAGATGCAAGTCCCAATTCTTCTAGGAACAATCTTATCCACAATAATTCACGTACACCTTTAGCCATAGCTCTATATTCTGCCTCAGCACTAGATAAGGCCACCACAGGTTGTTTCTTGCTTCGCCAAGTAACCAAATTGCCACCAACAAATGTGCAATATCCTGAAGTAGATCGTCTATCGTCTTGACATCCGGCCCAATCTGCATCTGTATAGCTTTCAACCCTGAGATGATTGTTTTTAGTAAACATTACTCCTTTTCCAGGAGCAGCCTTAAGATACCTTAATATCATATAAACTGCATCCAAATGTGGTTGACGAGGATCATGCATATACCTACTAACAATTCCCACTGCATATGATATGTCTGGCCTTGTATGTGCAAGGTAGATTAGTCGACCAACTAACCTTTGATATTGGGATTTATCGACAATTTCACCAGCATCTCCACAAAGTTTATGATTTGCTTCTATTGGAGATTCTGCAGGTCTACATCCCAACATCCCTGTTTCATTCAGAAGATCAAGTGTATACTTCCGTTGTGAGAGGAAGATGCCACCTGGATTTCTAAAGACCTCAATACCAAGGAAATACCGTAGTTTTCCTAAGTCCTTCATCTCGAATTCAGAGGCAAGCTTGCGTTTGACATTAGCAATCTCACAGGTGTCGTTGCCGGTGATCACAATATCATCAACATAGACAATCAACACTGTAATGTTTTCATCTCGTCTTTTTACGAACATGGTGTTATCTGAGTTGCTCTGTTTGTAGTCAAATTTAATCATTGCTCCCTGAAATTTGTCAAACCAGTCTCTTGGAGACTTTTTTAACCCATAAATAGTCTTCTTTAGCTTGCATATTTTCCCAGTGATCGCAGCTGTAGAAAAACCCGGTGGAATATCCATGTAAACCTCTTCTTTCAGGTCTCCATGTAAGAATGCATTTTTTACATCCAATTGCTGAAGTTCCCATCCAAGATTTGCTGCACATGATATCAAGACTCGGATAGAGGCCATCTTTGCTACTGGAGCAAAAGTTTCCTGATAATCAATCCCGTAAGTTTGAGTATACCCTTTTGCTACAAGTCTCGCTTTGTACCTATCAATCAGCCCATTAGGTTTCTGTTTCACAGTGAATACCCATCTGCATCCTACTACCTTCCTTCCAGCGGGAAGCTGAGTTAACTCCCAAGTGCCATTATGTTTCAAGGCATTCATTTCCTCTATCATAGCATCTTTCCATTTAGGATCAAATAAAGCATCCTGCCAAGTATGCGGAACAGAAACACTAGACAAGGATGACACAAAAGCAAGTGAAGATGGAGATAATGCATTATAAGATACAAAGTTTGAGATAGGATGGTTAGTGCAAGAACGTACACCCTTTCTTATAGCAATAGGAAGATCCAAAGTGGGATCAAGAGTACTACCATTATCGGGCTCAGTTATAGGAGCCGTAGAATCTGCAGGATCTGATTCGAGGTCAGAGGTCTCTGGATGTGGTAAAGTGGTGATATCATCATTTCTTCGTCTAGAGTATGTAATCAAATCTGGTATGCCAAACCTATTTAAATCATCCGACTCATTATTCGTAGGCAACGATTTTGAGCTAATGTTTGGAATAGGTATATTCATGAACGGAAGTGATTCACTATCAAGGAGACTGTGATCTGACTCATTTGTTTCATTATCAAGACTATGTCTGTTTATCTCCCCCTGAAGCAAAGAGGAGGAGCCGGGAGAGAAGTAAGAAATGGACTCCCAGAAAGTAACATCGTAACTGACAAATACCCGACGTGAGGGAGGATGGTAACATTTATACCCTTTCTGAGTGGGGGAATATCCAATGAAAACACATCTAAGGGCCCGAGAATCAAGCTTATCTCGAGAGGGTGCATGGTTATGAGCAAAACATACGCTCCCAAATACCCGAAGAGGAAGTGGATGAGAAGAGGGTGCAGGAACACATGACAATGGTGTTTTGAATTTTAGAACCTTGGTAGGAAGACGGTTGATGGTTATGAGCAAAACATACGCTCCCAAATACCCGAAGAGGAAGTGGATGAGAAGAGGGTGCAGGAACACATGACAATGGTGTTTTGAATTTTAGAACCTTGGTAGGAAGACGGTTGATAAGATAAGCAGCAGTCATGACTGCCTCTCCCCAAAGATATTTAGGAACATGCATGGTTAGCATAAGAGACCGTGCAACCTGTGTTAAGTGGCCAATTTTTCTTTCGGCTACCCCATTTTGTTGAGAAGTTTTAACACACGTAGTTTGATGAATAATACCACATGTGTCCAAATAAGATGTAAATGGACCTCCATATTCAGTACCATTATCACTTCGAAGGATTTTAACAGAGGCATTAAACTGTGTTTGTAGCATGTGATGAAAAGATCTAAAACACCCGAAAACTTCATTTTTTTGTTTCAGAAGATAAACCCAAGTTAATCGAGAATAACAATCTACAAAGACAACAAACCACCTATACCCATCATGTGTAGAATTTCTAAATGGACCCCAAACATCAGTATGAATAATAGAAAACAAGGTAGAACTTCTTTTATTTCTGGGCGGATAAGTTGATCTTTTATGTTTAGCCAATTCACATGGTTCACAGAAAAAATCTTCTTTATTACAGTGTTTTACTAAAGCGGGAAATAGATGTGTTAAAACACCAAAGGATGGATGACCTAACCGTCTATGCCATTGATACAAGGATTCAGAAACAGAATTAGATGACACCTGATAATTTGAAGGAGAAACAGAATTCCCTTCCATAACATAGAGACCATCGACCACTTTACCACTGCCAAGGACCTTGCCTGTCATTAGATCCTGAAATACACAGTGGGAAGAAAAAAAGGTTACTGAACAATTGAGGTTGTCAGTAATACTGTGAATAGATAGTAAATTTGCAGATAAAGAAGGAACATGCAAAACATCTGATAATGGTAATGATGATGAAAGACAAAGAGAGGTGCCCTGTCCATGAATAGGTGCAAGATCTCCATTAGCAACACGTATATTGCCTGTTTTGTCATGATATGATTCCAGAATACTAGAATCTCCAGTCATATGTGCTGATGCTCCTGAATCAATAATCCAAGATGTTGGATATTTATCGGAAGTAAGATGGCAGGATATACCTGCATGAGCAGAATTAGTTGTAGGAGAAGGGGTCTTGATTTGTGACATGAATTGACGGAAGGCGTTGAGCTCTGAAGCGGACATCGTCCCTGTTGTAGAGTCAGGCTCGTATTCTGAAGTAGTATGATGAGCATTAAAGGAACCCCTACTCATGCCTCTGCCAGATGAGACACCACGGTAACCACCTCGGCCACGTCCACCTCGTCCTCGAATTCTGAGATGAGGGTGCAGAATAAAACATGTCTCACGAGTGTGACCTAATTTTTTGCAGTAGTCACATTGAATAGATCTTTCTCCAATTACAGCTATTGACACATGCTCTGGTTGTTCTGGTTCTGATTGCTGGACACCTTTAGTTAAGAGTGCGGATCGATCAGAAGAGACCATTGGGGTCATACTTTGCTTTCGGCTTTCCTCTAGCCTGACACGACCATAGGCCTCTTCCACAGTAGGAAATGGAACTTGTCCGATCAGTTGATTTTTAATTGAATCATACTCATCCGACAATCCATCAAGAAATTTCATCACTTTTTCTTCAGTGACCATCTTCTGATATTTTTCTTGATCTTCAGCAGTTTTACACTCAAATATAGTGTAGTGTCCCAATTCACTCCATAATGATGTTAGCTCAGAATAATACTGAGCTAGTGTGCAGCTTCCTTGAGTCAATGCCCACATCTTTCGCTTCACCTCAAACCGCTTGGCTACATTCCCGGAGAAGGAATAAGTCCGAGTGAGAGAATTCCATACATCTTCAGCGGTATCAATGAAGATATAGCTTTTTCGAATATCTACCTCCATGGAGTTAGATAACCATGAACACACCATGGCATTTTCTGAATCCCAATCATCATAGTCTGTGTCCGTCTCCAGGGGTTGCTTGGCTTTCCCATTAATATATTTCATTAATTTATGGGATTTAAGGGCCATCGTGCAGGCTTTCGACCATTCAAGGAAATTCTTCCCATCGAATTTAGGACTTACAAATGGGATACTATGGAACCCCAATTTACCAGTCCCTTGATTAGTATTTTTACTTGTAACCGAATCATTCACAACCTCCGCCATTATTTTTTAGTAAGGAAATTACAAAGGTTCGGTTAATAACAACACTCTCCTTGACTACCCAAATATTTTAAAAGACAAGAATAAAAGCCTTGACTTAGTTTTTGCAAACCCAAAAAAAAGGCCCAGTTAAACAAAACATAAGTTCAGGCCCACAACACTTATACTCCCTAGCCCAGTTAAACAAAATATAAGTTCAGCCCACAAAACCAAATACACATATATTCTTTCGTTATTGAAAAATAGCGGCTTTGTAACATCAGAATCGGGCAGATATATGTATATATATATACGTATATATATAAAGTTTATATCAATTGTAATCAACGGAGAAGGTGTTACCACGAAAGGGCTGAGCTAGAAGAGGCGACCAACTTTCTCTGAAGAAGCATCGCCGGAAAGGGTCTGGAATCTGTCACACGCGCCGGCGCGTGGGCGCGTCTGGCGGCTTCTGGCTGTTTCAGGTGGCGCGTGGCGACGCGTGAGGTGGTTTCTGGCGACCCGATTTCTTGGTTTGTCTTGTTTTCAGCTGTTCTTTACAGGTATGTAGGTTTTGTTTGGTTCTGGGTTGGACAAAAAAATCAAAAAACTGGGCAGTTTTTTTTTCTTCTGCTGTTTCTTTGATTTTCCTTCTGCTGTAAATGTGGTGTTTCCCTAGGATTTCTTCTGCTCTGATACCATGATAAATTGTATATACTTATGTAAGTAGAGAGAAGAAGTAATCACAAAAGGATTTGTATATATTGATGTTGTGAATTACAAGAGTACTTGGACGTTCCTATATATAGACTAATTTAGACTTCAATAACGTAACTGAATACATCATAGTTAGCTACTGTAGATCTTCTGACTATGACTTAGTGTAAATGTATGACTAACTATGTTGACAATTTGACAGTTACCTTCTCGGTAAAAAGGCGAAATGCATCCACTTCCATTGCTTTATAAAATTCCTGATAGAATTAAACACACCGGGCCTTAAAGTGTATCGTTTAATTTACTGTAATCGTGCCTTGTTAATCTAATCATTAGTATAAAATATTAACTGCACCTACTTTTCTTTTCTGACTTTAGCATAACAGTACTTACACTTTCAATATCTGCAGAGTTTTCTATGCTGCATATGAGTTTCTGAAGCTCTTCATCCTTCAGAGCATCAACAACTTCACTACAAGAAGCTGCAATAATAGAACTCAGTACATATTTTATACCAATATTCCTGAAAGCTACAAAATGCTACAGAGACATACCTAGGGACTCAAATTGTGACTGCTGCAACACTACGCTTGGATCATCAACAAAGCATGGCCTCTCAACATGCGGATTTGGAGCTAGAAAAGAGGAGATGAAGAACTTAAATCTTGAAATTAAGGCCAAATTTCGTAACTTAATACTTATCTATCTTACATAGTTACTACAGATTCTTAAACCTAATTTTATTAAACACCATAAGCAGACTAATTTTTGTAGAGCATTTTTCACTGCCCCAAATCAGATACTCTAGGCATGGTAGAGAAGGATGCAATTCCATTAAACTAAGTAGCTATGACCTGAAGTCAGCATTCAGTGTGACGATATAGTACTTAAAAAAATTGGCATGACTGAGAGATGAAATGGTAAACTATCTTAACCAGATACTGTGATAAGATGTTGACCAACAAACCTAGTGGACTTTTATGCAAAATCCGATATATAAATTCTCTACCTTGAACAACTAATGCAAAACTGTTTGTACAATGGATCAAAAGAAAGCCTAGTGGTAAGGTGTATCCCTTCCTATGACCAAGTCATTGGTTCTGGGTTCGGTTCTCATTCCTCTATCCCTATTTGTGAAAAGATAAATTTCAACTGCTTCTAGACATATTTTTTATAACTGATTCATTAAAATGAACACCTATGTTACCCAGACTCGGGTACGGGTGTCGGACACGGGTGTGGATCCAAGTGTTAGACTCTTAGTTTTAAAAAAATTAGGTTTCGTGGATATGGATCCGAAATTGGACATGGGTGCGGGGATTTGACATATAACCTTCACATATGTGAAGTTATACCTACTTTTTATATATTTTATAGTTTTAGATTAGTCTCTTCTACCAACAAAAAAAATACATAATTGTTTATGTCAAATTTATAGCATAAATCAAAGCATAACATGTAAATAGTGATCTATGGACATTGCTCTCTAGAAACAAGTTGTTGTGAGGTCTCGTAAATCATTTTGAACTACATTGCTTGGAGTTGAAGTGTCCGGTTTTCATATAAAGGATCCGACTTAGATCCCATACCCACACTCATGTCATGTCCGGTGGACACGGGTATGAGGGCAAAAATGAAGAGTCTGGGTAACATAGATGAACACTGTCAAGTATACAATTTTAGAAGAGAACAAAGACAAATGCATGTTTTTATCGGTATTTCCAAGCTGACCGATCCCATTATATGATTATTGGTGACGCCAGTCACAGCGAACAGCCAATCACATGTGCATCACTCCAAATAAAACATCCTTCGTTAATATACAATCAAATAGAATTAAAGTTTTAGAGCTCAAGAAAAAGGCTCTTACTAAAATTTTGCTCTGCAGGTACTGCCACCTCCGCGACACATGAAATTTCTGCAGTATATGTACGAATCAACATCAACTTACTACTTAAGCCTCAATAATTCAAGGTATTAGAATCAGACACTGATATGCATGGATGCATTATAAGGACCAAATCATTTGGTTTGCATGTCTAATTTAAAGAAGAGTATACAATAAAAAAGTTAGTTCATGTATGTGTTAAGGGGACCTAATCATCTAGTTCAAAACAAACAAAAGATTTAAAAACCTGAAACTGAAACTGACTCAGTGTCTGAATTCAATGGAGACATTTTTTCTTATTAAAAAAAACAGTTCATGTATTAGGGTCTAGGGGAAGATAAACAAGTATCTAGTTTAACATAGATACTATTATTAATCGTAGATATAAAATTACACAATCTCTATATCAATCAAAAAATTATATTAAAAGCCATTTCTATGCCCGCTCTTATGAGGTGGAGGGGGAGGTGGGGTGGGGGTGGGGACTCAAATGTAAACTACAGAATCATAAGTAACTTGACAATACAAAATAGCATAAGTTCATACATATAAAAGACGTGGAAACCCATAAACAACTTGGTAAAATTACCACAGTCAGATAATGAGTGAGATAATTATTTTATGTCCATAGATCTTAAAATCAAATAAAAATACAGGCAGCGGTAAGATATTGACCAGCAAAGATACTAATATTCTAGTAAAAAAATGCCTTATTCTTTATTGAGATAGAACTATGGATATGGCATATCAGATCATAAAAAACTACTACTTTGATTGAGCAGCTACAGAACTTGATCAATTTCATTAAAAAATATACTGTCCATCATGAGTGCAAGTATAGAGGAGAACATAGACACATGCATCCTTCGATTAGTATATCCTCGACGATTTCATTCAGAATTATTGGTCGTGGGTTCAATTTTTACAACA
Organism: Kitagawia praeruptora; assembly: GCA_037693485.1. Taxonomy (NCBI): domain Eukaryota; kingdom Viridiplantae; phylum Streptophyta; class Magnoliopsida; order Apiales; family Apiaceae; genus Kitagawia; species Kitagawia praeruptora. The sequence goes on along the minus strand of CM075346.1, from coordinate 105,209,049 downwards.
AAGTCAATAACATGTACGTATATCCAGATATGAGACCATCTCCAATGTGCAAGCCCGTTTCGTAGTTTAGTAGGCCCCATTAGCATGACAAATTGGCAAGAAATAGGTTTGCTGCACAAGTGGCTAGAATTGCTCTAACGTATAGTTTACATAAACAATTAACTGACCCAACATTTTGCAGTATACTGCATTTTAATAAACCAATTTAATCAAATAAAACACATAAGAAGAGTAGAATAAAATATAAAGGACACAAGATGCAGAGTCGGGCTCGGCCCGGGAAGGTGGGATTTAGCCGACTCCTTCATTTCCTCCAACACTGAACAAGAAAGTTGGATCCGTTTCCGGTTCCCAATGCAGCAAATGGGCTTGCATTGGAGATGGTCTGATATCCCTCAACCATCTAAAGTAAATAAAAGCAAAGATGCAGAGTTTAAGGAGAAAGACGCTTACCAATTTTTTCTTCGACGGGTACTGACGCCTCCTTACCGCATGGAACTTCTGTAGATTTGTAAAGTCAAAATCAACTTTAATGTTAAGTTATCAGCTTCCACTAAAACCTTAAGGTGCTAGGACGGTTTAACTGGTTCATATATATTTAGCATTCCCCTCAGTTAGAATCCCACTGTTTGGCATAGAAGATTAATTCACCAGGAGCCCATCTCTACGGTAATACTCAACCTAAGCGTTCATTTTTAAATATATTTTAAGAATATCGGGATTACTAGAGCTCAAACCTTGACACCTCCGCTCTAATACCAGTTTAATCTTAGTAGAGCTAGTAACATAAACATTAATGCTTGCCCCAACAACTTGCGAATTAGTAAGAATCAAGTATGGTCATGGATGTGTTACAAGGACCAAACCAACCAGTTCTAAACCAAGAAAAGGTAAATAAATTCTGACACCGGAGTCTTAATTCGACCGAGAAATGTTATTAAGTATTTATTTCTTTAGTATAGACACTCCCAATTTCCATTACTAATTGACATAATATACACAATCTTTACATAATCTACATGTATAAAGCCAATTCGCTTTAACCAACTGAATTTAAGAATTTTCTATGCAATCAAATATATGATACAGAATCAAAAAGCAATAATCTTGAAAACCCATAAAAATCACACCTTTATGTTTCTTGAAACAGCCCAGAGAACAACTGCAAAATCAATAAAATCAAAAAATAAGCGAAGCCCAATTCAAGATTCTTATTAAAATATTTATGCACCAAAAAAGACAGAATTAAAAAAATAATGAAGCAATTGAAAAGGCTTACTAAGGAATAAGACAAGCAGGGCACTTGTATTTTGAGTATGCTTCTTCACATACGTTACACTTCTTCTTTGCTGCTCCGCTCATTATAAAGTTATAATCAGCTTATAAGTTGTTTTTTTCAAGCTTATAAGTTAGCTCTGTTTATATGTTTGAGGTGTCTTTTAACAATGGAGTTGAGCAAGGAGGGGAAGAGACGTTGATACTTGTATTGTATGGCGAAAATCAAACGTTACAAGTGGTTTGGGCTTTTAAGGGCGTAAATATATATGGCCTGATTTGTTTTTGATGATTGATTCTAGACTTTCAGGACTATATTTACACTTTTATGTGGCAGATGTTTATAAGAGTTTTGGGCTTCAGGTTGATTTACAAATGGGCTATTTGTACTAGATGTCTACATTTCTAATTGATAAAAAGGATTTGAATTTCTTCTTCTTTTTTTACAAACAAAGGAATTTTATAAACTTGCATCAACTCAAACCACAGCCAGGACAAACCCCTGAACTCACACTACAATCTGAATGGAAACAAATAAACGATCTAGACACATAGCCGCTTATGTTTTCAGACTGTTTAACATCATGAATTTCGAAATTCTTTGAATTAAAAAAGATTAAAATGGCTTTTCGATCAATCAATCCTACACCAATCCTGAAATCAGTAATATCACAAATGACCTTCACGTACGCATGTTGGAATAATCTTAAACTTGTCATTTAATTATTGTTTTTATTATTGTTATTTTGAATCAGGCTGTTGTGAGCCACGTAGTGTTAGACTTGGTCTGTGTTTAGTTCAGTGTTTTTAGGAGAGTCATGGGATGATAGGGCTGTTAGAGACTTTCCAGGAGATAGTTGCATGGTTATAGCCACCTTAGTTAGATTATTTCCTTATATATATGTATGTACTCAGTTCAGTTTGAGTAAGAGAATAACACAAAGCTTTCCAGTACTTACAGACTTTGAGTATTAGGTCATTCTGTGTGTGCGTAAACAGTTTATATAAGTCCTTATTTCCTACAGTTCGTATCAGAGCCCAAGGGGAGGTTCAAGGCTTAACAGCCTTCCCTCCGATCCTTGAGGCATAAGAAGAAGCTGCAGATGGCAGGAGGAAAGCAACATCAAGCGGAGCAGGGAAGCTCCCGAAGGAGGCGACGACATGTGGTTGTTGAAGAACAGGAGATGGGGCTGCTGCGTTTCTTGGTTTAATCGAGTAGTATTGAGTGCTTTATAGGAGATATGCTTCAAAGGAAGAGGCAAAGAAAAAAGGGTAACAAGAGGTGTGAAAAAGACGGTCGAATAGGTCACACGGGCCTATAATTTTAGTATTATTGTGGGTGAGAAGTGCACCATAGAGAGAAGTGCTCCAAAATGTGTTTTTGATGAGAAGTGCATCAATATTGTTAGTGGTGAGAAGTGCATCACAAGATGGTGGTGAGAAGTGCATCACAAGATGAAGAGAAGTGCTTCATAAGTTTAAGATTATGAGGGTGATTGTTGGAATAATCTTAAACTTGTCATTTAATTATTGTTTTTATTATTGTTATTTTGAATCAGGCTGTTGTGAGCCACGTAGTGTTAGACTTGGTCTGTGTTTAGTTCAGTGTTTTTAGGAGAGTCATGGGATGATAGGGCTGTTAGAGACTTTCCAGGAGATAGTTGCATGGTTATAGCCACCTTAGTTAGATTATTTCCTTATATATATGTATGTACTCAGTTCAGTTTGAGTAAGAGAATAACACAAAGCTTTCCAGTACTTACAGACTTTGAGTATTAGGTCATTCTGTGTGTGCGTAAACAGTTTATATAAGTCCTTATTTCCTACAACGCACCACCTGTAGTCCAATGTTCAGAAACACCTCAGCTATCTACATGCCGAAAATCAGCTATAGACATGCCGAAAGTGAAAGATCTCATAAGATGAACAAATTTTAGTTGTGAAAAGTAAGATCTTGTAATATCCGAAACCAGTCCAAATCCAATGCACGAATTACAGATCTCCCACAAAACCTCATGAATCATTTTCAAAGTAGCTAGGAACAAAACACATACCAACATCAAAAAACATACCATAACATCCCAATAAAAAGGGTAACACACGCCAAAAGGCGAGACTAACGCCAAAAGCCGAGACTAAAACCAAAAATTCAAAGACCTCGGAATGACACCAAATTTTGGTATGATGTTAAGGAGGATAATTTGAATCTAATGGTTTTTTTTATTTGCGGAATCGGACTCAAAACCAATATAGATCTGAGAAATAAATTCTAGATGTTTGGCTTTGGTTCGATTTTTATTGAAAAAGACTGAAACAAAAACAAAAGAGTGGGGATTAGATGATTGGGAGGAGAATTGAAGGATGGATTGATGGGGGAAACGAAGCTGTGATGAAGAAAAGGGGCGGCGACTATGGTGATGGGGAGTCGACTCTCATGCGGAGAAAACAGAGAGAGATACAAGTCTATCTCAGTCACAACTCACAAGGATTTGAATTTCTAATGTTAGCGATACTGGCCCATTTAGCAGAATCTAGGCCAAAAATTCTTTATTATATTTTGTTTTTTTTCCTGAAGAAAGAAAAGTATTATTCAATCAAAGCATCACACATAAATGCCTCCAACACATTTTGTGGAGGAAAAACTAGATCAATAAAGCAATTTAGCTCACAAGGAATACGAGCCACTAAGTGCGTTGTTTTATTAGCTAACCTTCTCACATGTTTAACACTAATATAGGCTGGCGGTCAACTGCATACGTATGTTGCAGCATACCGTACCGCACACCCGTATGTAGAAAGTTTCTGCGGTATGTAGAGAGATGGGCCCCCCTGTTTTTACACCAAAAATCCTACTGTACAAGTACCGCAGAAGGTTTCTGCAGTATTGTATGCTGTAACATACATTTGCTAGCAACCCAGGACCCACACTAATATTAGGTTTGGAATTCAACTTCAACCTGCAAGCATCTAGAACATAGCCGATTTCCAACTGATATACAGACTGATTTTTTTATGGCATGTACTGCAAGAAGTAAATCAGACTCGATGCAAACCCTTTCTTTTGTCCTACAGCTTATATATCCAGGACAATGCTTCATCAATACCAATTGTCTCTGCCTCCCTCCAACACATTCACTACTTTCGCAAATCTCATCGCGTTATCACTTGAGATTAGCTTTTTACCACTTAAATTATCTTCGTGTTCAATAAATAATTTTATAAATAGAGATTCTAGATAAAAAATTCTTTATAAATAATGATGATGTAATTTATTTAGAATGATCTGAAAAACTAATGAATATCAAGTTAATTTTAAAAGGAGTTTACTGTAATTTAAATCCCATAAATTTGTGATAAAAATGCTTGAATGCTAATAATAGTTTATCATATTAACTTCATTTCCTTTTTCACTTTGCACATTTTCCGTTCATAGACTTATTAAAGTTTAGAAATAAACGGTTAAATGGGTTATCAAATTTATTTATTTTTGACGTAAAGTGAAAAATTTATTAAAACATTAATCCAAATTGGAACACAATTACAACCTGATTGTGAAAAAAAAAACGAGCTAAGCAAATAACTGTTTTGTTTTCAAATCGCTTAATAGTTAATACATAAAATATCCAAATTCTTTAAACTAAAAAGTTATAATATCTGTAGCAATCCAACCTACATAAGCTGTGAAACTAGTAACATCGCAATTGACCTTCAAATAAGCACCATCTGTAGCCCAATGTTCAAAACTATCAGTTACATCAACTGATATTGGAGTAACAAATGTCCCCAAAATATGAACATTTTTTTGTTGTAAAAGGTGAGCTCTTGCGGTATGTCCCAAATTCGATGTGAGCCTTACAGATTATGAATTCTTTTGAGAAAAACTACCGAAACCCATAACAGGACACATAAAAATATCAAAGTATAACACAGTAACATACCAAAAAGATGTACACGACTAACAATCTTGATAACAAGGTACTCAATAAGATCTCACCCTAAAAAAAATAGATCTCAATTTTATTGAAAATTGATAAATAAAAGAGAGAATGGGAAAGTGAAGATGGCTTAATCAATAAGGAGGATGAAGGTGGAAAATGGAAAAATGACGGCTAGAATTCTAACTATGGAAGTAGACTCTCAAAACAGCAAAACAGCGTGTAATACTTACGGAATGAGTTATCAAATTTTCAACAACTGTTTTAGCCCCTACCACTTTAACAGGTGTTATACATACTTGTTGACTGTTGTCCATATAAAGCTATTTGGGATTGCTGCGTTGTTGAAAAAGAGTGTTATTAAAATAAATATTATCATAAAAATTTGAAAATTGTTTTATAATATTTTGATATATGTATATTTTGAAATATAATATAAGAAAAGTATTTTTAGTAAGATTTAATGTTAAAATCAACTTATTGTAAAAAATTAAGAAAGTAGTTTTTTGTTCAAAAGTAAGGAGGAAATTACTTTCTTATTGCCCAGTAAATAAACAATTGTGGAAGAGTTGGTTTAATATAATTGACAAACTTTTCGTGAAAAAAAGTCCAATATGAAGAATTGACAAATTTTATTAATAATTTATGAAATTTATTACAAAATTAACACTTAATCTATCAAAAAATAATAATGTTCTTGACATCGGCTAAATTACAGAAATGATATATTCTGTATTTTATAAATATTGCATAGCTACATAATCAATTATGATAATGAATTATGAAGCAATAATTTTATGATTTTTTGCAATTTAATTAACAGAATCTGTCAACAAACTCTGATCAGTACTTGTCAATCTGCAACATTGATGCAGATAAACCAGAGAGAGAGAATGAAAGAGATGAATCTATATTTCTTAATCAGTAAGTAAAGTTTGTTACATCTCGTTCTATATATAGACGAGTTGACATTTCACCTAAGAATGATTACATAGTGATTACTTATAACTAACTAACTAATTAATCTGAATTTGACTTTGACTGTGTGACATCAGGGATGACACCATCATGACTAACATCCCCCCTCAAGTTGAATGTGTGAAACAAGTTGGAAACATTCAACTTGAAAGAGAAGTACTGAAGAGTAGCTGCACTAAGAGCTTTAGTAAACATGTCTGCAGGCTGTTCAGAAGTAACCAAATGAGCTGTTGAAATAATGCCTTGTTGCAATTTTTCACGAACCAAGTGACAATCAATTTCAATGTGCTTGGTTCGTTCATGAAAGACAGGATTAGAAGCAATGTAGAGTGCAGACTTGTTGTCACAATACAGAGTCACTGGTTGAGAATGAGATATATGAAAATCTTTTAGAAGAGCAAGGATCCAAGTGACTTCACAGCAGGTATCAGTCATAGATCGATACTCTGCTTCAGCAGATGATCGAGAGACAGTGTGCTGCTTTTTGCTACGCCAGGAGATCAAAGAAGAGCCCAGCATTATACAGAAACCAGTAAGAGACTGACGAGATTCAGGACAGCCAGCCCAGTCAGAATCAGAGAAGGCTGATAGTTGACAAGTACCAGTAGCTGATATTAAAAGTCCCTGGCCTGGAGCTTGTTTGACATATCGAAGAACTCTATTAACAGCTTGCAAATGATAAACTCTAGGATGAGCCAGAAATTGAGATAAGACATGAACAGCATAGGATAAATCAGGTCAAGTGATGGTAAGATAGATGAGCCTACCAACTAACCTCCTGTACATAGATGCTTCTTTATCAGACAAAAAAGAAGAGCAATTGTCAATGAGTTTATGATTTTGTTCTATGGGAACAACTGGGGGTTTTGCAGCAAGTAAACCAGTTTCTTGGAGAAGATCCAAAGCATATTTTCTTTGACTAAGATAGAAACCTTCAGTGGATCTAGCAACTTCAATACCTAAGAAATATTTGAGAGGTCCTAGATCCTTGATCTTAAACTTAGTACTGAGGTAAGCTTTCATAGTAGTAATATCATCTGTAGAGGAACCAGTTACCAAAATGTCATCAACATACACCAAAACAACTATATAGATAGAGTTCTTAGTGTAGGTAAAAAGGTTGTTGTCACTATGAGATTGCTTAAATCCATATGACTGAAGAGCAGTAGATAATTTTTCAAACCAGCATCTTGGTGCTTGTTTATATTATATAATTTATAATATATTATATAATTTATATTATAGAAAATATTGTAAAATTTGAAAATTTTTCGAGCTTAACGAGCCGAGCTCGAGCCGAACGATCTCGAGTCGAGCTCGAGCCGAGCTCGAGCCGCACAAGGCAAAAGCTCGGCTCGAGCTAGTTCGCTTAACGAGCAGAAAATTGTGTTCGAGCTCGAGCTAGTTTAGTAAACGAATCGAGCCGAACGAGCTCTTAACGAGCCGAGCTCGAGCTTGTTCGTTAAGAGCTCGGTTCGTTTACAGCCCTACGTGTATTGATTGGGAAGAAAAAAAAAGAATTCGTTTTTGTCATCTCCTATTTTAACTCTATTAATTATTATTCCAGTTAGGCTCTATTTAATTGTAACAATTATTTTAGCCTTGTAACGATATATAAACTCATCTAGGTTATTAATTTAAGGATCGAAGATTTTATTATACACACAACTTTGTAAACACTTTCTTCTGGAGATTTTTGGGAGAATATTTATTTTCTTTGAAGATCAAGATTAAAGGTTTTTCTTCTATTCTTATAATTATGTGTTCATTTATTAATTCTTGTTTTATTAATTCAATCATGAGTGAGTAGATATATAATTAATTGTTAGGAATAATTCATAAGTTGTGATGTTAAGAATAGAATTTACACATTATATTTCTTGTAATCCTGATCTTATAAAGGATTTAGCACTGTATATAGGATTTATGTGTAAGACAGTTATCTGTATAGTTTAGTCAGGAATGAACAGTGTATCGGAGACTACATGTCAGGAACAGAGAGCAAATCCTGATGATGGTCCAATACTGATGGTTGATCAGATACTGATGCAGTGTGCAGATCCTGATATCAGTTTTGTTACTGATGATGTCATTATGGATGCTACAGAAACTGGCAAGTACTATAAAACAGGATCGTTGTTTGAAGAACAAGCAAGAAGATATTATGAAGGAAAGAGTTTTCTATTGATGGAAACTATCGACTAGAAGGCAGAACATTGTCATGTATAGATTATATCTTTCTGTTATTAGTTGATAGGTAGCATTATAAATACTCTCTCTATATCATTGTAAAAAGAGTCGAAAGTGTGTTAAGCAAGTGTGCGTAGCTCTGTATAAGGTTTGTATTCGAGAGTTCGAAACAAACAGAGAGAGAGATTTGTATTGTCAGCAGCTGCTAAAGGTATTGTACACCTTTGGTAGAGTTTGTATTTGATCTTATTAATACAAACAGAGTTTGATTCATTCGTTTATTCTTGTTCATATAATCAAGCCAAAAATCAGACACGATTATATAACGTGTATTCAACCCCCCCCCCCTTCTACAAGTTATTCGAGTTAACAATTGGTATCAGAGCAGGTTGATTTCGAATAATCATAAAGATCTGCAATCATGTCTGGTTACAAGGATGGGAATACTAAAATTCCTATGCTCAAGAGAAACGAATATACTCTATGGGAAGTAAAGATGTTGCATCATCTGGAAGCAACAGATCCTGATTATCTTGACAGAATCAGAGATGGACCTTTTGTTCCAACAAAGGTCGTTGGACAAGCAACTGTTGATGGTGTGGTTGTTCTAGAACATACAGCAGATAAGCCAAAATCTGAATGGTCAGATAAGGACAAGGAGAATGTTCTTAAAGATGCTAAAGTGAGAAACATATTATTCAATAGTCTTGATTCTGTTCTCACTAACTATGTTCTCTCTTGTAAAACTGCTAAGGATATATGGGACAATCTTAAGGTTCACTGTGAAGGAACTAAGCCTGTCAGGAAGAATATGAGAACATTACTTATACAACAGTATGAGTACTTTGAATCCAAGTCTGGTGAGTCACTTACTGATACCTTTGATAGGTTTACAAAACTCATCAATGAGATGGCGCATGGTAAATATTATGACTTGGAGGATATGAATACAAAGTTCATGAAAGCTTTGCCTGATTTCTACAATGAGAAGATATCTGCGATTGAGGAAGCTAATGATTTAGATGAGATTTCATTAGAGGCAGTATATGGAAAATTGAGAGCTTATGAACTTGACAAGCAGCAAAAGAAGAGCAGGAGTGAAGGAAAGATGAAGACTATTGCACTTACTACTCAATCTGAAGTTAAGAAGCTTCCTGAAGAACAGCATGAAGAGATTGTTGTAAAGAATTCAAGGAAGAAGAAAAGCAAAGAAAGTTCTGAGTCAGAGACTACTGATATGGACTCTGACAACAATGATTTTGAATCTGAGATGCAGGAACTCTTTGCTATGTTTGCTAAAGCTTTCAAGAAAGGAAGATTCAACATGAGAAGATTTAGCAAAGGATCTTTTCAAAAGAAGGAGGAGAAGAAGAGTGACAAAAGCAAAAGTACAATTATCAAGCTTGATAAGGCCAAGATCAAGTGCTTTAACTGCAGCGAGCTTGGACACTTTGCTAGTGAGTGTAAGAAGCCTAGGAATTCAGGAAAGGGTAATGCACTTATGGTCACACAGAAGGATTGGGCTGATTCCAGTGACTCTGAAGATGAATTGGATTATGACAACATTGCATTGATGGCCAATAGTTCAGACAAACCTGGATCTCCAAAGAAAACTTCTCCATCCTCTGTTAAGGTATCACTTCACTCTCTTGATTCATTTGATAGCTTAAATTCTGATGAAATTAGATCTATCCATGCTGAGTTTAAGAATCTTATGACTAATTTTAGAATTCTTACTTGTGAAAGAGATGAACTTAAGGTTAAGAATGATAAATTAGTTGATAGAAATAATTTTCTTGAGTCTGAATTAATTCAAATGGAAGAATACAAGTTAAGTTCTGATAAAGCTAAGCATGATTATAGTGTTATTCTTGAGGCTTATGACTATGTCAGAAAAGAACTAGAAGAAGAGAGAGATGTGATTAAGACCATTAACAATTCCAGTAAAAAGACTATAGAAATCTTTGAAAGTGGAATTCGTGGTAAGGTTAATGGTTTAGGTTTTGATAAGGCTAGACAAGAAGAAAAAGTAGCTATTGTCAATGATGATAGTAAGGTAGAAGCTAACACATCCAAATCTGAAGGTAAGAAAAGTGTTTCTGAACCTAATCATGTTAAATTTGTTGATTCAAAAGGTACCCTTGTTGTACACAAAAGGATTAACAATAGTAATTCAGATGAGAAAGTGTTAGAGAAACCTAAGAATGTAAACATAGGGTTTCTGTCTAAGTCTCAGTTGAAACAGAGATTAGATGGTCTTTCAGAGTCTAGCAAGATCAAAAGAAATAGGAATGGAAAAGAAGGTATTAACAAAGAGAATAATTACAAGAATGTACCTGATGCACCTAGGAAAAAATGCTATAAGTGTGGAAATCATAATCATTTGGCCCTAGACTGCAATCAAAAACCTTCTTGGAAAACTGAGTCCAGATTCCCCAAGACTCAGAAAATTCAATACCAACCACAAAAAGCTTGTTATCATTGTGGTAGTTTACTTCATTCCATTTACATGTATAGAGAATATCATGAACTGTATTATGACTATTATTCTTTAAAATCTGAAACTCCTAGTCACAAACAGTTTGTGAAATCAGAGTCTAAAGTTGACTCTGCAACAGGTAAAATAAAAGTAAAATCTTTAAAGCCTGTTATCTCTAAATCTAGTAAGAAAGGATCCAATCAAAGTTGGGTCCTAAAAAATTCTAACTAGTTACTTTTTGTTTGCAGGGCACAGGAAAAAAGCATTCAATTATCTTGGACAGTGGATGCTCTGGACATATGACTGGAAAGAAGTCCCTGCTTACAAAGTTTGAAAGGAAAGCTGACCCAGTAATATCTTTTGGAGATGGCAACAAAGGAGAAACTCTGGGATATGGCTCAATTGTTTTTGGGAATGTCATCATAGAAAATGTAGCACTGGTTGAAGGCTTGAAACATACTCTTTTAAGCATAAGTCAACTGGGTGATAAAGGTTACAAATCAATCTTTGACAGAGAAGGATGCAAAATCTTGAATATGCAGAATGGAGACATTGTTCTAACTGGTCAAAGACATGGTAACATATATGAAGCCAGCTTAAGTGATACATCTAAAGGAATTGTTAGATGTCTCTACAGTAAAGCAACAAGTGATGAAAGCTGGAATTGGCACAAGAAGCTCTCACATCTTAATTTCAAGAAGCTTAATCAACTTGTTAAGCACAATTTGGTGAGAGGCCTACCACAGGCAAATTTTGTGCAAGATGGACTTTGTGATGCATGTCAGCTTGGAAAGCAAAGAAGAACCACTTTCAAGAGCAAGACTGAAAATTCGATTACTGAACCATTTCACATGCTACATCTTGATCTGTTTGGTCCAGTAAACATTATGTCTATCAGCAAGAAAAGATATGCTCTAGTTATGGTGGATGATTTCACAAGGTTCACATGGGTGTTCTTTCTACACAAGAAGGATGAAGCTCCTCAACAAATCATTGAACTTATCAGGAATATTCATAATAACTCTGAGTACAAAGTCAAGGTACTTAGAAGTGACAATGGTACAGAATTCAAGAATTCTACAATGGAGGGGTTTTGTGCAGACAATGGAATTACTCAACAGTTTTCTGCACCTGGTACACCTCAGCAGAATGGTGTAGTGGAAAGAAAGAACAGGACTCTCATAGAGGCAGCAAGAACCATGCTTGCAGATGCAAAACTTCCAACCTACTTTTGGGCAGAAGCTATTAACACTGCATGTTTCACTCAAAATTGTACCTTGGTAAATAGTCATGGAAAAACTCCCTATGAGATGATTAAAGGAAAGAAACCAAGTGTGAAATACTTTCACATCTTTGGATGCAAATGCTATGTCCTAAAAATTCATCCAGAACATCTTGGAAAATTTAAAGCCAAATCGGATGAAGCAATTTTTCTAGGATATTCAGCATCTAAGGCCTTCAAAGTTTATAATCTCAGAACTCACATTGTTATGGAATCAATTCATGTTGCATTTGATGATAAGAAATTTGGAATTTTGCAAACTGATGAAAGCCATGACAAATTGGAATTTGAAAATCTGAAGATTTCTGAGATACTCTCCAGTGATGATGAAGGTTCTCCAGAAGGAATTTCTATTGCTTCTCAAAGGAATGCTACTGTTGAGGGGGAGCAAATAAATCAAAGAGAACACAGTGATCATCAGGAGCAGACTAGTCTTTCAGAGTCTATTCCATCAGGAATTGACGTTTCAGAGTCTACTCCATCAGGAACTGACCTTTCAGAGTCTATTGAGGAAAGATCAGTAACTAGCAGCAATATGGAATCTACTGATTCTATTGATCAAAGGAGAGTTTTTGAAGGTAGAGAGAATTCTTCTACAAGAGATACCACTAACCTAGGGGGAGAGACTAGCAGAGTTAATCTACCACCTGTTAGAAAATGGACAAAGGATCATACTGAAGATTTGATAATTGGTGATCCAAATAGTGGTGTTCGAACTAGAAGATCAATTCAAAATGAATGCTTGTATAGTTGCTTTCTCTCAAAGAATGAAACTAAGAAGGTTGAAGAAGCCTTACAGGATCCTGATTGGGTAATTGCAATGCAGGAGGAGTTAAATGAGTTTGAGAGAAACAAAGTCTGGAAACTAGTACCAAGACCTAAAGATAGATCTATTGTTGGTGCAAGATGGGTTTTCAGAAACAAGCAAGATGAATCTGGTATGATTGTAAGAAACAAAGCAAGACTGGTGGCCAAGGGTTATTCTCAGGAAGAAGGCATTGATTATGATGAGACCTTTGCACCTGTAGCAAGATTGGAAGCAATCAGAATGTTTCTTGCATTTGCAGCTCATTCAAAATTCAAGGTATACCAGATGGATGTAAAGAGTGCTTTTCTAAATGGCAAACTTGATGAGGAAGTGTATGTGGAACAGCCACCTGGATTTGTTGATCCAAAGTTTCCAAATCATGTCTACAAACTTGACAAGGCACTCTATGGACTAAAGCAGGCACCAAGAGCATGGTATGAGACTTTGTCTAAATTTCTTCTTGAAAATGGCTTCACAAGAGGTACAATTGACAAAACTCTATTCTTTAGAAAGATAAAAGGTGAATTGCTTTTAGTTCAAGTTTATGTTGATGATATTATTTTTGGTTCTGCTAATGAAAAGTTGTGTGCTAAGTTTAGCAAGCTTATGCAGTCTAAGTATCAGATGAGCATGATGGGTGAATTAAATTATTTCTTAGGCTTGCAGGTCAGACAGACTGAGACTGGTATTTTCATTAATCAGTCAAAGTATATCAAAGATCTTTTAAAAAGGTTTGACTTTCAAGACTGTGCAGTTGCAAAAACACCCATGGCAACAGCCACTAAACTAGACTCTGATCCTAAAGGAAAGAGTGTGGATAATACTAGTTATAGAGGCATGATAGGCTCATTGTTATATCTAACTGCAAGTAGGCCAGATATAATGTTTTCTACCTATTTATGTGCTAGATTCCAAAGTGATCCTAAGGAATCTCATTTAATTGCTGTGAAGAGAATTTTTAGATATCTCAAAGGAACTCCAAATCTTGGTTTGTGGTATCCTAGAGAATCTGATTTCTTTCTAATTGGCTATTCAGACTCTGATTATGCAGGGTGTAAGATAGACAGGAAAAGCACTACAGGTACATGTCAATTCTTGGGAAATAGATTGATTTCTTGGGCAAGCAAGAAGCAACAATCTGTTTCAACCTCAACTGTAGAAGCTGAGTACATAGCAGCAGGCAGTTGTTGTGCACAGCTCCTTTGGATAAGAAATCAGTTGATGGATTATGGTATGACACTTAGTAATATTCCTATGTTTTGTGATAATACTAGTGCTATTAAAATTGCAGAAAATCCAGTTCAACATTCAAGGACTAAGCACATTGATGTCAGGTATCATTTTATTAGAGAACATATTGAAAATGGTACTCTGGAACTTCATTTTGTTCTTACTGACAAACAGCTTGCAGATATTCTAACTAAACCACTTGATGAGACTACATTTAGTAGATTAGTAAGTGAGTTAGGAATGTTAAATTTTTAAATCTTTAACATCTGCAAAAGTAGCAAGGTATGTTGTTCTTAGCTTATAGACTTGATATTCCTGTCAGGATCTATAATTGATAGTTAAATCCTTGAGCTATAACACATTGCCTTGATAAATTTCAGTATGATAGACTTGTTAATAATCATCAGGATTAGATTTGTCATCAGGATGCTGACGTCATCAGTATTGTGTCAGTATCAGGATTATGAAAATGTTTCAGATCCTGACGTTTACCTTGTGTAGTAATCTGATTTTGTGATGTGTTAAGTCTATGCTAGCAAGTTTTAATATTTGCATACTGATAATTTATACATCATTCAATAATCAAAAGACAAGCAGATAACAAGAAACTGTATTTTCATTAATAAAAATCATTACATGGAAATGAAATACAACTTCTTTTTGTCTAAATTTCTACTGATAATTCTATACTTGTCTATTGATATGAACTCTGAGGTACAGGACAAGGAGCATCTCAAGAAATTCATCAAGGGATGAACAGCCTCATTTGCTCTTGGATTCCTTGTCTGGACGACTTGAATGAGAGCAGCTAACTTAAATGAATAGCATCTCCATCAATATCAACCTCAGACTCTCGGCCAAATTCTTCATCCTCAAGTTTTGAGGAGGTTAGGGGAAGATTGTATCCAACAGATGGATGTTCTAGGAGAAACCTTTGGATATTATCAAAAACCAATCCATTCATGATTAGTTCGATGAGAAGAGTCATTTGTTCAAAGAGATGGTCAAGAACAAGATGTTCATCGACTGAGAAAGATTTAAAGAATGGGTTTGAATGGAATTTTGGTTTGAGGAGCATTGTTGAGAAGAAAAGAAATTGAAAGGATTATGGAGAATGGCATAAGGCGTCTGGTTTTTTAAAGAAAGACGTGAGAAGCTGAACAGTCACTTGGAAGTTTTAATGAAGTCAAATGCTAATTATTGCATGTGACTGTGTTTCTTGTTTTCAAGAAATATTGAATATATCTAACCAATTGATTTTCTGTTCAGATTATTTGTTTATTTCTTTTTCAGATAAAAGAAAAATGCCACGTGGAAACTCCATATTAAGTCTCTGATGATATTGATCAGGATTTCATGTGTGACCATCAGGATTTGAGAATTATTATCACATGTTTTGTGATTATTTTTATGAAAGGTTAACAGGAAAAGGAAGCTGATCAGTATTGATTATTTATACCCTGATTTATTTCATGAAAATCAATTTTGGATTTTATTTTCCAAAAATCGTGGGTAACCGCATTTTTCAGGGACTGACACCTGTCAATCTATGTGTCAACGTGGGATAGTGGTCTGAAATATTTGTGAAATATATTTGTTTTGAAACTCTAATCGTGTAATTGCTTTCTCTAATTTCACATTCTCTAAAGCAAAAACACTCTTGAGTTTTCAAAATCACTAATCCATTTCAAGAATTTTTCAAGTTCTTTTCAGATCAAAAATGGCAGCTCAGAGAAGATTACCTAAATCAGTAGCCTTCAAGTTTGGTGACTTTGATTTTATGACAAACAATCATGTTGCAGCTATCACCAACAAGGAAGGAGTGTCATCTAATTTTCATCCAATCATGGACTTTTTGGCGTATGGACCATTAAGTTATGCATTGACAGCATCTCCACAAATTAATCAAGTAGCTGTTTCACAAGCTTGGGAGAATGCTGAGGTAATTGATTCTACTCAGAGTCAATCAGGTAAGATTGTTCTACATTTAGGACAAGATTCATTTGACATTACTGAATATGTTGTTAATTCAGTACTTTGCTTACCTATTACTGATAGTTATGAGAATGTACCATCTGATGATAATATAAGAACTATGTTGTCTGAATTAGGTTATAGTGGACCTCTAGATAACATGAGCCAGTTGAATAGGTCTTTTCTTAGAAAGGAATGGTCTTTTTACTTTGATCAAATTGCTAAATGTTTTACTGGCAAATGTAGTTCTTTTCAGCAAATTACTTCTGTTACATCACATATTGCTTATAGTTTGCTTTATGACAGAGTAATTAACATTGGTCATATTATCTTAAGTCAGATGAATATCAAACTTGGGTCAAGAGATCAAAACAGGAAAATGGTTTATTATCATAGATTTATGCAAATGTTTGTTAACCATTTCATTCCTGATGTTGAAGCTAGATTTGGTAGGGAACATTGTGTTTCTTCTTATGAACAGCAAAAGAGAATTTTCTCTGATATTACAAAGAAGGACAATGAAAAGAATCTAGATGAAATACCTGCAATTCATTATCCACATCATGTTCAGGTAATTCTTAAAACTCATCTTCCTACTCTCTACAATTCTTCTTTCTTTTGTGGTGAAATGGCTCAGGAATCTCAATTGGAGGAGAACCCACCTATGTCTACCCAAGTAGCCCAAAACATTATAGTCTCTGAAACAATTCAAGAACCAAATTTTGATCCACAGCCTATTGTTTCAAAGAAACCAACCTCTGGTGTTTCTCAAAAGACATCAGTTGTAAGGAAGAGAAGATTTGTTGTGTCAAGTAGCAGTAGTAATTCTAGTGAAGATGATGATTTAACTCTTGCTGAGAGAGCAGAATTGAAGGCTGCAATTCAACTTTCTTTGTTAGCACAAAGAGATGAAAAACCTAGTCACAGCCAGGCTGCAGTCTCTCACAAGGCTGTAGTTCTTAAAAAGGGAAAACAGTTACTGGATACTGTCTCTCAAAAGACTGTGTCTATTGAAAAAGGATCTCATCCCAAGATCACTTCTGTGTCTACACCTCTTGAGTCTTCTCAGGATAAATCTTTTGCTCACTATATCAGGAGAACAAGGAGAAAGATTCAATTGTCACCTACACACACAGAGTCTAGTCCAACTAATATCATGCAGGTTTCTACAAATCAAGCTACATCTATGTCAGTATTTGACAAGAGAGATCTGGATATTGATTCTTCATGGGAAACTACATAATCATACAGACTGGCTATGGGACTAATTTCTCTCAAAGTGAAGTTGTCAAGGCCTGTTCTAGATTTTCTGGTTGAAAGAGTACCAAAACTTTTATTTCCAGATGAATATGGACTTCTACATCAAAGACTTGACTTAATGAAGATGTATTTCTATGTATCTGTCAGAAGACAATTAGTCAAGAAATTTGGACTCTCAAAGCATGTTGCACTTCAATCACTTCATGCATATTTATTTGACAAGGATGTCATTATTGAAGATGCTTTAGCTCAAGGTGAACAACTGGAGGAAGTAGATAGAGAGAAGCAGTCAACAGAAGATACTATTGCACCAGTGGTGAATAGTAGGAAAGATCAGATCACAGTCACTGCAACACAAGAATCATCTAGTCAGAGGAAGGATGACTCAGGAGCTGTGATAGCTGATGTTAAAAGGTCTTCTGTGATGACTGAGAATGCAAGTGAGATACCCTATGATATGGGAGGAATGACTTTGGTTGATTTTTCTGAAGATCAAACAAATTTTGTTCAGTCAGAGTCTATCCACCTTGAGGGTGTGTCTCTGCAAACAACACTTAAAGACGGTGATGTACTAACTATGGTGTCTAATGAAGTATTACTGAAGACATCAGAGTCTAGTAAAGAACCTGAAAGTGGTATACTGGAGCCTGTAGTTTCTGAAAGGAAAGAAGATGATTGTAAGGGTTCAGAGACTATAGCAGCTCACTCCTTGGAGAAAACCTCAAGCCACATGCCATATGAGGAACCCTCTCTCCATGTGAGTTCAGGTATAAAAACTCCTTCTAAACCCTATTTTTCTGTAGGTCATGAGAGCACTTATCTAAATTTGAGTGATACACTTGAAAAGATGGACTTAGATCCACAATTTGAGCGGCTGGCTCCTGACCAGGCAAAAGGTGAGGTAGAAAGAGTGTTGACTTTAGTAAGTCAAAGTGAGAATGAGGGTATGGATGATCAACTCCATAGTGAGGGAGAGAAAATTAGGAAACCATCATTTGATTTCTGGGATCAGGTTTTTCCTGAATCTTGGTCTGAAAATTTGGATATGGATGCTGGTACTTATTCATTCATCAAAATGTATCAGAAGAATGACCTAGCACATCACAATGCAAAGCCAGAAGTTAAAGCTCAGAAGCAAAAGGAGAGGCTTGCAGGAATCATTAACAGAAGAGGTGCCAGGATAAAGCAATCTCTTGATACATATGTACCAGATGAAGATCCTAATGATCCTAGTGTTCCTTTGTATGTACTTCCAATATCAGCTCGAATTGAGACATCTACAGTCTCTGATCACTCTAAGGAGGAGTCAGGATTTGAAGATGTTAGTACACAGAATACTGGTGAAGGAGATGATGATCATGTTTCAGTTCCAGATCAGAAAGATGAAGATGTTGATACTTCTAATCAGGTTTTATTACTTGAATATCATACAATTCAAGCAACTTCTTCTACAAGACTTGAAGATACAGTTCTTTCTGATTCTGATACTGAAGATACTAGAAGCACTTCCAACATTGAAGTTCATTCTGATGTTTTGAAAGATATTCAAAATTCTCAAATTGCTATTCAAACAAGACTTCAATCACTTGAAGATAACCAAGTCACAATTATGGAAAATCAAGCAGTTCTTATGAATCTCATTTGTTCTGTTTATGAATCTCTTGGAATTAATGTTGCTGATGTCAAAAAGGGGGAGATAAAGACAGTTCAAAGACAACAACAACACCACCAGACTGGAGGAGATAAAGCTGGGGGAGATAAAGAGCAGACAAAGGGTAGTAAAAAGAAGAACCAGGAGTGACAGTGGTGAATCTCAGCTAGGAAGTGGTAAAGGAAGAGCAGCATTAATAGTTAAAATTCTTTCTTCTAAGTACTAGATAAACGTCTACATCTGAGAAGGAGGTACTTAACTTCATAATTCTACATTCATAAATTCTATTCTGGTTGTATTGTTATATGTTTTGACATCCACAACTTAGATTTATGCTTCAGATTTTAAAGCATAAATAGGGGGAGATTGTTAGGAATAATTCATAAGTTGTGATGTTAAGAATAGAATTTACACATTATATTTCTTGTAATCCTGATCTTATAAAGGATTTAGCACTGTATATAGGATTTATGTGTAAGACAGTTATCTGTATAGTTTAGTCAGGAATGAACAGTGTATCGGAGACTACATGTCAAGAACAGAGAGCAAATCCTGATGATGGTCCAATACTGATGGTTGATCAGATACTGATGCAGTGTGCAGATCCTGATATCAGTTTTGTTACTGATGATGTCATTATGGATGCTACAGAAACTGGCAAGTACTATAAAACAGGATCGTTGTTTGAAGAACAAGCAAGAAGATATTATGAAGGAAAGAGTTTTCTATTGATGGAAACTATCGACTAGAAGGCAGAACATTGTCATGTATAGATTATATCTTTCTGTTATTAGTTGATAGGTAGCATTATAAATACTCTCTCTATATCATTGTAAAAAGAGTCGAAAGTGTGTTAAGCAAGTGTGCGTAGCTCTGTATAAGGTTTGTATTCGAGAGTTCGAAACAAACAGAGAGAGAGATTTGTATTGTCAGCAGCTGCTAAAGGTATTGTACACCTTTGGTAGAGTTTGTATTTGATCTTATTAATACAAACAGAGTTTGATTCATTCGTTTATTCTTGTTCATATAATCAAGCCAAAAATCAGACATGATTATATAACTTGTATTCAACCCCCCCTTCTACAAGTTATTCGAGTTAACATTAATCTAGGGTTAAGTAGAACCCTAGTTATGATTGATGTGTGATTTTCTCAATTCCCCCAATTTAATTGTTTAATTGCTCTTACTTATTGAGTTGTTTTAATTAGCAATTACAAATCAGACGTGATTATATGTATTGTTTGAACCAATATCTAATTATCAACGAGAGTTGGACTTAGATGGTTGTGATTTATCCAGTTAGAACATGAAATTCTCCATGAGAATAGGTAGAATGGATTGTTAGGAATTTAGGGTGCTGTGATTAATGTCTCTAAATTACATGATACCATGAGAATAGGTTTGATTGTATTTTAAGAGAAGCCATTAATACTCGAGAGAGGTTATTGGTATTTATAGGACGCATCTTTCCTGTTGAGCAGCGTACGATTAATTGGGGCGGGAATTCACAATTGCATCAATTCATGCTAGTAGGGACACTTAATTCTGGATGTTTTTAATATTTGATTTAATGTAAACACAATTCGTTTTAGTATAAGTTTATTTTAACAAATTCTCAATATTTATTGTGTTACTTGCTTAGCCGAATTAAATTAGAAAAAAAACTAGTGATTGATATGTTTGTCTCTGTGGGATCGACTCTGACTTACCCTACTACATTGTTAGAAGGATTACTTAGATATTAATATTTGATAGGCACGCGACGGCCTTGTCAAATTTTTGGCGCCGCTACCGGGGACAAAGCTGTGTTAGATTAGTTAATTTTGAATTGATTTAGCTAAGTATTTTAGTTATGTTGCTTCGGCTATTATTCCCTTGTTAATTAATCATCATTTCTAGTTCTCTTGTTGCATGCACACTCGAAGTTCAGGTACTGAAAACTTAATTGATATTGATCCTGAAATTGAAGCTACAGTAAGAAAGCAAGCGGGAAAGCGAAGGAAAAACAAAGACAAGGTAGTTATGGGTGATGCACCTGCAGCTAAGGCTCTCAGGGAGCATGGTATGCCAGATGCTACAGGCGTACTCTCAAGCATTGTCAGACTAGCAATCACAGCTACACACTTTGAACTGAAGCCTCAGTTCATCCAATTCATCTCTAATGACTCTTTCGCAGGATTGTCCACTGAAAATCCTGTTGATCATCTTGAGAGTTTTCTGGAGAAGTGTGATACAATAAAGATGACCAATGTAAGTGATGAAGCTGTTAAGCTGCGATTATTTCCATTCTCTCTCCGAGATGCAGCAAAAGATTGGTTGAAGGATGAAGGACCAAATACATTCACTACTTGGGATAGTCTTGCGAAGGCTTTCTACTTAAATTCTTCAGTCAGAAGAAGACTTCTAAGCTCAGGAATGAAATATCTAATTTTCGTCAAGATGATGACGAGTCACTTCATGATGCTTGGAGAAAATTTAAGCGACTTCAAAGACAATGCCCTCACCATGGAATTCCTGACTGGTTGTTGATCCAAACATTCTACAATGGGTTGACACAAGAGTTCCGAAGCTTTGTTAGACGAAATGGCATCTAATGATAATTATCCATACAATGATCGAAATCATCCTAAGAAGGGTGGTAAGTATGATGTTGATGCTCTAACCATGATTAATACCACTATGCAGGCTATGGTCAAAAAGATTGAACAATTGGATGCCAGAAGCACTCCATCTACTGTTGCTTCATGTGAGATATGTGGTGTTGTTGGACACACCAAACTTGCTTGTCAATACAATCCTTCTGGAATGGCAGTTGAGCAAGCTAATGCTCTTTACAATCAGAATCAGAGGCCGCAGTATAATCCTTACTCCAACACGTATAATCCAGGTTGAAGAGATTATCCAAATTTCTCTTACAGGAACAATCAGGGTCAAGCTCAATCTTCACAAAATAATTTTTCTCAGCCTCCTGGTTTTCAGCAAGCTCAGCCGCAGAAATCTAACTTGGAAAGTCTTATGGAATGATTTATCTCTACTCAATCAAAGAAGAACGAGCACTTTGATTCAAGTATCAATGAGATAAAGGCTCACAACAAAATGATGGAAAACACGATCACTCAAATTTCTCAACAGTTGAGCCAACTTAATAAGTCTTCAGGCCAACTTCCTGGCCAAACTGAGCAACCGTCAAGGGGCCATATCAATGCTATAACTTTGAGAAGTGGTAAAGAATTGAAAGGGCCGGAATTGAATGCGAGCAAAAATGTTATGAATGCTAAGGAAAGTGAAGAGGAGATTACAACTGAGAAACCGGTAGAACCAGAGATCGGGGAGAAAGAAACTAAAGAATCAGAAGCTGTTCCTCTTAAACCATATGTGCCACCTATTCCTTTTCCACAAAGGTTGGCACAAGCGAAGCTAGAAAGGAAGTATGGTAAGTTCCTTGAAATTTTACAGAAGCTACATATCAATATCCCATTCATGGATGCTATCACTGAGATGCCATCTTATGCAAAATTCCTGAAAGACATTTTGTCAAGGAAGAGAAAAATTGAAGAAAGCTCTACCATCTCATTAACGGCAGAGTGCAGTGCCATCTTGCAAAATGATCTTCCGAAGAAGTTAGCGGACCCAGGTAGCTACTCTATTCCTGTTCAGCTTGGGGATGTCAAAATTAAAAGAGCTTTGTGTGATCTTGGAGCAAGTGTTAGTTTGATGCCTTTGTCGATTTGTGAAAAACTTCAGATGGGTGAACTGAAACCCACACGTATCTCTTTACAACTGGCAGACAGAAGTGTGAAATTTCCATTGGGAATTCTTGAAGATGTGCCCCTTA
This sequence comes from Kitagawia praeruptora, assembly GCA_037693485.1. NCBI lineage: Eukaryota > Viridiplantae > Streptophyta > Magnoliopsida > Apiales > Apiaceae > Kitagawia > Kitagawia praeruptora. Next base: position 105,186,152 of record CM075346.1, on the reverse strand, counting down.
AGGTAGGAAAGTTTTATATTCCATGTGATTTTGTTGTCATGGAAATGGAAGAAGATGCAAATATTCCTATCATTCTTGGGAGGCCTTTCTTAGCAACAGCTGGAGCTATCATTGACATGAAAAATGGAAGAATTTCTTTTGAAGTAGGCGAAGAGAAGATGGAATTCAAGCTACAAAGTACAATGGGACATCCTTCTACAGATGAGTTTGTGAATAGGGTGGATGCACTAGAGGAAGTGATCGATATGAAAGCCAAAATTCTATTATCTGAAGATCCACTTCAAGCTGTTCTCGAGGGTAACGTTGATGAAGAAAATGGAGAGTGTCAGGGTTACGAGAAGCTTTTGGATGCAGCACCTACATATAAGCATGAACATTCTAATGTGCTACGGCATGAGGAAGTTAAGGAGAGTTTCACGCCTCCTAAGGTAGAACTGAAACCATTACCTGCATCTTTGAAATATGTGTTTATGGGCCCTAATGAATCATATCCTATCATTGTTAATTCTGAGCTTGATGACATTCAAATTGAGCAGTTGCTCACGGTCTTGAGAAAATATAAAAATGTTATTGGGTATTCCATTGATGATATCAAGGGCATTAATCCATCATTCTGCATGCATAAGATTATTCTGGAAGATGAGCAAGCTTCTTCTATTGAGCCTCAACGGAGACTCAATCCTAATATGATGGAGGTGGTCAAAAAGGAGGTTTTAAAACTTCTTGATGCAGGTATAATCTATCCTATCTCTGACAGCAAGTGGGTTAGTCCTGTGCATGTTGTTCCAAAGAAAGGAGGAATGACCGTGGTGAAGAATGATAAGGGTGAGTCGATCTCTACTAGAACTGTTACAGGGTGGCGCATGTGCATCGATTATCGGAAATTGAATAAGGCCACAAGGAAAGATCATTTTCCTCTCCCTTTTATAGATCAAATGCTTGAAAGGTTGGCGAAACATTCTTACTTCTGCTTCTTAGATGGATATTCAGGATTTTTCCAGATTCCTATCCATCCAAATGATCAAGAAAAGACGACTTTTACATGTCCCTATGGTACATTTGCATACCGCAGAATGCCGTTTGGTCTATGTTGTGCTCCTCCCACATTTCAGCGATGTATGATGGCAATTTTCTCAAATTTCATTGAAGACATTATGGAGGTTTTTATGGATGACTTCTCAGTTGGTGGAACTTCTTTTGATGCATGTTTACATAACTTGGAGAAGGTGCTTCATAGATGTCAAGAAGTTAATTTAATTCTCAATTGGGAAAAATGTCACTTTATGGTACAAGAGGGAGTTATTTTGGGTCATGTTGTGTCAAAAAGAGGAATTGAAGTTGATAGAGCCAAGGTCGAGGTTGTTGAGCGCTTACCACACCCAACTTCAGTCAAGGGGATAAGAAGTTTTCTTGGTCATGCTGGATTCTATCGCCGTTTCATCAAAGATTTTTCGAAGATTGCTCGACCTCTTACTGAGCTCTTGGGTAAGGAGGTACCTTTTGTGTTCACTGATGCTTGTGTTGAGGCTTTTGAAACATTGAAGAAAGCTCTTGTCTCTGCTCCAATTATACAACCACCGGATTGGAATCTACCATTTGAGATCATGTGTGATGCTAGTGATCAAGCTATTGGTGCAGTCCTAGGCCAAAGGAAAGATGGAAAGCTGCATGCTATATACTATACAAGCAAGACCTTGGATGGGGCTCAGATTAATTATGCAACAACGGAGAAAGAATTGCTAGCAGTGGTGTATTCTATGGAAAAATTTCGATCCTATCTCGTTGGTTCGAAGGTTATTGTTCACACGGATCATGCAGCTTTGAGATACTTGATGAGTAAGAAGGATGCTAAACCTCGCCTGATTCGTTGGATTTTGCTTCTTCAAGAATTTGACTTAGAGATTAAGGATAAGAAAGGGGCTGAGAACGTGGTTGCTGATCATCTTTCACACCTTACTCTGGATAAGGATGATGGTACGTCTACTCTGATTGATGATTCTTTTCCTGACGATCATCTACTTTCTCTTGCAAGTTTAGAGGTTCCTTGGTATGCTGACATAGCTAATTTCTTAGCTAGTGGAACTGTTCCTCATGGTTACTCATCGCAGCAAAAGAAGAAATTTTTCTATGATGTGAGGAAGCACTTTTGGGATGATCCTTTTCTATATAAATCTTGTGCTGATGGAGTTATTAGAAGATGTGTTCCGTATAACGAGATTGCTTCTATAATCTCACATTGTCACGATTTGCCAAGTGGTGGTCATGCAAGTACTACGAAAACTGCTGCAAAGATTCTTCAGTGCGGTTTTTATTGGCCAACTCTTTTTAAAGATGTTCACCAATATGTTCATTCTTGTGATCGTTGTCAAAGAACAGGGAATATTTCAAGACGCAATGAGATGCCTCTCAATAGCATTCTTGAAGTGGAGCTTTTCGATGTGTGGGGAGTAGATTTCATGGGACCTTTCCCTCCATCTTTTAAGAACAGGTATATTTTGGTAGCTGTGGACTACGTTTCAAAATGGGTTGAAGCCATTGCATCACCCACTAATGATGCTCGTGTTGTGAGCAAGTTCTTTAAGAAGATGATTTTTCCTAGATTTGGAGTGCCAAGGATTTTGATTAGTGTTGGAGGAAAGCATTTTCTCGAAAATCGTTTTGAAGCTATGTTGAAGAAATATGGAGTTTATCATAAGGTGGGACTTTCTTATCATCCCCAAACCAGTGGTCAGGTGGAGATCTCTAACCGTGAAATAAAGAATATCTTGGAGAAGACAGTTGCAAAATCAAGGAAGGATTGGTCTATGAAGCTTGATGATGCACTTTGGGCTTATAGAACTGCGTTTAAGACACCTATTGGGACAACTCCGTATAGATTGGTTTATGGAAAAGCATGTCATCTTCCAGTAGAGTTAGAGCACCGTGCATTTTGGGCTATCAAAGGTCTGAATTTTGATATGTTAGCAGCGGGTGAGAAGAGACTTCTACAACTTAATGAGCTAGATGAGATTCGTTTTGAGGCTTATGAAAGTTCTAAGCTATACAAGGAGAAAACAAAGAAGTGGCATGATAAAGGGCTGTTACGAAGAGAATTCAAGGAAGGGGAGTTAGTTCTTCTGTTCAATTCGAGGTTAAGACTTTTTCCCGGAAAACTTCGTTCTAGGTGGTCAGGTCCGTTCAAGGTACGCAAGGTTTTTCCCTATGGTGCAGTTGAATTGATGAATAGCCATGGAGAGTCATTCAAGGTGAATGGGCAAAGAGTAAAACATTACAGAGCTGGTGAACCAATTAACGAGGAGGTGGATATTCTGTTGTCTTCTCCTTCTGCTGAATGATTGATGTGTCGGTGTCGGGCTAACGACGTTAAACAAATGCGCTACTTGGGAGGCAACCCATGGATTCTGTATACTGTGGAGGACTGGTACACTTCATGCTTCGGCATAGGAGAGTATTTCTTTCCTTCTTGTTATTAGTCGATATTCTTAGTATTGTGTCATTGAGGACATTGCCACATTTAAGTGTGGGGATGTGCTTTGTAGTAGTATTATTAAAAAAATGAAAAATACCAAAAATAATTCTAGCCATGCAATTTGATTAGTTGTTGTATTTTGCTAAATACACCCATGCATGCGTTGTATGAGAAGTGATATGTGATGTTCTTATGCACACACTTACACTAGCAAGTAGAAACTAGTAGACTTTTTGAATGTGCTAAATGATTAGAATGACATGAATATGTGCAAGGTAATTTGGTCTATATGCTTTGAGTACAAGTAGGTGCGTTAGAAAAGATTGATTTGGGATTGATTATGTTTTGTCACACCAAGTGAGTTTTGAGCCTATATGCATATCTTTTGCATGATTATTCGTTTGCTTGAGTGTCCACTTGTCGTTTGCATTGCTAGCACTTGCTTGAGGTCTTTCTTGAGATGCATGACATTAATTGATGATAACATGATAAAGGCAATTAGGTATAACCTCATATTTCCTATATATCCAAACCATTTAAACATGATCCATTAGTTAACCCTTTGAGCCTAATCTTATTCTTTCGGTGACACACCATATACTTGCCTATATCCTTTTCTTGTATTGGCCTTACAGTAATTTTTGAACCTAAATTGTTAAAGGCTAGTATTGTTCGTAAGGGAGTGATAAGGTGTGTATAAAAGGGGGGTTTTATTGATGATCATAATTTTGGGGGAATATTTGGGGTTTGGTTCATAGCTTGATAGTCGAAGTTTGAAATCATAGTTAAGGGATCGTTGTTCTTGCTATTATTTTTCTCTCTAAAAAAAGAAAAAATATATATATTTATATATATATATAAATAAATAAATAAATATGAGAGCATTCTTATCTTTTGTGATCCTACTTTGATTCGACTAGTCAAGTTGTTTATAAATAAAAGTTCAAGTGTGGGGATGAAAGTATGAGAGTTGTTTGAATTCCATTGTCAGGTACTAGCTTTTGACTTAACCTTCTTTGGCTTTCTTGACATACCTTGTCCCTAGCCCTGTTACAACCTTAACAAAGACCTTTTGATTGTCATTGATGATGTATGTTGCGTTAAAGGTTAGATTGATAACAAGGACGAAGCATGTTTATGATATTGTTGGAGTTGAGTGAAACACTTACCCTTGTTTTGAGTGAATATTCTTTGTGAGTGAACGGTGAGTTTTTGCTTTTGCATAGGATATCCCATGTTGTGTCTCAAGATGTGCTCTTGTGTGCTTAGCATGTTTACCAATCTATTCTTACATTTGACATGAATTTCTATGATTTTATGTATCTTCTTTGAGTAGACTATGTGGATACTTGCACTTTAGACACCAAGGCATTGCATTTTCATTTTGATTCTTAAGCTGATGTGGCATGAGAGGACTTGTGTGTGTGGTGTTGTGTTAGCATTAATCTTTTGCATGGTTGGATGAATTTTGTGGGTATATTAACTATAAACCCTCACGAGACCTTACTCGTCCACTAGGGCTACCTAGGGGTTTAAAGGGCTTGTTGCATATGCCAAATGCAACCGTGATCACCTACGGAAGTGGTACTAATTAGTTAGTATAATTATTATGTTAGTTTGCACGAGGACGCGCAAAGTGCTAAGTGTGGGGATATTTGATAAAGTATATTTTTATATATATTTTAGAGGATTTTGTTCCCACATTTACGGTGCTTTTGTGAATAATCGTGTCAATTTAATTAGTTTTATTTGAGTTTATTACAGGAAATAAATAAATGCCAAGTTGGAAGGGATTTGACATTATTTGATGATTTTACGGTGTTTTTAATTCGAAGGAATGATTTTATGAATTTATGAGGAGAAAGGATGAAATTTTGGTTCGTTTCTAAGCATTTTGGAGCAGAATTTTGTGATCAACAGGTGCCACTTTGAAACAGGGGACAGGAAATTATTAATGGCCGTGTAGTATTTGGGGTGGCCGTGCTAATTGAAGCCAACAGAATGGGAGGAACAGATATAAAGTAATGGCCATGCGGGTTTTGTGACACCCGTGCAGAAAATTCTGTAAAAAAACAAAATGGACCCGCGCTTCACTTCTTTTCACTTGTCTAGCGCGTGGAACAAAAATATAAAAAAAAAAATTATAAGGCGCGCGCGTGATTTTGACGAACAGCAATTGTAGCTGTTTCTTTTCTGGCGCGGCTCTACATACATGCGGGCCACCCTCCAGACAATTACAAACATGCTGCTGTGCAACATAAATAAACAGCTGGCTTGTGCGTGTACTGATTGGGAAGAAAAAAAAAAGAATTCGTTTTTGTCATCTCCTATTTTAACTCTATTAATTATTATTCCAGTTAGGTTCTATTTAATTGTAACAATTATTTTAGCCTTGTAACGATATATAAACTCATCTAGGTTATTAATTTAAGGATCGAAGATTTTATTATACACACAATTTTGTAAACACTTTCTTCTGGAGATTTTTGGGAGAATATTTATTTTCTTTGAAGATCAAGATTAAAGGTTTTTCTTCTATTCTTATAATTATGTGTTCAATTATTAATTCTTGTTTTATTAATTCAATCATGAGTGAGTAGATAATTAATCTAGGGTTAAGTAGAATCCTAGTTATGATTGATGTGTGATTTTCTCAATTCCCCCAAATTAATTGTTTAATTGCTCTTGCTTATTGAGTTGTTTTAATTAGCAATTACAAATCAGACGTGATTATATGTATTGTTTGAACCAATATCTAATTATCAACGAGAGTTGGACTTAGATGGTTGTGATTTATCCAGTAAGAACATGAAATTCTCCATGAGAATAGGTAGAATGGATTGTTAGGAATTTATGGTGCTGTGATTAATGTCTCTAAATTACATGATACTATGATAATAGGCTTGATTGTATTTTAAGAGAAGCCAATAATACTCGAGAGAGGTTATTGGTATTTATAGGGCGCATCTTTCCTGTTGAGCAGCGTACGATTAATTGGGGCGGGAATTCACATTTGCATCAATTCATGCTAGTAGGGACACTTAATTCTGGATGTTTTTAATATTTGATTTAATATAAACACAATTCGTTTTAGTATAAGTTTAGTTTAACAATTTCTCAATATTTATTGTGTTACTTGCTTAGCCGAATTAAATCAGAAAAAAACTAGTGATTGATACGTTTGTCTCTGTGGGATCGACTCTGACTTATCCTACTACATTGTTAGAAGGATTAGTTAGATATTAATATTTGATAGGAACGCGACGGCCTTGTCATTTAACTATTCTTTATATATATATAAAGATATATATATATATATATATATATATATATATTAAAAAAAAATATATTCACCCCAATACAAAAAACGTTTAAAATTATTGGCTCTATTCAACAAAAAAATTAAAAAATGTAGATGAACGAGGTAAAGATGTAGATGTTCGTAAGTATAGAGGTATGATTGGTAGTTTATTATATCTTACAGCCTCTAGACCTGATATTATGTATAGTGTATGTGTTGTGCTAGGTTTCAAGCTCAACCTAAAGAGTCTCACTTGAATGCTATTAAAAGAATTTTCAAATATTTAAGTGGAACTACTACTCTTGGATTATTTTATCCCATCACAAATGCATTTGATCTTGTTGGGAATGGTGATGTAGATTATGCAGGTTAATTGTCAAAATATAATGTGGCAAAGTTCCCATTTATTGTGACAATACAAGCACTATCAACATATCAAAGAATCCAGTGAATCACTCAAGAACAAAGCATATTGATGTTCGACATCACTTCTTGAGAGACAATGTTGCAAAGGGAAAAATTGAACTGATCTTTGTAAGTACAGAGTACCAGCTAGCTGACATCTTCACAAAGCCACTAGCGAGGAGCGTTTTACTGTACTGCGTCGCGAATTAGGCATGTGTAATGTCTAGCCAGCTAGCTGCGATGGAAGTTTTGTAACTTTCATACAATATTAATTTTGTTATGCAACTGAATTTTACATATCAAGTTTTATTTTTTATATATGCATAGAAAATGTTTATATGTGAACTTGATAATCCATGCTTACTTGAATTTGTATATTAAATGATTGCATGTGGATATCCTTTTTGATGAATAAGGGGGAGAAAATTCAGGATTTAAAGTATGTGTGATTTAGGGGGAGTTGATATTTATTCTTATAACTCTTTTCTTCATGTACTTTGCTGGGATCATATGGTTTAATGCTAAATGTTTTTGTGATGCCATGCTTATTATGTTTAACTGCTTGTATAGATTGCTAATCCTTTTGCAGAGGAAGCATAAATTCAGGGGGAGTATTTAACTCCTGAATATTGGTGTGTAATCATCAAAAAGGGGGAGATTGAAACCCTATTGGTTTTGATGATGACACAATGCAGCAAGCTTGGTTTTGATGATGTTACAATTCATAGGAAGCTGACTGCTGTTCTGAAGATGACACAATGCAACAAGCTGATTGCTTGTTACTAAATATATATTAGCCTGCTATCAAATGTTATTTTGCAGGATGCTTTGATTGAGGGGGAGTTTTAGCTCAATCTCAAATTGTTGTATAATCATCAAAAAGGGGGAGATTGAAACTCTATAATTTTGATGATCATACATATTAAGCAAGCTGGGTATTTGGTCTGGACTAAAAGTGTTTTGTAGGTTCATTATTCATATCAATTCATAGGAAAACACAGGGCATCTCAGCTAGCTGGCAGGGCAACTCAGCTAGCTGGTAGTTCAACACAGCAAGCTGGCAGTCTGTCCAGAATATAAAGGGGAGTACGTTTTTTTATAGAAAACATTGTGGAAATCAGTTGTAAGATTGGTCTAATATATATTTAAACATGATATTATATATATAAGAACACTACTCAAGTAGAAGTATCATGCTAGACTACTTCCACTCATTAAAGGAATCTTTAAATTGTTTAATGTTCCACCAAAACAACACATGTGCTTCTTTTCAATCATGCTTGTATTTATAAACAAATATTCCATTCCCTCAAACTCCACCATCTGTTGTCTAGAGTAAAGCTTACAAAGAAAATACTTTCTAATTATCAAAGTCATTATTTTCTTCATCCTTTCTAACGGTTTTTTCATTCCCTACGATTTTGATGATCATACTTGGTGAGCAAGCTGGATGTTTGTATTGGAGCAATATTGTTTTGCAGGTTTACCTTCTATATGATTTCTAAGCAAAACAGGGTATCTCAGCTAGCTATCAGAGCATCACAGCTAGCTAGCAGGTCATCACAGCAAGCTGACAACCTGTTCAGTTTATGACCTGTACTTGAAAGGGAAGTTCGATTTATTTAGGGTTCAATATAAGCATGACCTAAATATCTTCTAATCAGTATATGATTTTTATTAAAGCCCTCTTCTTTATAAAAATCGTTTTATACAACTTCCACTCATCTAAAGAATCTTTTAATTCTTTAATGTCCTTTTAAAAGCAACCCATGTGATATCCTTTCTATCATGCTTTTATTAATAATAATGTCTTCCATACCTCTTATCTCCACCATCTGTTGTCTTGGAGTAAAAGGTTCAAAAAGAAAACATAGACTCATTATCATAATCATTGTTTTCATCTTTCATGACTAACGGTTTGCTCTCAAAAACAGATGCTCAAACACTCTCATATCTCTCTCTCTGAATATAGTTCTCTGCATAAGAACCGTTCTGAAAATCTGCAGGTGAACATTAGTAGTGGGATTCTAAGTTGATCAAAGCCTCACGTGAGAAGTTCCTTCAAGACCGTTGCAAAGATTGCTCAAGAATTCAACTCCTACCCTCACTATAAAGGCTGCATGTTTCTTGTCCGAGGAAGCTAAGAACATTCAAGCCATATTCAAGAATACAAGATACAACTCTGCACTTCATTGCCAGATTCAACAAACAAACTCTAGCACTATATTTTATATCGAAATATTAGAGTTCATAGTTTTTGAGTTGTAACCTTTTTATCCATTGTATTGTTCAACTTGTAAAGTTGGTAGCTACTGGATTGTCAAGTTAGTGGAACTAGGGTTTGAGGAACAGTAGGCTAGAGAAGTTAATACTTGGTGTAGTATTGAACTTAGAGAGCTGTGTTCAGGAAACAGGTGTTCCAGCTAGCTGCAGTCAGTAACTGGGAGTTTAAGGGAGATATATTATTGTATCGTGTAGTTGGGTTCATTGTGATCAATAATATATTCTCTTACCAAGTTGGTAAGGGACTAGGACGTAGACCATAGAAGATTAGGGGTCGAACCTAGCTAAAATTCTTGGTGTTCTTTACTTACTGCACCTTTTATCTTTCTGCATTGCATATCACAGCTAGCTGCCTATTCATTAATCTGTTACATTTGGTTAACTCAGTTAGCTGCCTATCGTACCCAGCTAACTGCCAGACTAACTTTTCAGGCAGAATTTTTATTTGATCATTGTTAGTCATAACACCTATTCACCCCTCCCCTCTAGGTGTGTATTTTAATTTGGTATCAGAGCTTGGTGTACTAACAATTCTGTAACAGGAAAGTACAGATCCTATGGCACACATTTATGTAGAGGGAGAATCATCAAACATGCCACCACTTCTCTTTGGTAAAGAAAATTATGATTTATGGAGAATAAAGATGAAGTTGATTCTAAGCAGAAATCCGCTTGAATGGTTGGTTGTTAAAGATGGTCCATTTACCTTTATGGATGAAAATGGAAATCCAAAAGATGTTGATGATTTTACCGAGGAAGAATTGATAAAAGCAAGCTATAATGGAAATGCCAAGTACACATTAATTTGTGGTCTTTCAAATTCTGATGTTGGCAAGGTCTCTTCGTGCACAACAGCAAAAGAGATATGGGATACCTTAAAAATGCATTATCAAGCTTCAACAAAATTAGACAAAGTATGTGTCAATCCAAGACAGCAAGCTGATGGTCACAAGCAGCTAGCTGCCTCAACAGATAAACAGGAATTTAAAGCTCAAATCACATGGAGTGATGAAGAATCTAATTCCAGTGAATACTCAAGTGAAGAGATGATCAATTATGCATTGGTTGGCATTGACAATGACATGGTTCAAGGAAACACAAAAGACATTCTTGTAGAAAGCAAAGATTCGGACTCGAATGTGGAATCTAGTGCGGTAAACTCGTTTCAATTTAATACATATTCTGAAAATAATTGTTTGGAATCACTAACCATGCAGGAACATAGAAATGTGGAGTTCATGGAGCTAAAGAATGAGAACAATAAACTTGAGAAGAAATATTCTCAACTTAGAAAGATCATTTTTGATCTTATGGCCGAGAAGACTCCAACAAATAACCATGCTCAAATCATTGCTGATCTTAAGGCTAATATATCCCAGCTTGAAGGGTTCAACAAAGTGCTTATCAACAGAAATAATGCTCTCATGAAGGAACTCAGCGAGCTGAGTGCAGAGATAGATGCTCAAGATGCATGTTTAAAAGCATTTAGTCCAAGGGAATCGTGCTCAATGGAAGTATCTCAACAAGCTGAAAGAATCAAAGAATTGGAAACTGAAATCAAGAATCTCCAGAAAGGAATGGGAAAGTTTGTTCAAGGAGAAGATTCACTCAAGACAATGATGAAATATGCAAAGGTTCCAATCGAAAGAGAAGGAGTTGGATTGGCTTCAACATCACGTCTAAAGTATGATGACAAACATGGAATTCCTTATGACTATGCCATGCCATGGAGAATCTGCCATAAATGTGGATATAAAGGTCATTTGGCAAATCATTGCAAAATTCAGAATGCTAACCCAGCTAGCTGGAACAGACAGTCATCTCACAGGCAGCTAGCTGACAGAACAGCTAGAACCAGAAATCAAGCCTCTAAAGTGGTCCAAATGTGGATCAAGAAATCTGATTTAAATGTTCTATATGTTCTATCAACTAACCATACTGGACCCAAGCAAATATGGGTACCAAAACGTTGAGTTGTGTTTTATTTGTTTTGTAGGTATGTCTTGTTGTCAAGGTGATATCAAAACAATGGATTTTGGATAGTGGATGCACAAGACATATAATTGGTGATAAATCTCAGTTCCTTACTCTCAATAAGAAAAAGGGTGGAAGTGTTACCATTGGTGATAACAAAACACTCCAAATTCTTGGCAAAGGAAAAATTGGTAATAGTATCATCTATATTGATAATGTACAATATGTTCAAGGTCTTAAGCATAATTTGCTTTGTGTAATTCAGTTATATGATGATGGACACTCTATTACTTTTAATAAAGAGAAGTGTACTAATAATGTTGGCACTAACAAAGTCCCCCTAGTTGCTAGAAGGGAAGGAAATATATATATTTTGGACTTTGAAATGCAGGATTCATCATGTTGTTTAGCTGCAGTTGATACTAATCCAGAAAGTTGGCATAGAAGGCTTGGACATGCTCATATGAACTTACTCAGCAAGCTGTCTTCAAAGAAGCTAGTTAGAGGGCTGCCCAAATTGAAGTATGTCAAGAAGGAAACTTGTTCGGCTTGTCAATTAGGCAAACAAATCAGGACTCCACATAAGTTAAAGAATGTGAAAAATGGAGTTGTGGAAAGAAAGAACAGGTCTTTGCAAGAAACAACTAGGACTTTGTTGCAAGAGAGCAAGCTGCCAAGGAGTTTCTGGGCAGAAACAGTTAAACACAGCTAGCTATGTTTTTAACAGAGTACTAATCAGGCCAATTCTAAATAAGACTCCTTATGAACTGCTAAAGAATAAGAAGCCAAACATAGGCTACTTCAAGGTCTTTGAATCCAGGTGTTTTGTACTTAAATCTATTGATAGAGATGGTAAATTTGATGCTAAATCTTATGAGGCAATATTTTTAGGTTATTCTTTAACAAGTCGTTCATATAGAGTTTATAATATCTCTAAACGTACTGTTGAAGAGTCAATTGATGTTTCATTTCAAGAGTCTAATGTTGATCTGTCAAGAGATGAGGAGAAAATTGTAGGTTCAGATGATGCCAGCGAGCTGCCTAGGTCAAATACAGCAACTCAGCAAGCTGCCAATGAAGCAGACTCAGAAAATGCTACAACACAGCTAGCTGAAGAAGAAACTGAATCAAAGTCAGCTAATGATAATCAAGCTGAACTCTCTCCTCCAGTAGATGCAACATGTGAAAAGATGTCAAGACTCACCTTAGAAGATTCTAGAAGTCAGAGATCACAAGAAAAGATGCCAATCTATAATGATGAAAAATCCCTCCACCATCTAAGAGAATTAGAGCCAATGAAGAAGTTATGGCTCATCATCATTTTCCAAAGTCAACAAGGACAGTAAAGAACCATCCTCCAGAGTTGATTATTGGTGATAAATCAGAAGGCATTGTATGGATTTCGACAAGCTCCTAGATCTTGGTATGAAAGGATAAGTAAGTTTTTGATAAAGAATGGCTTCATTCGAGGTAAAATCGATCCTACATTGTTTACTAAACTTACTGGTAGTGATATTCTAGTTGTGCAAATATATTTGGATGATATTATCTTTGGATCAACTAATGATAATATGTGCAAGTGGTTTTCTAAGTGTATGCATAGTGAGTTTGACATGAGTATGATGGGTGAGCTCAATTACTTCTTGGGGCTCCAAATCAAGCAAACTCGAGATGTTATATATGTACATCAGTCCAAGTATATCAAGAACTTGCTAAAGAAGTTTGGATATGAGAATATCAAGGCAAAATCTACACCTATGAGTTCTGCCAGCTAGCTGGCTACAGATGAACGAGGTAAAGATGTAGATGTTCGTAAGTATAGAGGTATGATTGGTAGTTTATTATATCTTACAGCCTCTAGACCTGATATTATGTATAGTGTATGTGTTGTGCTAGGTTTCAAGCTCAACCTAAAGAGTCTCACTTGAATGCTATTAAAAGAATTTTCAAATATTTAAGTGGAACTACTACTCTTGGATTATTTTATCCCATCACAAATGCATTTGATCTTGTTGGGAATGGTGATGTAGATTATGCAGGTTAATTGTCAAAATATAATGTGGCAAAGTTCCCATTTATTGTGACAATACAAGCACTATCAACATATCAAAGAATCCAGTGAATCACTCAAGAACAAAGCATATTGATGTTCGACATCACTTCTTGAGAGACAATGTTGCAAAGGGAAAAATTGAGCTGATCTTTGTAAGTACAGAGTACCAGCTAGCTGACATCTTCACAAAGCCACTAGCGAGGAGCGTTTTACTGTACTGCGTCGCGAATTAGGCATGTGTAATGTCTAGCCAGCTAGCTGCGATGGAAGTTTTGTAACTTTCATACAATATTAATTTTGTTATGCAACTGAATTTTACATATCAAGTTTTATTTTTTATATATGCATAGAAAATGTTTATATGTGAACTTGATAATCCATGCTTACTTGAATTTGTATATTAAATGATTGCATGTGGATATCCTTTTTGATGAATAAGGGGGAGAAAATTCAGGATTTAAAGTATGTGTGATTTAGGGGGAGTTGATATTTATTCTTATAACTCTTTTCTTCATGTACTTTGCTGGGATCATATGGTTTAATGCTAAATGTTTTTGTGATGCCATGCTTATTATGTTTAACTGCTTGTATAGATTGCTAATCCTTTTGCAGAGGAAGCATAAATTCAGGGGGAGTATTTAACTCCTGAATATTGGTGTGTAATCATCAAAAAGGGGGAGATTGAAACCCTATTGGTTTTGATGATGACACAATGCAGCAAGCTTGGTTTTGATGATGTTACAATTCATAGGAAGCTGACTGCTGTTCTGAAGATGACACAATGCAACAAGCTGATTGCTTGTTACTAAATATATATTAGCCTGCTATCAAATGTTATTTTGCAGGATGCTTTGATTGAGGGGGAGTTTTAGCTCAATCTCAAATTGTTGTATAATCATCAAAAAGGGGGAGATTGAAACTCTATAATTTTGATGATCATACATATTAAGCAAGCTGGGTATTTGGTCTGGACTAAAAGTGTTTTGTAGGTTCATTATTCATATCAATTCATAGGAAAACACAGGGCATCTCAGCTAGCTGGCAGGGCAACTCAGCTAGCTGGTAGTTCAACACAGCAAGCTGGCAGTCTGTCCAGAATATAAAGGGGAGTACGTTTTTTTATAGAAAACATTGTGGAAATCAGTTGTAAGATTGGTCTAATATATATTTAAACATGATATTATATATATAAGAACACTACTCAAGTAGAAGTATCATGCTAGACTACTTCCACTCATTAAAGGAATCTTTAAATTGTTTAATGTTCCACCAAAACAACACATGTGCTTCTTTTCAATCATGCTTGTATTTATAAACAAATATTCCATTCCCTCAAACTCCACCATCTGTTGTCTAGAGTAAAGCTTACAAAGAAAATACTTTCTAATTATCAAAGTCATTATTTTCTTCATCCTTTCTAACGGTTTTTTCATTCCCTACGATTTTGATGATCATACTTGGTGAGCAAGCTGGATGTTTGTATTGGAGCAATATTGTTTTGCAGGTTTACCTTCTATATGATTTCTAAGCAAAACAGGGTATCTCAGCTAGCTATCAGAGCATCACAGCTAGCTAGCAGGTCATCACAGCAAGCTGACAACCTGTTCAGTTTATGACCTGTACTTGAAAGGGAAGTTCGATTTATTTAGGGTTCAATATAAGCATGACCTAAATATCTTCTAATCAGTATATGATTTTTATTAAAGCCCTCTTCTTTATAAAAATCGTTTTATAAAACTTCCACTCATCTAAAGAATCTTTTAATTCTTTAATGTCCTTTTAAAAGCAACCCATGTGATATCCTTTCTATCATGCTTTTATTAATAATAATGTCTTCCATACCTCTTATCTCCACCATCTGTTGTCTTGGAGTAAAAGGTTCAAAAAGAAAACATAGACTCATTATCATAATCATTGTTTTCATCTTTCATGACTAACGGTTTGCTCTCAAAAACAGATGCTCAAACACTCTCATATCTCTCTCTCTGAATATAGTTCTCTGCATAAGAACCGTTCTGAAAATCTGCAGGTGAACATTAGTAGTGGGATTCTAAGTTGATCAAAGCCTCACGTGAGAAGTTCCTTCAAGACCGTTGCAAAGATTGCTCAAGAATTCAACTCCTACCCTCACTATAAAGGCTGCATGTTTCTTGTCCGAGGAAGCTAAGAACATTCAAGCCATATTCAAGAATACAAGATACAACTCTGCACTTCATTGCCAGATTCAACAAACAAACTCTAGCACTATATTTTATATCGAAATATTAGAGTTCATAGTTTTTGAGTTGTAACCTTTTTATCCATTGTATTGTTCAACTTGTAAAGTTGGTAGCTACTGGATTGTCAAGTTAGTGGAACTAGGGTTTGAGGAACAGTAGGCTAGAGAAGTTAATACTTGGTGTAGTATTGAACTTAGAGAGCTGTGTTCAGGAAACAGGTGTTCCAGCTAGCTGCAGTCAGTAACTGGGAGTTTAAGGGAGATATATTATTGTATCGTGTAGTTGGGTTCATTGTGATCAATAATATATTCTCTTACCAAGTTGGTAAGGGACTAGGACGTAGACCATAGAAGATTAGGGGTCGAACCTAGCTAAAATTCTTGGTGTTCTTTACTTACTGCACCTTTTATCTTTCTGCATTGCATATCACAGCTAGCTGCCTATTCATTAATCTGTTACATTTGGTTAACTCAGTTAGCTGCCTATCGTACCCAGCTAACTGCCAGACTAACTTTTCAGGCAGAATTTTTATTTGATCATTGTTAGTCATAACACCTATTCACCCCTCCCCTCTAGGTGTGTATTTTAATTTGGTATCAGAGCTTGGTGTACTAACAATTCTGTAACAGGAAAGTACAGATCCTATGGCACACATTTATGTAGAGGGAGAATCATCAAACATGCCACCACTTCTCTTTGGTAAAGAAAATTATGATTTATGGAGAATAAAGATGAAGTTGATTCTAAGCAGAAATCCGCTTGAATGGTTGGTTGTTAAAGATGGTCCATTTACCTTTATGGATGAAAATGGAAATCCAAAAGATGTTGATGATTTTACCGAGGAAGAATTGATAAAAGCAAGCTATAATGGAAATGCCAAGTACACATTAATTTGTGGTCTTTCAAATTCTGATGTTGGCAAGGTCTCTTCGTGCACAACAGCAAAAGAGATATGGGATACCTTAAAAATGCATTATCAAGCTTCAACAAAATTAGACAAAGTATGTGTCAATCCAAGACAGCAAGCTGATGGTCACAAGCAGCTAGCTGCCTCAACAGATAAACAGGAATTTAAAGCTCAAATCACATGGAGTGATGAAGAATCTAATTCCAGTGAATACTCAAGTGAAGAGATGATCAATTATGCATTGGTTGGCATTGACAATGACATGGTTCAAGGAAACACAAAAGACATTCTTGTAGAAAGCAAAGATTCGGACTCGAATGTGGAATCTAGTGCGGTAAACTCGTTTCAATTTAATACATATTCTGAAAATAATTGTTTGGAATCACTAACCATGCAGGAACATAGAAATGTGGAGTTCATGGAGCTAAAGAATGAGAACAATAAACTTGAGAAGAAATATTCTCAACTTAGAAAGATCATTTTTGATCTTATGGCCGAGAAGACTCCAAC
The DNA here is from genome assembly GCA_037693485.1 of Kitagawia praeruptora. Lineage (NCBI taxonomy): Eukaryota > Viridiplantae > Streptophyta > Magnoliopsida > Apiales > Apiaceae > Kitagawia > Kitagawia praeruptora. The sequence goes on along the minus strand of CM075346.1, from coordinate 105,169,031 downwards.
AAATAACCATGCTCAAATCATTGCTGATCTTAAGGCTAATATATCCCAGCTTGAAGGGTTCAACAAAGTGCTTATCAACAGAAATAATGCTCTCATGAAGGAACTCAGTGAGCTGAGTGCAGAGAAGTTAATACTTGGTGTAGTATTGAACTTAGAGAGCTGTGTTCAGGAAACAGGTGTTCCAGCTAGCTGCAGTCAGTAACTGGGAGTTTAAGGGAGATATATTATTGTATCGTGTAGTTGGGTTCATTGTGATCAATAATATATTCTCTTACCAAGTTGGTAAGGGACTAGGACGTAGACCATAGAAGATTAGGGGTCGAACCTAGCTAAAATTCTTGGTGTTCTTTACTTACTGCACCTTTTATCTTTCTGCATTGCATATCACAGCTAGCTGCCTATTCATTAATCTGTTACATTTGGTTAACTCAGTTAGCTGCCTATCGTACCCAGCTAACTGCCAGACTAACTTTTCAGGCAGAATTTTTATTTGATCATTGTTAGTCATAACACCTATTCACCCCTCCCCTCTAGGTGTGTATTTTCACTGTCTTAAATGCTTCGCATTTCCACGGCAAGTTTTTTTTTTTTTGTTGGATAGAGCCAATTATTTTAAGCATATTTTGTGAAGGTACCCTTGGCGGGAACCTTAGAATAAATGAAATATAATTAATTTAGTGTTGGTTTGTAGGTTCTCATTTTAAGAATGGTTTGTATTTGAGCACTTGCCTATATATATATATATAGGGTCTTGTTCTAATAGAAACTAACTTAGAATAGAAACTAAAAACTAAACCTAAATTAAATATTTCAAGCTAATCTAATGACCAAATTAGGGGTACCCAATACAAAAAACGTTTAAAATTATTGGCTCTATTCAACAAAAAAATTAAAAAATTAAAAAAAAATTTAAAAAAAATATTGTTCACGTGATGACGTGGCACGTGAACAATAACTTTATATTTTTTTATTTTTTTTTATTTTTATTTTTGTTGAATAGAGCCAAGAATTTTATAAGTTTTTTGTGAAGGTTCCCCTAGCGGGGCCATTAAAATAAATGAAATATAATTTATTTAATGTAGGTTTCTAGTTTCTAATTCTAAGGTTGGTTTCTATTTGAACGCTAGCATATATATATATATATATATATATATATATATATATATATATATATATATATATATATATATAGGTTCTTGTTCTAATAGAAACTAACTTAGAATAGAAACTAGAAACTAAACCTAAATTAAATATTTCAAGCTAATCTAATGACCAAATTAGGGGTACCCCAATACAAAAAACGTTTAAAATTATTGGCTCTATTCAACAAAAAAATTAAAAAAATTTAAAAAAGTTACTGTTCACGTGATGACGTGGCAGGTGAACAGTAACTTTTTATTTTATTTTTATTTTATATTTTTGTTGAATAGAGCCAAGAATTTTATAAGTTTTTTGTGAATGTGCCCCTAGCGGGGCCATTAAAATAAATGAAATATAATTTATTTAGTGTAGGTTTCTAGTTTCTATTCTAAGGTTGGTTTCTATGTGAACGCTAGCCTACATATATATATAGGGTCTTATTTTAATAGAATCTAACTTAAAATAAAAACTAGAAACTAAACTTAAATTAAATATTTTAAGCTAATCTAATGACCAAATTAGGGTACCCAATACAAAAAACGTTTAAAATTATTGGCTCTATTCAACAAAAAAAAATTAAAAAAAAAAGTCATTGTTCACGTGACAACGTGGCACGTGAACAGTAACTTTTTTTATTTTATTTTATTTTTTTTATATTTTTATTGAATAGAGCCAAGAATTTTATAAGTTTTTTGTGAAGGCCATTAAAATAAATGAAATATAATTTATTTAGTGTAGGTTTCTAGTTTCTTTTTTAAGGTTGGTTTCTATTTGAACGCTAACATATATATATATATATATATATATATATATATATATATATATATATATATATATATATATGATAATGTAGTTATGAACACACATACATTTGTACTTTTTTTTAAAGAAAGTGTGTACTATTGTTTTATGTTTTTGTGTTGGTGTATAATCGTTTTAAGTGCATTGAAATAAATTTTATTGTTGATTTTAGTTTTCTAAATTTAGATTTTTTTTTTTTGAATTGACGTTGGCTTTGTAGATTACATTTTGTTGATTTCTTTTTTAATTTTTTTTGAATTGAAATAAATTTTTTTTTGATTTCTTTTTTGATATCTTGTTTTACCATATATTTTCTTAAAGCCTTTTTTTGTTTTGTAATTACATGTAAATTATTGTTTTTAAAATATTATTTTTTGAATTGAAATTCTGATGGTAAGCGTCGTTTACTTGTTTATTATATATAAATAATGAATTTGCGATTTTTTTTAATTATGCTTTTTTTATATTTTGTCCTTGTTTGTTAATTTTAGAAACATATTTGTTTTCAAACCTAAAAACAAAATTTTCAATGATTTTTATTAAAATAATATTTTTCTTAAAGCACTTTTATTTGGTAAACTATTTTTTTGTAATATTTTAAGGTTTAGCCTAACATATATTTTAATGTTTCATATTTTTTTGGCATGTTTTCATTTATTTATTAGAATATATATAATATACTTTAGACATGTGGAACTTATTGTGATTTAACATACATCATGTGAACATACATACATTTGTACTTATTTTTTAAATAAAGTTTGTACTATCTTTTATATTTTTGTGTTGGTTTATATTTATTTTAAGTGCATTATATTAAAGTTTATTGTTGATTTTAGTTTTCTAAATTTAGATTATTTTCTTTTGAATTAGCGTTTGTTTTGTAGATTATATTTTGTTGAATTTTGGTGTCAATTCTAATTATGATATTTTTTTATTACTTTTTTAATATCTTATTTTACTATATATTTTCTTTAAAAAATTTGTTTTGTAATTAAATGTAAATTCTTGTTTTTAAAAAAATTATTTTTTGAATTGTAATTTCGATGGTATAATTCGTTCACTTGTTTATTATATATAAAGAATGAACTTGTGACTTATTTTTATTTATGATTTTTTATTATTTTATCCTTGTTTGTTTTTTTTAAAGGATTCTTGTTTGTTAATTGTGTATAAATTTTGTGCTAATATTGTATTACCCATGACAACCGACCATGATCACGTGAACTTTCTTACGTCAACTATATATAGAATATAATATAATACTCCCTCGGTCCCAGCCAGTTCTTTACATGGTGGCTGGGCACGGAGGTCAAGGATAGTGGGTGTAAAGTGGGTGTAATATTGTTAAAATAAATGAAGTAGTGGGTGTAATAGTGATTTTATTGTTAAAATAAGTGAAGTAGTGGGTGTAATAGTGATTTTATTGTTAAAATAAGTTAAGTAGTGGGTGAAATAGTGTAAAGTATTGTTAAAATAAGTGAAGTAGTGGGTGTAATAGTGTTAAAACTTACTATTTTGGGTAATGTAAAGAAATGGTGGGACGACCCAAAAAGGAAATTGTAAAGAAATGGATGGGACAGGGGGAGTATAATGTAAACCATGACCGGAATCACAGCCAACTTGACATGGCCCACCAAGTCACCATTTTCAATTGCCAAATTTTGTGGCTACTTCGAGTTGGGGCTGCACATGGGTTCCGAAAACCGACCAAACCAACCCAAACCGACCCTATTTTTAACCGTTCAAACCGAACCATCCAAAACCATGGGTTGAACGGGTTAATTTTTTAAAAACCCGAACTAATTGGGTTGGGTAAGGGTTTAATAAATTTTAACACTTACCCAACCCAACCCAACCCGTTTACATAAACTGTAGAATTTTTTGCATATTTTCTACATATTCTATATGTTTTCTACATATTTTTTCCAAATTTATGCACGATATAACTTTTCTGCAACACTTTTTGTAACTCTCTCAAACACTTTCTGGCTTATGTTACATTCTGCAACACTTTCTACAACATTCTGCAACACTTTCTGCAATATTCCGCAACACTTTCTTACTTTTGCAACATTTCCTACAACATTTTCTGCGAAGTGCAGAATTTTCTGAAATGTGCGGGATTTTCTAGCAAATTTTTTCCGATTAGAAAATTTAACCCAACCCAACCCGAACCAAACCGAAGTAATTGGATTGGGTCAGGGTTGGGTTACAGAATTTTTTTTCAGTTAATGGGTTGAATTTTTATAAAACCGAACTAATTGGGTTGGGTCGGAGTTTGACGAAAACCCGACCCAACCCTACCAATGTGCAGCCCTACTTCGAGTTTCGATCCTGTCAAGTTGAACTTTTCACCGGTGTCATCCATGATGCCCCACAAAAACACCTTGTTATTGTCTTTGGAGTCCATATGTCACAAACTCAGTAGTTAGGATTCCTAATCAATCATTGGATTGTTGGCGCCTACTAGTTACTCCGTAATTTGTATTTTGTTGTGCTACATCGTTTGAGTATTGGGTTATTAGCTGGGGCCAGCCCATATGGTGGCATTATGGTATTGGGCCTATGGTATTTTACTGTTAGAGGCACCAGTACTATATATGTACCAACATCTTGTACTGGAGAATCATTCATGAAATATCACTAACTTTATTTTTTTGTTTTGTTATTTGTTTTTATCTCTTTCTTGGCTGTACTTTTATTTCAGAATAGAATCTATTATAAAAAGATTAAAAATTGATCTTGGTATTTCAAGTTCTGCATTTAATAATTAATCTCACCAATCTTTGGAGCTTGTTCCACCATAGTCATTGTTATAAAATCATATATTATGCTTTTTTCGAATTTTATGCACAACCAATGCAATATACAGAAAATTAAGAAGTTTAAAATTTTTGACATTAATATAAGCTGTTAAATTAATGAAAATATAATGTCTCAAGATATTTTATTTCTATTATTTCTAGCTTGCAAAATAAATGAGCAGATGCCATAAAAGACACAATGGACTGAGTGACACACTAGATTTTATCACAACTCACACAAAAACAACCTTTACATGATTCATCATGTTTATATTTTTTATATTTCATGACCCAGATATCACATAACTTGAATAAATGCTAATCACAAGAACTTCTCTTAGTTTGTTTTAGATTAAATAGGCGATACAAACTACTCCCATCACAACTGTAACATCCCGTATTTTTTATAAATATTTTTAGTTATATTGTTTTATATTGAGGATTAGAAAATTTTGATTAGATAGTATTTATATTAGTTTAGGAGTAAATAAATGTTTTTAATAATTAGAATATTGTTTTAAAAAAACCCTCTATCACTACAATTTTAGACGCTTAACATTAAAGTTATACAAACCCGTAGAGAAACCTCTCACATATTGAAACACAAGAAAGATATTAGTATCTTTAGTTCGACTTAAAAAATCTGGCAACTTATACTAGGTACTTCCATATTTCAAAAAATTCCAGAGCAAGAAAATTCAAACCACAACCTTCCATGATTGCATTCCTCATAACACATAGTAGAATTTAAGATATATATCATATGATTTGACATCAAAGTACACATCAGTTAAAAGTTTAGGATTCATTCTCAATAAGGGGCGTGAATGACAACGCTGTTCATCCGGAACAGAGCACCTACAAGAATCAAGAATTTGTTAGAGTGGATCAGAACACCTACATAAATCTTCAACAGAATACATCATTCTCAATATATACACTCAGATATTTTCCAAGATAAAAAAAGTAAAAGTCCTTCGCATAATCTTTTATGTTAAGGAACAACAAAAATTTAAACCCCATTTCAGTTAGCCACTTATGTTGATCCAATTAAAGGTTGTCTAAAGAAAAAAGTATTAGTATATAGAGAATATCTGTAAGAATCTGTGATTTTATACACACCACTTATATTACATAACATATTTTACGGGTATGCAGGATCGAAAACAAAGTCGCATAAAAAGAACACATACAAGAAGCTTACCCACTAAGTAACTGGTTCATAAAACTTAAGTAACAAATAACTTATCTCGCTTGGATAATCATTACTTCTGAACATCAGTACTGAACCAAAACACGTCTCTCTAATCCACTCTTTTTGTTCTTCAGACAGAGACAACAAAACTTCTGATAGTAGTTCTGGTCTGAAACTAAATAACGATTATGTTTCTCCATCTATTTCTGACAAGTCTGGTTTTGTTGACGATTCCATAATAAAATTGCATGTCAAAAAACACGAATTCTGTTTAGTGTTTTGTAAAACAATAACGCAGTATATAAATTAAAAATTCAACACTCTATACTGTAAGATTTCAATGTTCTGTGTGTGTTTTTTGTAAGTCACATAGGCATGCCTGTTTACATCTAATAACAAGCTCAATTGCCTGTAATGCTTTGCATTACTTACATGACCTCTTAACTGAGGGAACCTCTAGTTATAGAGTTTCTATTTATTTTGTACTTGCAATAGGCATCAAATCCTAGTTGTGTAACTGTACTTATATAGTCAAGAATAATGCTTGAAAGAAGTTCCAAGGTTCATGCCTCAAGCAAGAAGATAAAGACTATCAAATAATCACAGTTGAGATTTGAAGAAATGAAGAATTTGCCTAAGTACCAATTCGGGAAGTACTTTTGTCTTTTCGAGAAGTATAGCGTTTGAGAAGTCAGAGATTCGATATCTAAGAAGACACTATTCGATATCTCTGAATGAACTCTTCGATATCTCAGAGATTCGACATGTCTAAATACTCTATTCGAGAACTCAAGAAGTCAACAAGTCAAAGTGGTATTCGAGTTCTCAAAGAGTCAACATGTCAAATTCTATTCAATATCTCAAGGACTCAGAAAGCTATTCGATATCTCAGGGATTCGACAAGTCAAGTGTTCTATTAGACAACTCAAGGAACCCTGGAGAAAAGTGTTATTCGAGAAGTGATTCGATATGTCAATTATACAGTATTCGAGAACTCAGAGTTATCTAATCCTAGTTCTCGAATCAATCACTTAGCCACTTCTCGAATACATTCTTGGAGACAAAATACTGAAGAAATTGTACAAGTCTGAAACCTGCAACAAGCCAATGCACTTTATGGACCACAATCTGTAACGTGCTCTGGAAAGCCTACAAGGAAGCTTCGAGAGATATAGAAGAGACAAAGAGCTAAAGAAGTGGATCTGAACAAAACGTTGCAAAGTTAAATCTGTAGCCGTTTGGATGCTTACTCAAAAAGGATTGACATACAAGAAAGTAATTTATCCTGTAACCTTATTTATAATAATTGAGTTGTATTCGTGTTCTATAAGAATACAATCTCACTTCTTTAGTTGATTAAGTTTTTCATACACACTGTAAGATATATCTCTCTTAGAAAAACGAAGCTGAGAATACTATCATTTGTATTCACAGATTGTAGCAACCTTTATCTAATAATATATTAGATTAAAGTGATAGTGTGTCTTATGTTATTCTTTATCCGCACCTACACATTTGCACACACTTATCTGCTACACAGATTCAAGAACAAGAAAACTTAAAGAATCCATTCATCCCCCTGTATTCTTTTGATGTATTCAATACTCAACAAGTGGTATCATAGCGGGCTGTTTATTCAAAAACAGAAAAATGATCATGAGTTCGAATACACCAAAGACCACAGGAACGGTGAAAGTCCCTAAGTTTGACAAAGAAAATTACAACCTCTGGAAGATAAAAATGATGTTGTTCATCAAAGCCTCTCATCCTTTGTATCCTGAGATTCTCAAGAATGGTCCTTTTGTTCCACAACAGGAGATTCAAGAGAAGACTGTTGGAACTACAACTACTCCAAGATCTTATGTGGCCAAGGAACCATCAAAATGGACAGAATCAGAAAAGGAGATGGTTGCTCTTGACAGTCACCTCATGATGCTAATTATAGATTCCATGGATATGTCAATGTTTGCAAACATTGCATCGTGTACATCTGCTAAAGAGATGTGCGATCATATTGAGGTTCTATGTGAAGGAATAGAGGAGGTCAAGGAAAACAAGAAACATATAATGGTCACACAATATGAATCTTTCATGGCACAGCCCAAGGAAAGCATCACTGAGATGTTTGAGAGATTTCACAATCTAGTTATTGAGTTGCAGATGAATGGCAAGGTTTACAACACCAAGGAGTTGAACATGAAGTTTCTACTATCTTCACCAAATCATCTAGAGCAAAGGGTCATTTCTCTAAGGGAAAGAGATTTGAACAAAATCACTTATGATGTGCTCAATGGGGTTTTAAAGACTCAAGAGCTTGAGTTGCTTCAGAAAAGGGCTATCCAAGGCAACCAAGGCAGAATGATAAACACATCATGTGCCTTGATTGTCAACAAATCTATTCAGGACCTTGAAGCATCTACAAGCCAGCTAAGGATAGAGGAGATAGTAGATGATGAAGAAATTGAAGTTGAGGTAAGTGAACCTGTTGAGGAGAAGGAGGAAGAAGAGTTCTATACTCTTGAAGAACTAGATCGAATGGAAAACACTTCATATGCTTTCATGGCCAGAAAATTTCCAAACATTAGATTCAAGAGGAACCAACCCTTCAAACCTAAAAACCAAAACCATTCATTCAACAAGAGCAAGGCACCTGTGAAAGCAAACAAGAATAAATTTAAAACCAGCCATGTGGATAGGTCATCTATAAGGTGTTACAGATGAAATGACCTAGGACATTTTGCCAGTGAGTGCAAGAATCCTAAAAAGAAGGATAAAGAGTTTCTAGAGCTTGAAGCTAAGTATGAGGCCCTTCTGAAAAAGCAGACACAAGGTAAGGCCTACATAGCTGAAGGGAATTATTGGGATGATTCTGATAGTGATGGAGAAGAGCAAGAATTTTGCAACTATGCCTTGATGGCCAATTCCAAGGATGACACATCTTCATCAGACTCAGGTACCATCTCTCACTACCATAGACATGTCTATTTTTGAGTACAAATGCATGATTGAACAACTATCTGTTGAAATGTTTAATATTCATACTAGTATGACTGCTGCTAATGAGGAAATTACTAAACTGTCTACTAGAAATGAAATGTTAATCAAAAAGAATGAGGAACTTGAGCTAACTGCTATGCAAATAGAAAACCTTAAGAAAGAAGTTGAATATCTGCAGAATAAGGTTCTATGTGCTAGTCAAATTGAAAAGGCTCTTAGGGATGAACTAGCTGAAAATGAATTCAAACTGAAAGCCTTCAAGAAATCATCTGGTCTAGTGCAATCCTATTGTGAGAAAATTCAAGCTAAACCCATGGCTGCATTGGACTTGACTATGGCACTCTTAAACAGAGGAAAGACTATGATGTCATTGAAGATGACATAGTTGTTCAGGAGGAAGTTGTTAGGAATATGTTGTAGTTGATGATAACTTAACATTCAAGCAAAATTGTATAAGTCAAGTTTTGTAACTGTCAACGGATAAGACCTTATAACTCTATTCGTTGACAGGTAGCTCATCAACGGATGAGGTTTTGTAGCATACTGCAATATCTCTATTTATCAGTTGATAGTGTTTTTATTCAGAGTCATGTTGACCATCAATGGATAGGCATAATAGGGTAGCCAATTGTAAATAAGCTATGCTATGTAATTCTGTCTAAGTGAAAGTGTATCAACGGATAAGAACAGGGCTCTATCAACGGATACAACTTAAATCTGCTCGATCAACGGATACAGCTCAAACTACCATCAACGGATAATTATGCACAACATCAACGGATAATCATTGTCACTTTATCCTATGCTAGCTGGGAAATTAGCAGTTGATAAGGACAGGTTTGACTGACAGATCACATGGGTTGATAGTAGGTATAAAAAGCAGTATGGCAGCCATACTTTGGAAACACAGAAGAAAGAAGCATTCCATTTACACAGTACATACAAGAAAGGTGCAGGGGACATATCTGTTCACAAGGACAACCTTTCGGCTACATGTGGATTTGGAGTGGAGTAGCAAGTCAACTTGAATTAGATTAATATTATCTTATTCCTGTAGCACTTGTAAACTTGGGATATATAACCAAGTGTAGCAACTCTTTAGATCGTAAGAAAACATACATATTTGCTTAGGGTTTCTTGAATATCTTTAGAAACAAAGAGTTGTAAACACAAAAGCTGTGTACAGTTGTATCATAGGGTTTTCTTCAAATAAAAGTCTCAGGTGGTACATTTAACCACCTGATTTTTATGTGGTTGTGAATTATTTCTATTCAGCAATTATTTCTTTATAGATTTCTGTGGTTTTTATCAGAAATTTATAACTATCAAGAATTGTATTCAACCCCCCCTTCTACAATTATACAAGTGTGTAATCTGGGAATAATAATTGGTATCAGAGCAAGCTTCTAATATATTTGAAGTTTAAAGATCAACACACTTCCAACATGTCTAAGAAGGATTATGGAGTGAAGATACCGGTTCTTGATAGGGAAAATTATTTTCACTGGAAAGTAAAAATGCGTCTACATCTCATGTCTATTGATGTAGGTTTTGTAGATTGCATTGAGAAGGGTCCTCATGTTCCAATGAAGGCTGCTTCAAGAGTTAGCCTTGCTGCAGATGCACCAGACACGTACATCCCAAAACATGTTTCTGAGTGGAGTACTGAGGATGTTGCAGAAGTTCACAAAGATAAAAAGACCATGAATATTCTGTTTAATGGATTAGAAACAGACATGGTTGATAATGTTATCAACTGTACTACCGCCAAGGAAGTATGGGACATTGTTCAAACCCTTTGTGAAGGTACAGAACAGGTAAGGGAAAACAAGATGCAGCTACTGATCCAACAGTATGAGCACTTCCATTTCAAGAATAGAGAGACATTGAATGACACATTTAGTAGATTTCAAAAGCTACTGAATGGCTTGAAACTGTATGGAAGAATCTACCAAGTGAAAGATTCTAATCTCAAATTTCTGAGATCACTGCCCAAAGAGTGGAAGCCTATGACTGTTTCTCTAAGAAACACTCAAGAATACAAGTCATTTACTCTTGAAAGGCTCTATGGAACTTTAAAGACATATGAACTAGAAATTGAGCAGGATGAAGAAATTGAGAAGGCCCAAAAGAAAAGTGGGTCAGTTGCACTTGTTGCCAACTTGGAGCAGAAGGAGGAGAAGAGGACTGAAACTGCTAAATCTACACCAAACAGGGAGGTTTGTGAAGGTAGAGCAGAATCAAGCAAGAGCAAAGAAAAGGTGTCTGAAGAAATGAGTGTCCTACAGCAGGATGAATTGGATGAGATAGATGAGCATTTAGCCTTTCTATCTAGGAGATTCTCTAAGCTAAAATTCAGAAGAAACTCTGGGGTGGCCAAGCCATTTAACAAGGATTTTTCTACAAGCAATTATGTGGATAAATCCAAACTTAAATGCTACAATTGTGGAATTGCTGGTCACATGATAAGTGAATGCAGGAAGCCTAGATCTGAGAACAAGGGAAAGCCAACTGAAACTGTTGACTACAAGAAGAAATATTTTGATCTTCTCAGACAGAAAGGAAAGGCATTCATGACCCAAGAGTATGACTGGGCTGCTGATGGAAATCATTCTGATGATGATGCTGAGTTTGTCAACCTTGCATTAATGGCTGATTCTGAGCAGGAAGCAAGTTCAGCTAGCAATCAGGTATATTCTACTAATCTCTCTGAGCTCACCAAAGAGGAATGCAATAGTGTTATAGATGAAATGTCTACTGAACTATATCACTTGAGTGTTACTCTTAAATCACTTACTAAAGAGAATAATAGGATTAAAGAAACTAATCAGTTCTTAAGTGATAGAAATGCAGTTCTAGAAGTTCAATTTCTAGAATTTGAGAAAATGAGAGTTGATTGCAATGATGCTAAAAATGAACTTGAAGCTGTGTTAAAAAGAGAATTGATCTTAAGAAACCAGCTTGAAAAGGAACAAGGGATAATTGCTAAATTTCAAAGTTGTAGGAATGTTTCTCAAAACATAATAGAAGTCCAGGGAATAGAATCATTTGTGATGGATACCTGGACTCAAAAGAAAAAGGAGCTAGAACCTTGCCTTGAGGATCTAGAGACTATTTGTGAATCAACGGATAGTGATCATCCGTTGACAGATGAACCATCAACGGATGAGAGGTATCCGTCGACTAATAAAAAGTCTGTTAGTAAGAAGGAACTCAAGAAACTGAATAATCAGTATGGTCCAGTAGCCAAGAACTTTGTTTCTGGTGAAAGTAGCCAAGCCAAATCAAGTGAGAAGGCTAAGGCAGGTGATTTACTTAACAAAAAGGCTGTTGGTAAATCAGTTAATGAAAAGGTAGAGACTGAGGGTAAAAAGAAAAAGAACAGAAATGGTAAGATAGGCATTAACAAGAAAAACAATTATTCTCCTGACAAGTTTGCTCCTAGGAAAACTTGTGGTAATTGCAATAGTGTCAATCACTTATCTTCTAATTGCAAGTCTGTTAAAAGGACTCCTGTTCATGTACCTCAATCTATGCCAAGTATGCCTGCAATGCATGTTATGCCTGGTTTGTATCAGAATGCTAGTTTTTCAAATCCATATGTGAACATGCCATATGTGCCTAATCCTTATTTTCAATCTGTGAATATGCCGCAAATGTCATGGAGCATTCCTAGCATGGATAATATGTATGCCAATTTTTCACAAATGCATGCATCAAATATTTATGCAAATGAGCATCTGTCAAAACCTATCACTCAAGCATCTACACCCAAAGTGAAGATTGCTAAGAGTGTAAAACCAAAGGCTAACAAGAAAGGACCCAAGGAAACTTGGGTACCAAAATCAACTTGATTTGTATTTTGGATTGTGTGCAGGGAAATAAGAGGAATCTATGGTACCTAGACAGTGGATGTTCTAGGCATATGATAGGAGATTCAACCCTGCTCACAGAGTTCAAGGAGGAAGCTGGCCCTATAATTACCTTTGGAGATGACAGCAAAGGATATACTAAGGGATATGGCTTGATTACAAAGGACAATGTCATCATTGAAGAAGTGGCTTTAGTTGAAGGTTTGAAGCACAATTTGCTGAGTGTCAGTCAGATTTGTGACAAAGACTATGAAGTAAAGTTCATTAAAGAAGCCTGTGTTGTTTCTACCAAGGAAAACAACAATGTGGTTTTGACAGGCTTTAGAAAAGGAAATGTTTACATAGCTGATTTCAACTCAGTATGCTCAGAATCCATTACTTGTCTCTTCAGCAAAGCAAGCAAGGATGAGAGTTGGCTATGGCATAAAAAGCTGTCGCATTTGAATTTTAAAGTAATGAATGATTTGGTAAGAAAGGATCTTGCTAGAGGAATCCCTCAATTGGAGTTCATCAAAGATGGACTGTGTGATGCCTGCCAATTAGGGAAGCAAAAGAAATCATCCTTCAAGAGCAAGACAGAGTCATCCATTGTTAAGCCCCTTCAATTGCTGCATATGGACTTATTTGGTCCAGTAAATGTCATGTCCATTTCAAAGAATAAATACTGCCTGGTGATTGTGGATGATTTTTCTAAGTTTACATGGACCTTCTTCCTGCACTCCAAAGATTGTGCAAGTGAAATCATCATCAATCATCTCAGACTAGTAAACAATGGTTCTGAAGTAAAAGTACAAAGAATCAGGAGTGACAATGGCACTGAATTCAAAAATTCTACAATGAATATTTTCTATGAAGAGAATGGAATTGTCCATGAGTTTTCTGCTGCTAGAACACCTCAACAAAATGGGGTTGTTGAAAGGAAAAACAGAACTCTCATTGAAGCCGCTAGAACAATGTTAAGTGAATCAAGATTGCCAACATATTTCTGGGCTGAAGCTGTCAGCACTGCCTGCTTCACTCAGAATATTTCCTTGATCAATCAAGCTAGAGGAATGACCCCTTATCAATTATTCACCAACAAGAAACCAACGTTAGCTTTCCTTCATGTCTTTGGATGTAAGTGTTTTGTGCTAAGGAATCATGGAGATAACTTGGGCAAATTTGAAGCAAAGGCAGATGAAGCTATCTTTGTTGGATATGCAGCAGGGAAAGCCTATAGAGTCTACAATCTAAGAACCAACATTGTTATGGAATCTGTACATGTTGTGTTTGATGATCAAAAGATTCTAGGTCTAAATGATGAAGGCTTCCATGAAAAGTTGAGATTTGAAAATGAGGTAGAAGGAAGAATGTACATTGATGATGACGAGGAAAATGAAGATCATGACCTTGGAAATTCACCTAGAGTTGTTGATCCAACTAGAAGTGATGCTAACACGGGAAATGAAGCATCCGTTGACAGTCATACTAGATCATCAGATGCATCCGTTGACAGGCATTCTCATGTATTCGTCGACAGGCAAAATGGAGCATCCGTTGATAGACAAAATGATGCATCTGTTGACAGTCAACTTCATAACTCCTCAGGGACAACAAACTCAGGGGGAGTTTCTCAAAGTCAAAACTCAATATCCAATCAACAAGATCATGCTCACGTAGATGAAGCAACCTCATCTAGATCAAACCTTCCACCTTCAAGAAAATGGACCAGAGATCATCCTTTTGAGTTAATCATTGGTGACTCAAACTCAAGAGTCCAAACTAGGAGGGCCACACAAGAAGAATGCCTATACAGTAGTTTCCTGTCTCAAGAGGAACCTAAGAAAGTGGAGGATGCCCTTCTAGATCCAGATTGGGTGTTAGCAATGCAAGAAGAGCTAAACCAATTTGAGAGAAATAAAGTATGGAAGCTTGTGCCCAAACCTGATGATAGAGGTATCATAGGTACCAAATGGGTTCTCAAGAATAAGACTGATGAAAATGGCATAATTGTGAGGAATAAAGCTAGATTAGTGGCAAAGGGCTATTCTCAAGAAGAAGGAATAGATTTTGATGAAACTTTTGCTCCAGTGGCAAGACTTGAGGCCATCAGAATTTTCCTAGCCTATGCAGCACATGCCAACTTCAAAGTCTATCAGATGGATGTTAAAAGTGCCTTTCTAAATGGGGAACTGGAAGAAGAGGTATATGTCCATCAACCTCCTGGCTTTGAAGATCCAAAATTTCCAGATTATATATATCTTCTCTTGAAAGCACTTTATGGTTTGAAGCAAGCACCAAGAGCCTGGTATGACACTTTATCTCAATTTCTTTTGGAGAATCACTTCACTAGAGGTACAGTAGATAAAACCTTATTTCATAGAAATGTCAATGGCTCTTCAATACTTGTTCAAATCTATGTAGATGATATTATTTTTGGGTCTACAGATAAAAAGCTTTGCAAAAGGTTTGCCAAACTTATGCAAAGTAGGTATGAAATGAGCATGATGGGTGAATTGACTTACTTTCTTGGTTTACAAGTAAAGCAAGTTAATGAGGGAATTTTCATAAGTCAAACAAAATATATTTATAATCTCTTAAAGAAATTTGACTTAATGGATTGTGCCTCTGCAAAAACACCTATGGCCACTGCAACTAAGCTTGAGCTAAATACTAAGGAAAAATCTGTGGACATCTCAAGCTATAGAGGCATGGTAGGCTCACTTCTATATCTAACAGCTAGTAGACCTGATATAATGTTTTCCACATGTCTTTGTGCTAGATTTCAAGCTGACCCTAGAGACTCTCACTTGATTGCTATTAAGAGAATTTTCAGGTATCTCAAGGGAACACCAAACCTTGGCATTTGGTACCCAAGAGATTCTGGCTTTGATCTAATTGGCTATTCAGATGCAGACTATGCAGGTTGCAGAATTGATAGGAAAAGTACTACATGCTCCTGTCAATTTCTAGGGAATAGGCTTGTGTCATGGTTCAGTAAGAAACAGAACTCAGTCTCCACTTCTACAGCCGAAGCTGAGTACATTGCAGCTGGAAGTTGTTGTGCACAGATTCTTTGGATGAAAAATCAACGTATTGACTATGGTCTAAAAGTTGAGAAGATTCCAATTTTCTGTGACAACACTAGTGCTATTGCCATCACAGAAAATCCAGTGCAACATTCGAGAACCAAGCATATTGACATCAAATACCACTTCATCAGAGAGCATGTGATGAATGGTACAGTAGAAATGCACTTTGTGCCAAGTGAAATGCAGCTTGCAGATATCTTCACCAAGCCTCTTGATGAATCTTCATTCACAAGGTTGGTAGGTGAACTAGGTATGCTTAATTTTTCATAATTCCTAGTGGTATCTAATAATACTGTATTGCAGCTAGAAATGTGTTTTGATTTACTTGAGAATTAAAAACTCTCATAATAACTTTTAGCAGAAATTTTGTTTAAGGCAAAATTTGCTTATCAACGGATATCCTTTTATCCGTTGGTAGTATAAACACATTACTAGATTTTCGTATGTCAACGGATAACAGGTTGTCCACGTCATCGATGGATAAACTGTTTTCTCAACCATCCAATCTTTATCCGTTGATATACATATTTCTTTTTATAGCCGTTGGTAAACGTGTATAATTAGTCACGGTTGTACTTCTTTTCTTTTCATTTATTATCTGACAGTTACTTTTGTCCAATGGGGTAATTACTTTTAATTATTTCATTTTTAATTCTTGGAAAATATAAAAGGCTGTTTTGTGCCCTCACATCTCACCTTTATTCATTTTCAAGAATCTCATTAGTTAACTGCATCTTCTTCACTAAATCTCTCTCTGCAACAAAAGTTCAAACACTTCAATGGCGCCTATTGTTAAGATGATGTCTTCCATCGGGTTTACCTATGAGAAGAACAATTTCGCGGCCTTTGTTGATACAGTGAACGCTCCAGAAGCATATCACACCATGATGAATTTCGTGAAGAAATGCAAACTGTCATATGCTATGACTGCCACCACTCCTCTAATCCATGAGGTAATTGAAGAGGTGTGGGCATCTGCTGAGTACAATGTCACAGACGGTACACTTGCTTTTTCTTTAAAGGGTAAAAATTATGTAGTTAATTCTGATGTGTTAACTGCTTGTTTAAAATTGCCTGAGAATAACTGTCTGAAGGTACCCAATAATGCTGAAATTGTTACCATGCTTAATTCCATGAATTATACCCTTAGTACTGAGAACTTAGGGAAAATTGTTAGGAAAGGTATGGTTAAGGAATGGAGTTATCTTTGTGATGCCTTCATTAAAACTTTTTCTGGCAAGATTAGTAACTTTGATGCTGTTACCAACTCCATGCTAGTTATGCTATGTATGCTTTTGACTGATAAATTCTATAATTTTGGCACACTAGTCATGTATGAGATAGCAGCTAAATTAGGTAAAAAGGAAACTAGGAGCAAGAATGTTTATTTTGCTAGATTTTTGATGCTCCTAGCACTGCATGTATCTGAGAACGAGCTATCCATTGCTAACCCGGATAGCAAGTTCAATTGTTTTGTTCAGGAGAAGAGAGTCTTAAGTGATTTGATTCGAATGAACCTAAATGCAGAAGTACAATTGGTATATCTACCAATTGTTCAGGTAACTGTTTCCAACCCTGAAACTCCTATCTCCAACCCCCAAATTTCTTTGCCTTTTAGTGTCACAATGGAGTCTGTGGCTGTGACCAAACAGGCTCCTACCAAAGTGACCAAATCCAGAGTTCCAAAACCACAATCTAAAAGACAAACCTCAGGTGTCTCTCAAAAGGCACCTGTTGCAAAAACTACCAAAACTCTTGAGGGGAGTGTGAAGGTGGTAGTGAGTGGTGAGGGACAGGGTGAACATCAAAGAAACCCTAAGGATAAGGAAGGTGAGGCAGGTGCAACCAACATTTCAGTCTCTCAAAAGACTGTTAATGAACCTACAAGCCAAATTCTAGTTACATCCTCTCAACAGGGTGTGACTACTGATTTAAGTTCCATTCCAGGAACACTGCACAAAAGGGCAAGAGACACAGATAACTCTCACTCAAAAACCTATGGTAGAAGAGTAAAATCCAAAACCATTGGGGAATCACAGGGTGCACACACTGTACAGCAAACTGTACCTTCTCAAATTCAGTTTGATGTGACTTCAATAAATGTGGAGTCACAGCCCCTTGATCTTAACCTTCAAATCGATACACATTTTGATCCACCATCACCAACTCCATCTCTGGATGTGGATATGATATCTACATCAATTCCTGATTCTCCATCTTTAAAATTCTTGGAGAAGCCCCACTCAACAATTGGTGGTCATCATCTTTTAGATGATTTGTTGGGCCATCAATCTTCCATTCCTGAATTCACAACACTATCTGTGGCCTCTTCCTTAAAATCAATCACCACAGATTCAGTGTTGGTTTTCACTTCAACGGATACTCTTTTTCCTTCATCAACGGATATCCTTCATTCGTTGACAAGTGTTTCTCCATCAACGGATATGTCTATAACTAATTATCCGTTGACAGCAATAACCACTACATCAACGGATACACTTTATCCGTTGACAACTCTCTCTACCACTGCAAAATGTGACATTCCCATGTCAACTGTGGAGGAGTTTGTAGTAGTTGAAACACTTTTAGGAATGAGGGAAGGGAGTGAGAGGCTGCCTTGTGAGCAGGCAAAAGGAGAGAAAAACAATGAGAGGCTGACCATTTCTTCCGATCAGGCAAAAGGAGAGCTAGAGAGTTCCACCTTAGTAGGTGAAGGTGAGGGTGTGAGAGGTGTGAGCCAGGGGGAGCCCCTGATGCAAGAAAAGAGAGATGAGAGGAGAGAAGGGACTACAGGAGAAATAAGGCAGGAAGAATCAGCCATTGCAAGTAAGTTAATGGAGGTTAATGAAGCTTCCAAAGAGATGGAATTTAGACAAGAATATCAGTCAATTATTGACTCCATCTCTTTGGATCCTGAAACCTTTACTCATCCTGTTTCTGCCTATCAAGTCATGGCACAACAGGGCAATGTGGAGGCAGAGAAGGCAATGCACCTAGTGCACACCTCAGAATCTCTTCAAAGAGCAAAAGAAGCTTTACAAACCCTGTCTCCAAGTGCTGGAAGTGAAGAGTTTGGCAGTGATGACAGTCAAAGTTCAGATGGTGAAGAAATGGATGAGGATGAGACTCCAGGATGGATGTTTTCCAATGCCACTGAACTTGGGAATCTCAATGTGGAAATCATGAAGCAATATCAATCTGCTAAGGCTGAGCACCAAACTGCAGAACCACAGAGAAAGACTGTTCTTGAGTAAGTTATGGCCTCCCTGAAATTACAAAAGATGCAATATGTTATTCAAAGAACACAACAGGAGGAGGTCAAGTCTGCAATTAGAGATATGAAAATAGCACTAGATGCCAGGATTGAGGCACTAGCTCCTACTACCACTCAGAAGGTGCTTTCTAGCAAACTTCTCAAAGAAGATAGCATGGCTAAGTCTGTTCAGCTTCTTTCCTCAAGAGTGGATAGTATGGAATCTCAAATGCACACCATCATTGCCAATCAATCAAAACAGACTCAACTACTGGAAATGCTACTTGCAGCTTCAACCCCAACCCTTGATGCTAACAAAAAGGGGGAGAAAATGGAGAAAATGGGAACAAGCACAGAAGAGGCTGCAACATCTACTGGCCAATTTCAAGCTACCAGTAGTGAGATGGCACAGATTGAGGGGGAGCAACAGCCAATTGTAGTGGTCAATCCAACAGAGTTTGAGATAAAGGCTTCCCCTGTGAAGAAACAAGTGGCTTTGCCTGAGATTCAAAACTTAGAAGAAATCTCTGATGGTGAAAGGCAAGCCAGAATAGAAGCTTTGGAAAAGATCAATAAGGAGACTAATGAAAGAATCCTAAAGGCAGAGAGGATGATCAATGAATCAATTGCATCATCTCTGTTCCTTAATGCTCAATCTTCTGCTCCAACAATATCAACCACAATCATGAAGGTGCTCACTCCAAGGGTTGTGGCTCCTACATTCTATGATGCTGAGCCATCATTTGTCAAAGAATTTGAACCTGCCATCAAAACCAGAGCCTACTCACCACCAGAGGAAAATGGGAAGAACAAGCTTCAATTGGACTACCCATTTCCCAAGAATGATGAAGAAAAGCTAATGGGAAAAACAATCATGGAGTTCAAAATACAGACAAATAAGAGTGTAAGAGATTGGATGGCTGTAATCATGAGGAATGGAAAAGTATTAAATATATCCAACAGCCATCCTAGATTTGTGGAAGCTAAAAGAGAAGAAGTCTCCAGAATCCAAAGGGAAGCTCATCCAAGTACAGAAAATCAGCATGAAAACTCAGAAGAGAAGCAAGCCAGGCTAGCTCAAGAGTTAATGGATGAGGTAGAGGTTGAAATGAAGGAACCTGAGGAAGTTCCCAAAATCAAACCTAAAAGAAGGAAAGCTAAGACCAAAAGGGTTCTTTCTCCAGAACCCTTTCCAGAAAAAGAAACCATTGGCTCATCAGTACCTATATCTGCAATAGTAATCGACCCAACTGTAAACTTTCATGGTGACCCCATAATGCCTAAAAAAGAACCAATGAATTTTGATTCAATTGAAGTTCCTTCATTCTTGCTGAATCCAAAACAGAAGAAAAGGGCTCCAAAGAAGCAACTTTCAAAGGGACTAGTTCAAGTTGCTAGGGTACCTGCTATTGTCAAACAACCAATCTTGGAAAACAAAGAAGACTTTATCTATCAGGCAGAAATTGAAGAATACTCTGGCATGAATCTATATTTGGATGAATTGTCAGAAGTAAGAGGAATTGACAAGTACAAGAATCAGCCTGAAAGATTAGTGTTTGTCTACAAGGGAGGAAGTCAGAGGACATGGCCATTACAGAAGGTTCTTGGAGAAAATTATCATACATTGACCAAAGTGTTCTCAGCATTCAAGAGACACACAGGGTTCTCTGAGACAGCCAGAAGGGAGATAATCAGCAGAATAGAAGAAATAAGGAGAGAATGGAACTCACCCTCAAGTCTACCAAAGAAAATGAAGATCCCATATAATGGACAGAAAATCCACATTCAACCCTTTTGGATGATGGAGTTCAGGGATGATGAGGGCACTAGGAGATTCTTCAGGTTAGAAGACCAACTGTCAAAGGCTAGTTCTGATTACCTAAGATGGTTACAACTAAAGCTAAATCCAAAAGTTGTTGAAGAAGATACCTTCTATAGGCAACTTCAAGTGCAAATTGAGTCCAACTCTGCTAAGGAAGGAAAGTCAAGGGTGCAGCCAACCAGAGAAAGAAAACATCATTAATCTGCTCAATCTAAAGGAGCACATCTCTGATAAGTTTCTTAAAGCTTTCTGTTTTTAATTTTTGCAGCTTAATACAACTTTTGCATACTGTAGTGTGTATATATCTTTAGGAATGTTTTGTTATCATCAAGGTTCTGAATTTATGCTTTATTTCCATCAAGTATAAATTGGGGGAGATTGTTAGGAATATGTTGTAGTTGATGATAACTTAACATTCAAGCAAAATTGTATAAGTCAAGTTTTGTAACTGTCAACGGATAAGACCTTATAACTCTATTCGTTGACAGGTAGCTCATCAACGGATGAGGTTTTGTAGCATACTGCAATATCTCTATTTATCAGTTGATAGTGTTTTTATTCAGAGTCATGTTGACCATCAATGGATAGGCATAATAGGGTAGCCAATTGTAAATAAGCTATGCTATGTAATTCTGTCTAAGTGAAAGTGTATCAATGGATAAGAACAGGGCTCTATCAACGGATACAACTCAAATCTGCTCGATCAACGGATACGGCTCAAACTACCATCAACGGATAATTGTGCACAACATCAACGGATA
Organism: Kitagawia praeruptora; assembly: GCA_037693485.1. Lineage (NCBI taxonomy): Eukaryota > Viridiplantae > Streptophyta > Magnoliopsida > Apiales > Apiaceae > Kitagawia > Kitagawia praeruptora. The sequence goes on along the minus strand of CM075346.1, from coordinate 105,147,312 downwards.
ATCATTGTCACTTTATCCTATGCTAGCTGGGAAATTAGCAGTTGATAAGGACAGGTTTGACTGACAGGTCACATGGGTTGATAGTAGGTATAAAAAGCAGTATGGCAGCCATACTTTGGAAACACAGAAGAAAGAAGCATTCCATTTACACAGTACATACAAGAAAGGTGCAGGGGACATATCTGTTCACAAGGACAACCTTTCGTCTACATGTGGATTTGGAGTGGAGTAGCAAGTCAACTTGAATTAGATTAATATTATCTTATTCCTGTAGCACTTGTAAACTTGGGATATATAACCAAGTGTAGCAACTCTTTAGATCGTAAGAAAACATACATATTTGCTTAGGGTTTCTTGAATATCTTTAGAAGCAAAGAGTTGTAAACACAGAAGCTGTGTACAGTTGTATCATAGGGTTTTCTTCAAATAAAAGTCTCAGGTGGTACATTTAACCACCTGATTTTTATGTGGTTGTGAATTATTTCTATTCATCAATTATTTCTTTATAGATTTCTGTGGTTTTTATCAGAAATTTATAACTATCAAGAATTGTATTCAACCCCCCCTTCTACAATTATACAAGTGTGTAATCTGGGAATAACAGAAGTACCTCACATTTTGAAAAAGGCTGAGACTCCAATTTTTAAAGAATCAACATTTGAAATTGATGAGGATGCCTTACTCATCAAGCAAATGTTGAATGATGAGGATGAGGCACAATCCAGTGAACAACAAGCATCCTTTAAGAGTGAGAGTGTCAAGCCAAAAGCCAAGGAGCCAGTAGGTGATAGGTGTAGACCTAAGAAGTTTGTTAAGTTTGTATCAGCTGGGAAGAATGAATCTGAGAAGAAAGTGGCTAAGAAGAAACAGAACAGAAATGGCAAGCTAGGGATTAACAAAGATAACAACTATGCTTATATGCCTAATGCCCCTAGGAAAACTTGTCAGAATTATTTCAGTACCAATCATTTAACTCATGCATGCAAGAAACCTGTTCGTAGTGTGCCCAAACCCTTCTATGATTGTTCTGTGCCTTAAGACATAGAGATGCTCCATTTTGTGATAAATTTGACTGTATGCCATGCAATATGAATGTTATGACTAGTTGTTTCAATTTAAGAAGGCAATTCATTGATGGTTGTATCAGTCACAATTCTCACACACACTACACAAGGTCAAAGTCTTCAAGTCCTCCTAGAGTTAGGAAGGTACCTCTGTCACCTAAGTCTGAAACCTCAGGTTCTAAGACTTCTAACAATGACAAGAAGACTAACACCAAGAAAGTTGATAAGCATGTTGTTTATGATAAAACTGTTTCTAAGTCACATGGACCCAAACTTGTTTGGGTACCAAAGGAGAAGTAATACCTTTGTGTTTGCAGGGCAAAGAAAGTGCAAAGAAGGTCATGTGGATTTTGGACAGTGGATGCTCAAATCACATGACTGGTGATATGGCCCTGCTATCACAGTATGAGGAGAAGGCTGGTCCAATGGTTGCTTTTGGAGATGACAGCATGGGTAAGACATTGGGATATGGCAAGTTGAAAGTTGGTAATGTCATCATTGAAGATGTAGCACTAGTCAAGGGACTCAAGCATAATCTGCTAAGTGTTGGTCAGTTTACTGATAGAGGATTCAAAGTGGATTTTGACAAAGATGAATGTTTGATCACCCACAAGAAGATTGGTGATTTTGCTCTATCTAGAGTAAGGAAAGGAAGCCTGTTTGTAGCCAATATGGACTCTGCAAACAAGGACAAAATTTGTTGCCTCTACTCAAAAGCATCAAATGAAGATTGTTGGCTGTGGCACAAGAAATTATCACACCTGAACTTCAAAGCCATTAATTCTCTAGTCAAAAGAGAGTTAGTGAGAGGCATGCCCACACTTGAATTCTGTCAAGAAGGAGTGTGTGAGGCTTGTCAAAGAGGAAAGATGAAAAGATCAAGCCACAAGTCAAAGACAGTGACATCAATAACCAAGCCCCTGCAACTCATTCACATGGACTTGTTTGGGCCTGTCAATATTATGTCACTAGGAAGAAAGAAGTATGCTTTGGTGATGGTTGATGACTTTACAAGGTATACATGGGTGGAATTTCTGGCATCAAAAAATGAGGCTTCACAAGTAATCATTGAGCACATAAAGAAAGTTGACAAGGAAGCAAAGGCCAATAATGCAAGTGTGATTGCATTGAGAAGTGATAATGGAACAGAGTTCAGAAATGCCATACTTGAAGCATTCTGCAAAGAGAATGGAATTTCTCAGCAATTCTCAGCTCCAAGGACTCCACAACAAAATGGAGTTGTTGAGAGAAAGAATAGAACTCTAATTGAGGCTGCTAGAACAATGTTGCTTGATGCAAAGATGCCTACATGTTTTTGGGCTGAGGCTGTGAGCACTGCATGCTATATCCAGAACAGAACCCTCATCAACAAAAACACTGGAAAGACACCTTACAATTTGATGACTGGAAAGAAGCCTACTCTAAAGTATGTTCATACTTTTGGAAGCAAATGCTTTGTATTGAAGGATAATTCAGAATATGTTGGAAAGTTTGATGCAAAGGCATTTGAAGGAATTTTTCTTGGCTACTCTATGGAAAGAATTGCATACAAAGTTTATGTCATCAGTCAAAAGAAAATTATGGAAAGCACAGATGTCACATTTGATGACAGCAAACTACCTGGATTAGAAGAAGCCAATGATGAAGATAAAGGTCCATTAAAGTTTGATAATCTAGATGATTCTGATGAAGAGATTGAAACTGGAGTTGAAACTCAAGTTCAACAAACTCAAGTGAATGATGATACAAGAGAAGAATTTGTGACAATCAATAGTGGAGAAACAAGCATCCAAGACATACCTGTGAATAGTGGCAACCTCGCAGGGGGAGGAAATGAGAATGATCATGACTTGGATGATGAAGCAACATCAAGAATGAGAAATCAGACTGAGCATTCAAGGAAATGGGATAGATCACACACTACAGAGCAAATTATTGGAGATCCTAATGCAGGAGTAAGGACTAGGAGAGCAACTCAGAATGAGTGCCTCTATGGCTGTTTTCTATCTCATGTTGAGCCTAAGAAACTTGATGATGTACTGTTGGATCCAGAATGGATTATTGCCATGCAAGAGGAGCTAAATCAATTTGAAAGAAATAAAGTATGGGAACTTGTGCCTGCACCAAAGAATAGAACCATTGTTGGAACAAAATGGGTTCTGAAGAATAAGATGGATGAAGATGGTGTAATAGTAAGAAACAAAGCAAGGTTGGTTGCAAAATGATACTCTCAACAGGAAGGCATTGATTATGATGAGACATTTGCCCCTATTGCTAGATTGGAAGCCGTCAGAATATTCTTGGCATTTACTGCTCATTCAAACTTTAAAGTTTATCAAATGGATGTCAAGAGTGCATTTCTGAATGGAGAGTTGGAAGAAGAAGTTTATGTGCAACAACCACATGGTTTTGAGGATCCACATTTCCCAGAATTTGTCTACAGATTGCTTAAGGCATTGTGTGGACTTAAGCAGGCTCCAAGGGCATGGTATGATACTTTATCACAATTTCTCCTTGAAAATTAATTCACTAGAGGCACATTGGACAAAACACTGTTTTACAAGAAGCATGGTGATGATATTATCCTAGTTCAGATTTATGTGGATGATAACATATTTGGCTCTAAAAATGATAAGCTGTGTGAGAAATTCTCTAAACTCATGCAGAGCAGATATGAGATGAGTATGATGGGAGAGTTGACATTCTTTCTTGGGTTGCAAGTCAGTCAAAGAAAGGATGGTATCTTTATTAGTCAAACCAAGTCCATCAAGGATTTATTGAAGAAGTTTGACTTGGAAGACTGCTCACCTGCAAAGACACCTATGGCCACTGCCACTAAATTGGATGAAGATGCTAAAGGCAAAAAAGTAGATATCTCAGTCTACAGAGGCATGGTTGGTTCTCTACTCTACCTCACTGCAAGTAGGCCAAACATCATTTTTGCTACATGTTTGTGTGCAAGGTTTCAATCAAACCCAAAAGAATCACATTTGATTGCTATAAAAAAGGATCTTTAGATATCTGAAGGGCACTCCAAACTTGGGTTTATGGTATCCTAAGGACACAGGGTTCAATCTGGTTGGTTATTCTGATGCTGATTATGCTGGATGCAGAGTGGATAGGAAAAGCACCTCAGGTAGCTGCCAGTTTCTTGGACAAAGGTTAGTCTCTTGGTATAGCAAGAAACAACAATCTGTGTCAACTTCTACAGCTGAGGCTAAATACATAGCTGCTGGAAGTTGCTTTTCTCAAGTGCTTTGGATTATAAATCAACTAAGAGATTATGGACTTGTGTTGGAAAGAATTCCAATCATGTGTGACACAGCACAAGTGCAATCTCTATAGTTGCCAATCTTGTCAATCATTCTAGAACAAAGCACATTGACATCAGATATCATTTTATTAGAAAACATGCAACTAATGGAACCATTGAGTTGCATTATGTCTCTATAGATAAACAACTAGCTGACATATTCACTAAGCCATTAGATGAAGCCACCTTCACAAGGTTGGTTAGTGAGATTGGAATGCTGAATTCTTCAGATTCTGGCTAAGTGAATATATCATCTAGATTGTTGTAGCAGTAAACACTTACTTTATCTAAATTCTCAATATTTTTGGAGTAAGTGTTGGCTGAAATATGATTTATAAATATTTCAAATCTGTTGCATATGTTGGAAAATCATATTTTGTCAACTTGAAATTTCTATGAAATTTTGAGAAAATCACTGTTTAATTTGCTAGAATATTCTTCATTGAATATGACTGGTAAATTTTAAAAGATAGTGAAAATTGATTTTTGTGAGTGATGAGTATATTTCGATAAGTCAGACTTCTCGAATGGTTCACTGTTCGACATCTCTAACAAGTCTCATTAGAGCACTCTCGAGTTCTCGAATAGAGTCTTTTAGAGATATCGAATAGAGGTATTCTTGACTTCTCGAATATGGTAATTGAGTTTTCTAATAACTGAGTTCTCGAATACTGTATTTGAGTTCTCGAATCATTTGAAAAGGCTGAATTCTCACTGAATCTCAATCAACTTTGGATTTTTGTCTAAAATTTTAATTCACTCATAAAAACACAGTTTATTTAATTTAGAATTATTTCTAAGTTAGATAACTGCCGGCTATGAGTTACAATCTGCTTGAGTTATCGAATAAGCCTTTCTTGACTTATCGAATAGTTGTTTTCTACTTCTCGAATGCCTGACTTGTCGATACAAAACATATATCTAATCGACAATTCAAGTACTTCATACTTATACAATTCTACCTCTATTCGATTCATTTCATTCAATTTCTCAAGCATCTAAACTCCCAAAACCTCTGAAAACCCTAACTACAAAAACTTAATTTATTCTTCAATCTTCACTCTCCTTCTCTCTATATACAAATGGCAAACACTCAACTCACCATACCCACTCAAACCAATTTCATTGCTATAACAAACGATGTGGAAGCACCAAATGCGAACTTCAAGTGCTTTGTTCGATGGATGTCCGAATCATATATCAAGAATGCACTATCAGCCAACCCAACTCTGTATCTGGACCTACTAGAACAGTTTTGGAAGACTGCCATCGTGGAAGTCATTGCTCTTGAAAATGCTATAACCTCATATGTAGTCTACTGCAAAATTCAAGGAAAGGATATCACTATCTCTACATCTGTCATGAATAAAGCACTAGATTTACAACAAGAGGATTGTGATATACTGGCCACAAATACAGAGTTAGAAGTATTCTTTGAATTTATCAACTACTCAGATGTGATCAATCTTGGAAAGTTGAACAGGAAAAATCTGAGGAAAGAGTGGAGCTATGTGTTTGCAACTCTCCTTCAAGTCTTCACTACCAGGAAGTCCAGTTTTGACCAAATCAGTGCACCTGCGCAGCAAATTGGCTATGCCTTGGCCTATGGGAGAAAGATAGATGCTGGACAGATCATTCTATAGGAATTATATGGGAGACTTGGTAAAAACACAGCCAAGAGAGGTACTGAAATTTTCTTTCCTCGTTTTATTCAATCTGCACTAAATTTTGTAGATAATAAATTGATTAAATTACCTGGAATAGATAAGACTAGAATAGGCTACCCTAGATCCATGACCAAACTCATTTTTGGTAACTTGGAGACTAGGAATGATGTGGATATAAGACTCAAAATAACTCCCCATATGGAGAGTCTATTTAGGACTTACCCCCACAACATGCCAATATTTGATTTAAAATCACAGTTAGCACAGCCCAAGCAAGTAGAACACAATGCTAACCCAGGGCTTGCTAACCAGCCCTTACTAAGGCCAAAAAAGAAAAAGAAATCTAAAACCACCTCTTTAGTCACATAAATGGCTGAAGTTATAAAATCAGGGGCAAACAGTTCACTATATGTATCCTCTCAACAGGGTGCATCTATAGAATCAAGCATCCTCCCCAATGCACCTATTTGTAAAGAGTCATCACCTGGGAGTGATAAGGTTGGCACAACACTGAGTGGAGAGCACATCACATTTGAAACTCCCTCTATTTCTCAGGGGGAGTTGCCAAAATTCATTCTAAAAGACACTTCTCTTCTAGAATCTACATCTCAAATTTCTTTGGAGCCTGTACTTCAAGAAATTGAAGAACAAGGCATTGATCACTAGGAATTCTTTCCTCTTGGTGAGCCAATGGACTCAAGTGACTTAGTGCATGACACTTTGCTCACCACCCAGAACCCACATTTAGATGGTGAGGGAATGCAAGCTGGGGCATATCCTAATGACACCATCACAAACACAGAGGATTCACTAGTTTTCACTAGAGACTCTGTGCCTGTGTCAACTACTGTTGTAACTCATCCCACTCCTGTGGAGGCAACAGTAGTAGAGTCTATCCATTCGGTTACAGAAGTTGCATCTGTAACTGAGGAGTCTAGCTTGCCTAACTCTAGCTCTAACTTCATGTCTCAATGGCTGAAGCCTGTGCAACATGACAGTGCTTCAGGATCAGGGTCTGTTCCACCTCAATTGACGGTTGAAGCACTTCAAAGCTTAATTGTGGATCAGATCCCTGAGTTCACAAAGATTGCTCAGAACCTTCTCACTGCAAACATGCCAAATCCAGACTATGAAGCTATTCTCTTATGCCACAGAGATGATGTGAAGATGCAAAAAGCAAAGATAATAGATGATACTTATAGAGATGGCAGTGTAGATGCCTGGCTACAAGGACAATTTGACATTTCTCTCTCAGAAGGCCTCTAGTACATCAGAGAAGAGTACATCACTTCACTAGGGTCCAATGCCAAATCTCTCACCCCTAGTGATGTGTATGAAGCAGTGAATGACATCTACAAGGGCATTCTCAAGGCTGCACACTACCTTGGCAAGGGTCTAAAAACAGAAGTTCATGAAGTGTGTACAGCCACAACCAAAGAGGTGCATGAGATAAAGAGAACTTTTGATGTCAAATTCCCTCAATTGGAGACTGTAATCAAGGACATTCTAGCATGTAAGTCTACTTGCACCAAGATGGACAATGGTTTAGCTATTCTAAAATATGCTGGTCACAGGTCTGGGGCACAAATTTCAAAATCTAACTGATCAGACAACTGAAGCAAATGCCATGGTTAGGACTCTTTTTGCAAACCAGTATGGAGATAAGCTGATTACTGAAGTCCCAGTGCATGATATGACTAGGTTTGAAGTGCAGAGACTTAAGGAACAATCCCTATCTGGCTTCAAATCTACTGAATTGTTCACCAAGGTAGATGCTCTTGAAAAGGAGGTAGCCTCTCTCACAAAGTCTAATGTTCATCTTACAGACAATATAGCCACTCTAACTGATCAGTTGAGCACTCAAGCCACCAACACAGCTGAAGTTCTTCTGCATCAACAATCAGTGTTGTCTGTAATGATGAAGCACATGGGTCTCCCTCTACCTAAAGAATCTTTAAACCCAAAGGTCACTCCTACAGCCTCTTTGCCTGACAACAAGCCTAAGGGGGAGAAGAGGACATCAAGAAATTCAAATCCAAAGGGGGAGAAACCTAAGGAGAAAGGCATAAAGCTAAATGAGGGTGGTCACCAAAGGGCTTCTAAATCTATAACCCATGTGCCAGGAAAAGGGAAATCTAAAGTTGATGAGCCCCCTACCTCACTATCAGCTGTCACTCTACCAACTGTGCACATCACTACTCCTGGTGGCCAGAAGCAATCCATCACAACCACGGTGGTTGCAGGGAGTATACCATCTGACAAACCTCCATCCTCCATATCTAAAAGTGCCAAGCCTGTAGAAGTTAAGGTGGTCACTGAGGCCAAGCTACAAGAAATTGCAAACTCAAATATCTACCAGGATGATGCATTCTTGGAGTTTTTGAAAGTCTCAAGAGAACAGGCTGATGATGTAGTATCATATCAAAGGAGTTTGAAGAGTCAGATTGACTATCTTACTGTAGTACCAAAAAGGGTTGATGGTCTATGATTCAAGGAAATAATGATGGTATCAAAGACCAAGATATGGCATTTAACTTTCGACACTCTATAAAGCCTAAAGCACTCAGAAGTGGATGTGTTCCTTGGATTAATTTAAAAGAGGAATGAAAACAACAAGAGTCTCTTTGATGACTTAAGGAATGATCAACCTTCAAGGCTACCTGAAGTATTCACAAATCCTAGAACCATCATGTATCAAGATGCAACCAGAATTGATGATATCAAGCAGCTGATCATTCCTAAGCATCTAACTCCTCAGAACAAACCTCTCATTATTGCCATCATTGAGAAGCTGAACAAGAAGAAGGGTGTAAAAACAGCAGAAGAATTGGAAGTTATATCTTATCTCAGATTATACATTGCAACTGGCATTGTACATGAGTTTGCTAAGTTCAACCCAAGCAAGGATGGTGATCAAGACATGGATAAAGACAAAAGTGATGGAAGGAGAAGACATCACAGGAGTGATAAGGGTGATGAAGATAAGAAGAAGAAGAAGGATGACAAGGATAAGAAAAATGATGATGATATATCAAGGTAAAGTCTCTGAGAGTAAAAGTGGAAAATAGCAAGCCTTAGGCATTGTTGACAGTAACCTCACCACATCACAAGACTCTAAGTCTAGGGTGAATACTGTTAGTAGTGACCTAGCAAAATCTACATCTATGGCTTCTGCAACTGTTTTGCCACCTCAAGAAGAGAAGAAGATTCAAGTAGTCAAGAAACCATCTGTGTGTTTCAAAAAGCAAACTCCTAATGGAATACTACAATGGTCTACAAATAAAGGTCACATGCTACTGCCAGGCAACCATGTAAAAATGATCCAATTCAAACAAGCTTCAAGGAAACCAAAGCTATCCAAATCAAGGACTCTGACAATCTATCCAGGCTTAAAACTCCAACCATTAGATGAAGACTTTGATGAAGACCAATTGCAATATCTAAGAGCTCAAAGAATCTACTATGCTGCCATTGTGAATAACTACCTTGAGATTAAATATACTGATGGAAGGGAGAAGAAATTCAAACAAGGACAATGTCAAAATTGGGACAAGCTATATGAAATAGAAAGAATCATTGTATTATTGGATTCTGAAGACAAAGTAGAGAAAGTATAGAAGCTGGAGTTGATTGACTCTGTGAAGATGAAGAGAGACTATGTTAAGAAGATAAAGAAGGGGTGTTTTGAGAAATGGCTAGAAAGGGAGAAAGAAATTGACAGGCTGGAAGTTCAAGCAGAAAAGCTAAGGGCAAAAGGATTGTGTAGAGTTCAATTCAATCCCTATGTGGTGAAGTATAGGAGGAGATTAATGGAGATAATGTCAATATAAGAATGAACCTACTCAGTCACTATCCTGCCAACATTCTGAAACCAGTACTTGAAGATTTCAAAGACTCTATCATGCTTGAAGAATTGGATGCTTTAGCAGAGATCATAAAGGCCATGGATGAGAATGCAAGAAAGGAGAAAGAAAGAAAACAGAAAGCATATGATGATCTACAAGCCAAAGCAATGGAGATGGAATCAAATGAGAATGGCTAGTATTTCATCATACTGTAAGATTATTCATCTTGTAATTTCATTCATGTGCTCAATCAAGTTTCATACCTGTATTTTTCAAGTTTTATCTTTATGTATGTTAGGCTTGTTATCAGACATGAAATTGTGACTAAGGGTCTCACTCACAATTTGGGGGAGATTGTTAATCACAATGGCATGCCTGTTTATGTCTAATAACAAGACCAATTGTCTATAATGCTTTGCATTACTTACATGACCTCTTAACTGAGGGAACCTCTAGTTGTAGAGTTTCTATTTGTTTTGTACTTGCAATAGGCATCAAATCCTAGTTGTGTAACTGTACTTATATAGTCAAGAATATGCTTGAAAGAAGTTCCAAGGTTCATGCCTCAAGCAAGAAGATAAAGACTGTCAAATAATCACAGTTGGGATTTGAAAAAATGAAGAATTTGCCTAAGTACCAATTCGAGAAGTACTTTTGTCTATTCGAGAAGTCTAGCGTTCGAGAAGTCAGAGATTTGATATCTAAGAAGACACTGTTCGATATCTCTGAATGAACTGTTCGATATCTCATTCGATACCTCAGAGATTCGACATGTCTAAATACTCTATTCGAGAACTCAGGAAGTCAACAAGTCAAAGTGGTATTCGAGTTCTCAAAGAGTCAACAGGTCAAAGTTCCATTCGATATCTCAAGGACTCAGAAAGCTATTCGATATCTCAGGGATTCGACAAGTCAAGTGTTCTATTCGACAACTCAAGGAACCCTGGAGAAAAGTGTTACTCGAGAAGTGATTCGATATGTCAATCATACAGTATTCGAGAACTCAGAGTTATCTAATCCTAGTTCTCGAATCAATCACTTAGCCACTTCTCGAATACATTCTTGGAGACAAAATACTGAAGAAATTGTACAAGTCTGAAACCTGCAACAAGCCAATGCACTTTATGGACCACAATCTGTAACGTGCTCTGGAAAGCCTACAAGGAAGCTTGGAGAGATATAGAAGAGACAAAGAGCTAAAGAAGTGGATCTGAACAGAACGTTGCAAAGTCAAATCTATAGCCGTTTGGATGCTTACTCAAAAAGGATAGACATACAAGAAAATAATTTATCCTGTAACCTTATTTGTAATAACTGAGTTGTATTCATGTTCTATAAGAATACAATCTCACTTCTTTAGTTAATTAAGTTTTTCATACACACTGTAAGATGTATCTCTCTGAGAAAAACGAAGCTGAGAATACTACCATTTGTATTCACAGATTGTAGCAACCTTTATCTAATAATATATTAGATTAAAGTGATATTGTGTCTTGTGTTATTCTTTATCCGCACCTACACATTTGCACACACAAACACTTATCTGCTACACAGATTCAAGAACAAGAAAAGTTCAAGAATCCATTCACCCCCCCTCTGTATTCTTTTGTTGTATTCAATACTCAACATTTTTCAGCTTCTTTCTTCAAGCTTCTATGGTTTTCTTCGTCTATGTAGTTTTAGAAGTTTGATAATGTCGTCAAAATCAGTCAAAATCAATCAATGTATATGATAAAGCGTTACAGAGAGGTATGTTCAATCATGGATTCATTACCAAAATTAAAAAGATTTAACTATTCAATCAGATATTGTTAGATGTAATGTTTCCTTAAGTAAATCAAGAAAGACCGTATATTATAACCAATTATACAAAAAAATTAACCTTGATTGCTAGTTATATTTACATCACTGCCATTATACACATTAGTATTTGATTTATTAAATATTTAAATATTGAATGACCATGATTGAATTCTCTAGTTCTCTTTATAAGGATTATATATAAGATTCCATACGAGGCTACATATAAAAAGTCGAATCCAATAATAAGATATGAATGAATGATCGTTCGATCGACGGAATCCATCGTACTGTAGCCAATTAGTTATATTTAGACTTAATTAACTTGGATCCACTTGGTAGGTAAATTGTAGACAAAAAAATTATACAATTTCAGGGTCAACTTTATACATATTATAATTTAGTGTATTAGTATTATAAGTTATATACTTCTTGTTATTTACTAATAATCTAATATAAATATCAAATTTATAAATAATAATATTTTTAACAATGTACTTTTTTTATATAATTATTTTAACAATGTACTTACAACGGTAATGTCAATAATAATACATTTTACTTGATTATTTTTATCAATACAACTTAAAATAAGTTATGATGATCAAATACATGCATTTTTCAACGGTACTTAAAATAATAATAAAAAATTGAATAATTTAAAATTGGATTTCACTCCGACTACTCGGTGTTTGACCGAATGTTGACTAAGTTATGTAAAAATTAGGTTTCGACCGAAATCGGTACGACTCGAATCGGATCATACCCAAAAAACGAGTACTCAGAACGAGTACTCGGACGACTCAATGATTTTTAGAACACTGGTGTCAAGTAGTGTCCTCTCAACAGCTCTCCACGTATTCTTTCAGTAGTTCCACGTGTCACATTGGATTGACACAATTATTTAGTATCGGGCTGTTGGATAAGCATAACAGGGAGGGGTCTGGATGGTCTTTCAACATTTCCATGAAGTGCAACAGGATCGTTCCACCGCCACTTAAAAAAAATTGCAAAGAAGGCCAAAATGATCCCAGCAAAAGATTCTGCCTTATATCTCTAACAAATGTACGCTAACATCACAACCAAATGCACTCCACCGATATAACAATTTATCTGTTTTTAAGGTAAATTAAGAGAATTTACCTTTTGAAGATCTTTCAAGATTCTTCCTCTAGTCTCAATTTCAACCTGCGATGCAATACTTGCCCTTTCTCTCATCATCTAAAGGTTTTACAAAAACTTAAGATTTCAAAATTTAAACCGAAGTTAGTTCTATACATATGACCAGCAACGAGAAAGAAAATCAATTCAAGATTTTTAAAGGCAAGAAAATCAAACAAATTCGAGATCAACAAAATCAATTGAATATTGCAAAAAGGAAATAAATTCAATAAAGTAGCAATCTTTAATAAAAGGAATTCAAGATTTTAAAAGACAAGAATCTTTCGAAAATCAAGAAAGTAGCAATCTTTAATAAACGGATACACAAATTACCGGTAAAAGTACGGAGTTCGAAAAGGGTTCATCATTCTGACGAGAAAGGCGCAATGGATCGATGGCAACTGATGCCAATGAAATTCCTTGAATAAATTAAAGAATGTGCTTTCTGAGTTGTGAAGAGGAAGACACAATTATTTGAATTTGTGTCTATGTATGCGTGTATTTGTAAGATAGCCGTTACTAGCCACCGCCTCTTGGCTTTTTTAAAATTTTGTAATTTTTTAATTTTCTTGCTATACATCACCGTCTTCATTATTTCAAAATAAAAATTTTGTATGTATTACTATTAAATAAAAGTAGGTCAAGTTAATTAAGATTTATTTTGAGAGTGAAAATTACTACTTTTTGTTAATTTATTTTTAAGAATACTTAATAAATAAATAAAAGTCTTAACAGTGTAAGATAGTACACACACACATACACACACACACACACACACATATATATATATATCAATTTTAGATTGTGCATATATATATATATATATATAATTATCGATTTTAAAAATAATATCTTTAATATAAAATTTTAGACTAAATTATTGCACAAAGAATATTTATAAACATTAAAAGGATAATATTATATTAGAATCTCTGTAAAATAATTTTCATTTACTTTTTTCTTCCACTGAAATATATAAATTTAGTCCTTGACGATAAAGTTAAGGCAAATATTAATAAAAATAATTGTGAGAGGTAAATTACTAGAACATAATTAATGTTGATGGTAAAAGATTTAATCTCAAAATATATATATGTGTGTGTGTATATATGTGTGTGTGTGTGGTGCCTGCTATATTTTTAGATTTATCTTAGAGTATCTTCAACGGTGTTAGCTAAAAATGATTGGCTAAATTACATAAAATATTGATAAATTACATAAAATATTGATTATGTAAAATTTGTCGAAAACATTGTTGTGTTCCGAGGATATTGGCTATAATGATTGACTATATTTTAAAAATGATATGTTATTAATATTTCAAGTTGTTATTAATGGAATATATAATTTTAATATAGAAATAAATGATGTGACAATTCACTACAAGTTTCTAGAGGTTCGACAAATATAGCCAAGATCAAGAGATTATCTATAATTATAGACAAGGATTTTGTCTCGTTGGAGTGCAAATTTTTTTACACATTCTTTATAATTCTTATTTATGGTAATTGATTTCAAATTTTACCTAAGAGGTCTCTCCAATTGGAGATGCTCTTATATTTCATTTAAGAAAAATTGTAATGTACTTTATGTGAAAAAAGTAATATTTTAGTTATTAATTATTTTCCAATATTATTATTTTAAGAATGGTAACTGTGTTTTTGTTGAAAACATTAATATATTAATTATTATTATTATTATTATATTAATTTAATATTTTATTTATTAAATGATCGAAATTTGAATTAGTATAAATAAGGAATGCAAGTGCGTATTTTCAAAAAAAAAAATATTTGATAGCTTGGCAATAGGGGTGTTCACGGATTGGTTTGGTCCGGATTCTTGATTTTTTCAAACCAAACCAATATAAACGGTTTTTCAAAAATCAAAACCAAACCAGACCATTTAGATGCCAAGACCAAACCAAACTAGACCATAGAAGAACGGATTGGTCCGGTTTCGAACCACGGTTTGAACTTTATACCATATTATTTTTTTAATTTTTGTTAAACTTAAAAATGAAATTGTAATTTAAATAAATATAAATAAAATTTAATAAACATAAATATTATACACTACATATATGTATTACAATATTTGTTTATCAATCTTTAGTCTCCTGTTTACGTATTACATTTATATAATTCAATTGAATTTATATAAATACTCCGTAGTAAACAAATTAATATAGTGTAGAATTACAAAATATTGATAATTAACTCAATATTAGATTTATTAAGTAATTTAATTTTTTTATTAAATATACGTATATACATTACGTACTATAAGTTATAATCTTAACTTATAATTATCTACTAGAATTTTTAGCGTATTATTATATAACGGTCCGGTTTGGTTTAACCGGTTTTAAAATATTGAAAACCATAACCAAACCATTTATGCATAAACGGTCCGGTTAACCGAACCACTAACAACGGTTTTTACGGTTTCGGTTTTTGTTGGTTCGGATTGTTGTGGTCCGGTCCGGATTCACGGTTTAACGAATTGTTTGAACACCCCTACTTGGCAATATAAATATGTATCATTCTTATCAATAACAACGTACCATTTTAATTTCAATCTTTCCTCTTTCTATATATTTAAAGAGAAAAAATCTAATTTTAATGTTGAACTTCACTATAATTTGGGTCATCACATTACAAAAGTTGGTACGAGATTTCATACATCCAACTTCGTTGGTTGGGTGGGATAAAATATACTTATTATAAGGTACTATCTTATAGTCGGTGCATTTTTAATTTTTTATAATTTATTTATAGTGTTTTATAATAATATTATAAATATTAATTTTAATATGTTATTGAAAAAATTCGAAACTTAAATCTTTGTGTATATAATAATTTTTAATAATAAATATAAATTAATATGTTATTGGCGTGAATCGAACCTTAGATCTATATATAACAACTTTTAGTATTATTGTATTTAACGGTCATGATTAACTTGAGTTAAAGATCTGACGGTTGTGAATGAGGGATAACCAAAAATAGGCATAACCAAAAAAGGGATTAACCAAACTACAAATTATACTCATTTTCGCTTATTATAGTATAGTATAGTATAGATTAAAATTATATTAAAATTAAAAATTTAAATTATTTAAATTTAGTTACTAAATGTTGGATTAATATTGTAAATTAATAATATCACAACTATAATATTTTATTATATTAAAGCCGAGTTATCTTTAAAAATTATAAACATGAAAATGAAAATTTAAACAAGTCCAAATTTAGAGGCAATTCTTAATAAATTCAAATAATACAACTAAAAAGTCACAAATTATAAGTTCTATTGTATTATTTTAAAACATGGGAAAATAAAAAATATATATACAAAGGAAGAATGCCGTGAATTTTAGGAATAGCCCATCAAAGAAGGAAATAAGTTGAGTTAGTTGAAAATATATTAATTATGCACCCATAAATCATAATTGTGTTGCATAACAATATAACATAAGTCTAAAGGAAAATGAACTGACATGCCATATAAGAGCATCTTAAGGGTAGAAAATTGTTAGCTAAAATATCTATGTGTCATCACATGTGTCATCTAGGTGGCCCTTTTAGATGATATGTAAAAAATATTGCACTCCAACCATCACCCCTTAGCAAAATAAATATAGATAACCATGTATGATTCGATATATATGTCGAACGAGCATCTCCAACCACAAGAAATCCTTAGCTAAAATTAGATAAAAGATACCATAAATAAAAATTATAGAGATTATCTAAAAAAAACTTGAACTCCAATGGGTCAAAGCTGTTAGCTATAATTTTAGATAATTTCTACAGGTTGGCTATATTTGTCGAACCTCTATATAGCTGTAAGAAATCTGTAAGAAGATTCCACATTATTCATTACCATATTGAAGTGATATATTCTATTTATAACAACCTAAATTATTAATAACATACTATTTTTAAAATATAGCCAACCAATATAGCTAATACCATTGAAGTAAAATGTCTTACAGATTCAACAAATTTTACATAATGTCCTACAAGTCCAATTTAGCCAACCAATTTTAGCTATTTCCGTTGGAGATGCTCTAAAAAAGCTTTTAGGTATAATTTTAGCTTAATATAATTATACATAACACCATTGGAGTGTATATCTGTACTGTTAGCAAAAAAATTGTATAATCCATTTAGATAACCATTATAGCTAACAAATTTAGATTTAACCCTTGGAGATGCTCTAATTCACTTAAATTTTGAATACATTTTCTTCCAAATTAAACGTAACTAGCCTAAAACCCCCCGTGCCATGATTGTTCTCTA
This sequence comes from Kitagawia praeruptora, assembly GCA_037693485.1. Taxonomy (NCBI): domain Eukaryota; kingdom Viridiplantae; phylum Streptophyta; class Magnoliopsida; order Apiales; family Apiaceae; genus Kitagawia; species Kitagawia praeruptora. The sequence goes on along the minus strand of CM075346.1, from coordinate 105,130,155 downwards.
AGTAAACTGAGAGTTAGCTTCCTATCATGTTGATTGTTGATGGCTTATCCCAAAGTATCATACATGTTTACATTAGCAAGGTTTGTGCACCTTGACCACCAGCAAAACACTACAAGCTTTACTTGCTAATACAATGGTTATGTTCATCACCAAGCTATGAATTGCAAAGCAGTTGTAAAGTTCAGGTCCCATTCGGTATATATAGCACAGGATATTATGAAGAATATTAGTGTTTGAAAACAACAATGCGGTTCCTAATTGTCGAAACTGCGAAGCAGGTACAAACTATATTTGGAGGAATGGACACTTGAAGCACTTTCTGCAGTCCGTTTTGCTATGTCCCCTCTAGAAATGGTAAAAATAGCAACAAAAAAAAAATGTTAGATACTTAGGTCTAAGTCATCCATACTGGAGAAAATGTGTGTAGTGGACATGGAAACGGATTATCTTGGCAGTTTTACATTGTTGCTTTCGGAGACATGATTTGGTTACTTTATTCACGTATTCCTTAAACTCCTGTCCAAACAATTCATAGCAGGGTTAAAAATTAAATCAGCCAGCAACTCGAAATTAGTGTAAAGATGACAAGCAGTGTTTAATTCAAAAATAATTTAGACTAGGTTAACATGTACCAAAGTGATAGCAATATGAGACGCAAGGGACATATTTCAACTTGCAACATAAACTTATTAGAGAGGTCAGAGACGTCAGAGCATCATTAGCAAAGTTACCACACACCAGCCATTCAAAACAAATCTTAGCAAAAGGGATCAAAGGGAATAATTCAACTTGGATTCAACAGTTAAGATTGATGGTTTGATTGAGATTAAAAATAACAGAAGAACAAATTAATATCCTTACTCCTGGTAGAGTTGATAAGTTTATGAATATCACAGACCAACACATCTAAATCATTACAAGTCCCATCTTTCGTTTAGACCAAATATAGAGCATTTTGACAATCTGACTCAATTGAGAAATCAGTATAACCAAAGGATGCAACTAGAGAAAGGCCTTCGTCGATTATACGACTTTCTGCAGCAAGAACATTATATAGGGCACTAAGAAAAGAAGCACCAGCAGCTATCTTTGTACCAGACTCATCTCGGACAGCATGCCAAATTTAAATCTATTAAACTGGAGCAGGAAAGATGTAGTGTTGCAGTTATTGGACTTCCTATACCAAATCGGTTGATTAAAAAAGCTAAAAAGGTAGCTGGACCAATTCAATTTGGACATCACTAGAAAGCACAAACTTGTAAAAATAACTGTTTACTCTATCAGCTACCAGGTGCAATTATCTTCTTGGCCGAGATGCATGCTTAAAAGTTTATGTATATGAACCATGCAGTTAACATAAATCATATTAAAATCAAATGGACAACTCTGCAAATGGACTCGAATTCTGAAAAATGTTGCAGAGACAGCCAGAAAATATGCTTGTGTTTAAATTTTGATTTAATGTTCTTTCCAGGAATGATTAACACCTTCAAACTCAAAATGTGATTGAACTCTGCAAAATTCAACTCCGCAAAAAATTTTAGTTAAATCCTAAATCAGCACAAGTCATTCTCCCATCAAGTAGCTATTTACTTAACAATAGCTAATCAATCAATCAAGAAAAACTATATTCCCTTCTCCCATCCAAAATTTATATATGTTTCAAATAATAAATAGCCTGGTATATATTTTTCTAAGAAAACAAAGTGTATATTAATATCATAAATTTAAGTAAAAGCAAACAAATGAGTATAAAATTCTTAATTTCAGAACCTTAATAGGCCAATACTACCAGCACTACAGTATTAGATGAAGGATTAATTAGTTCATAAATTGACAAAATAAGCTATCACGGACTCCCTCTCCTTCTTGGTAAGAAGAGAACGACAGAGGTTGAGGCATATATGTGTGTCTGTAACTGACCATCACTAAAATACTCTATTGCAGAAACAAGAATCAAAATAAGAAATGGTTAGATGAGACTACCCAAAAAAAATGCTTAAACATACTAGTACCAAACAAGACTGCAAAACAGACTAGACAAGGAACTATACAAACATCTACCGATAAAAAAAATACAGACAGCTTTCCTTTCGGGAACAAGACTTTGTATACAAAAAAGTAACTAACATAAAAATATAAAGTACCTCACAATAAGCTTTCCATTCTGCAAGATCTTCTATTGGTATCACCAACATCTTCTTTTCTTCGTCCCACTTAAAATTGGTATAAGTCTGAATTTCGGTGATCATAGCATAGATTATAATCTATGAATCTGCAAAAATACGAAAAACAAAAAATAGAAAACCTGCAAATACGATGCATAATCAACATGTGAAAAACAAAATCTGCAAAAAGAAGAGAAGATCACAAAAAATCTGAGAAACTAAAAATCAATTTTTTGTATTAATCACAACTAGTTCTCTTTCATGCAAAAGTATATGTAATTATTAATTTCCCATGAAGTAAAATTTTCACATTCACTATCCAAGCTTTATTCTGGGTAATACAGAGCACATATTGTGCACATCAGTAGATTATTTAGACGAAAGGTCAGTCACACTGCCTCAAAAAACTTTGCAACTTTTGCAACCTAAAGAGACAGAAAATGTAGCTCCAAAAGCTGGCATCACTAGACACTGAAGAAGTTTATAAAGGGCAGAGTGGCTGTCAGCCGTACAATACATTGGTCGACCTCTACCACATGGAATCCTAAAAATTATACAAAGCAAAATGACTAGTCTGGTATACACTATCATATATACCATGTAATTAAAGCAGTGCACGTAATTGTAAATATTAAAGCAGTGAATGTAATATGTACTAGTATTGTATATAAGATAATTGTATAGCATTTAGTGTATATTTATTTGGCTGGGTGGGTATGTCTGCATACAACAGCAGAAGACAGAGAAGAAATAGCACATCTAATGGAGAACCAAATCCTCTTTATCTTAAAAACGACCGGATTAAAATAACAATCCAATGTTGCAGGACAGTGTACCAAAGAATGATAGCAGAACCCACAAATACATTAGATAAAAGATTTTATGATAATAAATAATTTGAAAAGAGATCCTACAATATGAAAACAGAATGATGCAGGGCATTGCGCTAAAAGTGATGGTAGAAATTCCATATCCTCGTCATCATCATCCCTTCGACGCTTTTGTGAAATGTATGAGATACCAAAAGTTTTGTATTTCGATTAAAAAAAAATACAATTATCAACTTAATTCCAATTAAACTAACAAATCCTAAATATACACAAATTGAAGCATGCTCAAGCATAAATGCAAATATGAACTCACTTGAAAGCAACAATTGAATTAATACAGATACAGATATACAGGGTACAAATCAAGACTGATGAGTAAAAAAAATCGAGATAAATGTGTATACCCCTAAATCGAGACATACAGGGTACAATTGAATTATATAGGGCACTAAGAAAAGAAGCACCAGCAGCTATCTTTGTACCAGACTCATCTCGGACAGCATGCCAAATTCAAATCTATTAAACTGGAGCAGGAAAGATGTAGTGTTGCAGTTAATGGACTTCCTATACCAAATCGGTTGATTAAAAAAGCTGAAAAGGTAGCTGGACCAATTCAATTTGGACATCACTAGCTAGAAAGCACAAACTTGTAAAAATAACTGTTTACTCTATCAGCTACCAGGTGCAATTATCTTCTTGGCCGAGATGCATGCTTAAAAGTTTATATATATGAACCATGCAGTTAACATAAATTATATTAAAATCAAATGGACAACTCTGCAAATGGACTCGAATTCTGAAAATGTTGCAGAGACAGCCAGAAAATATGCTTGTGTTTAAATTTTGATTTAATGTTCTTTCCAGGAATGATTAACACCTTCAAACTCAAAATGTGATTGAACTCTGCAAAATTCAACTCCGCAAAAAAATTAAGTTAAATCCTAAATCAGCACAAGTCATTCTCCCATCAAGTAGCTATTTACTTATCAATACCTAATCAATCAATCAAGAAAAACTATATTCCCTTCTCCCATCCAAAATTTATATATGTTTCAAATAATAAATAGCCTGGTATATATTTTTCTAAGAAAACAAAGTGTATATTAATATCATAAATTTAAGTAAAAGCAAACAAATGAGTATAAAATTCTTAATTTCAGAACCTTAATAGGCCAATACAACCAGCACTACAGTCTTAGATGAAGGATTAATTAGTTCATAAATTGACAAAATAAGCTATCACAGACTCCCTCTCCTTCTTGGTAAGAAGAGAACGACGGAGGTTGAGGCATATATGTGTGTGTCTGTAACTGACCATCACTAAAATACTCTATTGCAGAAACAAGAATCAAAATAAGAAATGGTTAGATGAGACTACAAAAAAAATGCTTAAACATACTAGTACCCTATGTTACCCGGACTCTTCATTTTGCCTCAAATACCCGTGTCGGACACTCGACACTCGGACATGGGTATGGACACTCGGACATGAATTTTAAGCCAACATACACAAATCCTAAATATACACAAATTGAAGCATGCTCAAGCATAAATGTAAGAAAAACTATATTCCCTTCTCCCATCCAAAATATATATATGTTTCCAATTAAACTTAATTCCAATTAAACTAACAAATCCTAAATATACACAAATTGAAGCATGCTCAAGCATAAATGCAAATATGAACTCACTTGAAAGCAACAATTGAATTAATACAGATACAGATATACAGGGTACAAATCAAGAATGATGAGTCAAAAAAATCGAGATAAATGTGTATACCCCTGAACAAAATCAGATATTTTCCTCATCAAACATACAAATATGTTCTATTGCATTATATATATGTCTGTGTGAGATAAGATTGATCAATTAAGTCAAAGAGTAGAGAGAGTAGTGAAAGAGTGTGTCGTGACTTGAGAATGTTTGGGGTAGTGTTTAATTTCAAATGACATGTATTAAATTGTTATTTCAAATTCTCATATATAGGCTCTAATTTTAAATAAGTGGAATTTGGGCCAAAATTAAATCCAAATTCTTGATCTATCCAAACAAGGTAAATCAGCCAAATTCAGCATTTCAAATGAAATGATGCTATCCAAACAGGCCATTAAGATATTTTGAGCCTAACAAATGCAGCTATTGTTTTTTCATAAGAGGGAAATATATAAAATGCATAGGTTGCAAACCTGAATGAGAGGTAAATATCTTTATATATGTATATTAAGCTTTTGGTATTATTCAAGCATACTTTTGTTTCTTCTTCAAGTTGCAGTTACAATACTGTCAACAGTCAACACATATTAGGCATCTTAGACTTTAACATCACAACAAAGTCATAGTTTAGGCACCGTTCAAGACTTTTGTTCATCTGCTCTACTTATAAATATAGTAGCTCTACAATGTAATTGATACAACACATATATACAAATCACTTCTTCTATGTTACTTCTCTGAATCTCTCTACATACAATTTATCATGGTATCAGAGCATGTGTGCTCCTAGGGAAACAAGAAGAACAGAACAGAAGCCCAGAATCAGAAAAAAAATGCCCAGAATTGAAGAAAAAACAACCAACTGTTAAAAACTCCGAAAATCAAAACACATCCAAACACAAATACAAATATACCACTGGAAAGAGCAGGAGAAGAGGAGATTACAGAGACAAGCAAACTGGAAAACCAGCTGTAAACGCGCCACCCCACGCGCCGCCGCGCCGCCACACGCGCCGCCGCGTGAGGCCTGTTCCGGCCAGTTTCTGGAGATCTTCCTTCAGAGACTCTGACTCCTCTGTTAATTGCGATTCTATCCGTGGTACTCTTTCTTAAATCTGAGAAAAAAAATTTTTATCAGTTGAAATTGTTTTGTGTTTCGTTATTTTTCTCCCTGGACTACTGATTGGCTTGATAAAAAACTGCTATATGTATGTCTTGAGAGATAAATAGCAATAAATATATACACTTATGATATTAGTATATTATGTTCAATAATTATTGATTGGATATTTCTCTATTTAAAACATTAAATGGCGGAAGTGTTAGATAATACATCCGAGAGTAGTGCTATAAGTAGCAGGAAATCTGGATTTTACAGTACTCCGTATGTAAGCCCTAAATTCAACGGAAAGAATTTTCTGGAATGGTCCAAAGCTTGTACAATGGCACTTAAATCTCATAGAATGATGAAATATATCAATGGGAAAGCCAAACAACCTTTGGAAAGTGATGATAGTTTCGATGATTGGGAATCCGAAAATGCCATGGTGTGTTCATGGCTATCTAACTCTATGGAGGTTGATATTCGAAAAACATATATCTTCATTGAAACCGCTGAAGATGTGTGGAATTCTCTTACTCGGACGTATTCCTTCTCCGGAAATGTAGCCAAACAATTTGAGATCAAACGGAAGATGTGGGCATTGGCTCAGGGAAGCCACACATTAGCTCAGTATTATTCTGAGCTTACATCATTATGGAGTGAATTGGGACATTACACTATATTTGAGTGTAAACATGCTGAAGATCAAGAAAAATATCAAAAGATGATGACTGTAGAGAAAGTGATGAAGTTTCTTGACGGATTGTCTGATGAGTATGATTCAATAAAAAATCAACTTATCGGACAAGTTCCATTTCCTACAGTGGAAGAAGCCTATGGTCGTGTAAGATTAGAGGAAAGTCGAAAGCAGAGCATGGCTCCGGTCGTCTCTTCTGAACGATCTGCACTCTTAACTGGAAATGTTCAGCAATCTGAGCCAGAACAACCTGAACAGATACCAATGGCTTTAATGGGTGAAAAATCCAGTCTTCAATGTGACTACTGCAAGAAGTTAAACCACACTCGTGAAACATGTTTTATCCTGCACCCTCATCTCAGAATTCGAGGACGAGGAGGGCGTGGCCGAGGTGGTTACCGTGGTGTCTCATCTGGCAGAAACACGGGTAGGGGTATTCCCTTTAGTGCTCATCATGCTGCATCAGAATGTGAGTCTTATTCTTCAACAGGGACGATGACTGCTTCAGAGGTCAACACCCTCCGCCAATTAATGTCACAAATGAACACCACTCCACATACAGCTAATTCTGCCCATGCAGGTACATCTTGTCACTTTACCTCCGATAAATGTCATAATTCATGGATTATTGATTCCGGAGCATCAGCACATATGACTGGAAATTCTAGTTTCCTAGAAACATATAATGGTGAAACAGGCAATATTCGTGTTGCCAATGGAGCTATTGTACCGGTTCATGGACAAGGCACTTCTCACTGCCTCTCATCATCATTGCCGCTATCTGATGTGTTACATGTTCCCTCCTTAACAGCAAACTTATTATCTGTTCAACGTATTACTGAAAATCTTAATTGTTCAGTAACCTTTTTTTCCTCCCACTGTGTATTTCAGGATCTGGCGACAGGCAAGGTCCTTGGCAATGGTAAAGTGGTAGATGGACTCTATGTTATGGAAGGGAATTCTATTTCTCCCTCAACTTATCAGGTGTCATCCAAGTTAAATTCTGCTTTTGAATCTTTGTATCAGTGGCATAGACGGTTAGGTCATCCATCTTTTGGTGTTTTAACACATCTATTCCCTGCCTTAGTAAAACACTGTAAGAAGGAAGATTTCTTTTGTGAACCATGTGAACTAGCAAAACATAAAAGATCATCTTATCCATCCAGAAATAAAAGAAGTTCTACTTTGTTTTCTATTATTCATACTGATGTTTGGGGTCCATTTAGACATCCTACACATGATGGGTATAGATGGTTTGTTGTTTTTGTTGATTGTTATTCTAGGCTTACTTGGGTATATCTCCTTAAACAAAAAAGTGAAGTTTTTGAGTGCTTTAAATCTTTTCACCACATGGTACAAACACAATTTAATGCTACTGTTAAAATTCTTCGGAGTGATAATGGTACTGAATATGGAGGACCATTTATATCTTATTTGGACACATGTGGTATAATTCATCAAACTTCGTGTGTCAAAACTTCTCAACAAAATGGGGTAGCCGAAAGGAAAATTGGTCACTTACAGCAAGTTGCTCGGTCGCTTATGTTAACAATGCATGTTCCCAAATATCTTTGGGGAGAGGCAGTCATGACTGCTGCATACCTTATAAACCGTCTTCCTTCTAGTGTCCTAAAATTCAAAACACCGTTGTCTTGTGTTCTTGCACCTTCTTCACATCCACTACCCCTTCGAGTATTTGGGAGTGTATGTTTTGTTCATAATCATGCTCCATCTCGGGATAAACTTGACTCTCGGGCCCTCCGATGTGTTTTCATTGGGTATTCACCAACTCAGAAGGGATATAAATGTTATCATCCTCCATCACGTCGCATATTTGTCAGTCATGATGTTAGTTTCTGGGAGAACATTTCTTATTTTTCTCCGGGTTCCTCCTCTTTGCTTCAGGGGGAGATAAACCGACACAGTCTTGATAGTAAAGCAATAGATGAGTCACAGACACTTCCATTTATTAATATACCTATTCCAAACACTAGTTCAAACAGGTTATCTATTCCTCCACATACGAGTAAAGAGTCAGATGATCTAAATAGACTAGATATTCCAGATTTGATTACATATTCCAGGCGGAGGAAAAATGATATCACCACTTTACCGCATCCAGAGACCTCTGACCTCGAGACAGATCCTGCATCTCCTGTGTTTGAGCCAGAAAGTGGTAATACTCTTGATCCTACTCTAGATCTTCCTATTGCTATAAGAAAGGGTGTACGCTCTTGCACTAACCATCCTATCTCAAACTTTGTATCTTATAATGCATTATCTCCATCTTCACTTGCTTTTGTATCATCCTTGTCTAGTGTTTCTGTTCCGCATACTTGGCAGGATGCTTTATGTGATCCTAAATGGAAAGATGCTATGATGGAGGAAATGAATGCCTTGAAACATAATGGCACTTGGGAGTTAACTCATCTTCCCGCTGGAAGGAAGGTAGTAGGATGCAGATGGGTATTCACTGTGAAACAGAAACCTAATGGGCTGATTGATAGGTACAAAGCAAGACTTGTAGCAAAAGGGTATACTCAAACTTACGGGATTGATTATCAGGAGACTTTTGCCCCAGTAGCAAAGATGGCCTCTATTCGAGTCTTGATATCATGTGCAGCAAATCTTGGATGGGAACTTCAGCAATTGGATGTAAAAAATGCATTCTTACATGGAGACCTGAAAGAAGAGGTTTACATGGATATTCCACCAGGTTTTTCTACAGCTGCGACCATTGGAAAAATATGCAAGCTGAAGAAGACTATTTATGGGTTAAAACAGTCTCCAAGAGACTGGTTTGGCAAATTTCAGGGAGCAATGATTAAATTTGACTACAAACAGAGCAACTCAGATAACACCATGTTCATAAAAAGACGAGATGAAAAAATCACAGTGTTAATTGTTTATGTCGATGATATTGTGATCACCGGCAACGACACCTATGAGATTGCTAATGTTAAAAGCAAGCTTGCCTCTGAATTCGAGATGAAGGACTTAGGAAAACTACGGTATTTCCTTGGTATTGAGGTCTCTAGAAGTCCAGGTGGTATCTTCCTCTCACAACGGAAGTATACACTTGATCTTCTGAATGAAACAGGGATGTTGGGATGTAGACCTGCAGAATCTCCCATAGAAGCAAATCATAAACTTTGTGGAGATGCTGGTGAAAGTGTCGAGAAATCTCAATATCAAAGGTTAGTTGGTCGACTAATCTATCTTGCACATACAAGGCCAGACATATCATATGCAGTGGGAATTGTTAGTAGGTATATGCATGATCCTCGCCAACCACATTTGGATGCAGTTTATATGATATTAAGGTATCTTAAGGCTGCTCCTGGAAAAGGAGTAATGTTTACTAAAAACAATCATCTCGGGGTTGAAAGCTATACAGATGCAGATTGGGCCGGATGTCAAGACTATAGACGATCTACTTCAGGGTATTGTACATTTGTTGGTGGCAATTTGGTTACTTGGCGAAGCAAGAAACAACCTGTGGTTGCCTTATCTAGTGCTGAGGCAGAGTATAGAGCTATGGCTAAAGGTGTGCGTGAATTATTGTGGATAAGATTATTCCTAGAAGAATTGGGACTTGCATCTACAACTCCAATGAAACTGCATTGTGATAACAAAGCTGCTATTGCCATTGCACATAATCCAGTTCAACATGATCGGACCAAACATATCGAAATTGATCGACACTTCATAAAAGAGAAGATCAATAATGATACCATTGGTATTCACTTTGTAAGATCGGAGGACCAGATAGCTGACATATTTACCAAAGGTTTAAATCAGAAGATGCTTCATCCACTTATTGGCAAGTTGGGCATGAGTGATATATATGCATCAACTTGAGGGGGAGTGTCAACAGTCAACACATATTAGGCATCTTAGACTTTAACATCACAACAAAGTCATAGTTTAGGCACCGTTCAAGACTTTTGTTCATCTGCTCTACTTATAAATATAGTAGCTCTACAATGTAATTGATACAACACATATATACAAATCACTTCTTCTATGTTACTTCTCTGAATCTCTCTACATACAATTTATCAAATACTAAATCCACGACCTTCGTTGGCATTGGCTCCGATGTGAGCATCCTAGACCTGATGGGGACCTCCAGCACTAACAGTATAAAGAAGCACAAGAAAAATTAACAGTGCTTGGGAAAAGATCCAAGTGAAGGATTGATAAGGTAAGTGAGGGGAAAAAGAAAAGAATTAATCATTACCTCTTCCTCATTAAGGTGCTGTAGTACATTACTTTAAAGCAAAAGAAATGCAGTGCAAAAGACAACATTAACAGGACATACCATGCAAAATCCTGCGAAAATCATTAAGCTTCTTCAACAATCTCCGTCTTTCCACAACACCCTTGGTGAATGGTGAGGACACTCTGGGACGGCCTCCTTTGTTGGGTGTCTGTTCCCCCACACAAAGACTGCATGCCGGAGATTCTGGACTGCTGCACCTGAATCGTTTTGCCAAATTACCAGATTAGGGTTGAAAGTTTAGAAAAAGTATATAAATATGCATTGCAAATAACCAGGTGAATTAAGATGGCAAGAAACACTTCAAAAAAAGACTTCTTTGCTATATACTGCTGTTAAAAGAACATAAGGCAAGACAATGAACTAACAGTTACAAAAGATGAGTACTCTGACTGTCTCTACAATAAGATGATTATCAAAGCCACTTGGACGCAATTTTGAAAAAAATTAGGTTTCATACAAGTTACAACAGACAAATTTCTCAAAACTCCTGTTGTTAAAAGATTATAAGAATACATGTAAGAAAAACATTCTTATGAAACCACATGAGACTGAATTAGAGCCATGCAATGTCAGTCTAAGCATTAAATGCCATCAGCGAAATACAGAGGATTGGAGTTTCAAAAGCATTTATAACCAAACCAGAACAAAAACAAATCACTGACTACAAGATCTGGGAAGCTAACTTATCTGGTATGACAGCAATCTGTGCAGTCACATATATTTTGCAAGCAACCAACATGAAAATTGTATCACATGTATAGGAAATAACCAAAAGAAAGAGTTTCTTTTGATTTAGAACAAATTAACACTTAGAGCTTAAACTAAAAATATAGAAAACGTTATGCATATATATATATAGGCTAGTGATCACATAATTTTCACAACATCTTGGACAGGGAACGCCGACAGAGTAGGCAAGTCTGGTTTTTATAGAGAAAGTGAGAGTCCGGTTTTTATCGAGACAGTGAAAGTGAAGCCCAGTATGCAAAACGAAGAAAAACACAAAGAAACCAGATTTCTTGTCGAGACAAACATAGAAGATAGCATATGTTAATATTAACAATGAAAAACCTAAGTGTAGTGGAATTGCTCTCTTTTCAGGAATTTCAGGAATATTTTAGCATATCATTGTTTTTCTTAGGTAACAATCATGACTACAAAACTTTATTCCAAAAAAAAATCAAATGAAATTCAATGCAAATTCTTTCACAATCAAATTTCACATTAATATAGCCAATAAATAGTCCAAAAGTATACTAAATTGAATAAAAACAATTTATTTCAACGGGGGTAAGAAAAATCAAACTATGCTGCATTTCACATACCAATCTTGATCATTCAACACAACGTTCAATTTAGAATCAGCGCAACTTTTTTCACAGTCACAATATTTTGTAGTTACATAGCCAATGTCTATTAAAAGGGTGGAATTTTTCCCACCGAAAAAATTCAAAAAAGAACTTAAAATTATTATTACAAATTGATGCCTTCAATTTGAGGCAAAGCAGTGAAGACTACCTGCATGACTGGAATTGGGATTGTGAACCGTACTGGGAAACTGAGAAGTTAGGCCGAACTAGACAAACTGAAATGCAATGCAAAGTAATGGTGCCGCAGCTTGTATTGGACGTGGCAAATATGTAACTTTCTGATAAGCAGATCGTACTGGTAATTTCACGGGGAGTTTTTTGGCTCAAAATACCTCTATGTTTTCTTATTATATAAAGATGAGATTTTTAGCAAGAGAAATGAGTGAACAGTGTAACCCAGTCTCGGATATGTATAAATCATGATCAGTGTGAAAGTATTTTTGTCAGATTAAACATAAGCAAGACCAGACCATGGTTGTACATATACTGCCAAAATCACAGATTTTTTAACAATCTTTTTAACCTCAATTAGTTTACATGTATATCACGCAAGCACATACCTTGATTTCTTGCTACATTATATGCATCACTGGCTCCAAAGGCCTCATGTACGGGAGAACTAACGTATGAGCACTCCTGTTCGAAGTCGTTTCTACAGGATATTGCAAACAAAAAAAAAAGAGTTAAATGCTAGTTGAAATAAGTGCACAATAAGTGGATTTGGTATTTGAAAAAATCTATTTATAACAAAATATTAGCCTTGACACGTACAATACCTGTAATGACTTTGCCTGCACCAAATCCACTGGAGCTTTCACGTGGAACAGTTTCTACAACAAAGTAATGAACTTAGCAAAACAATAAGGTAATGAGATGCTCCATTGAAAAATATGGTACCCAGAATATACAGTGTTAAGTACTACGAGGAGCCCCCGGCCTCTCCGTTTCACCACATCTTCAGAGCAAGTCTAATGCAATGCCAAGTTTGGTGCCATTTCTATAATTTGGAACCAAATGAAAAAAATCAACTCCAAAGGAGTATATTTGCATATGCCAAATTTGCATCCAAGGATGCAAATATTCATCTAGCCACATCATCAATTAACCAAAAATATGATGCAATTTCATCTACTTTAAATGAAATTTGGGTGAGTTGGACAAAAAGTTAGTCAAATATGGAATTATTTTGTTGCAAAATGCCACTAGCATTGGAGTGTATGTTGTATTTTAGCACCAAGAATTGCTTCTTTTTTTTTTCCATATTATAGCAGTAAGTATAGACATTTTAGATTTAGCATTGGACTTGCTCTTAGACATTTTAGATTTAGCATTGGACTTACATCTTTAGCGAGAATTAGTCTTGGCCACCCTCTTTTTCTAATAGCTAGCCTGATTCATGACTATTGCAGGGTCTTTCTCCGGGAGCTTTCACATGGAACAGTTTGTACAACGAAATATGGCACAAGGAGCGCAATCTGACACTCCAAATTGGCAAATTGCACTGTACTTGTACTATCTACCACTCGCATCTGTACTTGTACTGCCTTCATAAGGTCGTCCGAGGTATAAAGGAAAACCTTATTACATATATACCATAATGACCTGTAATGAATAGTGTACCGGAGACGTAATGTATGAGCATTCATGTTGCGATATCCCCTCTAAAGTGTAAGCAAAAACAAATATTAGAATGCTTGCTGGAAAATGCATACATCAGGGGAATGCACAGTACATGAAGAAATACATTTATATACAAGCATTTCATTAATATGAGACTTTTTGTGTATTTTCCACATTTTTGTCTCATCACATGAAATATAAATTGAGTTCCTTTTTTGCCATTCCTGTTTTTCATTTCTCTTGGACAAATACCAATGATCATCTTCTTTTCTGCGCTTCTTAATTCTTCATAGGCAATGAGAGCCACTCTTGCATTTTATATTATTCACTTCTAGATTGTGCTTCCAGATGATCTATCAGTGGTGCTTGTATTACCATTTCCTGAATAGTTTCCAGATGCTCCCATCATTATGTTGATCAATCTGCTTTCAGGTTGTATTATCTCTTCCTAAATCTTTATTTAATATGTAAGTTGGCCTTCTAAAACTAGTACTTAACTTCTTAAAACTAAGCCCATGGTTGATTTTTTTTATAATCTTGATTAAAATTTTCTCCTTTATATACTGAAACGATCTCATTAGGCACAGTCATCACACCTATCATTTTCCTACTTTACATCACAGATACATTGCACACAGCTCACATAAAATGGAATCCATGAACATTAACTTTTCGAAATGTAAATGCCTTTTGCAGAGTAGTTCCACAAGCAATATCTTCTCACTTAACCCACATTCCATCGTGATTGCTTCATTCCAAATTTAAGTTTCTCTTTACATTCAATATGAACCCAAATTCTACACAACCAACTTATGAAAATATATAAATTTTCTGTCAAGAAGTAAACCTACTTATACAGGTTTTCCCTGTGTATATACAGGCTCTTGCAGTCGCGACCAACAGAGATCAATTGTAGCATTAGAACATGTGAGAATAATTGTTGTGCCACGTGTTTACACTGAAAATGTTCTTCATATCAAGTAGAGTTTGTGTTCGTTGTTTGTTACAATATGCAAGTAAAAACGTACATGATAGTACGTGCTTGGGGTTGGCTTGTGAGAGTTTTCTCACATGATCAAAATTTCATGATTGGTGAACGGGATTAAGTCGCATGGCTACACACCCTCGAAAAACAAAACAAAGGAATTCAATTATTGAGATAATTATTCTAGTTGGTGAAACCTTCGTACTCATATTCGAACAAGGACCAAACACAAACGAATATACCTCAATCCTTAAACTTGCTTAACCCGCTTCCAAACCCCTACCGATTTGTGAACCAATCAATCCTTAAAATAATTCACTGCTAAACAATTTATGTACCGAATCACACGCATATGTAAAATGTATGTAGTACAGGTTTAGGCTAATACCGGACAATATAAATTTACACTTTAGTCATTGGGAACATAACTACACCATCTAACTTACATTTGTCAGGAAAAGAAAAGAATGACACATATTTAAAATGTATGCGGTATTTTTTATTTAGATAAATACCAAACAATATACATTTATATTTTAGTCACCGGAAACATAACTACATGTAAAGCTTATATTTTGTCAGGCAAAGAAAATATGTATCCTGGTTGCAGGATTGGCTGGTTTTTTTCTCGAAATTTTAAAACTTATTTTCTATTTTATGAGTGTTCAATTCGAACTCAACTCCATAAGCTATATCCATTAAAAGAAATTTATTTAATTTACATAGCAAATATGTTAAAATACTTGAATACAATAATATGTAAATCATAGATCAACTACTAATCGTCTAATTCTCGTCATCCATAAAATTAAACATGAATATGAATTATATAGTTAACAAAAAACAAGTCTAAAGTAAAAAAAAAAAAAAAAAAAAAAATTAAAGTGACAAACTTAAAGTCAACTCAATTTAACTCGGATTCAACTCGACTCGAAATGTTCGTGAACAACTCGAACTCGACTCATTTGTTAACGATCGAGTTCAAACAACAGAAATTGATCGATAAGGTAATCGAGTTCTCACGCACCAATGGTGGATAATATCTGCCAACGAAAAAGAGAAAAATGCTTTAATTTTTCAAGTTTCTACTTTTTGAGATGAACTACCTACCGTGACGTTTGGAATTATATGCCAAAGACAAAACAAGGTGTTACCTTCTCGGTAAAAAGGCGAAATGCATCCACTTCCATTGCTTTATAAAATTCCTGATAGAATTAAACACACCAGGCCTTAAAGTGTATCGTTTAATTTACTGTAATCGTGCCTTGTTAATCTAATCATTAGTATAAAATATTAACTGCACCTACTTTTCTTTTCTGACTTTAGCATAACAGTACTTACACTTTCAATATCTGCAGAGTTTTCTATGCTGCATATGAGTTTCTGAAGCTCTTCATCCTTCAGAGCATCAACAACTTCACTACAAGAAGCTGCAATAATAGAACTCAGTACATATTTTATACCAATATTCCTGAAAGCTACAAAATGCTACAGAGACATACCTAGGGACTCAAATTGTGACTGCTGCAACACTACGCTTGGATCATCAACAAAGCATGGCCTCTCAACATGCGGATTTGGAGCTAGAAAAGAGATGAAGAACTTAAATCTTGAAATTAAGGCCACATTTCGTAACTTAATACTTATCTATCTTACATAGTTACTACAGATTCTTAAACCTAATTTTATTAAACACCATAAGCAGACTAGTTTTTGTAGAGCATTTTTCACTGCCCCAAATCAGATACTCTAGGCATGGTAGAGAAGGATGCAATTCCATTAAACTAAGTAGCTACGACCTGAAGTCAGCATTCAGTGTGACGATATAGTACTTAAAAAAATTGGCATGACTGAGAGATGAAATGGTAAACTATCTTAACCAGATACTGTGATAAGATGTTGACCAGCAAACCTAGTGGACTTTTATGCAAAATCCGATATATAAATTCTCTACCTTGAACAACTAATGCAAAACTGTTTTTACAATGGATCAAAAGAAAGCCTAGTGGTAAGGTGTATCCCTTCCTATGACCAAGTCATTGGTTCTGGGTTCGGTTCTCATTCCTCTATCCCTATTTGTGAAAAGATAAATTTCAACTGCTTCTAGACATATTTTTTATAACTGATTCATTAAAATGAACACCTATGTTACCCAGACTCGGGTACGGGTGTCGGACACGGGTGTGGATCCAAGTGTTAGACTCTTAGTTTTAAAAAAATTAGGTTTCGTGGATATGGATCCGAAATTGGACATGGGTGCGGGGATTTGACATATAACCTTCACATATGTGAAGTTATACCTACTTTTTATATATTTTATAGTTTTAGATTAGTCTCTTCTACCAACAAAAAAAATACATAATTGTTTATGTCAAATTTATAGCATAAATCAAAGCATAACATGTAAATAGTGATCTATGGACATTGCTCTCTAGAAACAAGTTGTTGCGAGGTCTCGTAAATCATTTTGAACTACATTGCTTGGAGTTGAAGTGTCCGGTTTTCATATAAAGGATCCGACTTAGATCCCATACCCACACTCATGTCATGTCCGGTGGACACGGGTATGAGGGCAAAAATGAAGAGTCTGGGTAACATAGATGAACACTGTCAAGTATACAATTTTAGAAGAGAACAAAGACAAATGCATGTTTTTATCGGTATTTCCAAGCTGACCGATCCCATTATATGATTATTGGTGACGCCAGTCACAGCGAACAGCCAATCACATGTGCATCACTCCAAATAAAACATCCTTCGTTAATATACAATCAAATAGAATTAAAGTTTTAGAGCTCAAGAAAAAGGCTCTTACTAAAATTTTGCTCTGCAGGTACTGCCACCTCCGCGACACATGAAATTTCTGCAGTATATGTACGAATCAACATCAACTTACTACTTAAGCCTCAATAATTCTAGGTATTAGAATCAGACACTGATATGCATGGATGCATTATAAGGACCAAATCATTTGGTTTGCATGTCTAATTTAAAGAAGAAAGTATACAATAAAAAAGTTAGTTCATGTATGTGTTAAGGGGACCTAATCATCTAGTTCAAAACAAACAAAAGATTTAAAAACCTGAAACTGAAACTGACTCAGTGTCTGAATTCAATGGAGACATTTTTTCTTATTAAAAAAAATAGTTCATGTATTAGGGTCTAGGGGAAGATAAACAAGTATCTAGTTTAACATAGATACTATTATTAATCGTAGATATAAAATTACACAATCTCTATATCAATCAAAAAATTATATTAAAAGCCATTTCTATGCCCGCTCTTATGAGGGGGAGGGGGAGGGGGAGGGGGAGGGGGAGGGGGACTCAAATGTAAACTACAGAATCATAAGTAACTTGACAATACAAAATAGCATAAGTTCATACATATAAAAGACGTGGAAACCCATAAACAACTTGGTAAAATTACCACAGTCAGATAATGAGTGAGATAATTATTTTATGTCCATAGATCTTAAAATCAAATAAAAATACAGGCAGCGGTAAGATATTGACTGTAGGGATGGCAAAAAAAACCGATCCGATGGATACCCGATCCAATTCGACCCGATTGGATCTTACCGAACCCGATTTTTTGGATTTGGATTTGGATTTGGATTTGATTTTTAAACCCGAAAGAGTTTGGATTTGGATTTGGATATTAGCTATATCCAACCCGATCCAAACCCGAAACCCGAAAACCCGATCCAAACCCAAAACCCGAAAAAACCCGATATATATACATATATAAATTATAATATATATATATATATATATATTATAATTTATTCCTTAAAAATAAATACCCGTTACTTAGTTACACTAGGTAATTTTGTTCAGACAATTTTGATACACATGCTGTGCTACTATGAAATTTCTTAGTTCAGGCAATTTTGATACACATGATGTGCTACTGCTAGTCTTCTAGTCTACACTCTGCCTATGTGGATATTTATTTGCAATTGTATTTTAATTTTTATGTCTTTAGATATTAGTAGTGGTGTAACTTGGACTTATTTATTTTCATGTCTATGAAATCTAGATATTTATTTGCTGTTGTAATTTTAATTTTTATGAAATTTATATTAAAAAAATATTACTACTTTTTTACAAAGAATTAAAATTTTTGGGTTTGGATAAAACCCGAACCCGATCCAAACCCGGTGGATCGGGTTTGGATTTTGAATTTCCAAATCCATTTGGATTTGGATTGGATTTGGATTTGGATTAAGGATTCGGGTTTGGATTTGGATATCACAGATATCCAACCCGATCCAACCCGTTGCCATCCATTATTGACCAGCAAAGATACTAATATTCTAGTAAAAAAATGCCTTATTCTTTATTGAGATAGAACTATGGATATGGCATATCAGATCATAAAAAACTACTACTTTGATTGAGCAGCTACAGAACTTGATCAATTTCATTAAAAAATATACTGTCCATCATGAGTGCAAGTATAGAGGAGAACATAGACACAGGCATCCTTCGATTAGTATATCCTCGACGATTTCATTCAGAATTATTGGTCGTGGGTTCAATTTTTACAACAAAGTCAATAACATGTACGTATATCCAGATATGAGACCATCTCCAATGTGCAAGCCCGTTTCGTAGTTTAGTAGGCCCCATTAGCATGACAAATTGGCAAGAAATAGGTTTGCTGCACAAGTGGCTAGAATTGCTCTAACGTATAGTTTACATAAACAATTAACTGACCCAACATTTTGCAGTATACTGCATTTTAATAAACCAATTTAATCAAATAAAACACATAAGAAGAGTAGAATAAAATATAAAGGACACAAGATGCAGAGTCGGGCTCGGCCCGGGAAGGTGGGATTTAGCCGACTCCTTCATTTCCTCCAACACTGAACAAGAAAGTTGGATCCGTTTCCGGTTCCCAATGCAGCAAATGGGCTTGCATTGGAGATGGTCTGATATCCCTCAACCATCTAAAGTAAATAAAAGCAAAGATGCAGAGTTTAAGGAGAAAGACGCTTACCAATTTTTTCTTCGACGGGTACTGACGCCTCCTTACCGCATGGAACTTCTGTAGATTTGTAAAGTCAAAATCAACTTTAATGTTAAGTTATCAGCTTCCACTAAAACCTTAAGGTGCTAGGACGGTTTAACTGGTTCATATATATTTAGCATTCCCCTCAGTTAGAATCCCACTGTTTGGCATAGAAGATTAATTCACCAGGAGCCCATCTCTACGGTAATACTCAACCTAAGCGTTCATTTTTAAATATATTTTAAGAATATCGGGATTACTAGAGCTCAAACCTTGACACCTCCGCTCTAATACCAGTTTAATCTTAGTAGAGCTAGTAACATAAACATTAATGCTTGCCCCAACAACTTGCGAATTAGTAAGAATCAAGTATGGTCATGGATGTGTTACAAGGACCAAACCAACCAGTTCTAAACCAAGAAAAGGTAAATAAATTCTGACACCGGAGTCTTAATTCGACCGAGAAATGTTAATAAGTATTTATTTCTTTAGTATAGACACTCCCAATTTCCATTACTAATTGACATAATATACACAATCTTTACATAATCTACATGTATAAAGCCAATTCGCTTTAACCAACTGAATTTAAGAATTTTCTATGCAATCAAATATATGATACAGAATCAAAAAGCAATAATCTTGAAAACCCATAAAAATCACACCTTTATGTTTCTTGAAACAGCCCAGAGAACAACTGCAAAATCAATAAAATCAAAAAATAAGCGAAGCCCAATTCAAGATTCTTATTAAAATATTTATGCACCAAAAAAGACAGAATTAAAAAAATAATGAAGCAATTGAAAAGGCTTACTAAGGAATAAGACAAGCAGGGCACTTGTATTTTGAGTATGCTTCTTCACATACGTTACACTTCTTCTTTGCTGCTCCGCTCATTATAAAGTTATAATCAGCTTATAAGTTGTTTTTTTCAAGCTTATAACTTAGCTCTGTTTATATGTTTGAGGTGTCTTTAACAATGGAGTTGAGCAAGGAGGGGAAGAGACGTTGATACTTGTAGGGCGAAAATCAAACGTTACAAGTGGTTTGGGCTTTTAAGGGCGTAAATATATATGGCCTGATTTGTTTTTGATGATTGATTCTAGACTTTCAGGACTATATTTACACTTTTATGTGGCAGATGTTATAAGAGTTTTGGGCTTCAGGGTGATTTACAAATGGGCTATTTGTACTAGATGTCTACATTTCTAATTGATAAAAAGGATTTGAATTTCTTTTTCTTTTTTTTACAAACAAAGGAATTTTATAAACTTGCATCAACTCAAACCACAGCCAGGACAAACCCCTGAACTCACACTACTACAATCTGAATAGAAACAAATAAACGATCTAGACACATAGTCGCTTATGTTTTCAGACTGTTTAACATCAGGAATTTCGAAATTCTTTGAATTAAAAAAGATTAAAATGGCTTTCCGATCAATCAATCCTACACCAATCCTGAAATCAGTAATATCACAAATGACCTTCACGTACGCACCACCTGTAGTCCAATGTTCAGAAACACCTCAGCTATCTACATGCCGAAAATCAGCTATAGACATGCCGAAAGTGAAAGATCTCATAAGATGAACAAATTTTAGTTGTGAAAAGTAAGATCTTGTAATATCCGAAACCAGTCCAAATCCAATGCACGAATTACAGATCTCCCACAAAACCTCATGAATCATTTTCAAAGTAGCTAGGAACAAAACACATACCAACATCAAAAAACATACCATAACATCCCAATAAAAAAGGTAACACACGCCAAAAGGCGAGACTAACGCCAAAAGCCGAGACTAAAACCAAAAATTCAAAGACCTCGGAATGACACCAAATTTTGGTATGATGTTTAGGAGGATAATTTGAATCTAAAGGTTTTTTTATTTGCGGAATCGGACTCAAAACCAATATAGATCTGAGAAATAAATTCTAGATGTTTGGCTTTGGTTTGATTTTTATTGAAAAAACTGAAACAAAAACAAAAGAGTGGGGATTAATGATTAGGAGGACAATTGAAGGATGGATTGATGGGGGAAACGAAGCTGTGATGAAGAAAACGTGGTTTACTTCACCAACAAGGTATATAGACTATCGATATATTTGTAAATGGTGTTTTCTTCTCTCTATCCCACTAATACATTATTCAGCCTGTTTGGTTGTATCTCCTTAAAGGAGTTTTGGGCTTTAAGTAGAAAAAATGACTTATGGATTTTTTTTTTCTTTTTTCACAATGTATTAGTGGGACAGAGAGAGATACCAGTCTATCTCAGTCACAACTCACAAGGATTTGAATTTCTAATGTTAGCGATACTGGCCCATTTAGCAGAATCTAGGCCAAAAATTCTTTACTATATTTTGTTTTTTTTTTCCTGAAGAAAGAAAAGTATTATTCAATCAAAGCATTATACATAAATGCCTCCAACACATTTTGTGGAGGAAAAACTAGATCAATAAAGCAATTTAGCTCATAAGGAATACGAGCCACTAAGTGCGTTGTTTTATTGGCTAACCTTCTCACATGTTTAACACTAATATGCTGGCGGTCAACTGCATACGTATGTTGCAGCATACATGCAGAAAGTTTCTGCGGTATGTAGAGAGATGGGGCCCCCTGTTTTTACACCAAAAATCCTACTGTACAAGTACCGCAAAAGGTTTCTGCAGTATTGTATGCTGTAACCTACGTTTGCTAGCAACCCAGGACCCACACTAATATTAGGTTTGGAATTCAACTTCAACCTGCAAGCATCAAGAACATAGCCGATTTCCAATTGATATACAGACTGATTTTTTTATGGCATGTACTGCAAGAAGTAAATCAGACTCGATGCAAACCCTTTCACTACTAAAGAAACGCTAATAGACATCGGTTTCTGGCCGATGTCTTTGAAAAATTCAGACCGATGTCTTTGTCGGTGATGTCTAAAGTCTGAACGCTTAGACATCGGTTTCTGGCCGATGTCTTATAGCGTATAATACATCAGTTTTAAACATATTTCTGATGTTTATGAACTATCTTCTTGAGTTAACTGCATGAGGTTATCTTTTGAATTGTTATATTAGAGGTCTTAGCTATTATTTAACATGTAGCAAATATAGAATAATTCGACATAGACATCTGTTGATTTCCAAATACTGATGTCTAAGCCTTTATTAACATCAGTAAATATTGAGAGAACCGATGTATAAAGTTCTGATAGACATCGGTTTTAGACGATGCTGAAGATAACTATTGCATTGGTTAGCTAATTTTAAAACCGATGTCTGAGGTCCATAAGACATCGGTTTTAGACGATGCTGAAGATAACTATTGCATTGGTTAGCTAATTTTAAAACCGATGTCTGAGGTCCATAAGACATCGTTTTTCTTGTGTCTAATCGATGTGTAAGTTCCAAGTAGACATCAATTTATATTGACAATTGGCTGTGTATGTAGTTATTAGACATCAATTTTCTTTATTTGACATTTCAAAACTAATGTCGTTTTTCATATTGATACAAACAAAACTACCAGGCCACCTGCCATCAACATGTACAAAATTAAGTAGACATTCATTCAACCAATGTCATTCATTTACAAGCATCCATAGTTCATTCAAACATACATTCCTAGATTCCAGCCATAATCGAAAACAAGCATAACTTGCAATCTAGAATGTATACAGAATCAACCAGCTATATATAGCCAAATTCAAACATTACAGTACTAGACATTAAATCCGCAAAACATAGAAATTCGCAAAAACCAACTGGAAGGTACAAGTACTATAAATCCAGAAACCAACATGCACTAGTACTGAATATCCATCCAACAAAACCTGATCCGACAAAAGTAAAGTCAAATACGATCTTGAATGAATTCGAGTGCCTCAACACGCACCTCATCCAGCTCCGCATCAGTGTAAGTTCTTCTAGTCTTGTTCAGCCACTACAATGTGCAAAAAAAAATATCATTTAACACAAACAGAAATGGCCTGCAGCAGGTTCATAACCTTACTATATAACCAGGCATATAAAGAGATGCATGCATCGAAGATAAGAGATATAACTACACTGAGTGTACGAGAAGCAGACAAAATTTTACCTTCGTGGCAAAAGTCAATCCCGGATCCTTTGTGATCTCTTTCATGTAGCGCATTACAACGTAACCGCATTCATGACCACCAGGTTGTTTCGGACATCCCTGTTTCAATTTTTGAAAAAAAAGGCATATCAGGCCTTGGCAAATTAACCAACATTTTTAATTACACTGGATTGGAACGAAATGTAAAATTACTTACAGCGAGAAACTTTACTTTCGGCATCTTGCTGCTCCTACCAGTTTCGGCATTGAAAGATTTCAAAGCACTGCAAAAAAATTATAAAAAATTAATTAGTACTCCATGTCAAAATCGAGGAATTAATGCTTCCAAACTCATCACAGTGCTGGAAATTACCTTGTTAATGCTTTTTCTACTGGAAACTGAACTACATGAGCCAATGGATTGAGAATGTAAATCTCACCATCCCAAATGATTATTAAAATCCAATGCATACTATTTTCAATTAAAAAAAGGCATCACAATCAGAAATTAAGAAAATAAGAATGAGAAGTGTTGGCATTTATCAAAGTTGCAAATTAGATCCAATAAATTAACTTATCTAAAGAGTTCACTTACTTGTGATTATGTGGCATGAAGAACAGACGATCAGCATTACCCTCTTTGAGCCGTTTTATAATGTAGGCTTCAAATTCAACATTGACCTTATATGTCAATCCTGGATCGACAAAAGCAAATGTATCTGATTCATCCGTCTCACGTAACTCAGTATGCAGGTGCCTAAAAAAAATTAGCATTATAAATTGTACATGCAGAATGAGAAAATTTATAAACAAAAAAATATGTACTTACAGCATATAAGCTGAGACTACAGCTTGGCCAATCATATTGTACTCCAATAATGATATAATATTCTCATCTAACAAAAATATGGTTTTTTCATGTCCAAACACCTCCTGACCACATTGAATCTGTATTGACATCCCATATTTTTTCATCCAGACTATTAGGTGTTTAAACAATAAATTAAAGCCTTTCGGCACTTTCACAGTAGGCTTTGCATCAGAAAACATGGCCTTCATCTTCTGCATCTCACCCTTCAAATTCTCACCCTTCGAACTCTCACCCTTCTCACCCTTCTTCCTTGACAGCACCGATTCTTTTTTCTTACTCTGTAATTAATCAACTCATAAAAACATAAGCACATATAAGTTTCGATAGATCATGCATGCATCGGAAGTGAAAATGAAAAATTATCCCGTAAATCATACCACACCAGCAACTGGGTAGATTATTAATTCCTCGGGCCATGCTACATGTGAGCCAACAGCTTGCAGGACAGTCTCGATTTCTCCGGGTACTGGCACTGGAATTAGTGCCTCTTCTTTGATAAAACCTTCAACAGAGACTCGTAGACATCCAGGTGGCATAGCCTTTCCATGAATTTTCTCACCGAATTTAGAAGGGGGGAAAACAACACCAAAAGCAACCTTGTTGTTGATGTCGTTTACCGCGAACTCACATTTTTGACAATCCTAGAAATTTGAATAAAAAACGTTAAACCAGTTAATTGCTAATTTTAATTAATTTCACTTTTTTTTTTATTTTTTTACCAGATTTTCAGGAGATGGAGGAGGAGTCTCAACAGCGACACGGTCTTGTTCATCACCACCCAACACCAATCCTTTTGCCGCTGCCGGTTTTGTCTTAGCTTCTGCTAAAGCTGCAGCTTGTTCGACACTTGCTTTGTCGGACATCATTGGTGAATGAAGACTGGATTGGGAATTAACCAATGCCTTTAATTGAGCAATCTCCGACTCCAGATTCTGCATCTTCTCAGACATCTTTCGATCACGAGCCATCAACTCTGACTTTGAGATTCGAACCTTTTTCTCTCTTGGTAATTTGAAGAATTCTTTTGGAGTGATGAACCCTCCAACTGCTCGGACCCTTCCCGAATGCTCAGGAGTTTCCAATGCAATTGTCAGAACATCTTCACCTGCACCGTGGTGAAGTTCACCCTTTTCCTTGGCTTCCAGTAGGGTATCCTATATATAGACATGAGAGGTGTCAACATAAAGCATCATGTTCTTGAGAATAAAATTATCATAAATAATTATCATGACAGGAGGCTTACAATTTTTTCGCACACTTCTGCCAGTTCTGGATCCATCACACCGTCCTTTGTTTTTCGAGCCTTCTTCCAAAAAATTGCCCTGTCAGGATCTTCTTCGGGATCCAACCTTCCAGCCTTAATCTGTTAAAAATGAAGCAACAAATTAAAAATATAAAAAAAGAAATAATAGTATGAATAAAAAAAGACTATTGTTATTGCCTCTTCCTCCTTCAAGCCAATGTAGCCCTTTCTTGACAAACGATGAGGATATTTTCTCTTACCAACTCTGCCACTTTGTAAATCATGAATTTCCTAAAACCAAATTTACATGATTAAAAATAATCACAATTTGTCATGCAAAACAATCATTAATGTATGTAATTGTGAACAACATAAATTAAAGAAAAAAATATCACATTTACCTCCCAACTTTCAGCAGACCTCTCTACAACAAACCTTTTCCAGGCTGACCTACCAACAAACTCATATTGCTTTGGCGGCCTATGCAACTTCTTCTTCTCAGCAAGATATGGTAGCACAAATTTATTCGTTAAACTGGTCTTAAATTGTCTCCATTTAATGCCTGCAGACTTCAGGATAAAGTCCTCTAAATGTGGTTTAATTTTGAATGTATCCTGGACAACAGAAATACAAGATCAATAATTGTA
The DNA here is from genome assembly GCA_037693485.1 of Kitagawia praeruptora. NCBI lineage: Eukaryota > Viridiplantae > Streptophyta > Magnoliopsida > Apiales > Apiaceae > Kitagawia > Kitagawia praeruptora. The sequence goes on along the minus strand of CM075346.1, from coordinate 105,103,533 downwards.
ATAGAAAACACAGAAATTTAATACTATCTCAACAGAAATAGACAAAAATTGGAGAATACCTGAACATCGAGCCAAAGCTTTGATTTCAATTCAGGTTCCACATGTGGCCAGCTTCGAATATTAATAGGGATCATTGTCCTAGCCAACATGCCAACATATGAAGCCAATTTAGCCCTATTACTCCCATTAGGAGCTCCCAATTCATTGCACGTGACTTTAAACTTTTTCCCGCAAACTTTCTTCACAATGACTTTGTACATGGCACTTACACTTCGTTTACCTCCGGGTTTTTTTGGAACAGTTTCAGTAGTTGTATTTGTGGGTTGCCCTGAGTCTGATTGTGGAGCTTCAGATGCGTGTGCGGACTGTGAGACTTGAGGTTCTACTGCTTCGACCTCCAGAGGCTCTATCTCCAGATGCTTCTTGGCTTCAGAGGTCATTTCAACATTTTTCCTTTCTGATTTCTTTTGCTTCTTAGGTGCCATTTCTCTTGTATTTTTTCAATCTGCAAAGTTGACATATATGCTAAAAACAAATTAGGGACATATATGCAAAAATATGCTATAAGGACAACGAAGAACAAATTAGAGAAATCAACTCTAAGGACAACTAATATGAAAAATGATTGTAATATTGTCCAACATAAAACAGGTCTCACAAAATCACACACAAGTTTAAAACAAACAGTTGTAGGAACAAGATCAAACACTGGTTTATAGCTTTTTCACCCAAATCCCCTTAATATTTTGTCTTATATTGCTAACACTAGCTTCATCATCATTACTAGGATCACATCTAGGGATCGCAGAGCAGAATGGGGGATGCTGTAAAATGGTGTCTCCTAGGTCGTCATCGTAGTACACATCACGATAGTCTCTTGTCGTCGATGTTAGCACAACAGACCAGGTTGGGTCAACAGGGTCTTCAACATAAAAAACCTGTTTCACTTGGTCAACAGACACGTATTTGTCTTTCTTGTGACCCTGTCGACTAAAGTCGACAAGTGTGAAACCAAGTTCATCAATCTTGATACCCCTATCATTTGCTGCCCATTTACACAAAAACATAGGGGCCTTGAAAGCGTGGTAATCTAACTCCCATATTTCTTCGATTATCCCATAAAATTTCATATCACTCTCCACGGGATTTAAATCCTTAGCACTAGCGACTTGGACTGTCCTAGCAACTAATGACACCCCACTATTCTGAACAACCCTTGCATTATCTCGCTCCTTTGTGTAGTATCGAACCCCATCAACTAGATAACTTTCAAATGTCAAGACTGAAAATGATGGTTTTCCTGCCAACCATCTAATCGTTTCGGAAACAGCTTCACGATTCTCCATCATTTCAATACTTACCTACACACATAATCGTAACGCGTTAAAAGATAATTCAACTTAAAAAATTTAAAAATATACAAAACAACAAAAATGGAGAAGAATATAAACTAACTTTTTTTTCAAACCAATCAGCAAAGAGCCGATTGTGCTCTCCCAACAGCCACTGAGCAGTCTTCTTTTTTCCTCGATAAATCCCTTCCAAATACTCCTTATGCATCCTGTCAGTAAGTACATTACATAAGATTAATTACAAATGCAAAAAACCACAGCAGGCATAAAGAAACTTCTGTATTTGACTTACACAACATAGGGTTCCACTTCAGGATTATTAAGAAGAACATGGAGATGCGCCTCGTCTCGTTCTTTTTCCTCTACTGCCTTCAATGTGGCAACTGATAATGGACCGGAAAGCCTTCCTTCATCCTTTCGAAGACCAGGTGTTGTGCCAATATCACTACTAAATTCTGAGCAAAATTCAATTGATTCTTCTTTGAGATAACTTTCTGCGATGCAACCTTCCGGATAAAAACGATTTCATACATAACTTTTTAAAACTTTATTGAACCGTTCAAATGGATACATCCATCTATAAAAAACCGGTCCACATAAACGCAATTATCTAACCAAGTGGATCGTGAGATGAATCATGATATCGAAAAATGATGATGGAAATATTTTTTCCAACTCACACAAGGTCAAAATCACATCTGATTGTAGTTTATTCAGTTTTGACGAATCTGAAAGCCCATTTGATTTTGATGGTTAATTGTTTACATATATTTTGCTATACTAACATGCTGTAACAGGACATTCAGCAAGCTGTTTCTGGAAATAATGACACAGGACCTATACGAAATCAGCAAGCTGATTTGACATTCAGCAAGCTGTTTCTGGGAATACAGAAACTGTCAAGAAAGGTCCAGAAATACAAAGAGCTGTTAATTATGTTTATTTGACATTCAGCAAGACGTTTCAGGAAAGTATCAACACAGAAGTTATACGAAATTAGCAAGCTGATTTCAACTTTCAGCAAGCCGTTTCTGGGAATGCAGAAACTATCAAGAACAGTCCAGTATTTCACGTGAGCTGCTAGATAGATTAAAATGTAAGGAATCTTACATATATATATTACGTGTCTAATATATACTAAAGAGCTCAGATATATCACAAACAAAACACTCAAGCATGGAGATACACTAAACAATGATATATGACATGTCTCCATCCAAACCATTGACTTCACAAAAACACTCCCACGTTTTTCAGCACACCAACTAAGACTTCTGTGCATGGGAATCTTTCTTGAAACATCCTACCACGATCTCAGCACCCAACTTAGACTTCTTTGCATGAGAATCATTCTTGTCTACTCAAACCACGTTCTTCATGAATCAAATCTGAAAATCAACCAACGGCTCTTTGCTTGAATAATATGAACGTTGGACATTGCCTCTATATACTCTCACTTGTGATACAAACGAAGAGACACATTTTTTGAACACTCCTGAATATCTTTCATATGGTTTATACACATCAACTCAGTTGTTTACATTGCAAAATCTATAAACAACATTCTTGAGCTCTAAGATATATCATACACTGTTTATATATATAAAGAGTCATATTATTTGAGTTGTAATATCTATCAATTCAATCATTGTTAAAGTTGTAATAGTTGTTGGATAGTAGTCTTGGGAAACAAGGGTTTGCTGAACTAGAAGCTAGAGAAGTTTGTGCTACGTGGAGTAGTATAGTACTTAGAGAGCAAGTTCAGAAACAGGGTTTCAGCAAGCTGTTATCAACAGCTGGGAATTGGTTTCACTGCATAACAGCAAGGGGATCTTGGTGATCAAGGAGTATTGTGCTCAAGGGGAACTCATTGGTCTATACAACAGGTTGTTCAAGGAACTAGAGGAATTCAAGAAGGGGGACTTCAAAGAATTCGGTGTTCAAGGGAGCAAGGCTGTTAGAAAGGCTTTGAGGTTCAAGGGAGCTGTTTTACTCAGGGGGAGCAGTTCGTTCCAGCAAGCTGTTATCAGTAAATTGGGTGATATATTATTGGATCTTGTAATTGGTTTATTTGCTGATCAATAATATATTCTCTTACCAAGTTGGTAAGGGACCAGGACGTAGACCATAGGGGATTAGGGGTCGAACCTGGCTAAAAGATCTTGTGTTCATTTTATTTTTCTGCACATTTCATATTGCACTGCATTGCATTAGTTAATATCAGCAAGCTGATTCATTCTAGTATCTATATTTCAGCAAGCTGAAATATTTCTGGAAGAATTTCGGTAAAAATAAAAATAGACTATAGTTAACCTAATACACCTATTCACCCCCCTCTAGGTGCATACTTTCATTTGGTATCAGAGCGAGGTGTACTAACATTTCTGTAACAGGAAAGTACAGATCCTATGGCACACATTTATGAAGAGGGAGAATCATCAAACATACCACCACTTCTCGTTGGTACAGAAAACTATGATTTATGGAGACTAAGGATGAAGATGATTCTAATCAGAAATCCACTTGAATGGCTGGTTGTTAAAGATGGTCCATTTACCTTTCTGGATGAAAACGGCAAGCCAAAAGATGGTGATGATCTTACCGAGGAAGAATTGGTAAAAGCAAGATATAATGGAAATGCCAAATATACATTAATTTGTGGTCTTTTAGATTCAGATTATGACAGGGTCTCTACGTGCATCACAGCAAAGGAAATATGGGATACCTTAGAAATGCATTATCAAGATACAATATGTGTCAATCCAAAACATCAAGCTGATTGTCACAAACAGCAAGCTGCCTCAAGTGACACAGATAAATCTAATGCACTCCTGACAAGGAATGATGATGAGGAATCAGCTTCTAATGATGACTCAAGTGATGAGATGGTCAACCTAGTTTTTGTTGGTATTGATGAAGAAGAAACCGTACGAGGAAAAATCAAAGAAGTCCTTGTAGATAGTGATGTGTCAAATTCGGATGACGATAGTAGTAAAGTACACTCACTTAATCTTGATTTATCTTCTAGTATTCCTATGTTAAATGAGCTAACCATGCAGGAACATAGTAATATATCTATTGTGAAGTTCACGAAATTGAAGAATGAAAATAATGAGCTTGAAAAGGAGAATACCCATCTAAGGAAAATCATTTCTGATCTAATGGCTGAGAAGGCTCCTACAAACAAATATGATGATCTTTTTGCTGATTTAAAAGAAAAAATCATTCAATTCGAAGGAGTCAACAAAGAAATTTTAAAGAGGAATGAGGTGCTCATGAAAGAACTCAAAGATTTGAAGTCAGAGATTGAAGCTAAGGATGAATGTATTAAAACATTCAAGCTTAAAGAATGTAGTCAAGCCGAGTCTTCAAAATCTGCTGAGAAGAGAATTCAGCAAGCTGAACTCATCCAACAGCAAGCTGAACTGATCTCTCTCATGGAAAAGGAAGTCAAAGATCTCAAGAAAGGGATGGAAACTTTTATTCAAGGAGAAGACAGTTTAAAGACAATGATGAAGAAGACAAATGCACCTTTGGTTAGAGAAGGTGTGGGCTTAAACTTCAACAAGAAGCATAGTACACTCAAATATGAAGGAAGGAATGGCATACCTTACGATTATGCTATGCCTTTGAAGACATGCAACAAATGTGGAGGAAAGGGCCATCTTGAAAGAAATTGCACTACTCAAGTTTTTCAGAAAAAGAAAACAGCATACCAGAATGGACAAGTCAGGATCAAATCAGCATACCAGAAAACAGATGACAGAAGACAATCAGCTTACCATTATCAGTATGGCAGAACACAAAGGACCAGAAATCAAGCACCAAAAGTGATACAACAGTGGATCAAGAAATCTGATCTAAATGATCTTTATGTTCTATCAACAAACTATGGTGGATCCAACAAAATTTGGGTACTCAAGTAGTAAGTATATTATTTGTCCTCGTATATGTCCTTGAATTTAAGTATATTAATATTGTGGTACTAACGAGATTCCTCTAGTATATAGATGGGACAAACATATGTATATGCATTGTTTTATGCAGGAAATAGGAGAGAAGAATTCTATTATGATGAATTAATATTTATGATCATTTGGATTGTGTACTGTCTAATCAGCAAGCTATTTTGCAATCAGCAAGAACAATTGCTATCAATGAATATCCTGGAAATTTGTTTCAGCATGCTGATGTGCCTTGCCACTAAGTTGAAAAATGGACAATGGATCTTGGATAGTGGTTGCACTAGTCACATGAGTGGAGATAAAACTCTATTCAAAAGTCTCAAGTTGAAAAAGGGTGGGAGAGTAACAATTGGAAATAGCAAAACCCTTCAGATTCTTGGCAAAGGCTCAATTGGTAACGATTATATTTCAATCAATAAAGTACAATATGTTCAAGGTCTTTCATATAACTTGCTAAGTATTTGTCAGTTGTATGATGATGGTCATTTTGTTAATTTTAATCTTGATAAATGTATTGTTACTATTGGCACTAACAAAGTCCCCCTAGTTGCTAGAAAGGAAGGAAATATATATATATATATATATATATTAGATTTTGATTCTCAGAAAACAGCATGCTGTTTAGCTGTTATGGACTCATCTCCTGAGATTTGGCATAGAAGGCTTGGTCATGTCAAGATGGAACAAATCAGCAAGCTGTCTTCACAAAAGCTTGTTAGAGGATTGCCAAAACTCAAGTATGTCAAGATGGAAACTTGTGGAGCATGTCAACTAGGCAAGCAAATTAGAACTCCACATAAGTCAAAAACTATGGTATCAACTTCTAAACCCCTAGAACTTTTGCATTTAGATTTATTTGGTCCGGAAGCATACAAAAGTTTGGGAGGTAAACAATATTGTTTTGTTATAGTAGATGACTATTCTAGATATACATGGACTTTATTTCTGTAAACTAAAGATTGTGCTTTCAGAGAATTTGAGTCTTTGATAAAACGTCTTGAGAAAAAGCTCAATACAAATCTTATAAGAATAAGAAGTGATCGAGGTGGAGAATTCCAAAAGGAGTTTGTTTCGTATTGTGAAGAAAGAGGTATCACTCATGAATTCTCAGCTCCAAGAACTCCTCAACAAAATGGAGTAGTTGAAAGAAAGAATCGATCTCTGCAAGAAACAGCAAGAACCTTATTGCAAGAGAGCAAGCTACCAAGAAGTTTCTGGGCAGAAGCAGTAAATTCAGCAAGCTATATTCTCAATAGAGTCTTGATAAGGCCTATTCTCAACAAGACTCCATACGAACTGTTAAGGAATAAAACTCCAAACATTGGCTACTTCAAGGTCTTTGGATCAAGGTGTTTTGTACTTAAAACAATCGACAAGGATGGTAAATTCGATGCTAAATCCTACGAGGCAATATTTCTTGGTTATTCATTAACTAGTAGAGCTTATAGAGTTTATAATTTATCTAAATTAACTGTTGAAGAATCTATTGATGTTTTATTTCAAGAATCTAAGCTTGATCTACCAGAAAATGAGGAAGATTTTGCAGGAACAAGAGATAATGACGAGCTGATATCTCCAGAAACTCAACAGACTGCAAATCAGCAAGCTGAACCTTCAAAACAGCAAGCTGAAACCTCTACTGCAGTTAAAGAAATGCAGGAATATGAAGAGATAATACCACATTCATTGCCTACAGCACCAAGGACAGTCAAGGATCATCCTCCAAAGCTAATCATTGGCAACAAAACTGATGGAATCAAGACAAGAAGGGCTCAAGCAAATATATGTGGATATGCAGCTTTCGTAGCTCAAGAAGAGCCAAAGAACCTAACCGAAGCACTTCAAGATGAAAATTGGATTATGGAAATGCAAGAAGAACTCAACCAATTTGAAAGATGTGATGTGTGGGAACTTGTAGAACCACCAAAGGATGTATCAATCATTGGCACTAAATGGGTCTTCAAGAACAAAGTTGATGAATTTGGTACAATCATTCGAAATAAAGCAAGACTTGTAGCTCAAGGTTATAACCAACAAGAAGGGATTGACTTCGATGAAACCTATGCTCCTGTAGCAAGGTTGGAATCAATTAGAATGTTGTTATCATTTGCATGCTTCAAGAAAATAAAGCTTTATCAAATGGACGTCAAGAGCGCATTCCTAAATGGGGTGCTAAAAGAAGAAGTATTCGTCAAACAACCTCCTGGATTCGAAAGTGAGGAGTTTCCAAACCATGTTTACAAGCTGAAAAAGGCCTTGTATGGACTACAGCAAGCTCCTAGATCATGGTATGAAAGATTAAGTGAATTCTTAATCGAACATGGCTTCACTCGAGGTAATATTGATCCTACTTTGTTTACCATGCATAAAGGTAAAGATTTATTAGTTATTCAAGTCTATGTAGATGATATTATCTTTGGATCAACTAATAATTCTATGTGCAAGTGGTTTTCGAAATGCATGCATAATGAATTTGACATGAGCATGATGGGTGAGCTAAATTACTTCTTGGGTCTTCAAATCAAACAAACCTCTACTGGAATTTATGTTCATCAGAGAAAATATGTTAGGAATCTACTCACTAAATTTGGTTTTGAGAACTTAAAGGCAAAATCAACACCAATGACTCTAATCAGCAAGCTGAATTCTGATGAAACAGGTATTAGTGTTGATATTCGAAAATATAGAGGTATGATTGGTAGTTTACTATATCTTACAGCATCTAGACCTGATATCATGTATAGTGTATGTGTTTGTGCTCGTTTTCAAGCTAATCCCAAAGAATCTCACTTAAATGCTATTAAACGAATATTCAAATATTTAAGTGGTACTCGAAATCTTGGATTATTTTATCCTATTACAAATACATTTGATCTTGTGGGATATAGTGATGCAGATTATGCAGGTAGTCAAACTGATCGTAAAAGCACAAGTGGTGTCGGAACATTTTTAGGACAAAGCTTAGTCTCTTGGCAAAGCAAGAAGCAAACCTCTGTTGCTCTCTCTACTGCAGAAGGAGAATATTTGGCTGCTGGTAGTTGTTGCACTCAACTACTTTGGATGAAGCAAACATTAAGAGATTATGGAATCAAATGTGGCAAAACTCCAATTCGTTGTGATAGTACAAGTGCCATCAACATATCAAAGAATCCAGTAAATCACTCGAGAACAAAGCACATCGATGTCCGTCATCATTTCCTAAGAGATAATGTTGCTAAGGGAAATGTTGAACTTATCTTCGTGCCAACCGAATATCAGCTCACTGATATATTCACTAAGCCTCTTGCAGAAGAAAGATTTATTGTTCTAAGAAGAGAATTAGGCATGTGTGAAGTGGAAACAGCAAGCTGAATTGGAAAACGGCAAGCTGAAATGGGTAACATCGATTTTTGCTGCTCTAATATGTTTCGTGCCATCCAGTTAAATGTAACCTATTTGTTTATTTGCTGTATTCTACCAATGTGATTATATGTTCACCACTTTGTTTTTATTGCACTTATGCCATTATTTACTCCTTTTTAATGATTAAGGGGGAGAAAACTTTTGGGAACTTTTGGGGTTAAGTTAAATTGTGTTACAATTCTGACTGCTATGCTATAATGCTGCTGATTAAGTTAAGTGTTGTTGGATTGTCTAAAATTGCTCAAATATGCCATGTCTATACGAATGTTTTAGATGCATGAACTTAGGGGGAGAAAACTATTTTTTCTTATTTATAATGTCTATACAGGGAAGCATATGTTGAGGGGGAGAAATTCCCTCCCAAAAATATATGTTGTTAATCATCAAAAAGGGGGAGATTGAAAGCCCATTTGATTTTGATGGTTAATTGTTTACATATATTTTGCTATACTAACATGCTGTAACAGGACATTCAGCAAGCTGTTTCTGGAAATAATGACACAGGAGCTATACGAAATCAGCAAGCTGATTTGACATTCAGCAAGCTGTTTCTGGGAATACAGAAACTGTCAAGAAAGGTCCAGAAATACAAAGAGCTGTTAATTATGTTTATTTGACATTCAGCAAGACGTTTCAGGAAAGTATCAACACAGAAGTTATACGAAATTAGCAAGCTGATTTCAACTTTCAGCAAGCCGTTTCTGGGAATGCAGAAACTATCAAGAACAGTCCAGTATTTCACGTGAGCTGCTAGATAGATTAAAATGTAAGGAATCTTACATATATATATTACGTGTCTAATATATACTAAAGAGCTCAGATATATCACAAACAAAACACTCAAGCATGGAGATACACTAAACAATGATATATGACATGTCTCCATCCAAACCATTGACTTCACAAAAACACTCCCACGTTTTTCAGCACACCAACTAAGACTTCTGTGCATGGGAATCTTTCTTGAAACATCCTACCACGATCTCAGCACCCAACTTAGACTTCTTTGCATGAGAATCATTCTTGTCTACTCAAACCACGTTCTTCATGAATCAAATCTGAAAATCAACCAACGGCTCTTTGCTTGAATAATATGAACGTTGGACATTGCCTCTATATACTCTCACTTGTGATACAAACGAAGAGACACATTTTTTGAACACTCCTGAATATCTTTCATATGGTTTATACACATCAACTCAGTTGTTTACATTGCAAAATCTATAAACAACATTCTTGAGCTCTAAGATATATCATACACTGTTTATATATATAAAGAGTCATATTATTTGAGTTGTAATATCTATCAATTCAATCATTGTTAAAGTTGTAATAGTTGTTGGATAGTAGTCTTGGGAAACAAGGGTTTGCTGAACTAGAAGCTAGAGAAGTTTGTGCTACGTGGAGTAGTATAGTACTTAGAGAGCAAGTTCAGAAACAGGGTTTCAGCAAGCTGTTATCAACAGCTGGGAATTGGTTTCACTGCATAACAGCAAGGGGATCTTGGTGATCAAGGAGTATTGTGCTCAAGGGGAACTCATTGGTCTATACAACAGGTTGTTCAAGGAACTAGAGGAATTCAAGAAGGGGGACTTCAAAGAATTCGGTGTTCAAGGGAGCAAGGCTGTTAGAAAGGCTTTGAGGTTCAAGGGAGCTGTTTTACTCAGGGGGAGCAGTTCGTTCCAGCAAGCTGTTATCAGTAAATTGGGTGATATATTATTGGATCTTGTAATTGGTTTATTTGCTGATCAATAATATATTCTCTTACCAAGTTGGTAAGGGACCAGGACGTAGACCATAGGGGATTAGGGGTCGAACCTGGCTAAAAGATCTTGTGTTCATTTTATTTTTCTGCACATTTCATATTGCACTGCATTGCATTAGTTAATATCAGCAAGCTGATTCATTCTAGTATCTATATTTCAGCAAGCTGAAATATTTCTGGAAGAATTTCGGTAAAAATAAAAATAGACTATAGTTAACCTAATACACCTATTCACCCCCCTCTAGGTGCATACTTTCATTTGGTATCAGAGCGAGGTGTACTAACATTTCTGTAACAGGAAAGTACAGATCCTATGGCACACATTTATGAAGAGGGAGAATCATCAAACATACCACCACTTCTCGTTGGTACAGAAAACTATGATTTATGGAGACTAAGGATGAAGATGATTCTAATCAGAAATCCACTTGAATGGCTGGTTGTTAAAGATGGTCCATTTACCTTTCTGGATGAAAACGGCAAGCCAAAAGATGGTGATGATCTTACCGAGGAAGAATTGGTAAAAGCAAGATATAATGGAAATGCCAAATATACATTAATTTGTGGTCTTTTAGATTCAGATTATGACAGGGTCTCTACGTGCATCACAGCAAAGGAAATATGGGATACCTTAGAAATGCATTATCAAGATACAATATGTGTCAATCCAAAACATCAAGCTGATTGTCACAAACAGCAAGCTGCCTCAAGTGACACAGATAAATCTAATGCACTCCTGACAAGGAATGATGATGAGGAATCAGCTTCTAATGATGACTCAAGTGATGAGATGGTCAACCTAGTTTTTGTTGGTATTGATGAAGAAGAAACCGTACGAGGAAAAATCAAAGAAGTCCTTGTAGATAGTGATGTGTCAAATTCGGATGACGATAGTAGTAAAGTACACTCACTTAATCTTGATTTATCTTCTAGTATTCCTATGTTAAATGAGCTAACCATGCAGGAACATAGTAATATATCTATTGTGAAGTTCACGAAATTGAAGAATGAAAATAATGAGCTTGAAAAGGAGAATACCCATCTAAGGAAAATCATTTCTGATCTAATGGCTGAGAAGGCTCCTACAAACAAATATGATGATCTTTTTGCTGATTTAAAAGAAAAAATCATTCAATTCGAAGGAGTCAACAAAGAAATTTTAAAGAGGAATGAGGTGCTCATGAAAAAATCATTCAATGCTTCATCAATACCAATTGTCTCTGCCTCCCTCCAACACATTCACTACTTTCGCAAATCTCATCGCGTTATCACTTGAGATTAGCTTTTTACCACTTAAATTATCTTCGTGTTCAATAAATAATTTTATAAATAGAGATTCTAGATAAAAAATTCTTTATAAATAATGATGATTTAATTTATTTAGAATGATCTGAAAAACTAATGAATATCAAGTTAATTTTAAAAGGAGTTTACTGTAATTTAAATCCCATAAATTTGTGATAAAAATGCTTGAATGCTAATAATAGTTTATCATATTAACTTCATTTCCTTTTTCACTTTGCACATTTTCCGTTCATAGACTTGTTAAAGTTTAGAAATAAACAGTTAAATGGGTTATCAAATTTATTTATTTTTGACATAAAGCGAAAAATTTATTAAAACATTAATCCCAATTGGAACACAATTACAACCTGATTGTGAAAAAAAAACGAGCTAAGTAAATAACTGTTTTGTTTTCAAATCGCTTAATAGTTAATACATAAAATATCCAAATTCTTTAAATTAAAAAGTTACATAAGCTGTGAAACTAGTAACATCGCAATTGACCTTCAAATAAGCACCATCTATAGCCCAATGTTCAAAACTATCAGTTACATCAACTGATATTGGAGTAACAAATGTCCCAAAAATATGAACATTTTTTTGTTGTAAAAGGTGAGCTCTTGCGGTATGTCCCAAATTCGATGTGAGCCTTACAGATTATAAATTCTTTTGAGAAAAACTACCGAAACCCATAACAAGACACATAAAAATATCAAAGTATAACACAGTAACATACCAAAAAGATGTACACGACTAACAATCTTGATAACAAGGTACTCAACAAGATCTCACCCTAAAAAAAATAGATCTCAATTTTAGTGAAAAATTGATAAATAAAAGAGAGAATGGGAAAGTGAATATGGCTTAATCAATAAGGAGGATGAAGGTGGAAAATGGAAAAATGACGGCTAGAATTCTAACTATGGAAGTAGACTCTCAAAACAGCAAAACAGCGTGTAATACTTACGGAATGAGTTATCAAATTTTCAACAGCTGTTTTAGCCCCCTACCACTTTAACAGGTGTTATACATACTTGTTGACTGTTGTCCATATAAAGCTATTTGGGATTGCTGCGTTTAGGGATGGCAAATGGGTCGATCGATTCGGGTTTTATAAAAACCAGACCCGGACCCAAACATATATGTTGGACCCAGATCCGGACCCAAACCCGATTGAAACCCGAAGTCCTAGATCCAGACCCGATCCATCGGGTTTCGGTCGGGTTCGGGTTTTAATCGGGTCCTAATTTATTTTATCCAATTATTTATTAACTAAAGTTTTTTGACTAAATAATTGAGCTAATTATATGCCAAGCAAAATATTAAATCAACAAAAATCATAATCCAAACTCTAATACAGAAAGTCCAAGAGTTTTTAAAATCTTCGTAGTTTACATCATCCAAAACTAAAGTAGAATAATAGAAATAAATCTAGTAATTTGCAACATGCCAGCCTCCATATCTTAAATAATGAAGTTAACACATTAAAAGATGAGCCTTCATTCGTTTATTATAATAAGCCTGGGCACTGAGCAGCATGCTAGCATATGTTGTGATTTTTCCAATCTGCAAAGAGCTGTGACAAAGACAAAGAAACAAAATTATTACTATGATTTCAATCTAACAACAAAATAATTAAATGATTGAAGAAGATGTTGCATGCAACCTGTACACAAGACAGAAGTGCAAGTAATTGAGAGCTGCAGTTCTGTCTTGCATATGTAGCTTAAGAATACCAAGAAATTAATTTTAGTACAGGGAGACGACACCAGAAACTAGCTAACACTGCCTACCATATTTGTTGTAATTTCTGTTTAAACTATCAAGACTTGCACAGTGCACTGCCACACTTTGTGCATGCAAATTTTCTCCCTAATAATAAACACAAGTCAATACGTTATCTCTAAAAAATCGTCCAGAAGAATTGACTAAGAAAGCTCTATAAAACTCTTAATGTTATAATATGTTAGCAGAACGAAGGTAGTACTGGAAAATACAAGGACTTCTAACCTCCTGACAGCCTAAAACATTTCAGTAACCTTTAAAATTAATGACAGCCTCCATAAACCAACAATTTCTTTAGTCTTCAACCTAGGTACACCTCCTAAATTGATCAACATTCAATATATAAAAAAATATAAAGCAATCAGAAGATTATGCTAATAAACTCTAACTTGGACCAAAACCTGAATACAGTAGCGTAGTAGCATATGATGGGTTACCTAGATAGAGATATACAGTCCTGAAAACAAATAAATATACAGATTAATATTTAGGAGGAAGATCAGTTTGGATATATACCTTAGACCTCTCGAGTAAGACATGATTCCTCTGACTCCATATCATTATATATGGTTACATATCCCGAAGATGGTTTTCTTACGTTAAATAAATTGTGATCATAAACATAAAATACACTTCTTTTAAAGTGCACAAAAAATATCAAAGATTATATAGGTTACCTTTCATTTCCTCAACCCACAACCAACTCTGAGCACACATCAAGGCTTCGATTGTTTTTGGATGAAGTCTATTACGATGAGGACTTACCAATCTTCCACTAGAGCTAAAGGCAGATTCTGAAGCTACCGTCGATGCCGGAATAGCTAGGAAATCTCAAGCCATGCGTTGTAAAATTGGATACTTGGATGCATTAAGCTTCCACCAAATTAATACATCAAAATTCTCTGACATAGTAATGACATCCTCCGCCAAGTAATGATCTAAATTTGATTTCATTACATTTACCTTCCTCCGCTTTTTGGAACTTATAAACAATTCATATTGTAATGTATTTTCAGCACTAGAACAATTTGGTGTAGAAACAGATTCACCAATCCCCTCTGCATCTGAAGCTTTTTGATAGTACTCTTGAAACAAAGAATAGCAAACATTACGAACATTTTCAACTTTCACCAAAGCGTTTTCTGCAAAAATCTTGTTAAAGTAGAACTCCAACACCTCCATCTTATATCTAGGATCCAACATTGTAGCAACACCTACAACACCATGCATCACTTCCCAGTACTTTTCAAATTTTTGTAACATTTTCTCTGCCATTATTTGAATGACTCAATTTGAGGATTTACGCCATTCCGTCATTGCTAGTCTAATCTCACAAATATTGATGAAACAAAGATTAGCAGTAGGGTACTTTGTTCTAGAAAATACTTCGGTCGCGTTATAAAAGAATTTCAGTCTTCCACATACTTCTTGAGCAAACTCCCACTCTTCTCTAGAAGGACAATAATTTTTATATTGATTTTCCCCTTGCCCCAATCGTGTGAACACCTCCCGGTATAACAAGGTTGTTTCAAGCATCAAATAATTAGAATTCCACCTTGTTGCACAATCAAGTCCTAATTTCTAAGTATTTGGATTACGCATCTGTCGGGCAGTTTCCTCAAATTTTTCTTCCCTTTTAGGTGTTGCTGTCCAGTAAGATACAGAATCCCGAACTTTTCCAATCCCAACCTTTATCACATCTAATCCTTCTTTCACAATCAAATTAAGGATATGTGCAGCACAACGCATGTGAAACAAACTACCATCCTCTACAAGTGATGATGAATCCAACCTTTCCAATATCAAAGGAATCATAGCATCATTAGTAGTACAATTATCAACCGTAAGGCAAGAAATTTTTTTATCCATGTTCCATTCCATTAAACATTCTACCAAATGATCACTCAACGCTTCTTTGGTGTGTGGACAAGGCACATATATAGACCTACAATAATTAAAAAATGAAAATAATTAGTAACATTTATTCGAGACTAGCATTTGATAATGCTTGTATTTAACAAATACTATTTACCAAGATTTTGGACATACCTCATAATACGACTTTGCAAAGTCCACGAGTCATCAATAAAATGTGATGTGACTGCTATATACCCTTTTTTTTGGTTACTTGCGGTCCACATATCCGTTGTGATGGCTATCCTGCTTCCATTACTCTCCATCAAACTCAAAGTCTTGACCTTCTCAAACTCATAGATCCGAAATATTTCATTATTTATCGTATTTCTACATGGTACCTTAAACAATGGTTGAAGTGCCGATGAATACCTCTTAAATCCAATATGATCCACCATAGAAAGAGGATATTCATACATAATTATCATGGTTGCAAGCTCTTTCTTTGCTGTTTCACGACTAAAGTTATAAGAACCCAATTCAGGATGGTCTTTGTTGTAGTTTCCTGCCAAAATCTTCTGCCTTATATTTTCTTTCTTATGATGCTTCTTCATATAATGTTTCTTCAAGTGTGATGTTCCAGAATTTGAATCACCTGCAAGTTTATCTGGACAGTATTTGCAATATGCTTTGATAGCACCATCAATTTTCTTTAACTTGAAGTGGTTCAAATTAAGTAATACTAACATTTTGCGGATAATGATATCCAATTTAATACTGTGAAGAAACAATATTATTGGCCAAGTTTGAAAAAAATATGTACATTCCAGTCATGTAGGTTGTAAATTTGGTGTAGGTTCTGTCAGCAGTGCAGCAGGTTTGTGATTTCATTTCCTCAATATACCAATGTAACATGTTGTGTAAAATTAAGTTTGTTCTGGCTTCTGAGCCAATCATTTGAGTCTACCAGTGTATGCTCCTGAGCCAATATGTTTACACATTTTTGCAGGTTTCACCCTCTTTCAGAATTTGACGATGAAAACCAAAGTTGTAGGCGGAGGCTAGCAGGGCACAACCGCCACAGGACTCCATGCTTTCTTTTTAGATAATGTAATAATAACAGTGGTTATTTAAGTGCCCAACCACACATTATACTTATTTTGATGTTCACTGACTACAAAAATAAGAGCAAATCAAATCAACAAACACTTGGAACAATTTTGGGGAAAAAATATAATAATCTAGAAAAAAAAAATTACTCTTCAGACTCTAGGGTTTTAGTTATGGAAGAAAAATATATGAATCTCGTGTTATCACACTTGATTAAATGGACACAAATAAATCTAAGACTCATATCAGGATTCATTGTACAAAAAGGAATATGACCAAACACTACGCCATAGATGGCCTGTAGCAACGCTTTTTTTTGGTGTTGCAATGAAAAACGTTACTGTAGCTCTAAACTTGATGGCCTGCAGCAACGTTTTGTTTTTGTGTTGCTGTATACAAAACATGGTGTTACCGTAGCTATAAGAAACGTAGCAAGTTGCAACACTTGTGAAGTGTTGCCGTTAATATGATTTAAACACAACTTTAAATTTTCAGCAAAAAAATTGAAAAAAATAATTATTGTGAATTAAAATTAATTAATTTGAAAAAACATATAATTAGATTTTCAAAGTTTGTTATTAGAGTCAATATTGACATTTTTTATAAAATATGTCATTTTTCATAATTTGAAAATAGACCAAATTATTTCAAAAAAAACTTAATAAATAGACCAAATTTTATTTTATTTAATTTTTATAAATTAAATTTTACAAATTTTACACAAAATGGATAAATTTTGACAATAAATATGAAATTTGATGTTAAAAAATTCTATATTCATTATTGAAGTGAAATATGACATTTTTATAAAAACTACACAGTTTCTTATAAAATTTTAATTGATGAAATTTTTAAATAAAAAAATTTAAAATAAATGAAAAAATAATGTAGCTGTGTGATTGTGTAGTATGGCGCGCTCCAAATTTTTGCAATGTGTTAGAAGCGGGAATTTTGCCGCCTTGTCAAAACCCTAGTGATAACAAAAAAGAGTTAGACAAAACATTCTCACCTCACTTTAGTATTCTACACTACCGTCGCTCTTTACCACCCACTCAAAACTCACTAAAAAGTCAGAGTTCACCTCTCACTCACTCCGTAATCTTCAAGATCTGGGGTTGCTTCAAGCTTGCACGGCTTCGATTTGGGGCTTCAATTAGGATTTTGAGGTCGAATTGAATTAGGGGATAATTCCAATTCTCCCACTTCTCTCTCATCTTCTCCGTTCTCCAAGAAGCTCCGGTTCTTCTGTTCCTCGCCATCGTGGTCTTCGCCGCCGTTGTCTATTATTGATCAACTTCGTGCTATGTTTCCTGATATGGATAAACAAGTATCTCTCTCTCTCTCTCTCTCTCTCTCTCTCTCTCTCTCTCTCTCTCTCCCTCCCTCCCTCTCGCTCTCTCTCTCCCTCTCTCTCTCATCTCTCTCTCTCTCCGTGTGTGTGTTATTGAATTAGTAATTAAGCAGATCTTTTGATAATGTTATTTATCTGTAAAATTAATTGAACTACATTTAAATAATTAGTGTGTTATTGAGAGAGATTGAGAGAGTGTGTTGTTGAAGGAAGTGAGAGTGCCTAGTGCGCGAGGTTCGTATTTGAAGGATTCCGAAAAGGGGGAGATGTATAAGTTTGAAGCAATATCCGGTGCCCAGGTATTGAGAATACTTGAATTCATTCGTTGGTTTCCTGTGACTTGTAAGTTGGTGCTGTGACTTTTTCCCCTAATTATACAGGCCCCGGAGTTATTCTCTAGTGCTCCATCCCTAGCTAATTAATTTTGTCCGTACTTGTCCCAAATAATATTGAGAATGATAGGGGTGTGCCCGATAATTGTCTGTATAACCTTTGTGTATGGTCTTACAGCCAGATGTATACTAATTAATTTCTCATGTCTTTTCTTCCCTCACTGTAATAAACAATATATTATCTGTCTTGACTCTTGTTCCTTTTATTGACAACTTTGTGCATTTGATATGTAGTTGAACGCTTTTCCCTTGGAGTGAGAAATCCAACAGCTTTCTTAGTAGGGGCACTGGTAGTTCTCTTTTATACTTGTTTGACATCTCTAGAAGTCTATTGTTTCCTATCATTAAAAAACAGGAATTTTAATCCCATAAGAAGTTAGTTAAAGAAATACAGAATGCTCAGCGCCTTATTGTTCGGTTAAAAGGGCTCTACTTGTCTTGCAGGGTATATCTCCAGAGTTCTTTTTTGCTGGTGTTTGTTGTGGTGGGTTGATTACTCTTCCCATCCAGGTGATTCCATTACTTGGGATTCTTTTTTGCTGGTGTTTGTTGTGGTGGGTTGATTACTCTTCCCATCCAGGTGATTCCATTACTTGGGAAATCTTCACATTAATTAATATCGCCAATGTACTTAGTGATATCATCGTCATCATAATATGTTTTAATGTTCTTTCTTGGTCTCAATCTGCACATAAATGAAATCAAAAAATTTGATATCAGAAGTTGCTATCTGTGTTTCTAATTAGCTAATGCTGTTTTGTATTCTTTATTTTGGGCTCAGTTGGGGATTGGATTCCTATTGCGAGAGCGTCCAGCTTTTGCTCTTGCAACCGTTGCGACTGTAGTGGTAAAAACTTATCTGTCGAATCCACGTCTGTGACAGATTATACTTAATTATACAATAATCTGAACTTTAAATAATGCAGGGTATATGGACTTTGGTCCCATATGCTGTAGCAGCTTTCACAGCATTGTTCTTATACCTCCGTCAGCGCTACTCCAGCTAATTTTTCTTCAGGACAGCGATACTCCAGCTATTTTTTCTTCAAGATCTTGCTCATTTTATCGGTACCCTATAATGCATAGGATGGATCCTGCCAAACTTAATAACTGTAGAGGGATGACTAATCTATTATTTTGCATAGTTCTTGCTACATATTATTTTTTCAGCGTCCTGGTTGGATTTTATAGATAGAAATTTGTTTCAGGAAACATTGAACAATGTATAGCTAATATGCTCCTCTTTTATAAATATGAATTTACTCTTTTTATGATCCAAATCCTCAGAGTATTTCTTGACCTTGTTTTAATGTTGCAACTTGAATTCGACAAAATCCTCATTAGAATCTGATAGATTTTGAAGCAGATTCTGGATTTTATACTTCTAGTTCTGTCCGGACCCTTGATAAGCAGATTTGATATAGTTCTAGTTTGGACACGAAGAATCCAGAATGGGATGCAATTGTTTCATCGCACATTCTTGCTGAGGTACCAACTACTTTGTCACTTTATTAATCATCTTTTTAAAAGTTTTAAGTGATGATATATTGTGAACGATCCGCAGGCAATTGCATAATCGTTCAAACCGTGGGTATTACTCCCTTTGGTAGTTTTGTGGAAGCAGCAAGCGGGACCATTGAGTTGAACTGGACCAATAGTTTGCCTCAAGAACTATTAAATTAGGTCCGTCTTTTTTTAACTGTATTCTACCTAGAAATTTAATGTATTTTTTTAGTATCCGCCAAACATCGATAAATGACTACTCGATAAGTTCATATTTTTTCGATGCTGACACAATAGAGAACAAAGATAACTTATTTTTAAATTCAAGAAATGACTAGAAACTTTCTATCCTGGGTCTATCATGGCATATTGGCCTGATTGTGGTGTATATAGACACTAAAATTGTGATTGTGTTGACATTTTAAAGCCACTAATTTAAATGGTTATGCCCATTGTTGCAGACTGAACAAGTCTATGGAGTGGCCAGAGAGCAACAGCGTGTAGAAGTGAAAGCAGCTGTGGATTCGTACTTAGCATCAAGTGTTCAAGGTGGAATCATACTTGAGAAGATAATGGGTCCAGCTTCTTCAGGTCATCTGGAGCTGAAAACATTAGATGCGAAGGACAATCCAGAAGTCACTTTTTACTACTTCAGTAACCCTCAAGACTTGCAGAAGTGTGTAAAGGGCATGGAGAAACTATGAAATGGATAAGGATTTTATTTATTTTCTTGTAGTATTGGATTGTAATTTTATTTTTTTGGGGTTAAGGGTTATGAAGCCCATTAACTTTGTATTGATGAATTTTGGTATTGGTGTAATAAAATAGGTTTTTAATTTTTGGAAAATGCATATATACAAATTGTTCCTCTTAAATTTTTATTATAAAAGTGTTGTAGGTATTATATATTATTGTCATCAATTGCTCAAAATTTGTTTATGTGGGGCCCACTTAAAAATTCATGGGTGTGTCCTACATGGGTATCCCATGTGGGACCCACAATTTTAAGAATGTTGACATCTACTGCAACACTAGTTTAGTGTTGCTGTGCATTATGTTTAACGTTGCCATAGAAGTTTCTGGTAACAAAAGTAGTAGCGTTGCCGTAGTGAACAAAAGCGTTACCGTAGACCCCTACGGCAGCTGTGCCAAATGCAACGCTGAAAAAGCGTTGCCGTTTCTTTTTTTTGCTCTACAGCAATGTTTTTTTGGCTTGCTGCAACATTTTGAAAACGTTGCTGCAAGCCATCTATGGCGTAGTGAAATTAGAACATTTTGAGCATGAAAACGTACCAATAAATTGAATAGATTAATTTCCTTTCCACATCACTAAGATTCGCACTTTCATTTGGAACCAATAATGAACATGTTTACTGCAAAAATGATGAGTCTGCGAGTTCGGGAGAGTGTCCTTGTGACTGTGAGACTTGAAGACATGAAGACTATAGTTGAAAAAGATAAAAACCTAGAATAAGAGATGGAACTAGAATATGATACGTCAGTCGATACAAATTGTTAATAAAGAAGTTAAATTATAATTATTAAAATATTAATTATTTAAAATATATCATACATGCAGCATATTATTAATATTATTTATATTTATATGTACATATTATTCGGGTTTCGGATCAGGTCGGGTTCGGTCCGGGTCCGATTCGGGTTTCGGGTTTTGGGTTCGGTTCGGTTAGTGAAATATCCAAACCCGACCCAAAATTCAATCGGGTCTATATATTAAAACCAAACCCGGATCCAGATCCAAAATTTTGGGTTCGGTTGGATCTATTCGGGTCGGAACGGGTCGGGTATCCATCGGGTCGGTACAAATTGCCATCCCTAGCTGCGTTGTTGAAAAAGTGTGTTATTAAAATAAATATTATCATAAAAATTTGAAAATTGTTTTATAATATTTTGATATATGTATATTTTGAAATATAATATAAGAAAAGTATTTTTTGTAAGATTTAATGTTAAAATCAACTTATTGTAAAAAAATTAATAAAGTAGTTTTTTGTTCAAAAGTAAGGAGGAAATTACTTTCTTATTGCCCAGTAAATAAACAATTGTGGAAGAGTTGGTTTAATATAATTGATAAACTTTTCGTGAAAAAAAGTCCAATATGAAGAATTTACAAATTTTATTAATAATTTATGAAATTTATTAAAAAATTAACACTTAATCTATCAAAAAATAATAATGTTCTTGATAGCGGCTAAATTACAGAAATGATATATTCTGTATTTTATAATTATTGTATAGCTGCATAATCAATTATGATAATGAATTATGAAGCAATATTTTTATGATTTTTTGCAATTTAATTAACAGAATTTGTCAACAAACTCTGATCAGTACTTGTCAATCTGCAACATTGATGTAGATAAACCAGAGAGAGAGAATGAAAGAGATGAATCTATATTTCTTAATGAGTAAGTAAAGTTTGTTACATCTCATTCTATATATAGACGAGTTGACATTTCACCTAAGAATGATTACATAGTGATTACTTATAACTAACTAACTGATTAATCTGAATTTGACTTTGACTGTGTGACATCAGGGATGACACCATCATGACTAACATCCCCCCTCAAGTTGAATGTGTGAAACAAGTTGGAAACATTCAACTTGGAAGAGAAGTACTGAAGAGTAGCTACACTAAGAGCTTTGGTAAACATGTCTGCAGGCTGTTCAGAAGTAACCAAATGAGCTGTTGAAATAATGCCTTGCTGCAATTTTTCACGAACCAAGTGACAATCAATTTCAATGTGCTTGGTTCGTTCATGAAAGACAGGATTAGAAGCAATGTAGAGTGCAGACTTGTTGTCACAATACAGAGTCACTGGTTGAGAATGAGATATATGAAAATCTTTTAGAAGAGCAAGGATCCAAGTGACTTCACAGCAGGTATCAGCCATAGATCGATACTCTGCTTCAGCAGATGATCGAGAGACAGTGTGCTGCTTTTTGCTACGCCAGGAGATCAAAGAAGAGCCCAGCATTATACAGAAACCAGTAAGAGACTGACGAGATTCAGGACAGCCAGCCCAGTCAGAATCAGAGAAGGCTGATAGTTGACAAGTACCAGTAGCTGATATTAAAAGTCCCTGGCCTGGAGCTTGTTTGACATATCGAAGAACTCTATTAACAGCTTGCAAATGATCAACTCTAGGATGAGCCAGAAATTGAGATAAGACATGAACAGCATAGGATAAATTAGGTCAAGTGATGGTAAGATAGATGAGCCTACCAACTAACCTCCTGTACATAGATGTTTCTTTATCAGACAAAAAAGAAGAGCAATTGTCAATGAGTTTATGATTTTGTTCTATGGGAACAACTGAGGGTTTTGCAGCAAGTAAACCAGTTTCTTGGAGAAGATCCAAAGCATATTTTCTTTGACTAAGATAGAAACCTTCAGTGGATCTAGCAACTTCAATACCTAAGAAATATTTGAGAGGTCCTAGATCCTTGATCTTAAACTTAGTACTGAGGTAAGCTTTCATAGTAGTAATATCAGCTGTAGAGGAACCAGTTACCAAAATGTCATCAACATACACCAAAACAGCTATATAGATAGAGTTCTTAGTGTAGGTAAAAAGGCTATTATCACTATAAGATTGCTTAAATCCATATGACTGAAGAGCAGTAGATAATTTTTCAAACCAGCATCTTGGTGCTTGTTTTAGACCATACAAAGATTTCCTCAATTTGCAGACATAGGTAGTGTCAATAGAAGTAGATTGAGAAGAAATCACTTTGTAACCAGGAGGTAATTTCATATACACTATTTCATGTAAATCACCATGCAAAAATGCATTGGTGACATCCATTTGGGTGACATTCCAGGCATTTTGAGCAGCAATTGACAACAATATTCTGACAGTAACCATTTTTGCAACAGGTGCAAAAGTATTAAAGTAATCAACACCAAATTCTTGAGTAAAACCCTTAGCCACTAACTTGCTTTGTATCATTCAACTGATCCATCAGGATTATATTTAACTTTAAAAAGCCATTTGCAGTCTACTACATGCTGATTAGGTGGAAGTGGAACAAGTTCCCAAGTGTGATTTGCTTCAAAAGCATCAATTTCAGTTTTCATGGTTGTACACCAATTTGGATTTGTGATAGCCTGAGCAAAGTTATAAGGGACATAATTTTTGATGTGGCAGTAACATATGCTTTATACTTGGGAGTAATATTGTGATAAGAAACATGATTTTGGATAGGATACAAACATGATTGTGAGGAAGTACAAGCAGTAGTTGAAACAGATGGTAGACCAACAAAATCCTTGTATTTGCTAGGTACAACCTTAGTTCTTGTACGTCTAGTAGCAGGGATGATTTCAGGTATAACAGGAGGTGATGTAGTATGAGTAATGTCTGGTATAATAGGAGGTGATGATGTTGAAGAAACAGGAGTGACTGGAGTAGATATAGGAGGATTATTACTAAAGATGTTAGTGTCATCCTCACTTACATAATCAGAACTAGTAAATAAAGGATTGGAGACACTAGTTTCAGACATGAAAGGAAAAATATGCTCAACAAATTGAACATCTCGAGAGACAAAACACTTTCTTGATATGATATCAAGAATTTTATACCCTTTCTTAGCAAAAGGATATCCAAGAAAAATACCCTTAATAGCTCTAGGACTAAGTTTATCAGTAACAGATACATTGGTTGCATAATAAAGACATTCAAAGGCTTTGAGATGAGAATAATCAGGAGGTTTGTTGTATAAGATCTCAAATGGAGTTTTATATTGTAACAGTCTAACAGGCAAAAGATTAACAATATGTGCTGCAGTGAGAATTAAATCTCCCCAGAAGGAATTTGGTAACTGAGATTGAAATTTCAGGGCTCTAGCAATGTTAAGAAGGTGTTGGTGTTTACGTTCAGCTCTACCATTCTGTTGAGGTGTATGAGCACAACTAGTTTGATGAATGGTACCAGATTCAGCAAAAAGATAAGCAACTTCATGATTAGTAAACTCAGTACCATTGTCTGATCTTACTACTTTAACAGTGGTATGAAATTGAGTTTGAACATAAGCTAAGAATTGTTTAATAAGGTTTGGAACTTGAGTTTTATGATGAAACAGAAAAACCCAAGTGGCTCTAGAGTGATCATCTACTACTGTTAAGAAATAAGAACACTTATTGTGAGTGACCTGTTTATATGGTCCCCAGATATCAAGGTGAACTATATCAAACATTTTCTGACTGTAAGAATTACTGCTTGGAAAAGATAGCATATGTTGTTTGGAGAAATGACAAACATCACAAGCAGTAAATTGACATTTTGTATTAGAAATAACAGACATATGATTCAATACATCTGCAGAGGGATGTCCCAATCTTATATGCCACAACAAAGTATTATCAGAACAGATACTATTGTGACAAGTAGCAGTACAATTGTACAAAGAAGGACTACAATCAGAAGAAGAAACAACAGAATTGAAACTAGGAGCATAACATTGGTTGGAATTGGCAGAAAGAGCAGAGATTTGTAATTTGTAAAGACCATCTGACAAGTTACCAATCTCTTTCTCCTTCTTCAAGATAGGGTCCTGCAGGACACATTTATTCTCAGTGAACAGAACATAACAAGTCATTTGTTTGGCAAGTTGAGAAATGGAAATTAGGTTGCAATGAAAAGAGGGTACACAAAGAACTTCCAGCAAAGTAATGGAAGGAGATAATTTGACACTACCAATGTGACTAATTGGAACAGTAGTATTGTTTGGTAAGTGTAAGAAAGCTTGAACATGTTTAGAATTACTAAGTAAGGTAGGATTGTAAGTGATATGATTTGTTGCTCCTGAATCTATTATCCAATCATAAGATATTAAAGGATTGTGTATACCAGTAGAATGTGCACTAATAGCAGTGGTAAAAACAACATTAGATGCAGAGTAATGCATACCAGACATTTGCACAGATGGAGTATTAGAGTTCCAGGATTGCTTAAAACTTTCTTGAATCATTCTTGCAATTTGCTGACATTGAGTATCAGAAAAACCAGATGATGCACCATCCTTTGAGAGTTCAGAATTATGACAATCTGGAAGATTGGAATTAGAAGGAACTGTAGTAGTAACATGAGCTGCAGCAGCACTCTTAGCACCAGAATTCTGAAATTTCCTTGGTGTAGGCTTTGGTTTGCCATGTAGTTTATGCCATTCTGGAAATCCATGAAGACAAAAACATTTGTCCCTGGTATGACCTGAATTGTGACAGTAATCACAAACAGTAGCAGAAGAAGTTGTCTTTCGTTGAGCATTAGATTGCACACTCTTAGATCGAAATGAGTTATTGAATTTGACATTCATAGCAGCAGTGTCTGTGATGGGAGTGTAAGTAGCATTAGTAAACTCTCTCTGAGATTCCTCTTGTAACAATAGTGAAAAAGCTTGATTAAGAGTTGGAATTGGTGACATTAGCAGAAGTTGTCCTCGAATAGTTGTAAACTGATCACCTAATTAATCCTATTAAGAACTGACTAAGTTTGATACCTTCTTCGATCATACTGCTCTAGCTTGAGTTTATTGTTGCAAGTACAGTTACTAGCAACACACACACATTTAGGAATTGGAGCTAAGTTGTCAATTTCAGCCACAAGCGTCTTAAACTTGGTAAAATATGAGGTGACAGACAATATGCCTTGTTGCATAGATGACAGTTCTTTACGTAATTGAAATGTTCTAGGCATATTTGTTTAAGCAAATCTGATAGCTAAGTCATCCCAAACTTGTTTTGTAGTGCTAAGATTTGCTACGCTGTTACGAATTTCAGTTGTAATTGAGTTCAACAACCAGGATACTACTATATCATTACAACGATTCCACATAACAGTATGAGAAGGATTACCAGTAGGTTTAGGCACAGATCCATCTAAAAACCCTAGATTAAGCTTTGCAGATAGTGCAAATGAAACAGCTCTACTCCATTGATGATAGTTATGTTCAGTTAAAAGTTGCGTAACCAGAGGAGTACCTGGATTGTCAGAATTATGAAGAAAGAACGGATGATTAATGTCAATCACTCCGATAGAATTTGTAGTTGTTGATGAAGTTGTAGTTCCAGCAGCAGCATAAGAATATGCCATTAGTACTTAGAATCTCAAGCTTTAACACAGAGTATTCACAAGAACACAGGTTGAAGACAAAGCACAATCACAATTGCATCAATTACGAGCACAAATTCACCTAATATACTAGGTAAATTGAAGAAATGAGGCACATTAAACTAATCGATAGATCTCAACGAAGAAGATGAGCGGAAGATTTAACTAATCGGAGCGAACTCGCTCTGATACCATGTCAATCTGCAACATTGATGCAGATAAACCAGAGAGAGAGAGAAAGAAAAAAAGAAAGAGATGAATCTATATTTCTTAATCAGTAAGTAAAGTTTGTTACATCTCGTTTTATATATAGACGAGTTGACATTTCACCTAAGAATGATTACATAGTGATTACTTATAACTAACTAACTGATTAATCTGAATTTGACTTTGACTGTCACTACAAGAAATATGGGATATTGCAAGCCCAATATATATTTGTGTTACATAAAGTGTTACAATAGACAAAAAAATTGGTAGTCTATTGCAATATTTTAAAAAATGTGGCAATACATATGAAAAGTGTTGCAAGAAAATTATCATTTTGAAATTTTAGAACAATTGCAATACTTTAGCCAAGCGTTACAATAGACTATATAATTTGCCCAAAATTGTTGGCGGGAACTTGAATTTTTTGACCGGGCGGGATGAAAAAGGGGCCAAAATATTTCTTAACAATTAAAACAGAAAAACAATACCCAAAAACACATCTCACTGCCATTGTCTCTCTCCACCGCTGTCTCTCTCATATCTGTCTCTCTCGACCCACCACTCTCTCTACCGCTCAC
Organism: Kitagawia praeruptora; assembly: GCA_037693485.1. NCBI lineage: Eukaryota > Viridiplantae > Streptophyta > Magnoliopsida > Apiales > Apiaceae > Kitagawia > Kitagawia praeruptora. Next base: position 105,075,843 of record CM075346.1, on the reverse strand, counting down.
CTCTCTCCATCTCTCCTCTCCATCACTCCTCTCTCTCACTCCTCTCACCCTAAAATCAATTAAAGCATAATCCCAAAACTAAATTAGAGGTTCAATCGAATTAGGGCTTCGACTTGTAAAATCCCAAAACAATCAAATTAGGGTTTCGATTTGGGCTTCGCTTAGAGGTAACTTTCGATTATATTCGATTTGTATATACGTGTGTACGTATATTTATGTATATGTATAATTTTTGATTAGATTAGTAGAAATTTAATAGTGTTAGATTTGTGTGCTTTTTGTATTGAACTAGCAGGAATTTACTTTAAAATTTTTGGAATTTTTTGTTAATTTTGTGGGAGTTTTGTTTTAATTAGTAGGAATTTTGTGCTAATTTTGTCCTACTTTTGTGTTAATTAGTTGTCTAATTATAAGATCTTATATGTACAAAGGAATATATCATTCTAATTTCAGATTATTATGGATTAGGGAAGGTCAATATTTATCAGTTTTTTGGTTGCTGGGCAGAGTTGATTCAGTTCTGTTTGTGCTGTTTGAATGTGTTTTAAGAAGTCAACCAAAACATCCGTGAGTGTAACTGCTAGTTCTTCACAGGAGTGGAGATTCATTCTTCACAAGAGTGGAAAATTCATTAAAATACTATACATTAGATTATATTTTGAAGTACTCTGTATCTTGTTGTTCCTCAGGACACATTTAGAGTTATGAGTTGATGGATTGAAGTGAATTCTCACATGTAATTTTGTCATGTGAGATAGGTTGTGTGGGGAAAAAAATCCATGATATGTAGAGAGGCACCGGTATGTACTATGCAAGGTGAGTCCAACTATATCTTATTTTATTGCTAGTTAACTTTGAAGCTGATATACCTTCCACATTCTTTTGCAGTGTAATTAAGATAGTTCTTCAGTTTTGCAAGGAAAATTCTTTGCACCAATCTTTCCAGACATTACAAAATGAGTGTCAAGTTTCTCTGAATACAGTAGACAGCCTTGAAACATTTGTTGCTGATATTAACAGTGGAAGGTGGGATGCAATTTTGCCATAAGTATCTACATCAACATTTGAATTGTAAACAAATGTGGTAGTAATCAGAAACCATACATTTCGACTTCTTTATTAGATACGGGAGATTTTATCATATAATTAGATATACAAGAACCAACGATTTGTCAATATATTATTATGTGAAAAGAGACTGGGAAGATGATAACTGCTAATTTTTATATTTTATTAAGGAGTCTATGGAGTTTTCCAAAGGCCAGGTGGTCTATTAACTTGTACGATTATAATATAACATTGAACCTCTTGGTCACTTGCGTAATGCATCAGATACAATATTTAAGTGACGGTTCAAGCCTCGTTGGAGGCACGTGGTTTGTTTGAGTATATAAGTTCGTAAACGAAGTATCATTTATTTGTTTCTCATATTGCTAAATAAATATCATATTTAACTAGATAGTCTATGGAGAAGCAAGGAAAAAAAGTTCATATTAGCTGAGTTGTAAGACATCTCCTAACCTAGAACAGTGGACTTAAATTAGGATATTTGAATTTGGAATGGAAAGGGTGTTTATGGGTGTTTGTCGTTTATTGTTTACTTAACATGCAATTCTTTTACATTTGCATAAATCAAAAGGAAAGCATATACATGTAATGTACTATGCATCTATATTTGCTAATTATTGTTTTAATTTGCTGGAATTTCAGCTCTTGTAGCAGAAGTTTCTGTGGTTCCTCCATCACGCCTAATGGCCTTAATTGGTCAGGCTCTAAAGTGGTAGCAGCACCAAGGTTAGAATTCCAAAGTGATCTGCCTACTGTGAATTTATAAGTAATTTTGAACGGGACATATGTGGATCCCTTTCGGTTAAATGAATTTATTCGATAACCTTTTGCAGGAAACATTCATGATGCATGAGTATATTTAGTTACTTAGAATTTAAGTAACAGTACTGTTACTTCAAATTCTAGCGTGATATTGGGTCGGGTTCATGTTGGGTCACATGATTTTGGTCGTATATTTTAGTAGACCTAAAATTTTGAAGGGCCAATATGGTCATTCAGAACACGACCCATAAAACTAATGATTTACACAACACAAACCGGAATCAGTCGAGCCCAAGCCAAACTAATATGATTTGCAGGACAAAAGATGGTGATTTAAATCTTATTGTGAGCATACACAAGAAATATGGGTCTTGTTAATTTTTTTTAACACAACAGTAGCTATGGTCTTGTTTAATTACTTATCTTTAGTTTTCTTAACTATTCCTTAAATTTGACCTGATTTAAGATTATAATTAAAAATTGATTTTAGAGCCCTGATTTGCTAACTCACAAATAAGGTTAACATATTTAATTAGATGGGTTTGGATCAAGTGGGAATCAGTAGAACCATTAATGTTCAACACATAGAAAAATGTGAACAGGACGTGATGGATGCATCAGGGGTGGCACTTGTTATAATTGGACCTGGTAGCGATCAGGTATGTCCTGATCTGAAAATTTCATGAGCACCGAGTAACATATGCCTTATGTTTTCACCAGGGTCTCCGAAAATCTGGAGTTACTTTGTTCTATAATGAAGAGATTTTCTCAAGTTCCTTTACTGTTTTCCTTTTTCCTTAGTTATGTACTTGTGTATCTGCAAATATTTTATTGCTCCAAGTTAATGAAATCTGATGTAAAAAGACATTTACCTTTTCTTAAACTATTATTTTTTGTGTTGATAGATAGATTAATTGAAAACTTGGAGGCTCTTCTTCAAAAAAGAAAGGTTGTGTGGATGTTGATAAGATTAATGTTTTAGCTGCATGGCACAGAGTAAACTGTTGCACCAGAGAAGCACTTCGACGCAACTCCCTTGCTGGGCTAATTGATAACTACGAGGTACTAATCTCTGTGGAATGACTTAATGAAAGAAAATAAATTCAGTTACTAATTAATTACAATAATTATTCAGTAAGGAAGGACTTGGCCCTTGCACCATATTAGATTATCATATAACCAAGTAGAAACCTTTTGCATGTATGTATATTTATGTTAAATATTCCTTTTTTAATTGAAAGGAGCAGGGTAGACTATAATCTATATCTATTAATAAAATTTATTTATTCTTCTTCCAAATAAGTTTTATCATATTCTGGCTAGTAAAGTAGTTATGTTCTTTTTTCTATCTCTTCTTTAAATCATAGTTTGGTTTCTTAAGTGCCTCGTCTCATTCAGGTGAAGCCAGACAGACATATATAAATATAGTAACAGACCCTTCTCTTAATCAGGATGACAGTTCGACTCTTAACTCTGGTAATCCAAAACCCCCCAAAATTAAATTCTTTTTATTAACTTATTAATTCTTGTTTTTTTATTCTTGCTTTATTAATTCACTTATTGTTTGTTTTGCTCATACTGTAGTAAAATGTATGCAGTAGTAGTTAACACCAAGGCAGTATTAATTAAGCATCAAATTTACGGTCATTTTAAGTTGTAGAGTTTGGGGTATAAATTTCTAGATGATTTTTTGCTCTCTTTTTGCCTTCTTTATCCGTAAGAAATATTAAGAATCACCCCTTGAAAGTTGAAACAAATGTTTGAACCAACTTTAAAATCTGGGAAAGCATTTGTGCATTGTTCTATATCCAATATTATCTAACTAAGTTCAATAATTGTTCATTGTTTGATATTATCTATTGTGCATGGCAGGCCCTGGCTTATCCATAATTTAAGGGACTCACCAAAGCTGACAGAGACCATCACCCGCTGATATAGCTGTCAAACTAGAGATAGAATCCTCAAATTTAATTTGTTAATTTGCAGAGTATAGAATAAAAAGGGATATACATGTAATTTTTTCATTACTTTGTGTTATGGTTTTCTTAAATTAGCTTGGTACTTTAACATGTAAGATGATCTTATGGGCTTTATTGACATATATTATGTTGGATTTGCTATCTCCTGGTTTGATATACTTTTGTGTTGGTTTATTGACAATTCAATTTCAATCAGGATATTGCAAACTGGACTAATACAAAGTGTTGCACAAAAATGTTGCTAAAAAAATCTAAATGTATTACAATAGGAACAAAAGTGTTGCACATAAATGTTGCTAAAAAAACTAAAAGCATTACAATATGGGATAAAATGTTACATAAAAATGTTGCAATAAATTGACTGTGCAACACTTTTAACGAAAATATATTACAAAATTGTGTTGCAATAGTCTATTGCAACATCATAAAAGTGTCACTAAACATGAAAAAAGTGTTGCACTAAAGGGGATATTGTAATACTTTAAAAATGTTGCAATAAGTAGGTAAAACGTTGCTATAGGGGTCTATTGCAACGGCAGCAAAAAACGTTGCAAAAACCTCTATTGTAACACATTTGGGGGTCTAATATGATACTTTTTTGGTGTTGCAATAGCCCATATTTGGTATAGTGTGCGTGACATCATGGATGACACCATCATGACTAACAGTACCTGTAGTTTACTATGTTGACCCATCAGATGTACGCCACCAGAAAAGGAGTTTTGCGGAAGCTCTTGATTTTCACAAGAAGCAGTACACTGCTGATATGATAGAAAAGTGGAAATATGCCCTTGCTGAAATCGCAGTACTGTCAGGCTACCATCTCAAAAATGATGCAAATGAGTGCGTCCCTTTGTTTAATTTTTTTTTTTATATTATTTCCACGATCACAACATTACACAATGCTATTACTATCTGACTACTAAAAAAAATAGAACAATTGATGCGCATTTGAAACTTGAAACATCCTGCAAACAGGAATAAGAAGTATCAGTTCTTTATCAAACAAAAATGTTTATGCTCTTCATCCTGTAGTTATCCTAGTCATATGTTTCGCAAATAGCCAGATATGTGAAATAGATTCAAATTTTCTTCACGTTACGTGAAATGCTATGTCGGATAGACTATGACAGAATTAAAGACATGTACGTTTGATTAAATACCTTCTCTGATTATAATTAACAGGAACGAGTTGGACACCATTCAGAAAATTGTGGAGGATGCAGCACCGAAAGTATCTACAAAAAAATTATACCTCGAGGAATATTTGCTTGGGACAGATTCCGCCATTGAAGAGATTTATCAAAAACTAAGCATGGAGTCGGATGATATCCGTGTCATTGGGATTTGTGGGATGGGCGGAATTGGGAAAACTACACTTGCAAAACTTTTCTACAATAAATATTCCTACAAATTTGATATCAGCTGCTTTACTGGAGATATAAAACAAGATTCACAAGGTGGTCCTCTACTTTCTTTACTTCAGCAACTCTTTATCTCTCCCCTCATTGCTTGTTTTCTCTCTCCCTGGTTTTACTCCACTTCTTTTCTTTGTTTTCTTTTCTTTTCTTCCCTCTCCATGTTTTTGGTATGGACATCAAGTTTTTATTGTCCAGTTTTGGGAGTTTAGCTTACGTTATTCTCTCGTTGGATGATTTGGCTTCGTGTATGCCTTGTCTCTGTTCTTTTGTTTCTTTTCCTTAGTTTGGTTTTTGGGGTTTTTCGGGCTTTTCGGGCTTTCTCTCCCCTCATTATTGTATTCTCTCTTCCTGGCTTTAGTTCATTTCTTTTCTTTGTTTTTTCTTTCTTCCCTCTCTCTGTTTGTGGTATGGACATCAAGTTTTTATTGTCCAGATTTGGGAGTATAGCTTACGTTATTCTCTCGTTGGATGATTTGGCTTCGTGTATGCCTTTGTGGGCGGGATTTGGTTTTTGTTAAAACAAAAACCAAATCCCGCCCACAAAGGCATACACGAAGCCAAATCATCCAACGAGAGAATAACGTAAGCTATACTCCCAAATCTGGACAATAAAAACTTGATGTCCATACCACAAACAGAGAGAGGGAAGAAAGAAAAAACAAAGAAAAGAAATGAACTAAAGCCAGGAAGAGAGAATACAATAATGAGGGGAGAGAAAGCCCGAAAAGCCCGAAAAACCCCAAAAACCAAACTAAGGAAAAGAAACAAAAGAACAGAGACAAGGCATACACGAAGCCAAATCATCCAACGAGAGAATAACGTAAGCTAAACTCCCAAAACTGGACAATAAAAACTTGATGTCCATACCAAAAACATGGAGAGGGAAGAAAAGAAAAGAAAACAAAGAAAAGAAGTGGAGTAAAACCAGGGAGAGAGAAAACAAGCAATGAGGGGAGAGATAACCCGAAAACCCCAAAAACCAAACTAAAGAAAAGAAATGAGGGGAGAGATAACCCGAAAACCCCAAAAACCAAACTAAAGAAAAGAAACAAGAGAACAGAGACAAGAAAAGCAACAATAACAAAACACGAATAATTCATCACAGAGGCTCCAAATATTGCACATATTAATTGAAATCATACCTTAGCTCGAGGCATAGAAGTCTTCTCGAGTCCTTACCAATCCAAATCTTCTCTTTTGCCAAGGACTCGCCTTAACTTTTACTCTGCACCTTGAAAATCCCATTAATTACTTCCTTTTGAAAATCCAAATTGAGTCATTTTGAGATTTCTTTGTTCCTGTTAAAACTGCAATTTACCAAGAATCCCACAAGAAAAGAATAAGACAATGAATCACTTCTAATCAAAAATAGAAACTTAAATATAAATAATTTTTGAATTTTGACAAAAGGGATGCTCATTTCTAACCAAAGGGGATCCCTTTGGTTAAGCATCTAAAATTATAAAAATAAATTATTAAAAGATGAGAAATAAATTTTAATAGTATGTATGTATATATATATATATATATATATATATATATATATTCTATTTTTGATTAGAAGTGATTCATTGTCTTATTCTTTTCTTGTGGGATTCTTGGTAAATTGCAGTTTTAACAGGAACAAAGAAATCTCAAAATGACTCAATTTGGATTTTCAAAAGGAAGTAATTAATGGGATTTTCAAGGTGCAGAGTAAAAGTTAAGGCGAGTCCTTGGCAAAAGAGAAGATTTGGATTGGTAAGGACTCGAGAAGACTTCTATGCCTCGAGCTAAGGTATGATTTCAATTAATATGTGCAATATTTGGAGCCTCTGTGATGAATTATTCGTGTTTTGTTATTGTTGCTTTTCTTGTCTCTGTTCTCTTGTTTCTTTTCTTTAGTTTGGTTTTTGGGGTTTTCGGGTTATCTCTCCCCTCATTTCTTTTCTTTAGTTTGGTTTTTGGGGTTTTCGGGTTATCTCTCCCCTCATTGCTTGTTTTCTCTCTCCCTGGTTTTACTCCACTTCTTTTCTTTGTTTTCTTTTCTTTTCTTCCCTCTCCATGTTTTTGGTATGGACATCAAGTTTTTATTGTCCAGTTTTGGGAGTTTAGCTTACGTTATTCTCTCGTTGGATGATTTGGCTTCGTGTATGCCTTGTCTCTGTTCTTTTGTTTCTTTTCCTTAGTTTGGTTTTTGGGGTTTTTCGGGCTTTTCGGGCTTTCTCTCCCCTCATTATTGTATTCTCTCTTCCTGGCTTTAGTTCATTTCTTTTCTTTGTTTTTTCTTTCTTCCCTCTCTCTGTTTGTGGTATGGACATCAAGTTTTTATTGTCCAGATTTGGGAGTATAGCTTACGTTATTCTCTCGTTGGATGATTTGGCTTCGTGTATGCCTTTGTGGGCGGGATTTGGTTTTTGTTTTTCCTCCTCGGATCTTCTTGTACTTTATGTACTCCTGATCAAGATTCATTCTTGCAGACAAAAAAAAAAAAAAAAAAAAAAAAAAAAAAAAAAAAAAAGAAAATTGTGGAGGATGCAGCACCGAAAGTATCTACAAAAAAATTATACCTCGAGGAATATTTGCTTGGGACAGATTCCGCCATTGAAGAGATTTATCAAAAACTAAGCATGGAGTCGGATGATATCCGTGTCATTGGGATTTGTGGGATGGGCGGAATTGGGAAAACTACACTTGCAAAACTTTTCTACAATAAATATTCCTACAAATTTGATATCAGCTGCTTTACTGGAGATATAAAACAAGATTCACAAGGTGGTCCTCTACTTTCTTTACTTCAGCAACTCTTAATTGAGCTTCTCAGAAGGAAGAATTATAAGGTCCCTGACTTTGAAAGTGGAATCACACAATTAAAACATATTCTTTGTTCTAAAAGAGCTCTAATTATTTTGGATGATGTGGATCAGTCGAGCTATTGGGAATTGCTAGCAAGGCTTTGCAACTTATTTTCAGCTGGAAGTAGAATTGTTATTACGACCAGAAATGTAAACCTGCTAAATCAATTAAAAGTAGATTTCACAGAAGTAGAGATATACATGGTGAAGATGCTGGGACAAAAAGATTCATTGGAGCTCTTTGCATACCATGCCTTTAGAAAAACAATGCCACCTGAAATTTTTAGAAAGCTCTCGGTTAAATTTGTAACTTATGTTGGAGGTCTTCCATTAGCTCTCAAGGTGTTGGGTTCATCACTACGCGGTAGGACCGATGAGCAATTCTGGAAAGCTAAACTTGAAAAAGTTCAAGAAAGTCCGGAAAACAAGTTACAGAAAATCCTTCAACTGAGCTACGATGAATTAGAAGAGGAGACAGAGAAAGCCATGTTTCTTGATATTGCATTTTTCTTCGTTGGAAATGACAAAGACGAGGCTGTTCATATATTTAACTCTTGTGGCTTCTTTCCGGATACTGGAATACCAATTCTAGTGGAAAGATGTTTACTAACAATTGAGAACGATAACAAGTTTCAGATGCATAATCTTTTACAAGACATGGGAAGGAAACTTGGGAAGAGCAGCAGAAGCTTGTTGTGCGGAGATAATGCATGGGAGGAATTGCAGAATCTGAAGGTATCAAATAGCAAATATAATGTGAGTTGTAGTCTGCCTTAATTTTTACTGGCATATCAGTTAGTTAAAATTCTAATTCTAATTAGTCTGCCTTAATTTTTACTGGCATATCAGTTAGTTAAAATTCTAATTCTAATTAGTTATCCTATAATTGGTTAGGTCAAAAGGCTTGTCTGCAAGATCTGTTAGTGTCAAACAGATTATTCTTACTTTAGATCATTTCTTATATTTAGAGATTTTCTGATGATGAAATCAGGGAACAAATGCAATCGAAGGCCTCATCATTGACCTAACCCGGTCAAGACAAAAACTTATCAGTGCCAAAACATTCAACAGGATGCCCAAGATAAGGTTACTTCAAATAAATGGTGCACACGACATCAAGGGGAGTTTCAAAAATTTGTTTCATGAATTAAGGATCATTCGCTGGCATCATTGCCGGTGGACGTGTTTACCTTCCAGTTTTCGTCCACAAAAACTTGTCTCTCTTGACATGTCATTCAGCAAATTCAAGACGTTGTGGAAGGGCGCCCTGGTATAACACAGAAATGAATACTCCATTATAATTTTGTTAATTAAATTTTTATGTAACTGTGTCAAAATTAAAGTCCTGCAATATTTTGGTTTTGCTAACTCGTATGTTATTTAAAACAGCAAGTAGTGAGCTTGAAGACAATAAATGTTAGTTACTCAGCAAAGCTAAAGATGACACCCAACTTCAGAGATGCAACGATGGTTGAGAAGCTATTACTTCGCGGTTGTAAAAGCCTACAAAAATTCCATGCATCAATTGGACAGTTGACTAATTTGGGTCATTTGGATTTGAGTGAATGTGACCACTTGAAAGAATTGACAGAGCTAATCGGACAATTAACTGAACTGGGCCATTTGGATCTTCGCGACTGCCACAGCCTGAAAAGATTGCCCGAGCCAATCAAGCAATTGACTGATTTGGTTCACTTGGATATGGGTGGTTGCCACAATTTGAAACGATTGCCAGAGCACTTGGGTGATATGCAAGGGTTAAAGATGCTTGATGCAAGTAATACTGCCATTGAACTACTACCAGATTCAATTGCTCATATGAGGGATTTGGTTAATCTGAATTTGTACATGTGCAAGAAGCTTAGAAAGTTGCCTGACCAATTTGGGAGAATGGAAAGCCTAAGATCTCTTGATTTATGCTACAGTGCAGTTGAACAACTGCCTCATTCGATTGGATGTCTAGTTCAGTTAGCAGTGTTGAGGTCAGCTTACTGCAAAAAGCTTATTTATCTGCCCAGTAGCATTGGGAACCTTTCATCACTTACAGCATTAGCTCTTCATGGCTGCGACATTCAAAGAAATTTGCCTGATTCAATCAAAAATTTGAAGCAGTTGCATCATCTATTTCTAAGTTGTGATATACGGTTATGCCTGCCTATGCTCTCAAATATGTCTTCTCTGAAGAGTTTACTTCTTTGTGATGAGGGCGAGAGTTTCTCTTCAACCAAGCTCTTTAGTCTTTCTAAGCTTTCCAACCTGCGAGATCTTAAATTGAGAAAGTGTACAAGTTTTGGGTCCTCCTTTCCCGAACTTCCTCATAACCTAAAATTCTTATCAATATCTGATTATGCAACACTGGAACAGCTACCAGATTTGTCTAGCTTGAAGCAGTTGAACAAATTGCATATACTGAGATGCATCAGCCTTAATTCGCTCTCATCGCTTCCTCCTCATCTTGAAAAACTTTTACTTTCAGACTGTACAAGCCTACATAATCTACCAGATCTGTCAATGTCTAAGGACTTGGTATGTGTGGGACTTGCAAGAAATAGCAGCAAATTAGAAGTCGACTTAAAGAATAGTTTCCTTCAGGTCAGTTGCGTTTTGTGCTTCTCTCTCCCCCTATACATATGCACGCAATTAAATCCTATTAATTTATCCACTTTTCTTTATGTTACAGATCAGACAAGACTTCTTCTACTCGTTTCGAGCTAATCTTCCTGACATGGATATTCTGGAGTGGCTCAGCTTCAAAAGCATTGGGTGTACAGTCTCTTTTGATATCCCACCAAGCTTGGGAGATAACATCTTAGGTGCCATGCTCTGGTTTGTTTATAGATGCAAAACCACTGGCTGTTCAGGCCTTAGAGCTGTTGTTATGAATAAAACAAAGGGTACAAAACAGATTTTTGACATCGATCTGTTTGTTGATCCTGCAAGTGTGGGTGAAGTACGTTCAGGGGTAGAATGCATAGAGGGAGAGACAATTTCAGTGAAAAGTGGAGACAGAATTAAGGTATCAATCGAAAATTTATTACAACTTTCCTATATGGGTTTCGAATTTCCTCTTCCTGGAGAAGTGTATGTGGAGATGTGTGGAGTTCATGTGATACAAAAAACACACGGCACATGTTGTTAATATCACATGTAACACTTATCCATGGTTATAAAACTACTACGAATGTGATAAATTATCTCCTTGATACCTCCCAATTTTCTACAGTATCATTTAGCCAATGCGTACACTACTTAAAAATTTATTTTAAAGCAGTGCCCTTGTACAAAAACATGATTGTGTTCGCATATATTTTGCAATTTCCATAACATTCTTGTCTATTATATTTTCAGAAAAAATGGAGAACACAACAGCACATGTTTCTTGGAGTGCAAATATTTCTTCAAAGTTTGCAAATTAGTTAGGCCAATTTTAGTTTAGTACTCCGGCATTCCAAAGAATTCATTATTTCAGGCTAGCAAACTACTACAAAAATTCAAGAAGTACATTACGAAAACCAAAAGAAAAAGAGGAAGTTCCAACAAGCTAGAAACACTTGATTCGCAAACAACTACTAACCCTAAAACAATACTACACAAACCCTTGTCCCATGCAAGGTACTTTGCTAGTTAAGGCTTAGGGAAATGGCAGACCACCAGTACTGCTTGCTTCGGTAGCCGGAAAGCCAACAGCACCACCAACTGCAGGATATCCACCAACCGTCGGTAATCCTCCTCCACCAACAGCCGGAAGACCACCACCAGCGCCTCCAACTCCTGGTAAACCACCACCTACACCACCACTAGGCAGTGTACCAATACCACCACGAATACCAGTTCCAAACGCCGGCAAACCACCACCTGCACTAGGCAATGTGCCAATACCACCCCCAACTCCTGCTAGGCCAGTTATTCCACCAATATCTGAACCGCTGCCTACACCACCTCCAACTCCTCCGAAAGGCAGGCCATTGTTACCAACTCCGCTATAGGATCCCATACCACCAAAGTTGACAACGTTTTTTTGGTCATTAAGACCATTTTTAGGCATGTCTCTTGCAGCACAAGTCATGTGAACATGTGCTACAAGAGCAACAAATAGTAACATGAAGCTTGAAAGCCACTTTGCCATATCTTATCTCACTTCCGTTCAAGTTCTTACTAGCTAGATATGCTATTTTATTGTAAATGACTTTCCTTAGATTCTCCTTTTATAGGCAGAGTGGTGAAGCAGGGCACATCTTGTAGCATTCATTTAATATTCGACAACATTTATTTCATAGTTAGATGGCCTTAAATTATGATATTCATAATATATGAATACGTACGTACACCATTTGTAAAGATTTTACCACACAGCAGGTACGTAGTAAATGTATTTATTGTTATGTACGTATTGACATTACAAAAGAGAGAAATGTAAAAGGGGAAGGAAGCCAGGAAGGAGTGTAGTAATAGGAGCTAATTATCAAAATGAAGAAAAAAAAAATATCAAGATCAAGAACTGGTACTTTAATTCCCTTAATTTGACCCAGCATCTGCGAGCTGTGCTATTGCACAGGGCTCTTAAATTGAATGGCTAGGGCACATTATTGTTCTTATACATGTATAATTATATGTATTTTTTAATAAAAAATTTAAAAATTGCATGTAAAATTTTAAAATTTAAATTACACAGATTTTAAACATAATTTAAAATAGAAAGTAATTTAGTGTTTACATATTAAAAAAATAGTCAAATTAAAATAAAAATGTATTAATAATGTTTATTTAAATTTAAATAGATTTACACAAAATTAGTTTTTGTGGGTCATTTTTTGATAAATATTATCATATTTTATTTTATTTACATGTATAATTTATTTATTTCTAAATTTTAATGTTCAAATAAATGTTAAATTAATAACTGTTTGCATTTTTAAAATTTCTTAGTGAATGGACTAATAAATTCTTTAAATTATATATATAAATTCAACAATATCAAAACGAGACTAAATGACTTAATTTTTTTTTTCTCTAATAAAAAATTTACTTAAAAATATTAATTGCAAATTACTCCCTCCGTATCTTTATTCTTTTCCCGTTTGACTAAAAACACGGGTTTTAAGACAATTGGTAATGAATATTGTTTTTTTATGGAGTAGTGGGTATTGAATATTGTTTTTAAGAAGTAGTGGGTATTGAATATTGTTTTTAATGAGTAGTGGGTGGAGTAGTGGGTATTGAATATAGTTTTTAAAGAGTAGTGAGTGGATAGTGGGTATTGAATATTATTTTTTAAGGAGTAGTGGGTGGAGTAGTGGATATTGAATATTGTTTTTAAGGAGTAGTGGGTATTGAATATTGTTTTTAAAGAGTAGTGGGTGGAGTAGTGAGTATTGAATATTACTCCCTCCGTCCCTTAATGTTTTTCCTGTTTTGACTGGACACGTTTGCCAACGCACACTTTTGAACGTTTATATCTTGAATTTCGTATTAGTATTAAATATAAAAACTTCACTGTATTAAAGTACTCATAAATACGAATCCAACAAGATCACTCATGACTATATTTGGTCTTATAGATTAGACGTAAATTAGTAATTTGTCGCATGTTATGAACAGTCCCGACATATGAAATAAGAGAAATAATACGGGACGGAGGGAGTATTGTTTATGGTTTAAAATAGAAAGGGGAAGAGTATTTTGATAGTCCCGATTTAGTAAACAGGAAATGTTTTAAGAGACAGAGGGAGTAATTATTTATGAATTTTCTTCAAAAAATGCCTAAAAATACATAATATATTTAGAAAGAATGCCCAAAATGCCTAAATTTTCATTACCCACTAACCAAAATGCCCAGATTTCAAAAAACCGACCGACATACCCAGGGGATACGCCATTCGGTGTGGCGTATCCCAAAACACTGTTCATCGTCAGAAACGTGCAGCAGCTCAGCTCGTGTGGAGAGTTCAAGTCACCGGCGATTTGAGCGATTCCCGTCGTCTCAAGTCTATGATGCTCCTCCACCCCTATATGATATGAAACTGACCACAAGCTCGTGTACTGACTCCTCCAAGGCTCCGTTTATCTTCTCCGACCCCGCAGGGGCTTGTATGAGGACGTCGGAATGTTCGACGGAGATGAAATCGCCATTTTGGGTGTTTCAAATCCGGCAAACAAAAGGTTATGAAACTGGTATAGTCTTGTAGAGCATCGAATTGCGGTTCCAACGATATATGGTATGTTGTTGGAAACTTCGGGATTTAGGCGAACGAAGACGACAAAAAAACAAACCGGAATCACCTTCGTCGGCAGCTCTGGGAACGACGAAGACGACGTAAGATACGCTGTTTCATCATGCGCATCTCCTGATACGCATGTTGAAACAACGTATCTTACGTCATCTATGACGTCAGATACGCTTTCTTAACATGCGTATCTGCAGATACGCATGTTCCAGTGTCGTATGTGAAAGAAAATTCACGAACTTCAGCAGCGTATCCTCTTCATACTCCTACCTCATAGGCGTATCCAAGGATACTCCTACTCCAGAGGCGTATCCCGTGGGCATTTTGGGCGGTACTTCCCGAATATGGGCATTTTGGTGAGAGAAAGTTAAATTTTGGGTATTTAGGGCACCCACCCATATATTTATTTATTTTTATTTTTATTAAAACATTTTTTTATTATGAAAAGGACACCCAAAACCTGAGGATCGCTGTGAATACCGAACAACTTTGTTGAACATTAACAAGACAAGGGTGAGTCATGAGTGTTGTTCACCTCTAGGAGTCGAGACTCTAGGGTAAAGAGGGTGAGTCACGAGTGTTGTTCACCTCTAGGAGTCGAGACTCTAAGGTAAAGACATGTGCTGACTGCTGAGTACGCGAGGCAGGTCAATCAACGGGTTGGATTTGGATTAAATTGACCTAAATTTATATCCGAACTTATTTAATTTTAACGGATTTGGATCGGATTACTCCTCAAATATTTTAGAGGTCGATCCATATTCAATCCATTTAATGGATCGGATTTCGGAGATACATTGCTCCATTTATATTTAAAATATAAAAAAATTATGTATATATCATTAATCATTTTAGCCAAATTATTTCAATAATCCTATTATTCAAAAATAATGCTAAATAAAAATTTAAATTACAAGTTCAAATCAAACAAAAAAAAAGTATCAAATCAAGTCATTCGAATTCATAACGCAACCTAACAAATTTTTTTTTTTTCCGATTTATAGTTTAGTCCACATTTTTGTTAGTGTAGGTACCCTAGAGGCAATACATTGTTTCTTGAATAAACCTTTATGTCATTTGATTATTAAATAAACGTATTTATTATGACTAATTAGAGACGCGGATCTTGTATTAAGGGCTGCGTGGTGATTGCAATTAGGACCTCCATCTCCGTTGAGTTCGTGAAACTACGTTTTAAAGGTATGACTCGTTTTTCTCCATAATCTGTCTAGAATTATACATGGATCCTGGTTTGGGTTTCGAAATTATTGTTTTATTTACGTTATTCCGCTGCGTTTTATGCCTCGGAACCCAACAATTTTGATGTGCTAAGCAACTCAAAATTAATTTATCTAAGCAACTCAAAATTAATTTATATAAATTAATTTATATTTTGAAAATTAATTTATATAAATTAATTTATATTTTGATGTGCTAAGCAACTCATAATAATAGGTATTAGACTTAGGATTTTCAAGTAAATTAATTTATTATAATATAAAACATAAAATATTTTATATATAATACTCCCTCCATTCCTTTTTATCAGTCGTTTTAGAAATTTTGTAAAAACCAAGGAAATGTAATTATTACACTTTTATGCTATTAAAGATGTTACAAAAGTACTTAAATAGCCTTATGATTCAATGTATCTAGAAAGAAATTGAAAACACATGTATAAACACAAGGGTAATGAGTGGAATAATAGTCATTAAGAGCCTGTTTGGCTAGATGCACTTAAAGCCAAAAGCTCCTTTAACGAGTTTTTGGTGTGTTTGTGTAACGTGGCTTTAAGCCGGCTTTAAGTTAAAAAATTGCTTTAAGTCAGAAGTTACATTTAGGTACTTTTGACTTATGACTTATGACTTATGGAGTTTTTTTTTTTTTTTTTTTTGCACAATTCTTGTAAAGCTTAAATATCATGAATTTAAAAAATTTTTAAGTCAAATATCACTTTAAGTCAAAATTATTAAATTCCCATTTAACTTTAAGTAAAATTACCCAAACACATTCATTCAACTTAAAGTAAACAACTTTACTTTCTCCTTTAAGTTAAAAACACCTCCATTAAGTCAAAAGTAACTTATTTTAAGCAATCCCAAACACCCTCTAAATATGCTTTGAAAATGTAAAGTGACACATAAAAAGGAATTTTAAGAGAAACCTAAAATGACTAATAAAAAGGAATGGAGGGAGTATATCATATGTAAAAAAATATTTATACATTATGTAGTATATCTTTTATTATAATACCTGAGTCTACCAACGTTCAGTTAACCAATCAGAAAACTATGAATTATTTTAGAACCAATCAGAGATAATTCCTAAATTTTAGACCAATCATGTTATATTAAGAGTTTTCCTTATTTACAATCTCACTCTACCTCATTAATCATGATTAGTTAACACTTCTAATTTAAATACAATAATGATTTTATTAGACATATCCTAAATACATATTTTTTAATATTTACATCCCTACCCAGGTATATAGTTGGATGCAGTTAGCCAATCAGAAAATTTTGAATTATTTTAGGACCAATCAAAGATCTTTCTTAAATTTTAGACCAATCATATTATATTAAAAGTTTTCCTTATTTACCATTATTATCCTATTATACTAACCACGGTTAGTACTAACCACGGTTAGTACTAACCACGGTTAGTTAACTATTCTAATTTAAATATAGTAATAACTTGATTTAACATACCATATATTACATATTTTAAATATCAAAAAATATTTATAATAAAATAATATTTAAAATTAAAATCAATATAGCTAGATACAGTTAGCCAATCAGAAAATTTTGAATTATTTTATGACCAATCAAAGATATTTCTTAAATTTTAGACCAATCATATTATATTAAAAACTTTCCTTATTTACCATTCTCATGCTCTTATACTAAACAATTCTAATTTAAATATAGTAATAACTTGATTTAACATACCATATATTACATAATTTTTTAATATCAAAAATATTTATAATAAATTAATATTTTAAATTAAAATCAATTAGGATTATAAAAATATATAATATTAAGAGATTATTCATAATTGCATTATTATATATTACGAATTAATTTTCATAAAAATATAGTAGAGCCAATTAGAATTAACCACTAAAATTAAATTAATTATATAAATCAATCACAATTATATTATTATATACTAGCACATCTGTTCCTTGCGCCACTCTCTATGTATAGAGTCATTTTCCAAAATTGCGTATTTATTAATTGTTTTTAATACAAATATATTATTTTAATGCATGGGTCTATTTTATTTATATTATAAAATATAATATTTTAATATCTCAAACATTCGATCTACAATCATAAGGTGCAAACAAATTTGAATAAATCTACTCTAATTCAATTAAATATTTTAAAAATTAAAAAATGTTTACGACACTAATCTAAATACACCTTTAAAATTTAAGTTATATAAACTTTTAAGTTAATCAGTTATAAAAAAAACTAAATTCAACCAATTAAAATATTAAAAAATGAATTTTAAATCAATTATCATTAACATTTTACTTATCGATATTTTTTATATATGCAATAATTAATGGTACAAATAAATTAACTTGACGATATATTTGAATTATTCAAATATTGAATAGACTCTCAAAAAGTATTAGAAATTATTTGGTGTACAAATTATCAATCCAAAAAATAAAATTCATTAAAGAATCAATAAAAATATTGTTATTTTAAATCAATTATCATTAACATTTTACTTATCGGTATTTTTTAGTTATGCAATAATTAATGGGACAAATAAATTAACTTGACGATATATTTGAATTATTCAAATACTGAATAGACCCTAAAAAAGTATTAGAAATTATTTGGTGTACAAATTCTCAATCCAAAAATAAAATTCATATAGAATCAATAAAAATATTATTAATGAATATTTTCATATCAAATTGGTCAACTCAACGCAAAAATTCTAATAAATTACTATTTTTCTAATAGATATATAATTAATTTATCAATAAAAGGGCATATGTCATCTACACAAATAATCATTCAAATTTCCACTATTTTTCATAGGTAAATAATTTATCAATAAAATGTCATACATCAACAAAAATAATCAAGATTAGACCAACACATATTAAAATAGATCATGTCAAAGTAACGAGGTTGACTTAATCCAAACTACAATTGTTGATCAGATATTAAATTGTGGTACATCACTCGCTCATATCACTGAAATATATAGTCTTTTTGCTGAAATAATCCAACAATTTATTCTAATCTTAAGGGAAATACATATGCGATTTGTGAGAACGTATTTGAACAGCTAACCATAACTGCGATTCTATACTATCCAAATAAATGAACCAATATAACAAAATCCTGTAGATCTAAGATCCCGAATGCCAAAATAAAGGATCATACTCTCAAAAGAGAAAGAACAAAACCCAATATATGGATAGATAAAATCCACTAACGGGATACTATACTCTCAATAAAGAGATATATTTATTGAAAAACAAAGTAAAATCAAAGAAAAATAACATCCCAATAAGTAACATACTTAGATAATAACATCTCAATAATACTATAATAATTATTATATTTATTTTTGTAGCATCTCAATATTATTTTCAATTATATAGTAACATACTTAGATAACTTGGGCAGAGAGTAATATAACATGTAATTGTCATATTTTTTCTTTTCACATATTATTTTTGGTTCGTGCACACAAAAAAATTGCGTAGTTTAGTAGCATTTTGTGTTCGAATTTTGGGTATACAAAATAATTTCATATCAAGACCCCAAAGACACATGGCATGAATGTACACAACACATACGATTTTCCAGATATGCGTAAGCGCTTTCTTTTTATATATGTTGAAAAAATATACTCACTGTTAAATAAAAATGAATTTCATATTTTTTTAACCCGATAATTAAATTACAAGAATATATATATATATATATATATATTAATGTGATTATGTGTTTAAATATTACACATTTAATTTTAGTTTCATGTATAGTTTTCTATTTTAACATGTTAGTCAAATAGAAAAAAGATAGGTGATTTTCAAGTGTCTTATTTTACACGTTTCGATGACAACGGGTTATGTTTGTACCAAAGTTTGTAAAATCCAAATCCACATCCAAATATTTTTGGGTTTTAAAAATAAATCCAAATCCAAAACTCAACATCTAAAACCAAATTAGTCGAATTTCGGATTAGATTTGATTTTTCTGTGTATTTGTACGTTAGTCACAGAGGCATGCCTGTATACATCTAATAACAAGCCTAACTGTTTGTAATGCTCTGCATTACCTACATGACCTCTTAACTGAGGGAACCTCTAGTTGTAGAGTTTCTACTTGTTCTGTACTTATAATAGGCACCAAATCCTAGTTGTGTAACTGTACTTATAGAGTCAAGAATAATGCTTGAAAGAAGTTCCAAGGTTCATGCCTCAAGCAAGAAGATAAAGACTGTCAAATAATCACAGTTGAGATTTGAAGAAATGAAGAATTTGCCTAAGTACCAATTCGAGAAGTATATTTGTCTATTCGAGAAGTCTAGCATTCAAGAAGTCAGGGATTCGATATCTCAAGACACTATTCGATATCTCTGAATACACTGTTCGATATCTCATTCGATATCTCAGAGATTCGATATGTCTACTACTCTATTCGAGAACTCAAGAAGTCAACAAGTCAAAGTGGTATTCGAGTTCTCAAAGAGTCAACAAGTCAAAGTTCCATTCGATATCTCAAGGACTCAGAAAGCTATTCGATATCTCGAGGATTCGATAAGTCAAATGTTCTATTCGACAACTCAAGGAATCCTGATGGAAAAGAGCTATTCGAGAAGTGGTTTGATATGTCAATATAACAGTGTTCGAGAACTAAGAGTTATCGATCAAGTCAATTCTAGTTCTCGAATCACTTACTTAGTCACTTCTCGAATACATTCTTGGAGACAAAATACTGATGAAATTGTACAAGTCTGAAACCTGCAACAAGCCAATGCACTTTATGGACCACAATCTGTAACGTGCTCTGGAAAAACTACAAGGAAGCTTGGAGAGATATAAAAGAGACAAAGAGCTAAAGAAGTGGATCTGAACAGGCTTTGCAAAGTCAAATCTGTAACCATTTGGACACTTACTCAAATAGGATAGACAGACTAGAAAGTAAATTGTTTAGCTACCTCATTTGTAGTAAGTAGGTTGTATCCATGTTCTATAAGGATACAGCCTCACTTCCTTAGCAATTAACTTTAAGAGTCAAGTTTTTCATACACTGTAAGATATATCTCTTTGAGAAAAACGAAGCTGAGAATACTATCATTTGTATTCTCAGATTGTAGCAACCTTTATCAAATAATACATTAGATTAAAGTGATATTGTGTCTTGTGTTGTTCTTTATCCGCACCTACACCTTCGCACACATAAACACTTATCTGCTACATAGACTCAAGCAAAGAAAAGTTCAAGAATCCATTCACCCCCCCTCTGTATTCTTTTACCGTATTCAGTACTCAACAAGTGGTATCAGAGCGGGCTGTTTATTCAAAAACAGAAAAACGATCATAAGTTCGAATACACCAAAGACTACAGGAACGGTGAAAGTCCCTAAGGTTGACAAAGAGAATTATAACCTCTGGAAGATAAAGATGCAGTTGTTCATCAAAGCATCTCATCATTTGTATCCTGAGATTCTTAAGAATGGTCCATTTGTTCCCCAACTGGAGATTCCTGAAAAGACTGTTGGAACCACTACTATTCCAAGATCTTATGTGGCTAAGGATCCATCCAAATGGACAGAATCAGAAAAGGACATGGTTGCCCTTGACAGTCACCTCATGTTGCTGATTATAGATTCCATGGACATGTCAATGTTTGCAAACATTGCTTCATGTACCACTGCCAAAGAAATGTGGGATCACATTGAGGTGTTATGTGAAGGAACTGATGAGGTCAGAGAAAACAAGAAACAGATACTGGTCACACAGTATGAGGCTTTCATGACACAGCCCAAGGAAAGCATTACTGAGATGTTTGAGAGATTTCACAAGCTAGCTATTGAGTTGCAGATGAATGGCAAGGTTTACAGTACCAAGGAGTTAAACATGAAGTTTCTGCTATCTTCACCAAACCATCTAGAGCAAAGGGTCATTTCTCTAAGGGAAAGAGATTTGAACAAAGTTACATATGATGTGCTCTATGGGGTTTTAAAAACTCATGAGCTTGAGCTGCTTCAGAAAAGGGCTATCCAAGCCAACCAAGGCAGAATGATAAACACATCATGTGCCTTGATTGTCAACAAATCTATTCAAGACCTAGAAGCATCTACAAGCCAATTGAGGATAGAGGAGGTAGTGGAAGAGGAAGAAACTAAAGCTGAGGAAAGTGAACCTGTTGAGGAGAAGGAGGAAGATGAGTTCTATACTCTTGAAGAACTAGATGGAATGGAAAACACTTCATATGCTTTCATGGCCAGAAAATTTCCAAACATCAGATTCAAGAGGAACCAACCCTTCAAACCTAAAACCCAAAACCATTCATTCAACAAGAGCAAGGCACCTGTGAAACCAAACAAGAATAAGTTCAAAACTAGCCATGTGGATAGTCATCTATAAGGTGCTATAGATGCAATGACCTAGGGCATTTTGCCAGTGAATGCAAGAAGCCTAAAAAGAAGGATAGAGATTATCTTGAGCTCGAAGCTAAGTATGAGGCCCTTCTGAAAAAGCAGACACAAGGTAAGGCCTACATAGCTGAAGGGAAGTGTTGGGATGATTCTGACAGTGATGGAGAGGAACAAGAATTTTGCAATTATGCCTTGATGGCCAATTCCAAGGATGACACATCTCCATCAGACCCTCAGGTACCATCTCTCACTACTATGGACATGTCTGTTTCAGAGTATAAATGCATGATTGAACAACTATCTGTTGAGATGTTTAACATTCATACTAGTATGACTGCTGCTAATGAAGAGATTACTAAACTATCTACTAGAAATGAAATGTTAATAAAAAAGAATGAGGAACTTGAGCTAACTGCTATGCAAGTAGAAAACCTTAAAAAAGAAGTTGAATATCTGTAGAATAAGGTTTTGTGTGCTAGTCAGGTTGAAAAGGCTCTTAGGGATGAATTAGCTGAAAATGAATTCAAACTGAAAACTTTCAAGAAATCATCTGGTCTAGTGCAATCCTACTGTGAGAAAATTGAAGCAAAACCCAAGGCTGCTATTGGACTTGATTATGACACTCTTAAATAGAGAAAAGGCTATGCTATCATAAAAGATGACACAGTTGTTCATGAGGAAGTGCCTCACATTTTGAAAAAGACTGAAAATCCAATTTTTAAGGAATCAACATTTGAAATTGATGAGGATGCCTTACTCATCAAACAAATGTTGAATGATGAGGATGAGGCACAATCCAATGAACAACAAGCATCTTCCAAGAGTGAGAGTGTCAAGTCAAAGACCAAGGAGCCAGTAGGTGATAGGATAAGACCCAAGAAGTTTGTTAAGTTTGTTTCAGCTGAAAAGAGTGAATCGGAGAAGAAAGTGACTAAGAAGAAACAGAACAGAAATGGCAAGTTAGGGATTAACAAAGATAACAACTATGCTTATATGCCTAATGCCCCTAGGAAAACTTGTCAGAACTATTTCAGTACCAATCATTTAACTCATGCATGCAAGAAACCTGCTGGTAGTGTGTCTAAACCTTTCTATGATTGTTCTGTGCCTCTAAGACATAGAGATGCACCATTTTGTGATAAATTTGACTGTATGCCATGCAATATGAATGTTATGACTAGTTGTTTCAATCTGAGAAGGCAATTCATTGATGGTTGTATTAGTCACAATTCTCACACACACTACACCAGGTCAAAGTCTTCGAGTCCTCCTAAAGCTAGGAAGGTACCTCTGTCACCTAAGTCTGAAACCTCAGGTTCTAAGACTTCTAACAGTGACAAGAAGACTAATGCCAAGAAAGTTGACAAGCATGTTGTTTATGATAAAACTGTTTCTAAGTCACATGGACCCAAACTTGTTTGGGTACCAAAGGAGAAGTAATACCTTTGTGTTTGCAGGGCAAAGAAAGTGAAAAGAAGGTCATGTGGATTTTGGACAGTGGATGCTCAAATCATATGACTGGTGATATGGCCCTGCTATCACATTATGAGGAAAAGGCTGGCCCAATGGCTGCTTTTGGAGATGACAACATGGGTAACACATTGGGATATGGCAAGTTAAAAGTTGGATATGTCATCATTGAAGATGTAGCACTGGTCAAGGGACTCAAGCATAATCTGCTAAGTGTTGGTCAGTTTACTGATAGAGGATTCAAGGTGGATTTTGACAAAGATGAATGTTTGATCACCCACAAGAAGACTGGTGATTTTGCTCTATCTGGAGTAAAGAAAGGAAGCCTGTTTGTAGCCAATATGGATTCTGCAAACAAGGACAAAATTTGTTGCTTTTACTCAAAAGCATCAAATGAAGATTGTTGGCTGTGGCACAAGAAATTATCACACCTGAACTTCAAAGCCATTAATTCTCTAGTCAAAAGAGAGTTAGTGAGAGGCATGCCCACACTTGAATTCTGTCAAGAAGGAGTGTGTGAGGCTTGTCAAAAAGGAAAGATGAAAAGATCAAGCCACAAATCAAAGACAGTGACATCTATAACCAAGCCCCTACAACTCATTCATATGGATTTGTTTGGGCCTGTCAATATTATGTCACTAGGAAGAAAGAAGTATGCCTTGGTGATGGTTGATGATTTTACAAGGTATACATGGGTGGAATTTCTGGCATCAAAAGATGAGGCTCCACAAGTAATCATTGAGCATATAAAGAAAGTTGACAAGGAAGCAAAGGCCAACAATGCAAGTGTGATTTCATTGAGAAGTGATAATGGAACAGAGTTTAGAAATGCCATACTTGAAGCATTCTGTAAAGAGAATGGTATTTCTCAGCAATTCTCAGCTCCAAGGACTCCACAACAAAATGGAGTTGATGAGAGGAAGAATAGAACTCTAATTGAAGCTGCTAGAACAATGTTACTTGATGCAAAGATGCCTACGTGTTTTTGGGCTGAGGCTGTAAGCACTGCATGCTATATCCAAAACAGAACCTTCATCAACAAAAACACTGGAAAGACACCTTATAACTTGATGACTGGAAAGAAGCCTACTCTAAAGTATGTTCATACTTTTGGAAGCAAATGCTTTGTATTGAAGGATAATTCTGAATATGTTGGAAAATTTGATGCAAAAGCATTTGAAGGAATTTTTCTTGGCTACTCTATGGAAAGAATTGCATACAAATTTTATGTCATCAGTCAAAAGAAGATTATGGAAAGCACAGATGTGACATTTGATGACAGCAAACTACCTGGACTAGAAGAAGCCAATGATGAAGATAAATATCCATTAAGGTTTGATAATCTAGATGATTCTGATGAAGAGATTGGAACTGAAGTTGAGACTCAAGTTCAACAAACTCAAGTGAATGATGACACAAGAGAAGAATTTATGCCAATCAATAGTGGAGAAACAAGCATCCAAGACACACCTGTGAGTAGTGGCAGCATCACAGGGGGGAGGAAATGAGAATGATTAGGACTTGGATGATGAAGCAACATCAAGAATAAGAAATCAGGCTGAGCATTCAAGGAAATGGGATAGATCACACACTGCAGAGCAAATCATTGGAGATCCTAATGCAGGAGTAAGGACTAGGAGAGCAACTCAGAATGAGTGCCTCTATGGATGTTTTCTATCTCAAGTTGAGCCTAAGAAACTTGATGATGCACTGCTAGATCCAGATTGGATTATTGCCATGCAAGAGGAGCTGAATCAATTTGAAAGGAACAAAGTATGGGAACTTGTGCCTGCACCAAAGAATAGAACCATTGTTGGAACAAAATGGGTTCTGAAGAATAAGATGGATGAAGATGGTGTAATAGTGAGAAACAAAGCAAGGTTGGTTACAAAAGGATACTCTCAACAGGAAGGCATTGATTATGATGAGACATTTGCCCCTGTTGCTAGATTGGAAGCCATCAGAATATTCTTGGCATTTGCTGCTCATTCAAACTTTAAAGTGTATCAAATGGATGTCAAAAGTGCATTTCTGAATGGAGAGTTGGAAGAAGAAGTTTATGTGCAACAACCACCTGGCTTTGAGGATCCACACTTCCCAGAATTTGTTTACAGACTGCTTAAGGCACTGTATGGACTTAAGCAGGCTCCAATGGCATGGTATGATACTTTATCACAATTTCTTCTTGAGAATCAATTCACTAGAGGCACACTGAACAAGACACTGTTTTATAAGAAGCATGGTGATGATCTTATCCTAGTTCAGATCTATGTGGATGATATCATTTTTGGTTCTACAAATGAGAAGTTGTGTGAGAAAATTTTCTAAACTCGTGCAGAGCAGATATGAGATGAGTATGATGGGAGAGTTGACATTATTTCTTGGGTTGCAAGTCAGTCAAAGGAAGGATGGTATCTTTATCAGTCAGACCAAGTGCATCAAGGATTTATTAAAGAAGTTTTACTTGGAAGATTGCTCACCTGCAAAGACACCTATGGCCACTGCCACTAAATTGGATGAAGATGCTAAAGGCAAGAAAGTAGATATCTCAGTCTACAGAGGCATGGTTGGTTCTCTACTCTACCTCACTGCAAGTAGGCCAGACATCATGTTTGCTACATGCTTGTGTGCAAGGTTTCAATCAAATCCAAAAGAATCACATTTGGTTGCTATAAAAAGGATCTTTAGATATCTAAAGGGCACTCCAAACTTGGGTTTATGGTATCCTAAGGACACAGGGTTCAATCTGGTTGGTTATTCTGATGCTGATTATGCTGGATGCAGAGTGGATAGGAAAAGCACCTCAGGTAGCTGCCAGTTTCTTGGACAAAGGTTAGTCTCTTGGTATAGTAAGAAACAACAATATGTGTCAACTTCTTTAGCTGAGGCTGAATACATAGCTGCTGGAAGTTGTTGTGCTCAAGTGCTTTGGATTAGAAATCAACTTAGATATTATGGACTTGTGTTGGAAAGAATTCCAATCATGTGTGACAACACAAGTGCAATCTCTATAGTTGCCAATCCTGTCAATCATTCTAGGACAAAGCACATTGACATCAGATATCATTTCATATGGGAACATGCAACTAATGGAACCATTGAGTTGCATTATGTTTCTACAGATAAACAACTAACTGATATATTCACTAAGCCATTAGATGAAGCCACCTTCACAAGGTTGGTTAGTGAGATTGGAATGCTGAATTCTTCAGATTCTGGCTAGGTGAATACAACATCTAGATTGTTGCAGCAGTAAACACTTACTTTATCTAAATTCTCAATATTTTTGGAGTAAGTGTTGGCTGAAATATGATTTATAAATATTTCAAATCTGTTGCATATTTGGAAAATTATATTTTCTTGTTAACTTGAAATTTCTATGAAATTTTGAGAAAATCACTGTTTAATTTGCTAGAATATTCTTGAATGAATATGGCTGGTAAATTTTAAAAAGATAGTGAAAATTGAGTTTCTATGAGTATATTTCGACAAGTCAGACTTCTCAAGTGATTCACTATTCGACATCTCTAACAAGTCTCATTAGAGCACTCTCGAGTTCTCGAATAGAGTCTTTTAGAGTTCTCGAATAGAGGTTTTCTTGACTTCTCGAATATAGTGTTTTAGTTCTCGATTGACTGAGTTCTCGAATACTATATTTGAGTTCTCGAATCATTTGAAAAGGCTGATTTCTCGCTGAATTTTAACCGATTTTGGATTTTTATTCATAATTCAGAATTACTCATAAAAACATATTTTACCTAATTTAGATTTATTTTTAAGTTAGATAACTGCCAGCTGTGAGTTACAACCTGCTTGAGTTATCGAATAAGCCTTTCTTGACTTATCGAATAGTTGTTTTCTACTTCTCGAATGCCTGACTTGTCGATACATAACATACATCTAATCGACAATTCAAGTACTTCATACTTATACAATTTCACATCTATTCGATTCATTTCATTCGATTTCTCAAGCATCTAAACTCCCAAAACCTCTGAAACCCTAACTGCAAAAACCTAAATTTCTTCTTTAACCTTCAATTTCTCCCCTCTCTCTTACACAAATGGCAACAGTAAAGTTCAACACCAATTTCATTGCTCTAACTAGTGATGTTGAGGCACCCAACGCCAACTTCAAGTGCTTTGTGAAGTGGATGTCTGAATCATAAATAAAAAATGCTCTATCTGTTAACCCAACTCTGTATCTAGACATTCTAGAACAGTTCTGGAAGTCTGCTACAGTGAAGGTGGTGGCTCTTGACTCTGCAATAACCTCGTACATCATTTACTGCAAGATTCAAGACAAGAATATCACTATCACCACAGAAGATATGAATGAAACACTTGGGATGGGCACCAAACAAGAGGTGTATGACCCACTAGCTACAAATGCTGAATTGGAAGACTTCTTTGATTTCATCAAATATGCAGACAAAATCAGTCTTGGGCATCTGAATAGGAAGCATTTGAGGAAGGAATGGAGCTATGTGTTTGCTACACTTCTTCAAGTCTTCACTGTAAGAAAATCCAGCTATGACCAAATCAGTACACCTGCACAGCAAATAGGCTATGCCTTAGCATATGGAAAGAAGATAGATGTTGGCCTTATCATTCTGCAGGAGCTGTATGGGAGACTTGGTAAGAACTCAGCCAAGAGAGGTAATGAAATTTTCTTCCCTCATTTTATTCAATCTGTACTTAACTTCTTAGATAATAAATTGATTGAATTAGATGGGACGAATAAAAATAGAATAGGCTATCCTAAATCCATGACTAAACTCATTTTTGGTAATTTGGAGACTAGGAATGACGTGGATGTAAGACTGAACATAACTTCCCATATGGAGAGTTTGTTTATGACTTACCCCCACAACATGCTAATATTTGACTCAAAGTCACAATTAGCACAGCCCAAGCAAGTAGGACAAAATGCTAACCCAGGGCCTGCTAACCAACCCTCTCTACCAAATACTGAGCCAACTACATCATCCTCTCAAAAGGGTGATGTTAGTAAAAAGGAGAAGAAGAGAAAACAGGTTGCTTCTGCACCTTTAACCATCTTGTCTGAAGCAGCATTGGCTGTAGAGTTAGAAAGTGAGGCACCTGAGTCACCCCTTATCAGGCCAAAGAAGAAGAAAACTAAAACCACCTCTTCAGTCACACAAATGGCTGAAGTTGTAAAATCAGGGGCAAACAGTTCACTAGATGTATCCTCTCAACAGGATGCATCTATAGAATCAAGCATCCTCCCCAATGCACCTATCTGTACAGAGTCAGCACATGGGAGTGATAATGCTGGCACAACACTGAGTGGAGAGCACATCACAATTGAAACTCCCTCTATCTCTCAGGGGGAGTTGCCAAAATCTATTCCACAAGACACTTCTCTTCCAGAATCTACCACTCAAATTTTTTTGCAGCCTGCAACTCAAACAATTGAGGAGCAAGGCATTGATCATCAAGAATTCTTTTCTCTTGATGAGCCAATGGATTCAAGTGACTTGGTGCATGACACCTTGTTCACCACCCAAGACCCATATTTAGATGGTGAGGGAATGCATGTTGGGGCATCTCCTAATGACACCATCACAAACACAGAGGTTCCACTAGTTTTCACTAGAGACTCTGTGCCTCTGTCAACTGCTGGTGTAACTCATCCCACTTCTGTGGAGACACCAGTAGTAGAGTCAATCCATCCGGTTACAGAAGTTGCATCTGTAACTGAGGAGTCTAGCTTGCCTAGCTCTAGCTCTGACTTTATATCACAATGGCTGAAGCATGTGCACCATGACAGTGCTTCAGGATCAGGGTCTGTTCCACAACAATTGACGGTTGAAGCACTTCAAAGCTTAATTGTGGATCAGATCCCTGAGTTCACAAAGATTGCACAGCACCTCCTCACTGCCAACCTGCCCAATCCTGACTATGAAGCTATACTCTTGTGCCATAAAGAGGATGTGGAGCTACAGCAGGCCAAAATTATAGATGATACTGAGAGAGAATGCAATGTAGATGCCTGGCTGCAAGGAAAATATGACATTCCTCTCTCAGAAGGCCTACAGTACCTCAGAGAGGAGTACATCACTTCACTAGGGTCCAATGCAAAATCTCTCACCCCTAGTGATGTGTATGAAGCAGTCAATGACAGTTACAAGGGAATTCTCAAGGCTGCACACTACCTTGGCAAGGGTCTAAAGATAGAAGTCACAGAAGTGTGCACATCCACAACCAAGGAGGTGCATGAGATAAAAAGGGCTTTTGATTCCAAATTCCCTCAACTGGAGACTGTGGTCAAGGACATTCTAGCCTGCAAGTCTAGCTGCACCAAAATGGACAATGGCTTGGCCATTCTCAAAGATACTGTCACAGGGTTGGGGCACAAATTTCAATCTCTATCTGATCAAACCACAGACTCAAATGCCATGCTGAAAACAATGTTCAAGAATCAATATGGGGATAAGCTGGTAACTGAGATCCCTGTGCATGACATGACCAAGTATGAAGTACAAAGACTCAAGGATCAATCTATCTCTGGTTTCAAGGCCACTGAGTTATTCACCAAGGTGGATACTCTGGAAAAGGAGGTGGTCAATCTAAAGACATCCAATGCTTAGTTAACAGACACTGTTGCTGCCCTCAATGAAAAGTTGGACATTCAATCCACTGCCAATGCTAATGTTCTTCTTAATCAACAACAGATGCTTTCTGCCATAATGAAGCATATGGGACTCCCTCTATCTGGAGCCTCTTCCAACCCAAAGGTCACTACTACAGTCTCTGTGCCTGACAACAAGCCTAAGGGGGAGAAGAGGACATTAAGGGACTCAAAATCTAAGGGGGAGAAACCTAAAGAGAAAGGCATTACAATGAATGAGGGTGGTCAACCAAGAACTGCTAAGTCAAATCAGTCTGAGAAATTAAAGGCAGCATCCAAGGAGGAAAAACTGAAGAAAATGGCTGTAGATGAAGAGGCCAAGACTCCATCTATCCCTCCATCTGAAACAGAATATGAATTTGACATTCCTGACATTGCTAAGCAATCTCTTCAAGGTGAACCTTCAGAATTCAGAAATGTTCTTACTCAAAGGGTATGTCAAGAAACTGCAAACTCTAAACTATACCATGACATAGCCTTTCTGAAGCATCTACATGAGCTGAGAAGAAGGGCAAACTTCCATTACTTTGACTACATTAAGCTCCTTGTGCAAGATGTGTTCCTAGTCACTGTAGTGAGAAGAGAAATTGTTCAGACTAATCCTTATGCCATCATCACTACCAATGATAGAGAAGTCCTAGTCCATACTGCCAAGAACCTCTTTCACATCCACATTGAAGCTTTGCAAATTCTATCCAGCTCTGAACTTGGAACAATTATCAGGAAGATAGAAAGGAATAACTCTTCAGACAACAACATACTCAAAGAGATTCTCACTAAGTGCATGAAATCTCAATTGCCTCAAGTAGTTCCTCAGCCTCACTGTATCTTATATGAAAAGAATCAAGACATTGTTGCCTTCAGATTTGGCCAACACCTCAAATCAAACAACATGTCTACAATAAAATTTTTGGCTGGAGTTCTACATTCAAGGAGTGGAAAATCTAAATCTGAAATAGAGGCTCTTGACATCCTGGTGAAGTTTATCAACTCTCAGTCAGACATCAAGCCTATTGCTAAAGAGGGAAAGTTAGACAAAGATAACGATGATCAAGACAGGAGTGACAGTAAAGGTGGATCTCAAGGAAGGAATAAGGGTGGTGATGACAAGGAGAAAAGGGATTGTAGAAGCAAGAAGAAAGATGATGACAGAGATGGTGGAAAGGTGTATGAGAGAAAGAGTGGAAAACAGCAAGCCTTAGGCATTGCTAGCAGTAACCTCACCACAACACAAGACTCTGAGTTTAGGGTGAATACTGTTAGCAATGACCTACCAAAATCTGAATCAATGGCTTCTGCAACTGCTTTGCCAACTCAAGAAAAGGAGATGCTATTCAAGAAACCACTTCTGTATATCAAAAAGCATACTGCTAATGGTATACTACAATGGTCCAAAGACAAAGGTCTTAAATTTTTCTCAAGCAACAAAGTAAAGAAGCTGAAATGGAAGATGTCAGCCAGAAGGGAAAGAAAGGTGAAAACATCTACATCTCAGGCACTCACAATCATTCCTGGACTAGACTTGCCCTGTCTCAACATAGACTATGATGAAGATGAGATAGCATATCAACTGGCTCAGAGAATCTATCATGTAGCTATAGTTGATGACTGTCTGGAGTTCAAATACACTGATGGGAGACTCAAGAGATTCAAGCAAGGCATCTGTGAACACTGGGGCAAGTTACATGATCTACAAAGGATAATGGTGCTACTCAACCTTGAGAATGAAGAGGAGAGAAGGTGGAAAATTGAGATAGCTCATTTTATCAAGATGAAAAGAGATCATGAGGAAGAGTTGAGAAAGAAGTATGAAGCTTTGAAGATAAAGAGAGAAGAAGAGTTAGCTGCTCTAGAAGCCAAAGCTGACGAATTGAGAGCTAAAGGGTTATGCAGAGTCAAGTATAATCCTTACATTGTGGAATACATGATATATGGCAGAAATGTGAAGATTAGAATGGATTACATTAGCTCTTACTCTGAAGCCAAACTGAATGAAGTCATCAGAGACCTATCTGGCTCACCTCTCATTGAAGAACTCACTGCCATGGAAGACATCATCCAGGCAATGAGTGATGCAAAGAAAGCCAAGGAAGAAAAAGAAAAGGAGGATCTACAAGCCAAATCTCAAAAAGGAGAATCAAAGGAAAATGGCTAGTATCTCTTCATAACTGTGAGAATGTTTTCTTTGTAATAATATTCAATCAATTTCATACATGTACTTGTCAAGATTTATCTTTATGTATGATAGGCTTGTTATCAGATATAAAATTGTGACTAAGGGTCTTACTCACAATTTGGGGGAGATTGTTAGTCACAGAGGCATGCCTGTATACATCTAATAACAAGCCTAACTGTTTGTAATGCTCTGCATTACCTACATGACCTCTTAACTGAGGGAACCTCTAGTTGTAGAGTTTCTACTTGTTTTGTACTTATAATAGGCACCAAATCCTAGTTGTGTAACTGTACTTATAGAGTCAAGAATAATGCTTGAAAGAAATTCCAAGGTTCATGCCTCAAGCAAGAAGATAAAGACTGTCAAATAATCACAGTTGGGATTTGAAGAAATGAAGAATTTGCCTAAGTACCAATTCGAGAAGTATATTTGTCTATTTGAGAAGTCTAGCATTCGAGAAGTCAGGGATTCGATATCTCAAGACACTATTCGATATCTCTGAATACACTGTTCGATATCTCATTCGATATCTCAGAGATTCGATATGTCTACTACTCTATTCGAGAACTCAAG
This sequence comes from Kitagawia praeruptora, assembly GCA_037693485.1. Classification (NCBI taxonomy): domain Eukaryota; kingdom Viridiplantae; phylum Streptophyta; class Magnoliopsida; order Apiales; family Apiaceae; genus Kitagawia; species Kitagawia praeruptora. The sequence continues at coordinate 105,043,032 of CM075346.1, read as the reverse complement.
AAGTCAACAAGTCAAAGTGGTATTCAAGTTCTCAAAGAGTCAACAAGTCAAAGTTCCATTCGATATCTCAAGGACTCAGAAAGCTATTCGATATCTCGAGAATTCGATAAGTCAAATGTTCTATTCGACAACTCAAGGAATCCTGATGGAAAAGAGCTATTCGAGAAGTGGTTCGATATGTCAATATAACAGTGTTCGAGAACTCAGAGTTATCGATCAAGTCAATTCTAGTTCTCGAATCACTTACTTAGTCACTTCTCGAATACATTCTTGGAGACAAAATACTGATGAAATTGTACAAGTCTGAAACCTGCAACAAGCCAATGCACTTTATGGACCACAATCTGTAACGTGCTCTGGAAAGACTACAAGGAAGCTTGGAGAGATATAGAAGAGACAAAGAGCTAAAGAAGTGGATCTGAACAGGCTTTGCAAAGTCAAATCTATAACCGTTTGGACACTTACTCAAATAGGATAGATAGACTAGAAAGTAAATTGTTTAGCTACCTCATTTGTAGTAAGTAGGTTGTATCCATGTTCTATAAGGATACAGCCTCACTTCCTTAGCAATTAACTTTAAGAGTCAAGTTTTTCATACATTGTAAGATATATCTCTCTAAGAAAAACGAAGCTGAGAATACTATCATTTGTATTCTCAGATTGTAGCAACCTTTATCTAATAATACATTAGATTAAAGTGATATTGTGTCTTGTGTTGTTCTTTATCCGCACCTACACCTTCGCACACACAAACACTTATCTGCTACATAGACTCGAGCAAAGAAAAGTTCAAGAATCCATTCACCCCCCCTCTGTATTCTTTTACCGTATTCAGTACTCAACAGTATCCAAAATTAGTAATGATGTAGCCAAAATTAAAATAATTGCTACATGCAAACAATATTAATTATATTTACAAAAAAATAAAAATGATTAACTAAGTAATCAAATATAACATATTATATTTAGCAAATATATATGTATAACATATTATACATACGAATTAACATACTAAGTAAAATTTAAAATATTTTTGTGGCAAAAAAAAATTGAAAGATGTTAAAAAAATTATGCTTTTTATACACATAAATGAAAAATTAATGTAAAGTAAAGAAAATTATATCTTAAATATATCAATAATATTTGAGTTTGAGAAATATAAGTTCTAATTACTAAATTAGTATTGACTATTTCTAATAAAATATTTGAATAAAAATAAATAAAATAATATATCTTACATCTATAATATTACATAAAATTATTTCAAATTATAATATTATATTATTTATGTATCGGGTTTCGAATTTCGGATATGATATCGGTTCGGTACAACTTAAATTCAAATGCAAATCGAAACTATTTCGGGTTTAAAATTTATTTCTAAACCTAAATCCAAAAATTTTTGGGATTCGGATCGGGTACCAACAAATCAAATTACTTTTCCTTCCTTTTATTTATGGGTAAAAGAATATTAATATTTAATGTACCATATTCTGATAGAATAGAATAAAAAATTAAACATACAAACTCCCGAAATGAATTTACAAATTTTAAGTTGTCATTAAAAACAAGCTGATGGCAATCACCATAAACTCTAAAAATCATATTTTACTCAAAAAACGGGATATATTGGATTTGTTTGGTTAATTGATAATGTTTATTTTTCTATAGTAAATCAATTCACTAATAAAAGAACATAAAATTTGTAAAAATGATATGGGATAAACACATCGGAAACTATATTAGATGAAAATTTTCCTTTATCATAATTACGTTCGTTTAATGGATCTTGCACAATAGTGATCATTTCTCATATCGCTGAAACATGCAACCTTTTTTTTAGAGACAATCTAATGATTTATAACGGTCGTTAGAAATAAGTGTCTATGAATTTTTAATATCTATTCGAAAAACTGATCACGACCCATGCAAATATTTTGAATATTAATATAATAAAAATTAAAGAAACCCATTGTAAAGCACATTTAAATATACCAAATTTTCAAAATAACAAAACTTAAAATATGGGTAAAAAACTTATGAACTTGGTTGAAAAAAGAAATCAAATGAAAGATTAAATTAAGAAAAAAAAATAAAGAGGGGCTTGGAATGTTTGAGCGGGGATGTGAATGTTATGATGTTTATTTGATAATATTGATATTAATGCAATTGGTATAAATTGACGATAATTTTACACTTAAATTTTAATGATTTTTTTTTAAAATAATGATTAAAATAATATGTTTATATATATTAATTAATAAATATTATCATTCGGTGTGTAGAACGAGTAGAACGCTAACCAATCAAAATATGTCAACTCACTTTTTGGGATTTTTTTAGGACCTCTAGAATTACTCCCTAAAATTGCTCATTTTCATTTTATTTGCATTTATAAAATGAAAAATATGTATTTGATTTATTTTTTTATTAATAATTACTCCCTCCATCCCATTGAATTATTAACATTTGCGGACCAGTTTCCGGCATGGATTTTAAGGTAATTTTAAGGATAGTTCTATAACTTATTTTTGATATTTTCTTTTTTTTTTTGTATAAAAATAGAACAATCCTATTTTTATACAAAAAAAAAAGAAGAAAATATCAAAAATAAATTATGGAACTATCCTTAAAATGCACCTTAAAATACGTGTCAAATACGCAGTTTTTTATGTTAAGAAATGGATGGTACAGAGGGAGTATGTTTTTATTGTTCTCTACACTTGATCATCAAAACATGATTATATTGAACCGAACTTTCTATAAAAATAGCATAAAATGTCGTCAAATTATTTGGGGAAAAAACAAAAGAGAATAAGAAAATTGATATGTATCTCATGTAAATTTTATCATATATCAAATGAATGTGTGCGTTCATACAATTACACATAATTTGAGTAAAGTTATTTGAGATGCATATCGAGTTCGTTATTCTTAAAACAAAATATTTTAATTTTTGATACACTACATATTTTTGTAACTATTTTAAAATTGTGCTTTCGGTGCGTAGCATGGGTAAAATGCTAGTTGTTATATATTATATAATTAAACGGATCGGATCGTGGATAAGCGAATTGGATCAGCCTAAATTCATATCCGATCCGTTTGTTATTCGAATCTTCCTTATCGGATCGGGTTTCGGATCGAAATCAGTATCCATTAAAATCAGTGCAGATCGAATCGGATGGGATATATCCGATCCACGCGAGGCAATTAAATTTTCGTTTCTCATCATTCTAAATGGAGAATAAATTAATCCACACTTATATTTATATGAACAATATTACTGGAAAAATGCTAGAGGTAGCAAAATTAGGTACCAAAAATTGTTACCAAATGATGTGGCTTGTTTTAATTGGTTATAGTTATAGTGGGCCCGCCAGGGCTCTCCAATCAAAATATTTTAAATTGACAAGTGTCAGTTGCCTTGTCATTTGGTACCAAATTTTGGTACCCAATTTGGTACATGTATTGAAATATAAGAGAGAAATTTTTTATTGTGTACGTGTAACATTCACTAATCACTACAACAAGAATGGGCTAGCTATTGGCGACGGAAAGTTAGCCAAGAAACTGTGGTAAAGTCAATAAACTACGGAATGATAAGCTTACGGACGCGTCTTAACAATGATTTAATAATTTACTGTGCGACGGACATCATCAACGGTTATGATCTTGCAGGCATGTGCATGACAGCTTAGAACTGGCCGGACACTGGCTTGAAGTTGAGGGAGTATAGATGAAGTAGTTAGCTGAAGTTAGCTGTGAATTGGGTGGAAACTAAATGCGAATTGGTCAGACCGTCTGCATTCTGCACTACTACTGCTGCAGTAAAAATTGTCATCAATTCTTTTTCTGCGAGCTCTGCAACCTCAACTGCATGATTGTTATTTACTGGAGCTACAAGGGAATACCCATGTGATTTTGATCAGTTTTGATTTAGTTTATATGAATTTTGTAACAATTTTCTTTCACAAATTTTGGATTTCAGCAGTTTTAGGATATGAAAGAAGTTTTAAGCAATAATTTCAGGCTCGAAATCACTGTACACTAATACAGAATACTTCCTATCTGGAGTAACCTATAAAGAAAAACTTTGTGAGAGAAGATCCGAGAATCGAACTAGAGTTCATTTTTACGTTCAACTCAAGAATCGAAAATTACGCCTTTAATGGTTGCCTCTCGTCTGAGTTTAAACCTCTTATGATTACCTAGGATCATCAGGTGTGTTACTACATCCAGCCACATGTGCGCAAACTGAAAACGTCTGGGTCGAAATATGACTTTCAAATTAAGTTCCGAATTAGTGGATGCTGCCAAAGGGAGTGGCGATGCCAGTGTTAAAATAGTTGCACTTTTTTTCAAGTAACACTGCAAAATAACGCATGCAATCTGATTATTACTAATAGCCTCAGAAAAACAGAGGGTCGGCCTCTTAATGCGCTGGTAGAAAGACATACCAAAATAAGACACAGCCTGATAGGTACCCGCTGTAAGTCTACAGCGGGAACCCGCTGTAAGCAGCCCGCTATCAGCTATTGTTGCGCATCCACCTGTAACAAATACTCATTAATTACACATGTGTCATTTCATATTATCTTTACTAAAAACAATCCACTTGACAAACAAATATCTTCACACAAATATATTTGCAAAATATCTTGTTACCTTGCTCACTAAGGCAGGGGACCATAAAGACAACTAAGGGGACACAAAAGCATTCAAGCTATGACAAAAGCGGCTGTGCTAGAATCGAGGTATGTGGGAAAGGGACACTAATCACTGTTCCAATAGTGGCTCACTATAGCTTTAACGGCATAACAAGTGGGTCACCAAGTGGGTGAACAGTTATTAGAGGACCTAGCCTATAAATACCCCCATTCTACACACAAGGTGATATATACATTTTAAATAGCACAAAAATTACTACTCATTCTCTCCCTTTACACAGATACATTTTCACCTGTTTCGGTTATTATTATTTCGATTACTGATTCTCACACCGGAGGTGCTTGACGGCCACCACCCCCGGGCGAGCATTATTTTGCAGATACCCAAACTCAGGTGAAGTACCCCGGAATAGTGATCGGAACAGTGATCGGAAGCCATTAATCGACCGTGAGGATTATCATTTGGCGCTAGAAGGAGGGGGATTTTTCTTAAAGAAAAACCCACCACCTGCTCTACCTACACAGTAGCTATTCACACCCTCAAAACACAAATCAAAAACACCTCAAAAACATTAAATGGAAATCCCAATACTACACCCAGATGAACAAGAACACGAGGAAAATACAACTGGAATCCCGCCAGTCAACCCGCCAGAGAACCCGCCCAAAGTTGACGGGCAAGAGCAAATCCTTAGCCTTAATCTCACAGGCTGCAACCAACAGCAAATTGACTTAATCATGCAAATAGCCGCAACCCTTCCTCAGGCCGGATCAAAATCCTTGACAAAACAAGCAAGCCTACCCGTGAACCCGCTTGACAATCATAATGAGGCAAACAGCCAACCGCGTGAGGCAATCTCTGCCTTCTCTCGCCTAGGCTCATCTCAGAATACTAAACATGACAGACACAACAAGAATCACCATCCCCCTGAAGTATGGGAACAAAACAGGAGGCATAGAGACCTCAGAAAAATAATCATTAACAAAAAAGCCGCCTATGACAAGGTAGTGGCTGAATACGAAGCGCAAAAGAACCAACAGCAGCCTCCTGTCCGCTCAAAGCAACTCGAAATAACACAACCATCAAACGCAGAAATGTTGCAGACCATATTGGAACTCAAGAATAAGATAGAAGGAAATAGCGAACAAGATATGGGTGGAACACCATTCACAGCAAGACTAGAGGCCGAGCCACGGCAAAAAGACATCAAACATCACAGCTTCAATTCTTTTGACGGGCTGGCAGACCCGGAAGAGCACCTTAGCTATTTCGACCAACTGGCCCTCCACTACGAGTATAACGACTTGACACGATGTCGATTCTTCGCCGCAACTCTCCGCGGCAACGCCCAAAGATGGTTTTGCAGGATATCCACCAGGTCCATAGATACTTGGTTGGATTTTAAAAAGTTATTTCTCAACAAATTCAAAGCAAACCAACAACACGAAGTTCATACTGTATTTCTTGAAACCGTTGCCCAGCGGAACGGTGAAACCTTACAAAACTACATTGACCGCTTCAAGGAGGCCGTCAACAAAGTTGTCTGTGTCAATGAAACAGAGGCTTTGGTTCATTTAAAGAGAGGTCTCAACCCTTACGAATGCGAGAAGTACGTATGCCGTCTCATGGAAACTAAACCCACTACTCTGGCAAAGGCGTATGACTTGGCATCTCAAGCCATCAACGAAATCGAGTCCCTCAACGTACTCAAACAATCTAGGGCTCCACCCGCTCCCACACCATATTTCCAAAGGGAAAGATACACGCCCTACCAAAGGCAAGCACCCGCCTTGCATCAAGTACAAACTACTCACGGGCCGCTGCCCGCCCAAAGATCTCAACCATCACCACCAATCAGGGACCGCCAAGGACCTTTAACCCCGCAAAGACCGGATAGGCGTCCTGAGCCAAAATGGACAGAATTTACCCTCCCAAGAGCAACCATCTTACGAGAAATTAAAGGGAAACCTTTCTACTTTCCACCGGCCCCAATACACTCTTCACCTGATGACAGGCCCAAAGACAAACACTGCGATTATCACGAAACCCATGGGCATTTTACAGATAACTGCATTTCTCTCAAGTATTTTCTGGAAAAACAAGTCAAGGCAGGTAACTTATCTCAATACTTGCCCAGACAAATACTTGGCCCGTCCTCCTCTCAAGGGCACAACAAAAACATAGTACACACCGTGTTTGGCGGACAAGTCTCACCGCCTAGAGAGGAACAGACCGTCTATACCATATCAGAGGGTCCGCCAAACGTCATTACTTTCACAGATGCAGACTATGAAGGCATCAATCCCAATCATACTGAGGCACTGGTCATATCTTTGGGCATTGCCCAGAATGAGGTCAAAAGGGTTCTGGTCGACAACGGGTCCTCGGTGGACATTTGTTTCCAACACACCTGGGACAGGCTAAAGTTGAGTGACGAAAAATTGGAAACATGTCCTGATGAAACTCCGCTTTACGGGTTCGGCCACAACGCCGTCCCGATAGCGGGCATTGCACGGCTCCCAGTCTATTTTAGGGAATCTCCCAGACAAGTTTGCAGGATCATCAAATTCTATGTCATTAACACAGCCTCTTCCTACAACATGATCTTGGGACGGCCCACATTGAACTTATTAAAGGCAGTTACTTCTACCCCTCATCTCAAAATCAAGTTCCCTACCTCAAATGGGATAGGAGAAATCAAAGGGGATTTTGAAACCTCTAAAAGGTGTTACGGCATTGCACTTACCTTGGGAAAATCCGAGCCTAGCAATGTCAACAGAGAAAGGGCTCAAAGCAGAAGACAGGCAAAAAGACAGAGGCACGATGCCCACCAACGTGCCAACAACAAAAAGAGAAAAGAGGTACAATTTATTGACGGGCATGATCCGTTGACAGAGGACCCACCAAGGATTGATGCCAATCTAATGAAATGTCTCAAAAGAGAAGAGAACCCGCCAATAACCCCGACAGTACAGACAGAGAAAATAGAAATCATACCCGGAGATACAAGCAAAACCGTCAGTATCGGTGCGGGTTTGGACTCTATCTTTAAAAAGGGTCTCACTGACCTCTTGAGAAAGTATGCAGACGTTTTTGCGTGGAGTCCAAAGGATATGCCAGGATTAGATGAGTCCGTGGCAATCCATAAGCTAAATGTGGATCCAGACAAAACACCGAAAATACAGAAACGAAGAAACTTTGCGCCAGAACGACAGCGGGCCATTGATATTGAGATTGACAAACTCTTGGACGCAGACTTGATTTGCGAGGTCACCTACCCTAAGTGGGTTGCAAATGTAGTATTGGTAAAGAAAGCTAATGGAAAATGGAGGATATGCGTCGATTACACAGACTTGAACGCAGCGTGCCCAAAGGACCCATATCCTCTCCCTTCGATAGACCAACTAATTGATGCCACAGCGGGTCATCTAATGCTAAGTTTCATGGACGCCTACTCAGGCTACAACCAAATCAAAATGACTCCAGAAGACAGAGAGAAAACGGCTTTTGTTACGCATAGAGGAGTATATTGTTACAAAGTGATGCCATTTGGGTTGATCAATGCCGGTGCCACCTTCCAAAAAACCATGAATAGAATCTTTAGCGGACAACTGGGCCGAAATATGGAAGTATATGTGGATGACCTCATAGTAAAATCTCTCTTAACGGCTTCTCACCTCCAAGACTTGGAAGAATGTTTTTCCACCATCAGGAAACACAATATGAAACTCAACCCGGATAAATGTGCATTCGCACTTGATGCTGGCAAATTCCTGGGTTTCTTGGTCTCTCACAGAGGTATCGAGGCCAATCCTGAGAAAATAAAGGCCATAATCGACATGCAACCACCCAAAACCCTGAAAGAAATACAAAAGCTAACGGGAAGGTTGGCCGCCCTCAGAAGATTCATAGCGAAATTGGCAGACAGATGCCTTCCATTCTTTGACACCTTGAAAGGGGCCACGAAAACCAACAAAATATCTTGGACAGCGGAATGTCAAAAAGCCTTTGAAGATCTCAAAACTTATCTCTCCTCTGCCCCGCTACTTGCGGTTGCAGCCCCTTCAGCGCCGCTATCACTCTACTTATCCGCAACAGACAAAGCCGTGGGGGCGGTACTTATCAAAGAAGAAAATGGTGAGCAAAAACCGGTTTACTATGTCAGCCAAGTGCTCAAAGACGCGGAAACCCGCTATCCCAACGTCCAAAAATTTGCTCTAGCTTTGGTCATGGCAAGCAGAAAATTGCGGCACTATTTTCAAGGAAGACAAATCAGAATCATCACAGATCAACCGCTAAGAAAAATACTTCACAAACCAGATTTATCAGGTAGGTTGATTAACTGGGCGGTAGAACTTGGTCAATTCGACCTCAAATACATCCCAAGAACCGCCATCAAGGCACAAGCGTTGGCTGATTTTATGGTTGAATGTTCATTCGCCACAAATGAAGAACAGACACCCGCAAAGGCAAGTACAGCCACGGACACTAATTGGCAGTTGTATGTAGATGGTTCCTCTACAAACACCCGCTGTGGGGCAGGGCTCATCTTGACTAGCCCTGACGGTTTTCAAGTCAAACAAGCCATACAGCTAAATTTCAAAGCCACAAACAATCAAGCGGAATATGAGGCACTTTTGGCCGGATTGGCGTTGGCAAAAAATTTACAAGCAAAAAAGATAACCATCTATAGCGATTCGCAGCTGGTTGTTCGACAAACAACAGGAGACTACTCAACAAAAGATAGCAATCTCAGCAAATATCAGGAAATAATTCAGGCAATGCTAACTCAATTTGAAGAATACTCTCTTGAACAAATAGACAGAATAGATAACACAGTTGCGGACATGTTATCTAAGTTAACACAAGGCGAAAAAGCAGAAGCGGACACGGTTTACTTTGAAGAGTTAACTGTCCCAAGTACAAACAAACTAGATATCATGGAAATAAGCACGCCAAGGGATAGTTGGATGACCCCTTACATTTGTTACTTGGAAAATGGCACATTATCGGAGGACAGACTCAAAGCAAAAATAGTCAAATCACAAGCAACGAAATACTTTCTTCAGGAGGGTATTTTATACAAGAGAAGTTTTGACTCCCCTATACTTAAATGTGTCGACGAAGAAGAAGCCCTGTATTGCATAAGAGAGGTCCACGAAGGCATTTGTGGTGATCACATGGCAGGCAAAGCATTAGCACACAAAATACTCAGACAAGGCTATTATTGGCCGAAAATGCACAAAGAATGCAAAAACTTCACTAAGAGATGCCGCCAATGTCAACTATTCAGCAATATGTCCAGAAAATCACCGGCACTCCCAGCGGCCATATTATCCCCAATACCGTTTGCAATCTGGGGCATTGACATCATGGGACCATTCCCTAAAGCCAAAGGTGACTTGCAGTATGTTATGGTCGCCATTGATTACATGACAAAATGGGCGGAAGCAAAGCCTCTTAAACACATTACACAAGATGACGCCATTCGTTTTGTTGAAGAGCAAGTCATCACAAGATTTGGAATCCCAGTAATACTCATCTCTGACAACGGTACGCAATTTGTAGGCTCAAAATTTACTAAATTCCTGTCCGACCACGGGATCAAACATAAGAAAGCATCCGTTTGCCATCCTCAGAGCAACGGGCAGGTTGAGGTCACTAACCGCATCATCATTCGAGGTCTAGAGAAAAGACTGACTACTTCAAAGAAAAAATGGCCTATTGAATTACCCAATGTTCTTTGGGCTTATCGCACATCACCAAGGACAAGTACCGGGGAATCTCCTTTCAAGCTAGCTTTTGGCACAGAAGCACTGGCACCAGTCGAAATTGGCTCACCATCTTACCGTGCCCTCAACTTTGAAGAGGAGGCAAATACTCAAGGACTTAAAACGAATCTTGACCTTCTAGATGAAGTCAGAGAAACCGCTGTTGAGAAAATGACCGCTTACAAAGAAAAAACAAAGGAATTTTTTGGCAAAAAGGCAAGAATCAAAGCCTATGTAGAAGGCGATTTGGTTAACAGAGCAACTGAGGCATCCGACCCCAGACACACTGGCAAACTTATGCCAAAATGGGAAGGACCCTACAAAATCATCAAAGTACTCAGGCCGGGTTCTTACAAACTAGCCTATCTAAATGGCACTGAAGTCAACAACACTTGGCACGGCGACAAGTTGCGGAAATATTATCAATAGAGGGTTAGACGATCTCTTCTCTCTACTTTCTTTGTAACAAAGGGAAATTTATTTTCAATGAAATACTTTTACAAAAACAAAATTTTGGTTTACTTTACACATGTTACAAATTGCAACCATTACACAGTCCCTCTGCGGACATTTACAAATGTTACAAATTGCAACCATTACAAGGTCTTTACACATGTTACAAATTGCAACCATTACACAGTCCCTCTGCGGACATTTACAAATGTTACAAATTGCAACCATTACAAGGTCTTTACACATGTTACAAATTACAACCATCACAAAGTCCCTCTGCGGACATTTACAAATGTTACAAATTGCAACCATTACAAGGTCTTTACACATGTTACAAATTGCAACCATTACACAGTCCCTCTGCGGACATTTACAAATGTTACAAATTGCAACCATTACAAGGTCGTTACACATGTTACAAATTGCAACCATTACACAGTCCCTCTGCGGACATTTACAAATGTTACAAATTGCAACCATTACAAGGTCTTTACACATGTTACAAATTACAACCATCACAAAGTCCCTCTGCGGACATTTACACATATTACAAATTACAACCATTACAAAGTCCCTCAGCGGACATTTACACAAGTTACACATTACAAAGTCCCTTTGCAGACCATTGCCCACTTACAAATCCCAAAATCTAGAAAAATCGTCTACGGACAGTACCCACAAACAATATCTACAGACGTTACTGCTGGCGTCAACGGACAACTACCAACTTACAGTGAGCAATTTTGTAAAGATATCAACATCTTACAAGTCTCGCAAACAAAAGGCAGAATCTTACAGCAGAAGTTACAAAAATCGTTTATTACGGCCAACCGACAAGAAAAAATCAGGGCACAAGTACTCGATACTTCAAGACAGAGTTAAGTCCCCTAAACGGGCATAAAGACAGCTGTGCATTTCAGTCTACAACTTTCAACAAGAAACAATAAAGCTCCTTCGACGGACAGTTATTACGGGAATAAACCCGCCAAGAGACAGATACTACAAACAATTTACAATGGAATGCTTACACAAAGATGAAAGCAATACGATGAAAAGCAGAATAAAGAACGAAAACAGTTGGGTGCAAAGGATAAATAAATTTTTTATTCATAAAATTTTTATTACAAGCATGTTATTACAAGGATTTTAGACTCCTACATCTAAGAATCCTTCATGCTTGGGGAGTTTTGTCTTTGCCATCTGCACCCTTCTTGGAGCTCTCACCCTGAGGAGGAGCCCGGAAACGGAAGTCAATTGCATCCGTCTCCGGTTTATCTTTTGCCTCTTTAGCAGCACGGGCAGCAGCGGCTTTCCGAGCAGCCTTACGGCATTCCTCGGCATTATAGGCATCGCCCTCCTCTCCCCAGATGTTGGCCCAAGCTCTCCAACTGGCCTCTGTATATTCTGACATGGCCAGCTCACGCCCCCATGGAAATGGGGTAAAATCTTCATCCATTTCAGACAGAAGAAATTTCTTCGACATGGCGAATAATAATTTTCAAAGAAAAAGTTGAAGAAGGAATGATCTACATTTACAATCAACCATCCTATTTATAGGGAGGTAAAAACAAGAGAGAGGGAGGTAAAGTTATCTTCAGTCAAAAAATTACAGTTCCCATGCAAAGAGAAGTAAAAGCTCAGTCAAAATTCTTTGACTCCAATGCAGTATTAAATGCTGGAAACAAACTCCCACAGTCAAATTTCCAAAGTCAAGGTAAACATTTTCCCACATATATTCACTACATACTTTGACACAAAAATACAAACACAAATCCAGTTATAGTTCGCAACAAAAATAACGAATTCCCAAACACAAAAATTATCAACACAAAATGTTTTACAAACCGGACAGCGGACACACCCGCAGAGAGATTCCAAACCATGACCGATCAAAACATTCTTAGCTAGTTACAAAAAATAAACTACGCCCAACGGGATGCGCTCAAAGGACCCTCCATACCCCTTAGCGGTTCTGTATCTTCATCTTCACTATTGTACGCATTGGCTATGGCACCAAGGGTTTCTATCGCGACATCAGATTCTTCCGCCGTTCTAGTTCCAATAGCAGTATCAACTTGCTCCTTTTCAGCATCAACAGGCTGCACAGTGCTGTCCATTTCCGGATTTATCTCACTATGAACGACGGCTACTGTACTCAATAGCGGCACACCTTCTATTGCTAAAGGGCTCTCAACGGGCTTATCGCTATCCATAACAACCATCTCCATATTTGCGGTCTCTGCAACCACCCCAACAATGGCTACATCAGCCTGGCACCCGACACTCTTTCTTCCGGTTTTCCCTAAGCGGGCTTTCAGGCCTCTAGCTTTGCGCTTTGCTTTTTTCACTTTGGCCTTTAATCTTGCGACCTCGGTTTGTAATGGCCCAATCTCGGACAGATTCTCAGCGGGCTCCTGCCGTTCTATAACAGCCTTGGCAGCCTCAGCTTTCACAATTTCCGCAAACTCGGCACTATTCCGAAACTTCATAATAGCATTGGCTTCTGTTGGACGAGAATCAAGATGGGCCTCAGCCTCTTCAGCACGCTCTTTCTCAAATTTCAATAAGGTGCTCAAATTCTTCACCTGTTCAGACAAGCTAGCATTGGCGGCCTTTAGCTCTATCTTATCTTCCGCTAAAAACCGCCGTAGCTCAGCACTATACTCATAGCTGGCTTTAAGGTCATTTCTCTCCATCTCAATTTCATGTAAAGCCCTGGCAGCATTATTCTTCAGGTATTTTTCGGCGGACAGCTCATCCTCCAACTTTTGGATCCTCTGTTTCAAGGCGAGATTGCTACCACGGTACATATTCCCACGAGCCATCAACCCCGTATACATACATTGATTCTGCAAAACACACAAAAAACACCCAACTTACAAACCAATGGATTCAAAGCAATTTTAGAAAAACGTCTAAAGAACAAACACAAAGGACTTACCCGTGCGGCATATTTTTGGGACAAACGGCACATTCGCTCCCAACTCAATTCATTCATCCGCACAAGATCATCATCGGTCATAGAGTCAACGGAGAAGGTATTGGGCCCAGATTTAAAAAGAAAGCCATAACCTGGACGGGATCCAACTTCTAGGTCATTTACCTCGTCGTCACTACTTGTGTAGACAACAATCTCCTCTTCACCATTATCACCTTCGTCCTCAGTACCATCCTCAGACTCGTTCTCAGAAACATCTTCACTATCACCTTCATGATAATCTTCATCTTCATCTTCGCTATCGCCGTCAGCGGGCTCATTCTCAACAGGTTCCTCAATCACAACTTTCTCCGCAACAGCGGGCTCAACCACCTTAGTAGGCTCAATACGCCTTCGTTTCGAACTACTGGCCTCATCCACATTTTTCCTCTTCGAGCGACGCAGGGGCATCTCAGGACTCTCAGTTACGGCCACTTCAGTTGCTTTCAATACTGGCCCCTCATCTCTAACAGCGGGCACTTCCTCGCCGCGCTCAGTACTCACACTTACTTGCCCTGAGCCAGAAACAACCGTGACAGGTTTCACAACTAAACCAGGAATCTCTCTCCGATTAGCGGTCTCTTCAACTGGCAATTGAACATCAGCCCGCCTAGCAACAGCACTTTCACTTTCACTCTCAGAATCGATAGCAAACTCTCTATCAAATGGCTCATCTTCACGCCTCTCAGCGGACCTCTCCATTTCATCTTCAACATCATACCCATCACCTTGGGCATCTTGCAGATCTTCCTCAGAATATCTACCTCCTTCGTTTTCTTCTTGCTCAGACTCAGCATTACTGGCAGGCACCTCTTCTTCTACAACAACGGGCTCCTCATCATCGCCTTGTTCCATCTGCCCTGTACCACCACCTTGCCCTGAAAGGTCAAAGGTATCTATAATGTTTTCTACCGCAAACATTCCACGAACCCGCTTAGGTCTGGGCGGCTGAAGAAACATAAAATCAGCATACAGCTTAGCCTCTTGCTCCATAGACAAGGTGGGATGAGGCTCCAAGTCCACTTTACGGGATCCAACACTACAAAGAAAACCACGACAAAACATCACATACCGAATATTACAAGAAACCAAAGGACAGAGACAAAATAAGGACTTACAACAATGTCTTCTTAAATCAACCAGGTCAATCAAATTACCCTCGTTCCATACCTCACCCAATGCCTTTACCAGTCTTACTAAATAATTTATCTCAACTTGACTAAGGCGATTACGGTCTGTCCTGTATGAACACTCCACTTTCTTCACAAAATTCTTGTGCCAAGCCAACTCACCGCCACCAACTACCAGAAACTCTTCCTGCCAACCCGCCATACCTTTGGGAAATACAAATGGGCGAAATCCATTCAGAGCTTTACCAATACGAGTTTGCGACTTTACAAACTGTAGCTCATAAAACGGTTTTGCACGGCTGGCCTTAACATCAAACAAACAGAAAAAAGCCCTAAACGTTGGCTGCTTGTTCAGCGCCTCGCAACTAGCTATAAACCAGTTAATCGACCTTATTGAATTAGGAGACATCTGTGCTAACGGGCAGCGGAAATACAACCGAAAAAGGTCCATCAAAAATTTATGAGGGGGAAACCTTAAACCCGCCCTGAAATGGCTTAGGGGAATGCAGACAGAATCATCATCAAAGCGGTGATATAATTTCTCGCCAGGTGCCGGCCGTCTCCAGAAGTACCCATCTTCAATTCGCAACAACCGCTCAATATAATCACCCCAATCATCAGCTCTAAAGGTGCTGTCCTGTTGCAAATGAGCGAATTCAGCAAATTCCACATCCATATCCGCCTTCGAGTAAGGGGTTGGCACCACATTGGTCGCCCGCCACAGACTTTCGCAACTTTCAAAGTACTGATAGCGGTTCCTTGCCAACACGGTTGTATAACCCAGTTGACCAATGTCCGCCCAACGCCCATACATGTTTACTAGGGGCCTTCTCTCTCCGGTAGCGGGATCAACGAATTCATCACCCATCTGCAGACAAAAGCAATTCTTCGGCTATCACCGTTACCAACAAAGAGGGCCGTCAAAAATATATGGTACACACGTATTCTTTCTACAATTTTCCATTCTAAACGAAACAAACATTTCATATTTTATTCCCTCCAGAAACAACAAAACCCTAAAATCAAAAACCCGTATACACAAACACTTATGAATATATACACATTTATATACAAAATACAAACACCTTATGAACCATACGAAATCATACACATATTCTCACACGATTCAAGAAACGGATTGAAACCACCAAAACACCAATAATAAATACACAACCAACAATCACATATTCCAAACCTTTACAGGTCACACAATCGACTCTCCTTTACAAATATCCGAAACATGCAAACAAAGAACATGAACACAAAACCAATTATATATGAAGAGACAAATTGCATGATGAAAGGAAACAGAAATAACAAAAGAAAATTACAAATAAACTCTACCTCAAATCTGGAGGTTATATATGGCTTCAATGGCTGAAATTCTAAAGAAATCCGGTGCAAGGAGACCAACGAACTCGAAGAAGACAAAGCAAATGCAGAGAAAAGAGCGAAGAAAGACAGTAAAAACCTTAACAATTAGTTCACACACCCATCTTTTATACGCGTGTGGCGCGTGTAATAAGGGTAAAAAGGTTGCAAAATTTTCGTGGATGGATAGGATTGGTCCACGTCACTCTTACAGCCGGTAGTAACTGCCTCGTTTCCAGCAAAACTGTCCACTATGCATTAACTTCCCACTCACTCATGACACATTACATCACAAAGGTACATTCTCTTTCCTCCCAAAGGTCATTTCTCATTAATACGCACTACAACTTATCATTTCACTTATTATTAACATTTAATATTATTCCCTCATTTATTTCAAAATTCTCATTTATTACCAATTATTACATTTATTCACAAGCATTACAAAAACGTTTCAAAAAACACACCCGTCAAGCACATTAACCCATTGTCAAAAAATCCCATATTTTCACAAATTTTTTCTAACTCCTAAGTGTTGTCCGCCAACACTTGGGGGCATATTTTTACAAATTTTTTCTAACTCCTAAGTGTTGTCCGCCAACACTTGGGGGGCATATTTTTACACATTTTTTCTAAACTCCTAAGTGTTGTCCGCCAACACTTGGGGGCATATTTTCACAAAATCTTCTCTAAACTTTTAAGTGTTGACCGCCAACACTTGGGGGGCAGACAAGGTATCATTCTCAAAAATTTCCTCAAAAACAGAGCGGTATCTTTGCTTTCTCCTCCTCCTGTCCGCTAAACCGCACAGAAGGAGTGGGGGGCAATGATAGGTACCCGCTGTAAGTCTACAGCGGGAACCCGCTGTAAGCAGCCCGCTATCAGCTATTGTTGCGCATCCACCTGTAACAAATACTCATTAATTACACATGTGTCATTTCATATTATCTTTACTAAAAACAATCCACTTGACAAACAAATATCTTCACACAAATATATTTGCAAAATATCTTGTTACCTTGCTCACTAAGGGAGGGGACCATAAAGACAACTAAGGGGACACAAAAGCATTCAAGCTATGACAAAAGCGGCTGTGCTAGAATCGAGGTATGTGGGAAAGGGACACTAATCACTGTTCCAATAGTGGCTCACTATAGCTTTAACGGCATAACAAGTGGGTCACCAAGTGGGTGAACAGTTATTAGAGGACCTAGCCTATAAATACCCCCATTCTACACACAAGGTGATATATACATTTTAAATAGCACAAAAATTACTACTCATTCTCTCCCTTTACACAGATACATTTTCACCTGTTTCGGTTATTATTATTTCGATTACTGATTCTCACACCGGAGGTGCTTGACGGCCACCACCCCCGGGCGAGCATTATTTTGCAGATACCCAAACTCAGGTGAAGTACCCCGGAATAGTGATCGGAACAGTGATCGGAAGCCATTAATCGACCGTGAGGATTATCACAGCCACTACAATGCTTAAAGAATGTCATCTTCCACGGTAATTTTTTTACTAGCATCTTAATTAAAATTTTAATTCCACCCAGTTGATTGGATTTGAGGAGGGGCAAACAGTGACTAAAGAAAACAGAAACAATATTAGGTTATATAGATAATAGATTGAATGGCAAGCATGGCTCTTTGGATCAGCCTTGCAAAAGTCGAAACAAGTATTACGATGGCAATTACACGTAGACAATGGAGCTCAAGGGCTTTTCTTGGTGTTGCTCCAAGACCTGTCCGGGTAAATAACACGAACTTGTGTTACTTTCGAATATTTATACATTGCATTCGATACTAAACTAAATTCAAACCAAACCAAAACAAACATACTTCTTACATGAAATTAGTGTTAAAGAAGTTTAAGGGCGACTAGGCGTTACATACCTAGCTTGTTTTTAAAAGTAATTTCCGGGAAGTTTTAGACGTAAGTTGACCTTGCACAAAGTAAAAAGAAAAAATTTAGAGATTTATGGTGATATTTAAAGATTTTTTGATAAATTTGTAGCTGCAAACTACTCATCATGGTTATGCAACTGCAAAATACGACAAAGCAGAAGGAGCTGCGAAAAAAGGTGCCAATGAGACGATGAAAGCTGGCCATGATGCCAAAAAGCAAGCTACTTCCGTTGCAGAAGATGTAATAACTGATTGAATATACATCTCACATACACACACATATAGATTCATTTTTTGCTAATGCATTTTAAGAAAATAAATCAATGGAGGAATTACAAGTAGTTGACAGACTTAATTATTATTGCTTGTGTAATTTAATGAAGGTGGCTAAGAAAGCAAAAGATGCAGCTGAAAAAGGAAAGGATGTTGCAGAAGACTTAGCTGGGAAAGCTAGAGAAACCGCTGAAGAAGCATGGGATTCGGTTAACAAAAACACTCGTAAAATCAAAGAAAATATTGCTGATGTTGTTAAGGAGGAATATCCAGATAAAATCAAGAAACAGGCTGAAAAATTCAAAAAATTCTTCAAAGACTGATGATACAAAATTAAAAACAGGTGCAAACTCATTTGTTTAGGCTTTTGAACTATAAAAGTTTTGCAAGTACTCTTATTTGAGGTGTATGCTTTGTAAACAGTTTGAATCTTACATGTTTAACAACTAATGATATATGACTCCCATTTTAAAGGTTACATAATAAGCCTCCTCATCCTTGCTTGTATTCATCAGTACAGTACTTATGTCTAATTTTCTCGAAGTTTGAATCTACACAGTAAAATTATAAGATATAAGAGACTTACTAATGTCGAAATACTATCTAGGTTTTTTAGAGAAACAAAGCAACATCAGGGAATGATCACAAACTTAAAAATCTACAACTGAAGATCATTGTTATCTACTTGAGAAACACTTTAGAATTAGAGCAAGAAGAGTCCAGCAGTGAAGATTCAGAGAAGCTAGAATTGTTGCTTTTCGAGTAGAGGCATTGTCTTGGTGTAGAAGATGGCCCTTCATTAGCACTGTTATTGATCATCTGTCCCTCACTTGTAGCAGATTCCTTAAGAATCTGGTCGATTTTTGCTCCATCTTCGCGATCTTGTCTAATCTCTTTGAGCATTGCTGCAACATCCTTCATTGTAGGCCTATCATCTGGAGAATGATTGACACAAAGCAAAGCCACTCCTAGAGTCTGCATTATTTCCTCAGTTTCAGAGTCTGGCTTACCTTGCAAACAATGGTCTAGCACTTCTATTTTGCCTCTTCTTTGCCTCACAAAATCTACGATGTGCAGACCATCAGGAATGGTCGGATCAATCGGTTGTTTTCCTGTCAATATCTCTAACATGACGACTCCATAGCTGTAGACGTCGCTCTTCTCTGTTATCTTCATCATGTAACCATATTCTGCATCAAACATACAAAACATTTAGTCCTAACAATACTACAATAATCTGCGCGGCTTAACCTGACAGATACCCAACTCCTCTTTCTGATGAGTGGCCGGGGTTTTACGCTTCGGTGGAGGCATGTTGAGTACTTAAATTATCAAATTAAAATGTTGAATTTATTGTTATGAAAAATGCTAAGAAAGTAATGAAAAGGAAACTAACCTGGAGCAATATATCCATAAGAACCTGCAAGTGTTGTTGAAGATCGAACAAAATCATTATCACTGACAAGTTTGGCAAGGCCAAAATCAGCAATGTAAGGCTCAAACTCAAGACCAATAAGAATGTTATTGGCCTTTATGTCCCTGTGAACAATTGGAGGGACACAGTCATGGTGCAAGTAGGCTATCCCCTGAGCTGCTCCTAAAATTATACGATACCTTGTATCCCACTCCAAGTTGCAACCTTTCCTTTCATGAAGTAGACTTCCTAAGCTCCCATTAGGCATGTATTCGTACATAAGCAATCTTGTGTCATGGTTCCAGCAACAACCTAAGAATTTGACAATGTTCTTGTGTCTGATTGAGCCTAGTGTTTTTACCTCAGTAGAGAAAGAATCACGAACCCCTCTACTAACTTGAACATTGTCCTTTGGACAGTATCTGGATGCTACTGTGGTAGGCCACAGTTTTTTTACGGCAATGACTTCACCATTGTGAAGTTCAGCACGATAAACGATCCCTGAACAGCCCTTTCCAATCACATTGGACTCAACTAGACATTTTAAAATCTGATCAACTGCAAAATTAAGCTTTTGGAATGGAGTGAAATGCCAAGGAAATGAACTCCCTCTTCCCATTTCAGAATTACACTCATCTGTTTCAACCTTTTGAACCCTTAAAACTGCTAGTGCGCCAAGAATCACCAGTGCCACGGTTATCAAAACTAGAAAGGCTATTGCAAGTTTAAGCCTTGTCGATCTCCCGGAATTCTTCTGCCTTGACAGCCCCATACCTGCGTCATTGCTCAAGAAGCAGGACTCGTGACCCCTTGAACACAAGCCTTTGTTTCCAGCCAATTCTGATCCAGATAACTGCCTAAAAACCTTGTTGTCGGGAAGATAACCAGTGAAATTGTTGTAAGAAACATTCAAAGACACAAGATTAACTAGTCCGGAAAGTGCCGCTAGTTCTCCACTGAAATTGTTGTGTGAAAGATCTAGCACAGATAGCTTGTTAAGAGCAGAAACCTGAGGTGGGATTTCACCAGTGAATTCATTCCAGCTTAAATTTAAAGCAATACTAAGCGACTCAATATTAAACAGCTCAACTGGGATGTTTCCGGAGAGACCATTGCTACTAAGATCAAGCAATTGTAAATTTGAACATTGGCCTAATGATGAAGGGATTGAGCCAGAGAAATAATTTCTAGCAATTACCAGTCTTTCAAGAGAATCAAGTTGCCCGAAATTCCCTGGAATCGGACCTTTGAACTGATTCATTGAAAGATCCAATACTTGAAGCTCATTGAGAGAGGAAATAGTGCTAGGCGGGGAGCCTCCAAGACTATTATTGCTTAAATTTAGCATCTGCAATTGTGTACATTTACCAATCTCATCTGGCACTGGTCCTGTAAGTTGATTTTCAGAGAGGTCGAGAAAACTGATGCTATCAAGTAAGCCAATTTCTTTGGGAATTTCTCCACTGATTTTATTACCAACAAGTCGAAGACGAACAAGGGAGCTACAACTACCTATCTCTGGTGGGATAGAACCCGAAATTTCATTCGAAATCAAGAGAATTTTGGTTAGATTTTGCAGTTGAAATAAACCAGGAGGCAAGCTACCAGTAAGAGAATTATGAGACAAGTCTAGAGCTTGGAGGCTTTTGAGACCAGCCAACGATGAAGGTATAATGCCTTCAAGCTTGTTTTGCCAAGCAAAGAAAACTTCCAGCTCTTCTAGAGTCCCCAACTCCGAGGGAATCGGACCCGATATCTGATTATTATCAACCTGTAATTGTACCAAGTTTGTAGCATTTGAAAGAAGTGATGGAATGGAACCAGAGATATTATTGTTACTGAGCATTAGTTCTTGCATATTTGTAAGATTACCAAATGAATCAGGAATGCTACCGGATAGAAAGTTTAAAGAAAGATCAATTATCCTCAAGCTTTTGCAGTTGCCAATCTCATTTGGAATATCTCCTACAAGATTGTTTTGCCAAAGCAACATTTTTTCTAGCTTTTGAAGCTGGCCTAATTCTTTTGGAAGTGAGCCCGAGAGATCATTTTCATACAAATACAAGTCAATAAGCTCAGAACAATTACCTAGTTCATAAGGTATCTCTCCAGATAACAATGTAGTATAAACTGACAGCGTCTGAAGATTCCGTAGTTTACCCAGTGAAGCTGGAATTGATCCAGAAATCTTAGTATCCGCGAGGCCTAAAACAATCATTTCTTGACAGTTTCCAAGTTCTTCTGGTATTTTCCCTTCAATCTCTTTGTTCCCTCCAGCTCTCAAAGACTCCAACTTTAAAAGATTCCCAAGCTCAAGTGGAAGAATTCCACTTAACTGATTATCAAAAATCACAAGATTCTTGAGACTGCTACAATGTCCAATCTCCACAGGGATCTTTCCACTTAATTGGTTTGAGTTCAACATCAAGTCCTCTAAGTTTCGAAGCTGACCAATGGAACTTGGAATACTACCAACAAAATTATTTGAACTAACATCAAGTGAAACAAGTGAAGAACAATCACCTATATCAACTGGGATCGTTCCAGTGAGATTAGCTCCAGAAATGGTCAGTTTTTCGAGAAAATGAAGTGAAGACAAATTACTTGGAAAGGGAAGAGAAAGCTGAATGGACTGTATATTAATTTGAGTAACAAAGTTTTGTGCTGAACAAGTGACATAAGACCAATTACAAGGACTTGAATCCAAAGGATTCCAATTTGCAAAAGCTGCATTTTGTGAAGAAGACTTGGCAAGCCAAGAAAGTAACACAGAACCTTCATTGTTTAGTGCAGATGGAACAGAACATTGTAATGCAACAGTGAGTAAAAAGAGGTGATAACAAGCCTTCAACATTGGCATTGGCATTTGAAATAACCTCAAAATCACAAACTACTCTTCTCTAAATTTTTTGCATTGGGGCTCTCTATATTTCTGTATATCTGCACTCACTTCATTCATAAGTAATGTTCCTCCAGCTTATAGGACTAGACTAGCTCTCAGTTGGTAAGCCAAGTTTAATAATATAAAAATTATAATTATTTTTTTGAAAGAAGTGATAAAAATTTACAACTCACATTATCTCCACCATCTTTGCCTCGGGGTTATGTGTTGTGTGCTTCCCTTTTAGTATTTTATTAAACTGTTTTCTTCATGTACTAATAAAATTTCAAATGAACATTTTACAGTAGCATGCATGTGTTCTTGCATGGTTTTCCTCAAAATTACTCAGTACTAAGGGTGGTTTTTCCTTATTGGTAACTGGGCCTAAAGCTTTGAATTCATCACAAGGTTTGTTAGCAGTACATTTGATGATCATCTTTCTAAACCAGTTAAAATAATCGCTAAAACAGGGGACTCTGCTCGCAAGAGTAGGTAAGGTGCACTCTCAAATTTTTCGAACTTTACTTTGGAGTGAGACATACTATTAAATTTCATTTCAACATTATCCTAGCGAGTCATCTTCTTTTTTGCGCAGATTTCTTTAGCGGATGATGACGAGAAGATGAACATGTGTTTACTTTTATGATTGTGGGAATTTTTAGGTTTAAGAGAAGGGATTGATGGTAGTAAGTGAGTTTGGCTTCATAATCAAGCTTAGTGTAAATGATTTTCCGACAGTTTAAAACATTAACTTCAAATTTGAGGTTGAACATGTGAGATATGGACTCCATTTTGAGCAAGGAATCTTAAATTTCACAGGAGTATTCATTAATAATGTAATACAAGTAGACGAAATAAAATTGAACTTATGTAATTATTTGGCATATATTAAAATTTAAAGCCTCCCCAAATTTCTTGAACATGATATTAGTTTAATTGTTGTGTTCAAGGCTCAAGACAAAGACCAAAAAGGAGAAGAAGTAAATAATAATCACCTCCCATACAGCCATACTCAGAGCTCAAAGCTCAAGAACATAAAAATTGGGAACCTCCCAAGAAAGGAATCTACTCACATTTTGTTTTGTCAACACCCCCATTTTACTAGTTTACTTTTATGCTTTTCACACACACAAGTCTCACTGTATTTGCCAAACTTGTTGGAGGGGTTGCTAAGTTAAATTGAACAGATACAAATGGGCCTCTTTTGGGCTAGGTTTGAATGATATGGAATTTTTCACCGAGGCAAACTGTAGTTTTGGCCCAGTTGAAGTTAAAATCTCGGGTTATTGCAGTAATTGAATCTTCTGTGCATGCAACAGTGTTTGCTCTCTGCGACTAATCGATAGTGAATAAAGTGAAAATAATAGAAATGTACAAATTCAAACAGAGCCAGAGTATATTCAAGTAAAATCATAGTAATTACATTTCAAGTGAAGGGTATGAACCCAGAGCTCTGAAGCACATCTACAAATGAAAAAGCTTCTTCCTTTCTTCCCATTCTGTTTGTTGTATGTTTTCAATAGCTATTTATAGGCATGCATAGAGACAGAAGAATGAGGAGTTATTCTAAATCTATGGCCCGAGAAAAAAGAGAAACGATAAAGAAACCGAAAAGAAATTGGAACGAGTAACCGATTTCAAGATGATAAATGATCAAGAAAACAGGAGGAACAACGCTTCTGTGCCCGCTCCTAGTAATGCATATTATCGATTGAAGCAGGCCAGAGGTTGATCATGGCAAACAATGGTGTAATACTTAGTAAAAAGATATGCCGTAATTTTTTATCAACTTTTCTTTTCTAATGGTAATTTTGTGGTTTTCTTTTCGACAGCTGTTTGAACTCAATGTTAACATTGGCGGCCTCTACGACAGCTAAGAGCACCAGCGTTAGAGGTAAGAGTTCCCACCAAGGAAGAGGACTTTGCGCCCAAACTTGAGGCCCTGGCATAGCTGGCTGAAGCTCCAGCACCAGATGGAGTAAAATAAGCTCCATTAAGCATTAGGTCTCCTTCTGATCTCCAATTCCAGTGCCTCCATCTGTGCGTATTGAGATCAACTCTCTTGGTCACCTGCACATTCAAACCAAATAAGTAAAACATCGAAACATTCATAATGATCTGCATTTCTTCTATGGACTGTCTGCTTTTGTTTTCTTTGATATATTGACTGACCTCTTTAGCAAAAGGGTTTGATGGGGCAAGATATCTGTTTCCCTGGCTGTTTATTGTAGGATCAGCACTGCCTCCAATAGCATACATTTCCCAGTGGGTATAGTCATTGTTCACCACATGAAAGTATCCATGCCTACACCTGCAAATCAATAATGATTTCAATTTGTACTAAGTTAAACTTGGCGAGGCCAGCATTAATTTACCTTGGCATTCTCTGCATAAGACCCTCACCAAAATGGTTGTAAGCAATTGTAACCTGCATAACCTTATCTCTTGAGTAGGTGTCGCTGTGGCCTAATAGCATCACCTGTCAATATTTACAAGTTAATTTACTTCGACTTCAACGAGGCTAAGGATAAGGAGATTACTATGCAAGCTTTGGTTACCTCATTATGGTGAGTGAAGTAATTGTTGGAAATAGTAATTGCAGTCGATCCCATTATAGCATCGACTAGGCCATCAGCACAGTGGGAAAGAGAATTGTGATCAATCCAAATGTGGCTTGATCCAAAAATGGAAATAGCATCACCATCAGCCATTGTCCTCCAACCATAATGACTTGGTGAGCTTCTAACCATGGCATTTCCAGTTGGTTTACAATCATGGATGTTAAGACCATGAATAATGATATTGGTGACAAATTGGATAGTAATGCAAGCTCCATTTGCAATATGGACGGAGTGTCCTCGGGCATCAATAGTTTTAAAGCTGTTCATAATTAGCTCTTGTTTTAGTGTGATGACCATGCTGCGCTTGAAAACGATCCATAGAGGCTTGTCTTGGATCACAGCATGACGCAGAGTTCCTGGTCTGGGGTTTACAGGGTCATCATCATTTGGGTCTGTGACCACATAGTACTTGCCATCACGACCACCAACAGCACTGCGTCCGAAACCAATGGCACAGTTGGCAAGGCGCTTACGGTTACGTGCCCAGTTGCGATCACAGCGCCAGCAATCATCAATAGGGTTTCCAGTACCACATGAGAAGAATCCCAACTTCCTCCTTTCAGTGCTATTCTTAATTTGCCTGCATTTTGCATAAACTTCCGTCAGTTTAGCCATTTCATCAATCATATTATCCAACTTAAATCTTCCTGTTATCTTAGTTAGAATGCGGGGTTGTTAATTCATAAATTACAGCCAGGTATATTTTGCATAGATCATAAGTCACTAATAAGAAATACATGACAGTCTGAAAAATAAACACATTTATTTTTCTCCTATCTATTGCATGATCTTAGGTACAATCAATTTAGTAATGTGCCCACTTTGGTTCTTAAAGTACAATGGTATATCAAATTCACTTGCAGTAAAATGCATTAATTCTCTTATCGAACTTGTCTAGAAAAGCAATAGAGAATAACAAAATTAAGGCCAAGAACAATATATTCTAGTATTATACTACTACTATATACAGTACTATTCATGAACTAAAATTAAATGCGTGATGTGCGGATCTGTATGTGTATTACAAGGACATGTAAGTACTATGGGTTCTGGCAAGAAGAACATGAAACAAATTAAAGGCATGCACCTCCAGTCACCAGTAAAGTATTAGTAAACAATGCAACATCTGAAAATGCATGTGCAACCTCTTGTTAGAGTGTCATGTCATTTTAGAAAGATTGCAGAAATTAAATTTGCAAATCATTTTAGGTTTCACAAATACCGTAGAGCGATTCTTTTGATCGTGCCAATATGGTTAAGGTTTACGTACATCGCACCCTCTCGAAGAAGTAGTAAAACATACTATGTCCTGATTAGTGAACTAGCATTTACAACAAGAAGAGTTATCAGAGTCCATATTGATTGAATTGGCAAGAAACTAGAATTTGTTTAACTGCAAAGTCCAGATCTCTTTTGACCAAAAGTTGAAGCAACAAATAAAGCCAAAGAATATGGGTTGAAATTTAAAGGAATGAAAACAGAGTAGGTGAGAAAATACTGAACAATATTAAAAATGTTACTACTATGTTCTCCAGTACGACCATGTGATCCCTCTAGTTGCATCTTCTCATTTATTGAAACCACATGGACTCTCAGTGAAAAACTGACTTAAATTTAAGCAACAACAATTAAAATGTATAATAGCAGGCTCATTATATATTTTGTTGTACCGAAAACGTGCAAGTAGAGACTTACATGTCAACCATGGTTGCTATTGCTTCAGGATCTTCCACTGCATGCTCGTGCCTACAAATTTATATTTGACACAACAAAACCGACAAATGTTATTTTGAGGGTGTTTGGCTAATGGGGCTTTAAGCCCAAATTAGCTTTAAGTCAAAAATGAGGTGTTTGGCAAATGAGACTTTAAGCCGGCTTTAAGTTAAAAAACTGCTTTAAGTCATAAGTTCCATTTAGGTACTTTTGACTTATGACTTATGATTTATAGAGTTTTTTTTTTTTTCTTTTTTCACAATTCTTGTAAAGTTTAAATATTATGAATTTAAAATTTTTTTAAGTCAAATTTCACTTTAAGTCAAAATTATTAAACCCCAATTTAACTTTAAGTAAAATTACCCAAACACTTTCATTCAACTTAAAGTAAACAATTTCACTTTTTCCTTTAAGTTAAAAACACCTCCATTAAGTCAAAAGTAACTTATTTTAAGCAATCCCAAACACCCTCTTTGTATTGCAATGGTAGCTGTTAAACAATAACATCTCATATCGATTAGTTGTTTACGTTTGAATATTTTTTTTATAGCGAATCCGCAACTATATGAATTAGTTGGTTAGTATTTTTGAAGCGAAATGTAATAAATTATCGAACAATTTAAGTATGCATTACGTCGTGGACTTGGACGATTCGAATTAAGAAACATGGAATTTTCAGGCAGTAGTAAAAGCCCTAGTTGGTCCATGGTCTTAAAGTTAAAGCAGGGGATACAGTATTGTAACATATGTTCCATAAAGAGCAATCATGTGAGGTGATCCTATTTGTGACTTTAAAAACGACAACGTATGCATTAAAACACTCTATACTCGAGACGAGTCCAAATCTTCTACACCATTTTAGGTGTGCCACTACATGTGCCACCTTAGGTGGTTATTTTTGATTGGATGGTTGATGTGAATGTAGGGGGGTCCCATTTATATTAATGAGAGATGACCCAATCAAAAATAACCACCTAAGGTGGCACATGTAGTGGCTCATCTAAAGTGGTGTAGAAGATTTGGACTCACTCGAGACAATTCCCCCCGGAAAAGAAATTCAAGAGATGCTTGGCTCGAGACCATTTCAAATTTACATAAATAGCCTCCGAAAATCCTGATTATATGTCAAAGTAGGATTAACTAATGGGTATCGTAGTAAATTAGCATCATATTTTCTGTTAAAATAGATGAACAGTAGCATAACTAACAAGTAAAGCTGGGCCTGACAAAAGAAACAAGTAAAGCTGGGAGCCTGGGAAGTTTTTTTAACTTCAGATCCAATCTGAACGGTTGGGATTATCAAAAGAAAAAAATGAAACACATCCAACGGCCAGGAATCATGCTAATAAAACTGCGAAATGTAGGTAAGAAACAGGGTAGTAGTACATACTTGTGGACTTCCATTGTTGTGTTGCTTAAGCTCTTCAGCTCCATCGTTTCTTCATCACTGCAATCACACAAAATGTACATCAACTCAACGAAGAAATATTATCAAAAATTTACAAAAAAAACAGAGCTAGTAACAAAACATAGTTTACTCAATTCAGCTATAATGCTCATGGTAGCTTGATCAAAGTTTCCAACATTTGCAAAAATGCTCAACAAACTAGAAGTTTCAAATAATGCTCATGGTACATCAACTAGATCGTGTATCCAGTACACAATGCTCTCGTGAGTGATATCGACTCTTCAATATAAACAAGTCTTACTATGCTTATATGCATACCTTGATACTAGATGCTCATCATCACCTAACATCACAGCCTTGGCATTGAAAAGAAGGAGAAGCATGCAAAGAACGTAAAGAAATCTCGATGAGAGCACCATTGTTTTGCTTAGAAGGATTTGAGAGCTTAAGCTATTTCTCTGTAGAATGAAATGTAGGTTGCTCTCTCTAAATCGGAGCGAGTAGAGTCGAATAAAAGGATGAATGCAGTTGTTCTTTTATAGGAGAGAGTAGTAGACAATTTGCGCCTAATTTTGGTGCGATTTAGCGTTGTACTTTATATATTTTTTTAAAGAAAATTAAAATGGAGACAGGTAAATATGACTTAACTACTTCAACTTCACACCTAATTAACTGTCATTAACGAATTATG
Source organism: Kitagawia praeruptora (assembly GCA_037693485.1). Classification (NCBI taxonomy): domain Eukaryota; kingdom Viridiplantae; phylum Streptophyta; class Magnoliopsida; order Apiales; family Apiaceae; genus Kitagawia; species Kitagawia praeruptora. The sequence goes on along the minus strand of CM075346.1, from coordinate 105,013,742 downwards.
CCTCTTCTTTTTTGGCTTTCACACGTGCCAAATCCGTCGGTCACTCACGTGCGCTATAATCAAGTTTAACAGTTCACTGGTCACTAGCTTTAGAAATGCCACCATTTTCACCGAAAATTAACGTTGTACATCATACTAGATGACCGTCCCTGACACTCGAACGAGAATTCGAAGGAAGTTTAATTATAGAAAAATGCTAGAGGTACCAAATTGGGTACCAAAAATTGTTACCAAATGAATGTGATTGGTTATAATTATAATGGGCCCGCCAGGGCCATCCAATTAAAACACTACAATTTGCCAAATCACTCATGCCATGTCATTTGGGGACTTTTTTGGGGACTAAATTTGGGGTCCCTAGCACTACTCTTAATTATATAGTATTTTTCACGTAATATCGGATGTAAACCACCTATCGCAATCAAACATTTTGATAATTGATTGTTCATAAAATGAAATATTGCAATAGATGTTTTCTGTCTACGTTAGCGGAAAGCATGTCCTTTTTCTAATTTTTGAGACATTTAAATTCTGTTACTAATTAATAAAAATATGTCATAAATTTCAAGTTTGGACGTAAATTTTAAATAAAGCCTTGGGAAAGCATGTTTAGTCGAATTACATTCATACGACAATTGAAAGTTGATTATTTAATTTGTATGTACAAGCTGGGTTGTGATTTGTAACCAGATTAATTTGTTGTATTTTCTTGAGTGAATACAGTTGCTAGACAAACTACTTAATTTTTATACGAGCCTGAGTTGATACAGTTGCTAGACAAAGTAAATTTAATAGAGGAATGAAAGTAGGAAACTCTAACTACTGTGGCGGTGGTTAGAATCAGGGAAAATGAATCACACCGACTCAAGAAATAACTCTACCTGCACGTATTTATTACATTCTATCTCTTAAATCACCCCAACATCTCATGCACCATCTTCCTTCCCCTCCCCATCCTCTCAATCTATCTATGTACAAGTCTGATATATATACAGTGCCATAATATGATTTTTGTGTTACTTAACATGTATTATAACTCTCGATCGAGAAATCTAAATTTGTACTAATCTCCATTGAAAATACTTGATTCGAAATAATAATTTTTTTCTATTAGTTTAACAATGTTGGATTTGACTGTCAGGCAGTAAATATGGATTCATACTTTGTAAGGTTAATTAAAATATGCTGGTATGGAAAGATGAGTATGGGTTTTCATTTGTCAGTGGGTTTTCATTTGTCAGTTGCCAGTTCCCAATAGTCGCAACCACGGGCACTGCATGTAGCCAATAGATTATGTCCCCCTTCAGAAGATACTACTCCTACTAATTTATGTAGCATGTAGGTGTATACTCTAAATCATTCAACATTTTACCTATCTCTACTTCTAACAGCCTGTTTGGCTTCGGGTGCTTTAAGGAGAAAGCAACTTTTAGTCGGTTTTGGTCTGTTTGGCTGATGGGCTTAAAGCCCGGTTTTAAGTTAAAAAACTGTTTTAAGTTAAAAGTTCCATTTAGGTACTTTTAACTTATGACTTATGACTTATCGATTTTTTTTTATTTTTTTATTTTTTCACGATTCTTCTAAAGTTTAAATATAATGAATTTAAAAAAATTTTAAGTCAAATTTCATTTTAAGTCAAAAATTTTAAACCCACATTTAACTTTAAGTAAAATTACCCAAACACATTCATTCAACTTAAAGTATACAACTTTACTTTTTCCTTTAAGTTAAAAATACCTCCATTAAGTCAAAAGTAACTTATTTTAAGCAACCCCAAACACCCTCTAAATTTTTTTTTTGTCAGATCTCAACTTCGAAGTTTTTTTTTTTTTTTTGCCCGAAACTCAACTTCGAAGTTTAGTTGTATACAAATACAGTTTGATACAGTTGCATTGCTAATTTGAAACTACTTTAAATGGTCGTCTGTGTGATGCTAGCTCCACTCATGTGGTGATCTGGCCTAGTTTGCCACGAGCTACAACTATTTAATTTCCCTATACTGTAACTAGTTTTTGAAAGTAATTGTGTAATAATATCAGTCCAAAAGTAAAAGTTTTAGTTATTGAGACTCTAAATTTAAAAAGTGGTATATATTCCCTCCGTCTCATAATTCTCTTCTCGTTTCATATATCGATACTATTTATAACAAGAGAAAAATTACTAATTTACGTCCAATCTATAAAACCAAATATAGTAATGAGTGATCTTGTTGGATTCGTATTTATGAGTAATTTAATACAATGAAATTTTTATATTTAATACTAATCTATAACCTTTATTAATAAGCGAAACACCCTTTTAACGGTACTACTTTTTGTTTCACTCCTATTTTGGTTTCACCCCTATAATCCTTTTTCTACTCTAATTCTATGATGTTTTTTTTAATAAAATAGAAATTCTATTATAATTATTATTTCTTTTTATTACAACTTTAAATAAAAAAATAGTTTCATCCCTAGAAGAAGACGGCTTAATAGAAAAAATTGTATTAGCTATTAGAATTTGATATTGATGTCATAATTTTTATTTTTATTTGTATGGTTCGATTTAATGGATAAAAATTATTATATAATTCTTTATGATATATGTTAAAGTTGAGATTTCGGTTTTAACGAGAGAGCGTCTCAATCGAAAAAAATCGTGTTTAACAAGAAATTGATTCATTAAAAAAGATTATTTAATTATTAAAATTTAATATTAATGTTATAACGTAAATGTATTTAATTTTTTAAAAATATTATAACACCGCAGCGAAGCGCGGCTTTATCAACTAGTTCCCTTATAATTCTATGTTATTTTTTAAAGAAAATAAAAAAGTTGAAATCTTATTATAATTATAATACAATTTTTTTAATCATAATTTAAAATCAAAAAATAATACACCCTTTTAACGGTACCACTTTTGGTTTCACCTCTATAATCATATTTCTACTATAATTCTATGATATGATATTTTTTAATATAATAGAAATTCTATTATTATTATTATTTTTTTATTACAACTTAAAATAAAAAAATAGTGTCATCCCTAGAATCATATTCCCTTATAATTGTATGTTATGTTTTAAAGAAAATAATAAAATTGAAATCCTATTATAATTATAATACAATTTTTTTATCATAATTTAGAATCAAAAAATAATACGATCAATTATCCAAAAGATTTTTCAAGGAACACCCTTTTAACAGTACCACTTTTGGTTCGGACCGTATTTTGGTTTTACCACTATAATCCTATTTTTACTATAATTCTATGTTTTTTTAAACAAAATAGAAATCCTATTGTAATTATAACAACTTTAAATAAAAAAATAGTTTTATCCCTAGAATCATATTCCCTTATAATTCTATTTATTTTTTAAAGAAAATAATAAAACTGAAATCCTATTATAATTATAATACAATTTTTTTATCATAATTTAGAATAAAAAAATAATACGACCAATTCTTCAAAAGATTTTTCCAGGAGAACAACTAGAACATGTTTCTATACACTACTCTAGAACATTCTTCCCTGCGATTATATGTTATTTTTTAAAAAAAATATAATAAAATTGAAATCGTATTATTATATAATTCTTACATTGTATTAACAATTTTTTCAATGAAAACAACCGAAACGTGTTTCCATGCACTTCTATTAAACAATCTAAGTTTATAGTTTGTTAATCGAATACATTTTTATGCAAATAACATAGTTCTTTTTATAAGTTTTTGTAATATAATTTTATAAATATTTAATTAAATAAAAATTTGTAATTATTTAACATAAATCTCCGAGCCCCCGTGCTTCGCACGAGTTATCATCTAGTACGAAATTAAAGATATTAACGATTAAAAGTGTGCGTTGGTAAATGTGTACAAGGGAAATGGGAAGAGTTTTTTGGGACAGAAGGAATACTTTATTATAAAGACCGGTAAGAGTGAGCGGAACGGATAATTAAATCGAAAATTAATCGAAATCGAAATCGAAATCGAATCGAAATTGATCATTTTAGCAGAATAAAAAAATCTGCATGGTCTTCGCACGGAATCGGGAAAACAGTTGCACTTCAACCAAGTGACTCAAGTTGAAGTTTACCAGCCAGAGGTCAAGTTCTGGTTATTCTTTTAAATGGAAAAAGTTGATATTCCATTTGACAGAAAAATTGACTTACATACTCCAATACTATTGAAATTAGACTATTAACCAACTGACTAATTTTTCAACGGCATGAAAGAAATTTAAAAGGACTTCCTCAATCTGCGGTAGACCGAATTTTTTTAATTTTTTTTTTTGTCAAAGCTGTAGACCTAAATTAGGTCTATACAACTTCACCATTATGCATAGTGTATTCTTGTGTGTTTAATCTAGATTGGTGAGGAACCAAGATTGCGCCACCAATTAGGTCTTGTTTCGTCATTAATGAACTTATCTCAATTTTTTTTTTTTTGCCAAAACTTATCTCAATTTTGATTTCAAACAAATTTGAATAAATTTTGATTTTGAAATTAAAACATTATTTGATACTTGTACGTGACTTGTTTAATGGGATTTAGAAGAAAATTAAACACCACCATGCCACTCTATTTACCACCAACAATTCAACTACTATAGTACTATTGTATTGTGGGATTAATAATGCGTTGAATGATTTAATCAAATGCTGATTGTCATTTTACCATTTGTTACAATGGCAACTCCTGGAATAATTGTCGCTACACACACAAATAACAATGATTAATACGAAGATTAATGTTCCTAAGATCTTATTATCAAGCCAAGTATGGGCAAAAACATAGATATCATTGCTAGTAGATGCCCATAATTTCTTTGTAGTTGAGATTGACCAACATATATAAGTGGCCACCTCGTACTAGATTAGTACATTGCATTTTAATTAGTGTTTTTCTCCCTAGCTAGTCAAATTCAATAATGAAATAGTCGAACTTGCACTTATTTGGACATATCCGTGCCACACTTAACGTCTAAACCTAACATGACAAGGACACAACATTTCATTTGGCCATTAGTGAATAGTGAGTAATCACAGCGAGATTTTGTGGAAACTGTAAATTGTTAATTCTTGTTTTTACATTATCAAAAATTGTATTATGAATCCAACAAAAGGATTATAAACAATCGAAAAAACGGTCACAAATGGTCCATATGGATTGGAAATGATAGCAAAACCAATTACAGAGCGATCGATAGAATTTATAGTTTAAAATCTCAATATTTTGTTACCCATCGCTCATAAATAAGTGTCTTTCGAAATGAATTTCATCGCTATTAAAAATTAATACGAGTAAAGATGATGATTTGGAAAAATCAGAATCAATATGTGCACAAGTGGGACTAAAGCCTCAGTTCAAGAATTCTATTTTATTAGCTGTTAAGTCACAAGTCAATGTTGACTTGTATAAGAGTATATGCTATTAGTCAATTCTGTTAGTTAGTTACAAGTCAACATGTTGACTAAGCTTTGTATATAAATACTATCAGACTCTGTATTGTTACTTAACTTTCATTTCAATAAAATTGGTTCTTCTTCTTCGTTTATATACACAAACATAAAATATGTAAGTATAATTCCATCATGGTATCAGAGCAGAGCGAGATTGTTTTTCTACGCAACGATGAGTTTTGCTTCTTTTTCCTCATCGGTTTGTAAGTTAAGTTTTGGTCTTTCGTCGTTCATTTGATTCTTCATTTTTTGTTCGTAGTTTTCTTCCGCTTCAATTGCTTCAATCGTACGAAAATCATAGGTTTTATTGTTATCGATTTAGATCGATTTTGTGCCTTGTTCACCTTGATATCAATTGATTTAGATCGATTTGTTGTGTTTTTGTTCTGTTTCTCAATCGATTAATATCGATTTTATCCTTGATTGTTTCATCATCGAAACTCTGTTTTGTGAATTGTAGAGATTCAGATTCGTGTTTCATCATGAATAGACCTAGCTTTGCTAATGTTGTACAAGGTGTTACCAGCATTAGTAATGTACAATCTAGACCTCAAGAGCCTGTTGATACACAGCTTAATGTAGAAACTCTCAATGAAAATACTGGAATTATGACTAATCAGGTTTTCTTCAATGATACGGTTGTTGATAGCAATATGCATCATTTATTTTTGCATAATAATTATCATCCTGGTCTTATCTTGATTTCTAAGAAGCTTGTTGATCCTGATAACTATGCGCCATGGAGCAGATCAATGCCAATCGCTTTGAATGCTAGAAATAAGTTTGTGCTTGTTAATGGTACATACAAGAAGCCTGATAGTACATCTCCTCTTTGTACTCAATGGGAGAGAGTGAATGATATGATTATCACATAGATTTTAAACTCTGCGGAAGATGAGATAAGTGATGGACTTAACTATGTACTACTGCTAGTGAGGTTTGGACTGAACTACATGAGAGGTTTTCTAGTGTCAATGGACATAGGATTTATCAGATTCTCAAAGACACGCATTCTCTGGAAAAGGGGAATAAATATGTAGAGACTTATTTTCATAGACTCAAGAGCTTGTGCGATGAATATGTTGTTTTAGAGCCTACTGTTCAGTGTGTGTGGAGCTCATAAGATCTTGCTTGAGAGGGATCAAAAACGAAAGTTGCTTCAATTTTTTATGGGTCTTCATGGCAGTCATGCTAATGTCAGAGGTCAAATTTTGCTTATGAAACCTTTGCCTACTGTTTCTCAAGCTTATGCTTATGTTAAGCAAGATAAAAGAGCTAGACAAGGCTATCATTCATTGAATAATCTTAGTCCTTTGGCTAATTTGGCTAGTGTTGACAATGAAATCACTAAGAAACCTTTTTCAAGCAGACCTAATTCTGGTATTTCTCCTGGGGCTGGAAGTTCTGCCAAATCTACTGTTAAATGTTCTCATTGCAATTTCAATGATCACACCAAGGAGCGGTGTTGTGATTATAGATTTTTAATATGAATAACGATACATGTCGATATAAGAAGTAAAAGAATCTTACCGTCGAGTAGTTAAAACCACGAATATATCAGAATCGATTTTTCTTTGTTGTTTATAGAGAGTAGAAAAGAAAAAAAACACATAACTTTTGATTGTTGTTCATTTCGAGTAATAACAACTGAGAACTCACTGATTCATGTTTGATTCATGTTTGTTGTGAAACTCAGCTGCAACGTTATACATCTTGAGATTGCGATAACTATCATGGACGTTGCACCGCGATTGCAATAACGTGTATGCATGTCAAACATTTTTTTTATTTGAGACGTTACATATGTCAGTTAGAACATTAAAATATGCATGAAATTGCCCAATAAGTGTTTCAATTAAGTCACATGTATTACAGTCAATATAATTTAATAGGGTAAAAATCAACAACCACGACTTGAGCAGAATTCTTAGGAATCTGAATATTATCTGGAAATTTAGATATGAGACTACACATTTACTACATATATTGCAGATATTTATATGTTGTAGACCATATTGAGTGTCTATTTTGGACCAAATCACCGTCAATGGGCATATTAGACCAATACTTCATACAACTATAAATTTTACTTCAATTTTTTTTTTGATGTATTATCATCATTTTTACTTGATTACATTAATGTAAATATATTTTAACTTAATTATGTATACAGATTTTATTTAATTACCCAAGTGATAATTGATATAGAGTTCAAAATTTTAATCTCATATCATTTAATTCGATTAAAAATTTTATTGACCTAAGTATCTTTAAATTCACATTCTTTTATTAAAAAAAACTCATAGAGGTAAAAAGATTAAGTAAAAATTGTTGAGTATATTATGTTACATAAAAATTGGTACCATAAACGATGCATTTTGTAGTCTAATAGCATATAAAATTTGAGACATTACATACTAAATTTAAATAAATAAATAAATAGATTTACAATGTAAAAATACTAATGTAATCCTTTTTTATATATAATCATATTTTTAATGGACCAATTTCGTAATATTGTGTATATCTGCTTATTTTTACGTAAGATTTTTTCAAGTATAGTTAGATTTGCAAAAGAATCATTTTAAAAAGTGATTTTAAGGCATTTGTATAGATAAATTTTCTAACTTGCAAAGCAGATTACACGAAGAGACCAAAATAGAATATAACGCGTGGAATATTTGCAGATATTGATAATGAATTTCAAAATTTGATCAAAATGAGTATCTAGCATAGTGATTGAGATTGTCACTTCAAAATTTAAGATCATGGGTTCAATTCCTAACATCCACTTTTTTTAAAAAAAGTAGAACTCTAATGGCATCTTTGTAATTATGTGATAAATAAAGGTATATTGGTAATTTCACTTGTATTATTTGGGCACTTTTTACCCTTTGTAATTATGCGATAAATAAGGATATATTGATAATCTCACGGGTATTATTTTGACACTTTTTATCCTTATGTTGCCATTTATCTCATGCACGACAATTAGTAGTTGACTATTTGCATAAATGACGGGCACTAATCAAAATTAAGTTTTGTCAAGAAAAACAAAATTAGATTTAGAGTAAAGTTCTATGGAGTACTTGGAGTATGTATATATATATATATATATATATATATATATATATAGTAGGGATCTAGAGAGAACCCCTTTAAAAGGAGAACTTAAAAAACTAAATTAAAATATAACACATATGGTATGCAAACTGATCGTTGGGAGATGGAGAAAAATGTGGTGAAATTAGATTTTAAAAAAATATCACCGATTGACGGAAAAAATCAAATTAAAAACGGAGGGAATTAGGTGTGATTGTGTGTGTGAGGGTGTATTTAATTAGTGTGTGGGTGCCCCTGGCGGGGCCATTGATTATAATACATCCAATGTTTAGGATTAGTACCTTAGTTTTCTTCAAAAAATGAGTTCTCTTTTGAGCCACACCCGATATATATATATATATATATATATATATATATATATATATATTGCATTCAAAATTTTGCAAAGTTTATTATTTTGCAAAACTTATTACATGAATATCACTATTTTATTGCAAATTTTGAAAATTTTGTATGTTTTGCTCACAAAATATTGCAAAACGAATTATTCTACGAAACACATTTGAGTTGCAAAACATATATGTTCTGATTGCAAAACATAAAGGATTTTCAAGATAAATATATTGCAAAAACATACATAATTTCAAGATTATCAATGAAATTATGATATTCATATAACAAGGATTTTAAAATAATAAATTTTAAACTATTTTAAATGCAGAACGTATATGTACTCCAAGTATTCCAATTAAATGAGTACTCCATAAAAATTTTCTCTGAATTAATATCTCAAAATTTGAACTAATTTCATTATGCAAGTTTATGAAATTTAATCACTTTAAGATTAACATTAAAGTGAATGTGTTTATCAAAATCTCTACTTGTATAAAAACAGTTAACATTATCTAGTATAAACTTTGTAACTTTCTTTGTTAATTTTATTGTTTCATAAGCATACAATTTATGCATTTGTCCATTTTTTTATATTTTTGTAATGTTTAAATAGGATAAATTAGTATTTATTAGTTACTACGCATGCACTGATTCAGTTATTTTAAATTCCAAGAATATTTAGCTTTTTTAAAAAATTAAGGGAAATTATGAATGGTACTCCTCTGTTTTTGGCTTTTACGAATGGTACCACTACTCATTTTTGACTTACAAACGGTACCACCGTGTAAATGATTTGCCAATAAATCTACCATTTCGTCCATCACCGTTAATTAAACGTTACCTAATCTGTATTTTACTTTATTAAAAAAAAAATACAATCTAAATACGGTTTTTACTGATTGATATTGTATTAGATAAGATAGGGAGAGGAGAGGGGGAGAAAGAGAGAGAGAGACAGAGAGAGAGAGAGAGAGAGAGAGAGAGAGGGAGAGAAAGAGAGAAGACGAGAAAGGAGGAGAAGGAGGTTGCAGGCGTGGTGGAGGAGAGGCGAGTTGATTGGAGTTGTGGGTGAAAGAGGGTTGTAGAAGTACGGTGGTGGCGCTGTGGGTGAGAGAAAGGAGAATGGAGGTTGATGGGAGAAAGAAGAGGGGCGATGAAGGAGGGGCAGGGTGATTGGAGATGGAGAAAGAACAGTGGTGAAGGGAGATGGAGTGGATGGACGAACGGAAAGGGAGACTGCTATGGAGGGTGGTGACTCGGAGGAGTTGAAGGCGGAGAGAAGGTATGAATTGGGTTGGTGTTGGATGCTTGGTTGGTCGGCGTCAAAAGGTATGGTGGTGGAAGGAGTGTGTTTGAAAGAAAGGGGAAGAGAAGGAATGGTGCGAGATTTGGCTGGGAGTTGCAGCAACGCGGGAGAGGTGGGAGTAATGAAGAACAGAGGAGGGGTAGTTGCAATGGTGCGGTGAGGAGAAAATGTGGAAGAACAGATGAAGGCAGATGAAATGTGGTGAAGGGAAATGGGTGGAAAAATAAGGAAAGGGGTTGGGAGAAAGGATTGGTGGTGTTGATTGGAGGCGAGGTGGGTGTGATGGAAGAAGAGGAGGTGACTGAAAGAGGAGAATGAAGAATGTCGGAATTGGTGTTATTGGTTGTAAAACGCAGAGTGCAGGAGGTTGTCGGAATTGATGAAGAACAAACGAGATGGTGGGTGTTTAAAAGAAGATTCACCGACGGTGGCAATATCACCGGAATCTGGAAAGAGCTTTGAATGTTCTTGGCGACCCATTTTTGACCCGTTGACCCATTTTCGTTGATCCGATTTTGATTCAGTTTTGGTGAAGTTAGTAAAAAGAAAATGTTTTTGATCGTTTATTTAACGTTTGGTGTGACAGAGTGTTATTTTTAGTTGACACACAAATACACGGTGGTACCGTTTGTAAGTCAAAAATGAGTAGTGGTACCATTCGTAAAAGTCAAAAACAGAGGGGTACCATTCATAATTTCCCTAAAAATTAATGATAAATCAAGTAAATACTTTTGCATCGGATATCAAAATTTTCACGTGAATACCTTAATGGCTTGTTTGGTAATTTGGAATTCATTTGAATTCCTGGAATTGACCAAATTATTGACCAAATTTAGTGTTTGGTAAGATTATAAAAATTTGGAATTGGAATTGATGAATTCCATACCAATTCAATATTAATTATTTTTTTGTAATTTGAAATTACAAGTGAAAGGTAGTCATTTGAAATTCTTCTCCACCAAAATACATGAGCATCACTTTTTTTTTGGAAATTTTTTAGAGAAATAGTTTTTCTCCGGAAATTTTTTCTCTGAAAAATTATTTTCCGAGAAAATTTTCTCGAGAAATTTTTAGAAATTATTTTTCGGGAAACATTTTTATAGAATTTTTTCTCGAGGAATTTTTTTCCCAGAAAAATTTTCTCGAGGAATTTTTTTAATTTTCCCGGGAAAATTTTTTCAAGAAAATTTTTTTTGGGCAAATTTTCTCTAGAAATTTTTTTTCAAAAAATTTTTCCCCGGAAAATTTCCCCAAGAAATTTTTCCCTGGGAAATTTTTCCCGACAATTTTTTCCCGAGAACTTTTTTTCTGGGAAAATTTTCTCGAGAAATTTTTTTTCGGGAAATTTTTCATGAGAAATTTTTTTCCAGAAAATTTTTCTCGAGAAATTTTTTTCCGTTTTTTCCCGAGAAATTTTCTCGAGCAATTTTTTCCCTGAGAAATATTTTTTTGGGAAATTTTTCCCGAGAATTTTTTTCCCGGAAAATTTTTCTCGGGAAATTTTTCCCAAGAAATTTTTTTCCGGGAAATTTTTCCAGAGAAATTGTTTTCTAGGAATTTTTTTTCGAGAAATTTTTTTCTAGGAAATTTTTTTCGAGATATTTTTTTTTGGAAAAATTTTCTCGAGAATTTTATTTCCGGGAAAAAATTCTCGTGAAATTTTTTCCCGGGAAAAATTTCTCGAGAAGAGAAATTTTTTAAACAAACATTTTCCAAATTTTAAAATTTCTGAATTTGAAATTCTCATACTTACCAAACAAGGAATTTAGATTTGAAATCATGGATTTCAAATGAAATTGTAATTCCCAAACACCACCTAATGCAATTGTTTGCGGGAGATGGTAAAATTTCATTTTTCAAATGTTTAGATAATGATTACGAACTATATACACTCATATACTGCAAATGTGCATTGTAGATTGTGCATGGATGGATGGTCATAGGCATAATGACTAATTATAACATTACTAGATTAGAGCCCGCGATAGTTTAAATTTAAATTTCATAATAATTATGATATATAATAATAATGATTAAACAAAGAAAATAATTTTATATTTAAAATCAAATAAATTAATATTTAAAGAAATAATATTAATAAAATATTATTTTTCTATATTATAACAAATGCAATCAAAGATAAAATTATTTAGATTTTCTATATCTGTTATGTGATAATTTGTATTAATAAACTTACCAAAATTAAAATATTTATTCAAATTTTCATTAATAATTTTAGGGAAATTATGAATGGTACCCCTCTGGTTTTGGCTTTTACGAATGGTACCATTACTTGTTTTTGACTTACAAACGGTACCACTGTGTAAATGATTTGCTATTAAACCAGCCACTCCGTCCATCAAACGTTAACTAAACGTTACAAGTAGTGGTATCATTCGTAAAAGCCAAAACCAGAAGGGTACCATTCATAAATTATTGTTCAGCAAAAAATTAAGAAATTATTTATATTATAAAAAGATTATGAATGGTACCTTATGGTTTTGGCTTTTACGAATGGTACCACTACTTGTAACTTTGAATTAACGTTTGATGGACGGAGTGGCTGGTTTAATAGCAAATCATTTACACAGTGGTACCGTTTGTAAGTCAAAAACAGGTAGTGGTACTATTCATAAAAGCCAAAACCAGAAGGGTACCATTCATAATTTCCCATAATAATATTTTCGAAGATATTGACAACATCTATTTTCTCGCATAAAAAATGTTTTAAAATTCAAAATTGATAAACATTTGCAAAATTTGGCATTGAATAAGTAAAAGTAATATTATTGGATAAATATTTTGTATGTAATATTAAATTAAATTATATTTATGAATATGTGTTCAATATGGTACGCACATATTGTAATACACTTATATTAAATCTTATAATAAATATGTGCATATATTTATTTTCTATCTCTAGTTTAATAATAAATAAAAATAAATTTAAAAATCATTGCAATCTGAATAAATACTAGATCGTTTAAAATTAATTATATATAAAAAAATGAGGATCCTCTAACATATTTTCAACTTAATAAACTACATAAAAGCCTCTTACTTTTTTTCATACCAAATTATAATGTCAACATAATTTTTATAAAAAAAAATTATAAACATATATTAAAAATAATTAATTAAGGTTCTTTAACACCGACTCCTGTTTCGTAACATACATGCATGATTAATTTATTAGTAATAGTATAAGAATGTATTTAGTTAGAATATTAATTTATTCCAACACAATATAATGGAACAACGAATGTATTGTTTTTTTATTAATTTAATCAGTGAAGAAAGTTGGTTCAATTTAATCAAATTGGTCACACTGTGTTTAATTTGTTCATGTGTAAATGTAAATTTTATGGATGTTAATTGGAAAATTTATATACTTCCGTAGAGTAAAGTATGGAGTACTTAGTTAATTGGAGTACTCATTTAATTGGAGTACTTGGAGTATATATACATCTTGCATTCAAAATTTTGCAAAGTTTATTACATGAATATCTCTATTTCATTGCAAATTTTGAAAATTTTGTATGTTTTGCTAACACAATATTGCAAAACGAATTGTTCTGCGAAATACATTTGAGTTGCAAAACATATATGTTCTGATTGCAAAACATACATGATTTTCAAGATTATCAATGAAATTATGATATTCATATAACAAGGTTTGCAAAATAATAAATTTTAAAATATTTTGAATGCAGAATGTATATGTACTTCAAGTACTCCAATTAAATGAGTACTCCATAGAACTTTTCTCTATTAGAGTAAGAGCATCTCCAATGTGGTTGGCTAAAATAATTACCTAAAATAATGTAAAATAATGATTGGCTAATATTTATCGAATCTGTAAGGTGTTGTGCTCCAATAAAATTGGCTATAATGATATAATTTATATGTACAACTTTGTTACAGTTCTTGACAGGTTGGACAAATATAGTAAACGTGAAGAGGTTGTCTATAATTTTACATAAAGGTTTTCTATGATTGGAATTGCACAATTTATAGAAATTATGTATAACACTTGCCACCTAGGATTTTTTTGCTAAGGACTTCTTCCGTTGGAGATGTTCTAATAGAGAAATTGAATATTCTACTTTAACTTGTATGCAAAGAATATTTATTTTTGGAGTGATACTTCAAATTTCATTAATTTTGGAGTGATACTTCAAATTTCATTAAATGTTTTTCTGTATCGATTAATAATAATGAAAGAAATTAAATGTTAAGTTTAAAAGAATGTTGCAGTGAGTTAAGACTTAAGACCACATGTATATACTATATACAAGTATTTTAAGTAAGAGATTAGGCAGCCTGAGATATATCTCAGGTAAATTTCCTAAGATACATATTTTTTATATGTAAAAATGGGGTGGGCGTTTTAGTTAATTCAGAATTTTTTAATTAGTCCTGCAGGCCTAGCTTTTTAGTAAATTCAGATTTTTTTAATTAGTCCTGCGGGTCCTATAAAATTTAAAGTTATTTTATATGTATCTTAGGAAAAGTTCCTGAGATCTATCTTAGGTCCTTTTTCTCTTTAATTAATTACGATGTTTCTGATGTACTCGTCAGTCGTAAATACCTTAATTAATATACACATTAAATATCTCCATGGTTGCATTTGATTTGTTACGGTCATTTTTCGGAAATAATTTCTCTACCTAACTTATCAAGTGATATGTAAGTTTATTTTACACTCAAATCTGTCATGTCGATTTTACACAACTTTCGTTTGATATAAAAGATCTTCATAAAATGAGCAGAGGTAGACACGAATATAATTTGAACTCGTCATAAAAATTCTAAAAAGCAATGTTAGGTATCTCAAAAGAAATCTCGAATGACACATGTTTTTTTTATATGTGAATTCATATATATACACGATGGGTACATCTTAGTAATGTAATAATCAATAGTATAATAACAATTCATCGTAAATTATTTGTGCATGTGCTAATACTAATAAAAAATGTTAACAATTCCCTTAACTCATTGATATTAACCAAGGTTAGTATCTTTTTCTCTCCATTATGAGTGAGAGTTTTGAGTTCTCTCCTTACTCTAAGTAAATCAGAGTTTGTGTGAGTTTTTTTTTTATCTTCTGGTTGCAAATGGCAAGGTATAGAGATATTGAGGAACAAATGAAGGGGTTAGATATTGAAGAAGAGGAGAACATAGGGTTTTCATTTGAAGGAGATGTAGAGGAGGAGGTATATGACTTGTGTTTGGTAGGAAGGTTTTTTGACAGAAAAGAGCATAAATGTTAGAGCAATGAAATCAAAAATTGCAGATGTTTGGAAGCCGGCTATGGGCGTAAGCATAAAGGAAATTGAGCAAGGAATATTCCTTTTTCAGTTTTATCATAAGGAGGACTTGAATTGGGTGGCTAGTGGAGGACCGTGGATGTTTGATAATGTGATGATGGCGCTTGAAAAGATCCCAGTAGGTGAAGATCCAGTTAGGGTGCCGCTCTGGTATTTGAATATCTAGATACAAATCTATGACCTTCCTATGAGTTTCATGTCGGAGAATGTTGGCTAACAGCTGGGGAATTTTTTCGATGAATTCATTCAGTATGATGTCAAGAATAATACGTCCATTTGGAGGGAGTGCATGAGAATAAGAATAAGGATTGATGTGAGAAGACCATTAAAACGTAAGAAAAAGATTATCAAGAAGGATGGGTCGGAGTTTACTGTGAATTGTAAGTATGAACGTCTGGGGGAATTTTGTTTCACTTGTGGGATGGTAACTCATACGGACCGGTTTTGTAGGAAATTCCTTGATATGAGAGGAGATAACCTGGAGAAGGAATGGGGAAATTAGTTGAAAGCACCACCACGAAGGGTGGCCGGACAAGGGCAGAGCAAGTGGTTGCGCGAGGAAGATGATGTCACATAGGAGGCACGTGGGGGCAGAGAAAGTAGTTACCGAGACGTAAGGGGGGGAAACTTTTCAAAAAAAGAAAAGAGATGAGTACGGAGAGTGATTGTAGGGATTTGGTTAGGAAGGATATTCAAGGCAATTTGGTTTCAACAGACTCAAGGATAAATGCTAATTTAACGGGATTTAATACAACATCTAACTTGTTGTATGGGCTTAATGAGGATGAGTCTGTTGGGCTTAATATTGATATTCGAAATAGGAGAAGAAGTGGGCCAGAGTCTAAAGGTCCAATGGATGTGGATAATGGGCTGGAGCTAGATGGTATACAGAATGAAAGAATAACTATTGATGCTGCAATTTCTGGGAAGGATTCTGCAACATCCTCAAACTCTTTAACGGCTAAGCTTGCTTTGCAAGCTAGCTAACAGCCATGAGTCTTGTTTGTTGAAACTGTCGAGGGTTGGGCAACACTCGCACGGTTCGCGTTCTCAGGGACATGGTAAAGTCTCATAGGCCGAGTTTTTATTTTTTTTTCTGAAACACTTGCTATTAGTAATGTAGTTGGAGATCTTGCTTTGAAGTTAGGTTTTAAAAATTTCTTTTCAGTAGATAGACAGGGTAGAGGTGGTGGTTTGGCTGTTTTCTGGACTCACAAATTTTCATATAGTGTTGTCGAGTCTTCTCAGAATCACATTGATATTCATGTTAAGGAAAATGCTTCTGTGGTTTGGCGTTTAACTTGCTTCTATGGCTTCCCTGAGAGGGAGAGACGTGAGAGGGAGAGACGTTATGAATCTTGGGATTTTCTCCGTAATCTGGCCACAAGGTCTCAAATGTCATGGTGCATATTTGGGGATTTTAATGATCTCTTTTTTTCAGAAGATAAGAAGGGGAGACACCCACATCCTCGAAATTTGTTGGAAGGTTTAAGAAGTGCTATTGAGGACTGTTCTTTGGTTGAGATGGAGCTAAAAGGAGGAAGTTTTACATGGGAGAAGAGTAAAGGAACTCCTAACTGGGTGGGGGAACGTCTTGATAGAGCGTTTGCAACGGAGCAGTGGTGGCAAAATTTTCCTCTATGCACGTTGACAGTCTTCCATGCTACAGTCTCTGATCATGACCCGTTAAAGCTTGAGTTGTTTAATGTTGCTATTTCTAAAAAAACAATTCAGGCTTAAGTTCGAGAATACGTGGCTGAAAGAACCAGAATTCAACATTGAGGTATCAAATCAGTGGAAAGGTTTGCCGAAAATCAATATGCTTCCTAAATTATTAGAAATCTCGTCTTTTATGGCTAATTGGGGAAAGAAATTTTTCAATAAGTTTCGTGAGAAAGTTAAAAATCAAAAAGCACTGATTGATATTCTAGTTAATAGAGAAGATGAGGAAGGTGTTCAAAAATACATAGAAGAGAAAGAAAAGCTTCACGAATTATTGTCTAATGAGGAATTGTACTGGAGGCAAAGAGCAAAGATTTTCTGGCTTGAAGATGGTGACACAAATTCGAGATTTTTCCATGCAACTACTTCGGCTAGGAAAAAAGCAAATCATATTTCTCAGCTTAAAACTGATAATGGGGAGGTGGTAACGAAGCATGAAGACATGTGCCTGTTGCTTAGGAACTATTTCACCAACGTGTTTGCAGCTCCTGAAAATGTTCACAGGTATCATCTAAATGAAGATGAGAGGATTATAACGGATGAGCAAAATGAGTTGTTGACGAGGGCACTCTCTTATGAGGAGTTTTCTGAAGCAGTAAAAGCCATGCATCCCGATAAAGCTTCAGGACCGGACGGGCTTAATCCGACTTTCTATCAGCATTTTTGGTCGCTGTTGGGTAGAGAAGTCTTCAACTGTTGTCAGGAATGGTTAGTAAACTGTAAGTTCTCAGGGGTATAAACGATACGACATTGATTTTAATTCCAAAAAAGGAGAATGCAGAGGAAGTTGAGGATCTAAGGCCTATAGCATTGTGCAACGTATTGTACGAAGGTTCTTCCAAATAGGCTTAAAACTATTCTTCCAGTTACAATATCAGAAGAGCAGTCAGCGTTTGTGCCTAATAGAAACATCTTTGATAACGTTCTGGTAGCTTTTAAGGTGATTCACTTTATGAAATGGAAAAGAACAGGGGAGGGTGAAGTTGCTCTTAAGCTTGACATTAGTAAAGCGTATGATAGAATTTGTTGGGAGTATTTGGAAAACAGAATGGTGTCGATGGGTTTTGCGAGAAAATGGATTGATTGGGTCATGATGTGTGTTAAAACAGTATCATATTCGATATCATTCCAAGGGTCTTCGATTGGGCCGATTAATCCAAAAAGAGGTCTTCGCCAAGACGATCCACTGTCGCCATACCTCTTTTTATTGTGCGTGGAAGGTCTATCTCTTGCTTTGAGGAATGTAGCTAACAGGGGTGATATTCATGGGTGTAGAGTTAGTCAATCGGGCCCAGCTGTTACGCACCTTCTTTTCGCTGATGATAGTTTTCTATTTTTCAAGGTCACCAGTGATGAAACGAAGAACATTAAGCACCTTCTAAATACGTATGAGGAATATTCAGGTCAAGCTGTTAATTATTTGAAGTCAGCTATGTTTTTTTCAGCTAATGTAAGACGAGATAAACAGGTTGAGCTTAAAGGTTTGCTTGGGGTATCAAATGATATTGGTGAAACAAATATTTGGGATTACCGTCTCTTATTGGCAGGTCTAAGAAACGGTTTTCAGGTTCCTAAAAGATAAGGTGTGGCAAAGAATTCAAGGCTGGAACACGAAGTTGTTATCGAGGGCTGGTAAAGCGATCTTAAACCGAAATGTGGCTCAAACCATTTCTTCTTATTGTATGTCATGCTTTTTATTGCCAAAGTCATTATGCCTGGAAATTGAGCGGATGATGAACTCGTTTTGGTGGAATTCCAAATCGACTAGTAGCAGGGGAATACGTTGGCTTGCTTGGGAGAGAATGAGTATGTCGAAGAAAGGAGGGGGTTTAGGATTTCGTGATCTTCATGGATTTAATTTGGCGTTGTTAGGTAAGCAATGTTGGAATCTAGTCAATAATCCAAATTCTTTAGTGACAAAGGTTCTAAAGGCTAGGTACTACCCTAACTCTTCGATAATGCAAGCTACTAGAAGTGGGGGTTCTAGCTACACTTGGTCGGGAATTTGGGAAGCAAAGGAAAAATTGAAGGATGGTTTTCGTTGGGTGTTAGGGGATGGCAAAACAATCGACATTTTTAATGATAGATGGCTAAGAAGGAAGGAAAGCTGGTGTGTGAATAGGCAGGAGATCACAGTTCAGGGGCATAGCATGAAGGTGCGTGATTTCTTTTTGCAAGATAAAAAGGATTGGGACGAAAGCAAAGTCAGAAGTGTTTTCAATCTGGAAGATAGTAATGATATTCTTTCAACTCGTATCCCACAAAATTGTACTATAGACAGGTTGGCTTGGGTTCATTCAAGTGATGGACAGTACACAGTGAAGACGGGTTACAAAAGTTGGCATTAGCCTTTTGTTGGAAGCATGGATGTACAACAATCGACTGGCTGGGGCAGGTTGTGGCGACTGAAAATTCCACACAAGATTAAGTATTTCCTTTGGCGAATATGTCAAAATGTGATTCCAGTGCGTAATAGATTCAGGGGAAAAGGGGTGGTTGTTCCTATAGGTTGCCTAATGTGTACTGGGGATGTTGAGCACCTATTGCATCTCTTTATAGATTGCACCTATGCAAAAGAGTGTTGGCAACGGATGGGGCCTGGTTTTTGATACTTGGGAGATTGAAAATGCGTCTAATTGGTTGCTGGATAAGTTGAATACAGAATCTAATGATAACTTGGTTAAAATAGCTACAATCTTTTGGGGAGTTTGGTTTGCTCGGAATCAGAAATTGTGGGATAATAAAGTGTTAACTCCAGCTGTAGCTATAGCTTGGAGTTCAAAGCAAATAGTGGATTAGGTCGAGGCAAACAAGAGTAGGTGAAGTAGAGGTTTGCAGGGAGTAAAGGAAAGAATTCAGCAGAGAAAGAAATGGACTCCCCCACCAGTTGGTGAAGTAAAGTTGAACGTAGATGCTTCAGTATTCCCTGGTGCAGATTTTTTTTTTCTTTAAGTTTGGTTCTGAGGGACTGTAAGGGTCAGTTTTTGCGAGGGAAAGTTATGAAGTTGCCATGTCGTGTTCTTGTTGAAGAAGCATAAATGACAGCAATCTTTGAAGCTTTGGTGTGGTCAAAGGAGTTGCCAGAGCAACAGATCATAGTAGAGAGCGACTCACTAACCTGTGTTAATGCATTGAATAAAGCGCAAAAAGAATTACCTGGAGGTTGTTGAGTATTGAATACGGTAAAAGAATACAGAGGGGGGGGTGAATGGATTCTTGAACTTTTCTTGGATTGAGTCTGTGTAGCAGATAAGTGCCTGTGTGTGCAGAAATTAAGGTGCGGATAAGTAAACAACACAAGACACAATATCACTTTAATCTAATGTATATTAGATAAAGGTTGCTACAATCTGTGAATACAAATGGTAGTATTCTCAGCTTCGTTTTTCTCAGAGAGATATAGCTTACAGTGTATGAAAAACTTGACTCACAAAAGTTACTAAGTTATGAAGTGAGGCTGTGTCCTTATAGAACATGGATACAGCCTGCTTACTACAAATAAGGTAGCTAAACAAATTACTTTCTAGTCTGTCTATCCTTTTTGAGTAAGAGTCCAAACGGTTACAGATTTGACTTTGCAAAGCCTGTTTAGATCCACTTCTTTAGCTCCTTGTCTCTTCTATATCTCTCCAAGCTTCCTTGTAGGCTTTCCAGAGCACGTTACAGATTGTGGTCCATAAAGTGCATTGGCTTGTTGCAGGTTTCTGACTTGTACAATTTCTTCAGTATTTTGTCTCCAAGAATGTATTCGAGAAGTGACTAAGTAAGTGATTCGAGAACTAGAATTGACTTGATCGATAACTCTGAGTTCTCGAATACTGTTATAATGACATATCGAACCACTTCTCGAATAGCTCTTTTCCATCAGGATTCCTTGAGTTGTCGAATAGAACATTTGACTTATCGAATCCTCGAGTTGTCGAATAGCTTTCTGAGTCCTTGAGATATCGAATGGAACTTTGACTTGTTGACTCTTTGAGAACTCGAATACCATCTTGACTTGTTGACTTCTTGAGATCTCGAATAGAGTAGTAGACATATCGAATCCCTGAGATATCGAATGAGATATCGAACAGTGTATTCAGAGATATCGAATAGTGTCTTGAGATATCGAATCTCTGACTTCTCGAATGCTGGACTTCTCGAATAGACAAATATACTTCTCGAATTGGTACTTAGGCAAAATCTTCATTTCTTCAAATCCCAACTGTGATTATTTGGCAGTCTTTAACTCCTTGCTTGAGGCATGAACCTTGGAACTTCTTTCAAGCATTATTCTAGACTCTATTTGTACAATTACACAACTAGGATTTGATGCCTATTACAAGTACAATACAAACAGAAACTCTACAACTAGAGGTTCCCTCAGTTAAGAGGTCAAGTAAGTAATGCAAAGCATTACAAACAATTAGGCTTGTTATTAGATGTGTACAGGCATGCCTCTGTAACTAACAATCTCCCCCAAATTGTGAGTGAGACCCTTAGTCACAATTTCATGTCTGATAACAAGCCTAACATACATAAAGATAAAACTTTAAAAGTACAGGTATGTGTTTTGATTGAACACATAAATGAAATTACAAGATAAATACTCTTACAGTATGATGAGGTACTAGCCATTTTCTTTTGATTGCATCTCCATTGCTTTGGCTTGTAGATCATCATATGCTTTCTGTTTCCTTTCTTTCTCCTTTCTTGCAATCTCATCTACTGCTCTCATGATTTCTGTCATAGCATCCAATTCTTCAATCATAATAGAGTTTTTGAAATCTTCAAGCACTGGCTTCAGAATGTTGGCAGGATAGTGACTGAGTAGGTTCATTCTTATATTGACATTGTCTCCATTTCTTCTCCTATACTTCACCACATAGGGATCAAACTGAACTCTACACAATCCCTTTGCCCTTAGCTTTTCTGCTTCAATCTCCAGTCTATCAATTTCTTTCTCCCTTTCTAACCATTTCTCATAGCAGCCCTTTCTTATCTTCTCAGCATAATCTTTCTTCATTTTCACAAAGTCAATCAATTCCAGCTTCCATACTTTCTCCACCTTGTCCTTAGAATCCAGCAATGCAATGATTCTTTCTATCTCATACAATTTACCCCAATGTTGACAACCCCCTTGTTTGAATTTCATTTCTTTCCCATCAGTGTACTTGATTACAAGGTGGTCATCCACAATTGCAGCATAACATATCTTTTGAGCTCTTAGAAATAGCAGTTGCTCTTCATCAAAGTCTTCATCAAGTGGCTGGAGCTTTAATCCTGGAATGATTGTTAGGGCTCTAGATTTGGATAGCTTCACTCTCCTTGCAGCATGTTTAAATTTTATCCTCTTGACATGGTTGCTTGGCAGAAATCTTTGACCTTTGTTGGTAGACCATAGTAGTATTCCATTAGCAGATTGCTTTCTGAAACATACACATGGTTTCTTGACTTGAATCTTCTTCTCTTCTTGAGGTGGTAAGACAGTTGCAGAAGCCATAGATGTAGATTTTGGTAGGTCACTACTAACAGTATTCACCCTAGACCTAGAGTCTTGTGTTGTGGTGAGGTTACTGCTAGCAGTGCCTAAGGCTTGCTGTCTTCCACTCTTTCTCTTATATGTTTTACCTTGGTCATCATCATCCTTTTTATCCTTGTCTCCCTTTTTCTTCTTATCTTCATCACCCTTATCTCTCCTGTGATGTCTTCTCCTCCCATCACCTTTGTCTTCAGAATCATCATCCTTATTTCTCCTAGGTTGAGCCATCTCTGGAATTTCACCAGTTGCAATATAGGTTCTGAGGATATGCAGTGCCTCAATTTCTTCAGCATTTCTGGCTCCAACCTTCTTCTGTAATTGATCAATGATAGCAATGATCAGTCTGTGATTTCTGGAGGTGAGATCATGAGGAATGACCAATTGCTTGATATCTTCAATTCTGGTACCAGACTGATAAATAATTGTCCATGGCTTCTTGATCACTTCTGGTAGCCTTGTAGGTTGACCATTCCTCAAATCATCAAACAGACTCTTGCTGTTCTCATTTTTCTTCTCAATGATCTCAAGTATGGCATCTATCTCTGAGTGCTTTAGGTCTTGTAGAGTCTGGTATGTTAGATGCCATATCTTTAGTTTGGAAACCATCACTATCTCCTTGACCCATATATTGTTGACTTTCTTGGGGATGACAGTGATGTAGTCTATCTGCTTCTTCACCTCCCTCAGATAAAACTGAGTGTCACCAACCTGTTCCCTTATGGCTTTCAGAAACTCCAAGAAGGCTTTATCATGATAGTCATTGGAGTTAGCAACTTCTTGTAGCTTGGCCTCAGTAACAACTTTGACTTCTACAGGCTTGGCACTCTCAGATATAGAGATTGGAGGTTTGTCAGATGGCATACTCCCTGCAACCACTGTGGTAGTTATGGATTGCTTTTGTCCTCCAGGAGTAGTGATGTGCACAGTTGGTAAGGTGACAACTGGCAAGATAGATGGAGGCTCATCTACTTTGGCTTTTCCCTTGCCAGGCACATTTGCTAGAGACTTAGAAGCCCTTTGTTGACCACCACCCTCTTTGATTATTATGCCTTTCTCTCCCTTTGTCTCCCCCTTTGAGTTTGAGTTCCTAGCCTTCTTCTCCCCTTAGGCTTGTTGTCAGGCACAGAGGCTGTAGAAATGTCCTTTGGGAGTGAAGATTCATCAGGTAGAGGGAGACCCATATGCTTCATCATTGCAGCTAACATGGATTGTTGATGCAGAAGGACATCAGCTGTGGTGGATGCTTGAGTGTCCAACTGATCATTTAGCAATGCAACCTTTTCTGTGAGATGAGCATTGGTCTTGGTGAGAGTAGCTACCTCCTGCTCAAGAGTGTTGACCTTAGTGAATAACTCATTGGCCTTGAAGCCAGATAAAGATTGGTCCTGAAGTCTCTTCACTTCATATTTAGACAATTCATGCACAGGGACATCAGTCACTAGTCTATCTCCATAAAGATTTTTGAACATTATCCTCAGCATGGCATTGGCATCTGTAGTCTGGTCAGATAGATTCTGAAATTTATGCCCCAGACCTGTGACAGCATCTTTTAGTACAGCCAGCCCATTGTCCACCTGAGTGCAGGTAGAGTTGCAGTGTTTGATGTCCTTGAACACACTGTCCAATTGAGGAAATTTAGCATCAAAGGCCCTCTTGACTTCTGCTACTGAAGTGGCTGTCTTATCACACACCCTGTTGACTTCAGTTTTGACTCCCTTGCCAAGATAGTGTGCAGCCTTGAGGAAACCCTTGTAGGAGTCATTTACAGCTTCATACACTTCACCAGGTGACAGGGATTTTGCATTGGAGCCTAGTGAAGTGATGTATTCCTCCCTGAGATACTGAAGTGCTTCATCGAGAGTAATATCATATTTTCCTTGCAACCAGGCATCTATGTTGCCATCTCTCTCAGCATCATCAATGATCTTTGACTTCTGCACTTCCACATCATCCCTATGGCATAACAGAATAGCCTCATAGTCTGGATTGGGCATGTCTGCAGTGAGAAGGTGCTGAGCAATCTTTGTGAACTCAGGAATCTGATCCACAATTAAGCTTTGAAGTGCTTCAACCGTCAATTGTTGTGGAACAGACCCTGATCCTGAAGCACTGTCATGTTGCACAGGCTTCAGCCATGTTGACATGAAGTCAGAGCTAGAGCTAGGCAAGCTAGTCTCCTCAGTTACAGATGCAACTTCTGTAACCGGATGGATTGACTCTACTACTGGTGTCACCACAGAAGTGGGATGAATTACACCAGCAGTTGACACATGCACAGAGTCTCTAGTAAAAACTAGGGGAACCTCTGTGTTTGTGATGGTGTCATTAGGATATGCCTCAGCATGCATTCCCTCACCATCTAAATGTGGGTTCTAAGTGGTGAACAAAGTGTCATGCACTAAGTCACTTGAAATTATTGGCTCATCAAGAGAAAAGAATTCTTGATGATCAATACCTTGCATCTCAGTTGTCTGAGTTGCAGGTTCCAAAGAAATTTCAGAGATAGATTCTGGAAGAGAAGTGTGTTTTAGAGTAGATTTTGGCAACTCCCCCTGAGAGATAGAGGGAGTTTCAAAAGTGATGTGCTCTCCACTCAGTGTTGTGCCAGCCTTATCACTCCCATGTGCTGACTCTATACAAGAAGGTGCATTGGGGAGGATGCTTGATTCTATAGGTGCACCCTGTTGAGAGGATACACCTAGTGAGCTGTGTGCCCCTGATTTTACAACTTCAGCCATTTGTGTGACTGAAGAGGTGGTCTTAGTTTTCTTCTTCTTTGTTCTGTGTAAGGGTGACTCAGGTTCCTCACTTCCTAGACCTAATTCAACAGCTAATGCTGCTTCAGACAAGATATTTAAAGGTGCAGACATTACTTCCTTTCTCTTCTTTTTACTAACATCACCCTTTTGAGAGGATGATGCAGTTGGCTCAGTAAGAGGTAGAGTGTTTGGTTGAGAGGGTTGGTTAGCAGGCCCTGGGTTAGCATTTTGTTCTACTTGCTTGGGCTGTGCTAACTTAGATTTTGCATCAAATGTTGGCATGTTGTGGGGGTAAGTCCTAAACAAACTCTCCATATGGGGAGTTATGTTCAGTCTTACATCCACATCATTCCTAGTTTCCAAGTTACCAAAAATGAGTTTGGTCATGGACTTAGGATAGCCTATTTTATTTTTATCAATCCCAGGCAATTCAATCAATGAAGCATTTTTATAATTAAGTACAGATTGAATAAAGCGAGGGAAGAAAATATCAGTACCTCTCTTGGTTGTGTTCTTACCAAGTCTCCCATATAATTCTTGAAGTATGATTTGGCCAACATCTATCTTCTTTCCATAGGCCAAAGCATATCCAATTTGCTGCACAGGTGCACTGATTTGATCAAAGCTTGATTTCCTGGCAGTGAAGACTTGGAGAAGAGTTGCAAACACATAACTCCACTCCTTTCTCAGATTCTTTCTGTTTAGCTTTCCAAGGTTAATCCCATCTGAGTAGTTTATGAACTCAAAGAATTCCTCCAACTCTGCATTAGTGGCCAGTCTGTCAAATGACTCTTGTTGTAGGCCTAGTGCTTGGTTCATGTCTGCAGTAGTGATAGTGATTTCCTTATCTTGAACCTTGCAGTAGATGACATATGAAGTGATTGCGTTTTCCAGGGCTACAACCTCCACAATAGCAGTACTCCAGAATTGTTCCAGAATATCGAGATACAGAGTTGGGTTGGCAGAGAGTGCATCCTTGATATATGACTCAGCCATCCATTTCACAAAGCACTTGAAATTGGCATTGGGTGCTTCAACATCACTAGTGAGTGCGATGAAGTTGGTGTTAAACTTTACTGTTGCCATTTGTGTAGAAGAGAGAAAAGAAATTGAAGGTTGAAGAAGAAATTTGGCTTTTCGTAGCTAGGGTTTCAGGGGTTTAGAGAGTGTAGATGCTTGAGAAATCGAATGAAATGAATCGAATAGATGTGAGATTGTATAAGTATGAAGTACTTGAATTGTCGATTAGCAGAAGGTTTTGTATCGACAAGTCAGGCATTCGAGAAGTAGAAAACAACTATTCGAGAAGTCAAGAATGGCTTAATCGATAACTCAAGCAGATAGAAACTCACAGCTGGCAGTTATCTAACTTAGAAATAATTCTAAATTAAATAAAATGTGTTTTTATGAGTGAATTAAATTTTTAGATAAAAATCCAAAATCGATTAAAATTCAGCGAGAATTCAGCCTTTTCAAATGATTCGAGAACTCAAATATAGTGTTCGAGAACTCAGTCATTCGAGAACTCAGTTACTATATTCGAGAAGTCAATAATTCCTCTATTCGATATCTCAGAAAGACTCTATTCGAGAACTGAAGAGTACTCTAATGAGACTTATTAGAGATGTCGAATAGTGAATCATTCGAGAAGTCTGACTTATCGAACTATACCCATCACTCATAAAAATTTGATTTTCACTATCTTTTTAAAATCTACCAGACATATTCATTGAAAAATATCCTAGCAAATCAAATAGTGATTTTCTCAAAATTTCATAGAAATTTTAAGTTAATAAAAATATGATTTTCAACATATGCAACAGATTTGAAATATTTATAAATCATATTTCAGCCAACACTTACTTCAAAAATATTGAGGATTTAGATAAAGTAAGTGTTTACTGCTGCAACAATCTAGATGATGTATTCACTTAGCCAGAATCTGAAGAATTCAGCATTCCAATCTCACTTACCAACCTTGTGAAGGTGGCTTCATCTAATGGCTTAGTGAATATATCAGCTAGTTGTTTATCTGTAGAGACATAATGCAACTCAATGGTTCCATTAGTTGCATGTTCTCTTATGAAATGATATCTGATGTCAATGTGCTTTGTTCTAGAATGATTGACAGGATTGGCAACTATAGAGATTGCACTTGTGTTGTCACACATGATTGGAATTCTTTCCAACACAAGTCCATAATCTCTAAGTTGATTTCTAATCCAAAGCACTTGAGCACAGCAACTTCCAGCAGCTATGTATTCAGCCTCAGCTGTAGAAGTTGACACAGATTGTTGCTTCTTGCTATACCAAGAAACTAACCTTTGTCCAAGAAACTGGCAGCTTCCTGAGGTGCTTTTCCTATCCACTCTGCATCCAGCATAATCAGCATCAGAGTAGCCAACCAGATTGAACCCTGTGTCCTTAGGGTACCATAATCCCAAGTTAGGAGTGCCCTTCAGATATCTAAAGATCCTTTTTATTGCAATCAAATGTGATTCCTTTGGATTTGATTGAAACCTTGCACACAAGCATGTAGCAAACATGATGTCTGGCCTACTTGCAGTGAGGTAGAGTAGAGAACCAACCATGCCTCTGTAGACTGAGATATCTACTCTCTTGCCTTTAGCATCTTCATCCAATTTAGTGGCAGTGGCCATGGGTGTCTTGGCAGGTGAACAATCTTCCAAGTCAAACTTCTTCAATAAATCCTTGATGTACTTGGTTTGACTGATAAAGATACCATCCTTCCTTTGACTGACTTGCAACCCTAGAAAGAATGTCAACTCTCCCATCATACTCATCTCATATCTGCTCTGCATGAGTTTAGAGAATTTCTCACACAGTTTCTCATTTGTAGAACCAAAAATGATATCATCCACATAGATTTGAACTAGGATCATATCATCACCATGCTTCTTGTAAAACAGTGTCTTGTCCAATGTGCCTCGAGTGAATTGATTTTCAAGAAGGAATTGTGATAAAGTATCATACCATGCTCTTGGGGCTTGCTTAAGTCCATACAGTGCCTTAAGCAATCTGTAGACAAATTCTGGGAAATGTGGATCCTCGAAGCCAGGTGGTTGTTGCACATAAACCTCTTCTTCCAACTCTCCATTTAGAAATGCACTCTTGACATCCATTTGATAAACTTTAAAGTTTGAATGAGCAGCAAATGCCAAGAATATTCTAATGGCTTCCAATCTAGCAACAGGGGCAAATGTCTCATCATAATCAATGCCTTCCTGTTGAGAGTATCCTTTTGCAACCAGCCTTGCTTTGTTTCTTATTATTACACCATCTTCATCCATCTTATTCTTCAGAACCCATTTTGTTCCAACAATGGTTCTGTTCTTTGGTGCAGGCACAAGTTCCCATACTTTGTTCCTTTCAAATTGATTCAGCTCCTCTTGCATGGCAATAATCCAATCTGGATCCAACAATGCATCATCAAGTTTCTTAGGCTCAACTTGTGATAGAAAACATCCATAGAGGCACTCATTTTGAGTTGCTCTCCTAGTCCTTACTCCTGCATTAGGATCTCCAATGATTTGCTCTGCAGTGTGTGATCTATCCCATTTCCTTGAGTGTTCAGCCTGATTTCTCATCCTTGATGTTGCTTCATCATCCTCATCATGATCATCCTCATTTCCTCCCCCTGTGAAGTTGCCATTACTCACAGGTGTGTCTTGGATGCTTGTTCCTTCACTATTGATTGGCACAAATTCTTCTCTTGTATCATTATTCACTTGAGTTTGTTGAACTTGAGTTTCAACTCTAGTTTCAGTCTCTTCATCAGAATCATCTAGATTATCAAACTTCAATGGATCTTTGTCTTCATCATTGGCTTCTTCTAGTCCAGGTAGTTTGCTGTCATCAAATGTTACATCTGTGCTTTCCATAACTTTCTTTTGACTGATGACATAAACCTTGTATGCAATTCTTTCCATAGAATAGCCAAGAAAAATTCCTTCAAATGCTTTTGCATCAAACTTTCCAACATATTCAGAATTGTCCTTAAGTACAAAGCATTTGCTTCCAAAAGTATGAATATACTTCAGTGTAGGCTTCTTTCCAGTCATCAAGTTGTAAGGAGTCTTTCCAGTGTTTTTGTTGATGAGGGTTCTGTTCTGAATATAGCATGCAGTGCTCACAGCCTCAGCCCAAAAACATGTGGGCATTTTTGCATCAAGTAACATTGTTCTAGCAGCCTCAATTAGAGTTCTATTCTTTCTCTCAACAACTCCATTTTGTTGTGGAGTCCTTGGAGCTGAGAATTGCTGAGAAATGCCATTCTCTTTGCAGAATGCTTCAAGTGTGGCATTTCTGAACTCTGTTCCATTATCACTCCTCAATGCAATCACACTTGCATCGTTTGCCTTTGCTTCCTTGTCAACTTTCTTTATATGCTCAATGATTACTTGTGGAGCCTCATCTTTTGATGCCAGAAATTCTACCCATGTATACCTCGAAAAATCATCAACCATTACCAGGGCATACTTCTTTCTTGCAAGTGACATTATGCTAACAGGCCCAAACAAATCCATATGGATAAGTTGTAGTGGCTTGGTTACAGATGTCACTGTCTTTGACTTGTGGCTTGATCTCTTCATTTTTCCTTTTTGACAAGCCTCACACACTCCTTCTTGGCAGAATTCAAGTGTGGGCATGCCTCTCACTAACTCTCTTTTGACTAGAGAATTAATGGCCTTAAAGTTCAGGTGTGATAGTTTCTTGTGCCACAGCCAACAATCTTCATTTGATGCTTTTGAGTAAAAGCAACAAATTTTGTCCTTGTTTGCAGAGTCCATATTGGCTACAAACAGGCTTCCCTTCCTTACTCCAGATAGAGCAAAATCACCAGTCTTCTTGTGGGTGATCAAACATTCATCTTTGTCAAAATTCACTTTGAATCCTCTATCAGTAAACTGACCAACACTTAACAGATTATGCTTGAGCCCCTTGACTAGTGCTACATCTTCAATGATGACATTTCCAACTTTCAGCTTGCCATATCCCAATGTGTTACCCATGCTGTCATCTCCAAAAGCAACCATTGGGCCAGCCTTTTCCTCATACTGTGATAGCAGGGCCATATCACCAGTCATATGATTTGAGCATCCACTGTCCAAAATCCACATGACCTTCTTTTCACTTTCTTTGCCCTGCAAACACAAAGGTATTACTTTTCCTTTGGTACCCAAACAAGTTTGGGTCCATGTGACTTAGAGACAGTTTTATCATAAACAACATGCTTGTTAACTTTCTTAGTGTCAGTCTTCTTGTCACTGTTGGAAGTCTTAGAACCTGAGGTTTCAGACTTAGGTGACAAAGGTACCTTCCTAGCTTTAGGAGGACTTGAAGACTTTGACCTTGTGTAGTGTGTGTGAGAATTGTGACTGATACAACCATCAATGAACTGTCTTCTTAAATTAAAACAACTAGTCATAACATTCATATTGCATGGCATACAGTCAAATTTATCACAGAAGGGTGCATCTCTATGTCTTAGAGGCACAGAACAATCATAGAAAGGTTTAGACACACTACCAACAGGTTTCTTGCATGCATGAGTTAGATGATTGGTACTGAAACAGTTCTGACAAGTTTTCCTAGGGGCATTAGGCATATAAGCATAGTTGTTATCCTTGTTAATCCCTAACTTGCCATTTCTGTTCTGTTTCTTTTTAGTCACTTCCTTTTCTGATTCACTCTTCCCAGCTGAGACAAACTTAACAAACTTCTTAGGTCTTGGCCTATCAACTACTGGCTTCTTGGTCTTTGACTTGACACTCTCACCCTTAGAGGATGCTTGCTGTTCACTAGATTGTGCCTCATCCTCATCATTCAACATTTGCTTGATGAGTAAGGCATCCTCATCAATTTCAAATGTTGATTCCTTAAAAATTGGATTTTCAGTTTTTCTCAAAATGTGAGGCACTTTCTCATGAACAGCTGTGTCCTCTTCAATGACAGCATAGCCTTTCCTTTGTTTGAGAGAGTCATAGTCAAGTCCAATAGCTGCTTTGGGTTTAGCTTCAATTTTCTCACAGTAGGATTGCACTAAACCAGATGATTTCTTGAAAGTTTTAAGTTTGAATTCATTCTCAGCTAATTCATCCCTAAGAGCCTTCTCTACTTGACTAGCACATAAAACCTTGTTCTCCAAATATTCAACTTCTTTCTTAAGGTTTTCTACTTGCATAGCAGTTAGCTCAAGTTCCTCATTCTTTTTGGTTAATACTTCATTTCTAGTAGACAGTTTAGCAATCTCCTCATTAGCAGCAGTCATACTAGTATGAATATTAAACATTTCAACAGATAATTGTTCAATCATGGATTTGTATTCAGAAACAGACATGTCTATAGTAGTGAGAGATGGTACCTGAGAATCAGATGAAGATGAGTCATCCTTGGAGTTGGCCATCAAGGCATAGTTGCAGAATTCTTGTTCCTCTTCATCACTCTCAGAATCATCCCAACACTTCCCTTCAGCTATGTAGGCCTTACCATGTGTCTGCTTTTTCAGAAGGGCCTCATACTTAGCTTCTAGCTCAAGATAATCTCTATCCTTCTTTTTAGGCTTCTTGCATTCACTGGCAAAATGCCCTAGGTCATTGCATCTATAACACCTTACAGATGACCTATCCACATAACCGGTTTTGAACTTATTTCTGTTTGGTTTCACAGGTGCCTTGTTCTTGTTGGCTGAATGGTTTTGAGTTTTGGGTTTGAAGGGTTGATTTCTTTTAAATCTGATGTTTGGAAATTTTCTGGCCATGAAAGCATATGAAGTATTTTCTATCCCATCAAGTTCTTCCAGAGTGTAAAACTCCTCTTCTTCTTCCTCCTTTTCCTCAACAGGTTCACTCACCCCAGCTTCAGTTTCTTCATCATCTGCCACCTCCTCTATCCTTAGTTGGCTTGTAGATGCTTCTAGGTCCAGAATGGATTTGTTGACAATCAAGGCACATGATGTGTTTATCATCCTACCTTGGTTGGCTTGGATAGCCCTTTTCTGAAGCAACTCAAGTTCATGAGTCTTTAGTACTCCATAGAGCACATCATAGGTGACTTTGTTCAAATCTCTCTCTCTTAGAGAAATGACTCTTTGCTCCAGATGATTTGGTGAAGACAACAGAAATTTCATATTTAACTCCTTGGTGCTGTAAACCTTTCCATTCATCTGCAACTCAGTAACTAGCTTGTGAAACCTTTCAAACATCTCAGTGATGCTTTCCTTGGGCTGTGCCATGAAAGCTTCATACTGTGTGACCAATATCTGTTTCCTGTTTTCTTTAACCTCATCAGTCCCTTCACACAACACCTCAATGTGATCCCACATCTCTTTAGCAGACGTGCATGATGCAATGTTTGCAAACATTGACATATCCATGGAATCAATGATGAGCAACATGAGGTGGCTGTCAAGAGCAACCTTCTCCCTTTCTGACTCTGTCCACTTTGATGGATCCTTGGCCTCATAAGTTCTTGGGATAGTTATGGTTCCAACAGTCTTCTCTGGTATCTCTTGTTGTGGAACAAAAGGACCATTCTTGAGAATCTCAGGATACAAGGGATGAGAGGCTTTGATGAACAACATCATCTTTATCTTCCAGAGGTTGAAGTTTTCTTTATCAAACTTAGGGACCTTCACCGTTCCTGTAGTCTTTGGTGTATTCGAACTCATGATCGTTTCTCTGTTTTTGAATAAACAGCCCGCTCTGATACCACTTGTTGAGTATTGAATACGGTAAAAGAATACAGAGGGGGGGGGGTGAATGGATTCTTGAACTTTTCTTGGATTGAGTCTGTGTAGCAGATAAGTGCCTGTGTGTGCAGAAATTAAGGTGCGGATAAGTAAACAACACAAGACACAATATCACTTTAATCTAATGTATATTAGATAAAGGTTGCTACAATCTGTGAATACAAATGGTAGTATTCTCAGCTTCGTTTT
Source organism: Kitagawia praeruptora (assembly GCA_037693485.1). Classification (NCBI taxonomy): domain Eukaryota; kingdom Viridiplantae; phylum Streptophyta; class Magnoliopsida; order Apiales; family Apiaceae; genus Kitagawia; species Kitagawia praeruptora. The sequence goes on along the minus strand of CM075346.1, from coordinate 104,980,232 downwards.
TCTCAGAGAGATATAGCTTACAGTGTATGAAAAACTTGACTCACAAAAGTTACTAAGTTATGAAGTGAGGCTGTGTCCTTATAGAACATGGATACAGCCTGCTTACTACAAATAAGGTAGCTAAACAAATTACTTTCTAGTCTGTCTATCCTTTTTGAGTAAGAGTCCAAACGGTTACAGATTTGACTTTGCAAAGCCTGTTTAGATCCACTTCTTTAGCTCCTTGTCTCTTCTATATCTCTCCAAGCTTCCTTGTAGGCTTTCCAGAGCACGTTACAGATTGTGGTCCATAAAGTGCATTGGCTTGTTGCAGGTTTCTGACTTGTACAATTTCTTCAGTATTTTGTCTCCAAGAATGTATTCGAGAAGTGACTAAGTAAGTGATTCGAGAACTAGAATTGACTTGATCGATAACTCTGAGTTCTCGAATACTGTTATAATGACATATCGAACCACTTCTCGAATAGCTCTTTTCCATCAGGATTCCTTGAGTTGTCGAATAGAACATTTGACTTATCGAATCCTCGAGTTGTCGAATAGCTTTCTGAGTCCTTGAGATATCGAATGGAACTTTGACTTGTTGACTCTTTGAGAACTCGAATACCATCTTGACTTGTTGACTTCTTGAGATCTCGAATAGAGTAGTAGACATATCGAATCCCTGAGATATCGAATGAGATATCGAACAGTGTATTCAGAGATATCGAATAGTGTCTTGAGATATCGAATCTCTGACTTCTCGAATGCTGGACTTCTCGAATAGACAAATATACTTCTCGAATTGGTACTTAGGCAAAATCTTCATTTCTTCAAATCCCAACTGTGATTATTTGGCAGTCTTTAACTCCTTGCTTGAGGCATGAACCTTGGAACTTCTTTCAAGCATTATTCTAGACTCTATTTGTACAATTACACAACTAGGATTTGATGCCTATTACAAGTACAATACAAACAGAAACTCTACAACTAGAGGTTCCCTCAGTTAAGAGGTCAAGTAAGTAATGCAAAGCATTACAAACAATTAGGATTGTTATTAGATGTGTACAGGCATGCCTCTGTAACTAACAGAGGTGGGTGATTTAATTGAACAATGCAGGGAGATTTGTCGATCTAGAAGTGGCATCTCAGTTGTGTTTACTAAAAAGCAGGCAAATAAGGTAGCGCATAGCATAGCTAGATTACCTTGTAAGCCTAATGGCTTTAACTATTTTTCGTCTCCTCCATCATCTTTGTTGAAGACTATTTTGTCGGATGTTTTGGCGATTGAATGAAATGCATCTTTATTTCAAAAAAGTGATAAATTCTTTTTTAAAAAGATCAGATCGCATACAACTCTTTTTTTTTTTTTAATATTTTTACTATTTAGGCTTATATGCCTTACAACTTACAACTTAGTATCTCGGATGAGCGAGAGTCAAACCCACAACCTGGAACAAACCACTTGAACTATTCAATCGCGCTCTCTTTTCTTTTAATATAAGACAAAATTGAAACTAAAATATAAAAAAATGATTTATTTTTAACTTTTCTATTTTCCCATGATCACTAACAAGTAACAACTAAAAACTACTCTCGGCCCTTGACAAAAAAAAAAAAAAAAAAAACTACTTTCGGCCCTGAAAAAAAGAGGAAAAAACCTACTCTCGGCCTAGCCGCAGAGAATGGGCCTACCCTATTGATCCACATGATTGATCCACATAGCTTCAAATTCTCAATTTCTCATTTCTCCGAGTACCATAGAAAACTACTACAGTACCCTATTTTCTCATTTCTATATTTTACTACAGTACCTGAAATCCTGAAGTGATACCTAAACATCAGCCAGCTTTTCTTGTTTCTTTTAAATCTTTTATTTCCTCCATCATAGTTAGATCTTAGGTGAACTGATCACTTAAGCAAATTCTATGTAGCCTAGCCTAATGCTAATATGCCCATTTTATGTAGCAAATCCATCTTTATCATCTACGAAATCGATCGATTTAGATTATGTACTTAATAAAATTTTGTATTCTAAACCGTGCTTGGTGCACAAGTCTCTCGAATAGTATGCACAGCAATGTAAAGGTCATACCGATGCACAACAAGTGAACTGATAAACAAAATGATGAGGTAAATTCATTAAAGCCAGTAGAGAAGAATAGAACATAACAAAAAGCTTTTATTACCAAAAAAAAAACTAATACTCGTGAAAACACAAATGATGATGAAAAAAGGAAGAGGAAAGGATTACTTTTTGCATTGCATCTTCTACTTGATCATAATCATGTTTAAAATCTCTTACAGATGAAGAGACAAATCAATCTTTTGATCTTTGCCAACACTATCATTATTCCCATTAACGGTAACATTATTATTTTGGTATGAACTTTCTTTAGTAAATCCATTTCTTTGCCAGTTCAAGAAGCTTTGTTGATCATCTTCTTCATACTGATAAGGGCTATTATTCATGTAATTCCCACCATAATACACCAGATTCTCAAATCTTGGAGCCCCGCCATTCGAACCAAACCGATCCAAAAATGGTGAGCCTGGTAATGCACAAAGACTGGCTGCATGGGCAGTTAAGTAAAGGGAAGGATTAAGTAGCCCAAACTGATTATGATTTGGAGTGAAAAACAATGGTGGGGTTTGAAAAGTTGAATTAAAATTGCACAAAGCAGAAGCTCTTTTCGCCTTTTTTGCTGCAATTCTTTCTTTCTTGTGAGCATTTTGATGGCCACCCAAAGCTTGTGAGCTATGAAATTTTCTAGAACAAAATAAACATGAAAATGACCTTGCTGCTGTCGAATTTTCTTCATTGTTTGGTGATTGATACACGACATTTTCCGTATCCATATCGATCTGTAACACAAAGTAAAAACAGGATATTCTATCAAAAATGTAATTTTTATTATTAGAACATGACATGCAAAATATATTTATAAAGAAAATGTACCTTCAAGAAGATGAGTTGAAGTTGTTAGTGTGTCTAGGCAAGAGTGACAGAGGAAATATATAAAAAAACAAGCAAAGTACTTAGAAAGAGTTTGAAGTTTGGCTTTTGAAGCTGATGATGATGTAAACTATAAAGAGGGTATTTAAAAGAATTTCTGTGTTGGAAAATGTGAAGCCAAGTGTGGTGGGGGTGAGTATATATTAAAGGTTATGTGATGGTAATGGCAGTTGAAATGCAAGAGGATGTATGGGCTTGGGAACAGAGGATATAAGAAAGAGAAAAAAGAAGTATCCTCACCTCACCCTATGAAATATGCTTATTATACATGGTGAGAGGCAAAGAGATTTATTGGTGGGAGAGAGAGATATGCATGGTGAGAGGCAGAGAGATTTATTGGTGGGAGAGAGAGAGAGAGAGATGCATGAATTGGGAAATGGAATCTGTCACTCTTTCTGACAGTTTATCTGGTTTCATGGGCACTCAGTTGGGTTTTCATTTTGCAGGCATTTTTTATGGTAAGTTTCAGTTGCTTTGTTTAGTCCATCAGCTATGTTTTGAGATGTTTTGGTCACTAATAGAGTAATAGTACAGTACAATAGTTCTTTTCTGTGTGCTTGACAAAAGCAGAACAAAATATATACTCCATGCCCATGATCATTGATACTACATGGTAGCCACGTTTAGAGGGGTGATAATATTTCACACCATTCCAACATGACGCATCAGTTTGGCATTGATGGTTTTGATTAGTCCTGATAAATTTTGGGTTAAATCCGAAATTAACACACCATATGTTGGATTCGGCTCAAATCAGCAACCCTCAAGGTTATGTTCCCGTCAATGTCGCATCCAACATGCTGGGTCGCGGTCGTACAACTCATATGTTAACTGAAAATGCTTCATAACCCATTTAATTTTTGGGTCGAGTTTAATTAACACAAAAATCACAAAAATTTGACCTATGCACAACAAATGTAACAGTTAATTTAGCAATAAAAAAAAAAAGAAATCGAAACAAAACTGACCCATCACCTATTTTTGCAACCCCTGCTCCGCTGGTCAAATTCCTCAGTCATTTCTACAGAACCCTAACATCAGTGTTTCTTGGTAAATAACAGACTAGCAGGCTATCAGTACAAGATAGGTAACGAAATAACCAAGTGAAAGGATAAGAAAAACAAATACTATGCATCGTCTCAAGCCTCCACCACTTCAACTAGTCTAGCAGATATGTTTTAAACATTATAAACAAGATGCTCTATTTTATTTGTTCTTTTTTCTAAAATACTGTAGATAGAGGTATTATGTGGGTGGCAATCTTGTGGCATGGGCAGTGAACAGTCCCCCACTTGGTCAGTGCAGTAGTAGTAGTAGTTATAGTGGTGGCCTTCACATTTTAGCAATGGCATAGCATTCTTTTCTTCCTTATCACATGATCCCATCCATGCACATGATCACTCTGCTCGGCTCTCTTTCTTACAGGTATAAATTATATATGAAATGTTGAATCCCAAGTGACAGAAGTTACCCTACTTTTTCTATTGTGAATTCTCGTTGGGACATAATGGTTGTTTTGTTGATATCGTTTTGGGAGGACTGAATCCTTCTGGAAGCAGATTGAAGTATGGCAATAATCTCCAATTAAACAGCCATTTTTTCAATTTTTCTTAGATAATGCATATTAATCTAGAAATTACTAGTTAACAACAAATGTAAGAGCTTAATCTACAAAAACCCAAACACAAAATATGCAAATTAGTATAATTTTGATCTTACAAAATAGTAAAAGGGCCTGTTGAATCTTTATTCTATCCTCACTGCAACATTACAGAGCAATCTGACATCTCTATGCCAAAGCCATGCAACTTGTCAGTTCTTCCTTTCATAGTCTTTCCATGTTCTGCAAATTCAGGACTCTGCACTGCAAAACCCAATCATGTTCTGCAAATTCACGACAATCACCATTGCTAAACAATATATACTTACCCAAAAAAAATTAGAGCAAACATCTTACTAAACCTAATACCTCTAAACAGAAATATTTTCCTTGTCAGAATTAAGAACTGATATATATATTTGGTTTTCAAAAAGTTTGTGACAACTACCAGTGTGATTTTTTTAATATTCAATATGCAGTTCCAAAGATACACAACATCAAGACAAGTATTTAACTATTTATCGATATAGTAAGGATCGGAGTAGTAATAACGTATAAAGCCTGTAGATAGTCTTATACTCCGTATTAATTATTTGGGTAGATTCTTGACATATCTCACATTTGAGTCAATCAAACAAGTCAATATGGACGTAATTCGGGGAAGAACCTCCCATAAAGCTTATCACCTTCTCGACTAAAATGCAAATTATCAAAGCCTGTTTCTCACAATCCAGACCACGGTCAGTCTGCTTTGTAGGTTGAAATTTAGCTTGAAATGTGTCTTTGTTTAAAATTAAAAAATAATTTAATTCCTCAACATTAAAAGATGTAAAGTTTAAAGAGGATGCTAAACTGCAAAACAAATCTTGGTTTATATTCAGCATAGTGTACTAGTTGGTACATGCTGTTCTCCCCCGACTCTAGGCTGCTTGATACAAGTGAGATTCACCTCTCTTTTTCCACTTTGGTTGTTTTTGCACCATCAGAAACAATTTAAAAACAACTTAATGTAATAGCTTGATAATCAGTATTCCTATAACCTTTTTTTTAGTATAAATTTTTCCTATAACTTAATTAGCGTAGTATATACAGAAATTTAACGAGCATATGCATTTACTTCTCATCGTCAATTTTAATCAAATACATTACTTTGTGGCTAAGATGCTATAATTCAACAGACACTACAATTACCCGCATTTACTAATTAAAACAGTATAAGAAACAAAGTAGGAAGCCAAAATTTCTGTAGAAGTTATACTTTTTTTGCATAACTGAAGAATTATAGCAGACATATTATACAGAAAAAAAAAAATCACACTAAAAACTTAAATAATTTTATCAGGAGAAAAACAGAACCCACCTTTTACACATCTTTATACAACAACTGGAACTTTGGTATCCGCTCTGGGGGAAGCGGGCAACTTACTATAAGCTTCCCTTTCATAGCCCCTCTAAATATTTCCTGCAAGGAGAAAGGGTAGCTAATATTAATGCATTATAAAGTTCCTAAGCAACCCTCCTTCTCATCTATAAAATCTGAAGCATCGTCAGAAGTGTGTAGCTAACACAGCAGCTTGCATCATTCTGTGATGACCCAACTGGGAAGGCGAAACGAAACATTTCCTAGGTTCAATATGCCAATACTTTTAATCCCTCCATGAAAAAATTAGAAATAGCTCGAATATAATAGGGTATTTTTCTATGAAACCCATTGCAAGCAATTTAAGGTACGGTCTACCCTTAAAAACACTCACCAGAGCTATATTTCATGAAAAAAATATTAAATGCTAACTAGAAAATAATGATATCAAGTTTTGATTGCTCAGAAATTCCTTTTATTACGTATGTGCAAAGAGTCTGAAGAAGTTGTATTCTGCTACAAACTAGAGGTTTAGTTCTATATCTCTATGTCCAAGCACACATGCATGCGAGCAAAAAATAAAGCAATATCAAATATATGAGTGACAGCATCCAACAAAACAGTGGCTCATTGCATCTGATATATCAGCAGCGAACCTAACCTCTACAACATCCACAAAATCCTGCTTACTGTGAAATGCACCAACCCACTTAGTATGATCTGCACTCCTGAATATAAAATGCATGATATCACAAAGGTGTTAGAAGCCTAATGTTTCATAAAATTACAAAGAATAAACAACAGAAAATTTATGCAGAAATTGGGTTAACTGTCTACTTACTTCTATCACTACCTAAATTGAGTGAAACTAACTGACCGACTGACTATCTAAATTTCGGAACTATCACTACACCGAACAATAATGAATTCATCTAACAAAACCAAAAGCTACAAGTGAACAACACCATACTGATACAAAGTGTTTATCCACCAGATTTCAATAAAGGGAAGGCGGTACATATTTTGACAATTTCCTGGGACCATAATTTGCTTTAACTAAAGATAAGACCATAAAACAAGTAAAAGGAAAGAGAAGTTATCACTTCTAGTTAAAAGAGCATAGTAATAGTGAATGATACTCTGATTATCTTATCGGAGTTGGAAAGAACCCCACTATGGTTGATTAGTAAGCCTAGAACTAGAAGCGGCCTAGTAAGCATTCAACAACCAAGTTTTATTAAGGATGACAGAAGCTTAAATGAACAGAGTCTAACTATTGTGCTTCGATTAACGATGATGTGGTTACCGTTAGATTATCTTCTGATCATCGTCTCACAGTTAAAAAGGTCCTTCCTATGATATTTTCTTATACAGAAATAACAATGTAATATATTGCAACATAAACAACACTGAGTCGAATTATTCAAAGACTATAATAGAAAAGCATCTTATACATGCAAATAAAACTAAAAGTGGAAATCCATTATCGTTGTAAGCGCAATTTAATTACCAATAAAGTTCACAAAAAAAAAAAGCATTATCAAAATACATGTGTGTGTTTGCAGATACATACATTGATAAACACATATTTATTTATGAACATCAGAAAAATGACTACCCTGAATCAAATAGTAGCCAATTGACTGAAAAATTAAAAAAAGAAGAGTACCCTGAATCCATCTTCATGTGATGAGCATTAAAAAAGAAAACAGTGGAGGGAATAAAGGTAATGTCAAAGTACTTGACATAAACTTGGACGTCTTCGGAATCAACATCAACTAGCGCTATACTTGCAAACCTGGACACATCCCTCTCAGACTTAGAAAGCTGTTTCATACCAAAATAACAAAATAAATTAAGAGAAGCTCATCCAACCTTCGAAGTATAACAATTAACGAGATAGTGTAAAATCAAAAGAAAGATGACATACATAAAGAGTAGAACGTAATTATCAAATATAATATTTGAGCAAATTGTAACAGCATACTGCATACGCTAACCAAAATTATTAATATCAGTATACTGTAATAATTAATTCGAAATGTTGCAGAATACTTCATTATTCAACCTATTTGAAGGCGCTTTTCTAATCAAGCTCCTACAACACACCCACCCACACACACACACACACAACGCGTACATAAAACAAGAATAACAATTCATATATACATATGTGATGGTGAGAGCAACTAAACACAAAACTGAAAATGTAAAAAAAAAAACATTATATTCGAGCAAACTATTACAGAAGGCCATTGTACTAAACCAGAGGGATTTTACACATTCTTTCACTAATTTTTACTCTATCCAATGAAATGTGTTGTTTCTAATTGAGCTCACACATAAACATAATGTGTATAAGTACATAACAAGACACATTGTTATTATTATTTCTTACTATATACACACAAGACCAATCATATAAATTCGCAAATGGAGAAAATTATAACAGCAGGTTATTTAAATAACATCCATTTCGCCAAATTGTTTCATTATTTAAAACAAGTTGTTTCCAAATTCTAATAAGCTCATCGAAAACAGTTATGCATAATAAGAACAATTAGAACTAGTATATGATATATGGAGAGGGAGGGATGGAGGGAGAGGCAGAGAGAGGGAGAGGGAGAAGAGAGAGAGAGAGAGAGAGAGAGAGAGAGAGAGTACGAACGATGTCGTCGAGAAGGAGAGAGACGGAATCATTTGCAGTGCCGAAACGAAGAACAAGTACTTTATCAATTGTGTCTCGTATCAAAGTGTCGATCTCTTCTTTCTTCTTCAGCGTTCTCAATAAATAGCTCATCTCTGTCTCTCTCTCGAATTCTCGATCACCACCGGCGCGAATTTGGAATTGCGGTTCTTCTGTTTACTTTTTGTTCTGTTGATGAGGGCGTTTTAGAAAATATATAAATTATAAAATTGAAACATATTAATAATAAAATTGTGTTACTGTTAATACGAATATAAAAAAAAATACAGTTTTAGTGCCAAAAATGTTTTAATTTGGAAATTTTATCCTGAAATTGAATTAAAAAGTTAAAGAAAATTATTTTTACATTTATATATTAATGTTCACTTTCTTTTCTTCAAAAAGAAAACATAAACAAAAATATCTAATTTGACATTGAATCCACATTACATAGGAACTTGAGGAGAATGGACCTTACAAGTCTAACAATGACTCCAAGGAAGAAATATAATTTGTCATTGAGATTGAAATTTGTACAGAATATTTGAAGACACTAAAAAGCAGGAGTGCAGGACCAGAAGACATGTAGTTCATGTCTACAATGAAGAAAATTACAAGATTATGTCAAATTATGACCGGTATTCGTTTGATCCATATAAAATGTCAAGTCTTCTCAGGACTGGAGATGCATATCTGATTGTATCATCATCGTTGTCCTGTTGTCCTAGCCTAGCAAATTTGGACCCAACAAGTGCGGTCATCCAGAGACAGTTCCAGAAAGCCGACGTCTGGTTGTAGAACACCTCAACCTCCTACTTGTCGCTTGGCAGCATGGTATGCCGAATCAAGCATCTGAAACAAGAAAAAAGATGACCATCATGTTCACCTGAACCCCTCTCTCTTACCAGATGCTCTTTCCCCATTTTTGAGTACAACAAGTACCCAATATCACCGTAATCTCTCTAGTGATCAAGGTGGCGCCATGCTTGTTCTCGAATTGGGTTTGTTTCAGAATGCTGCACTGATGGGTGAATTCTCCTGAACTGTCTATGTAGTTCCTCGTAAATACCAGAGAATGAGCATGTTTCACGAGAGCAACTCCGGGAGACCTGAAATTAAGATACTTTCTGGCCTCTTTAACAACCTCCCAGCCATTTACATCTGCACGGCATAAAGCAAATTTCAAGCTTGAGCTTCTTCTTCAGGGACAATCCTTTCCGATAAATCAGAGTTTCCACCTTCTAGAATTCCTCCTTGCATATACCGAAGTGCCTATGAGCAGCAGCTTCCACTCTCAACTGATCTTTCAGACGTTTCTACAGATGCTATATCATTACTTTAAACTAGATTCTGAGCACAATCTGTGGTATACTCACTATGGTGGGAAATGCACAAAAAATGAATAGCATCGTGGGGCTGATCCATGCAACTGGGGAATGAAGATTTATCCCATTCCTTATGGACAGCATCACTATCTGCATCATTAGTTATGCTTCTTTTAAACTAGCCATCTACATTGAATGACTCAATGCGGTATGTTGCTTAGATACTGAAATGGTCAGGACTAGTCCAGAAAAAGCAGTTCTAACTATCCAACCTAAACCTGAGAACTTGAGCAAATAATATAGCAAAACTGCACAGCAATGATCCATCACTGCTATCATTCAGGAGCCCTACCAGCAACCACAGTGAAAGGTAGAGGTAAAAAAGATAGGCTCCTAAGCAGATAGTTCTGACAACTTCCAACAGATAACCTATGAAAATAGAAACAGCAAACTGACTATAAACTGGAATTTGGACTTTGGAGGACATTTTATGACTGACCAAGCTGCAGTCTAGATATTTTTACCCTATAGTTCACCATAGCATTTCAAGAACTCAGTCAATCACCTTAATACTCTATTGTACATTTTCGGTGAACTAAATGAAAAAAAAAATCATTCTGTATGCATGCTTAAACTTATATAACATATTACACCAGTTAGAAGTCTCTCAAGATCCAAAGTCCAACATAAGGCGTAATTGTGAAGTGAAAAGAGCACACAACCAAATTCATAGAATTATACTTTGCTTAGATCAGTTACCTCTCTCTATACATAACAGATGCAAACTAGAGCAAAAAAAGATGATATCATAGTAATTAGCAATGCTAATAGAGCCTTGTATTCCTGAAACTGGTCAGTTAGTGTAAACTCTCTATCAGTTTCTGAAACCTACTGATTTCCTCTTATTGTATCAAAAGGCACTGGAATCAATAAAGTAAAATTGTAGATCACTCAAAAGGGAAACAAAAGACATGCAGAACGGAAATTTTGAACTTCTTTCTATAAGAGTAAATATTGATACAAGATACACACAACTATGTCAAGTGTGTAAATAGTCAGGAAAAGTAAAATAATTTTCAGGTTTAAGAGTCACATACATGTAATCAATTAGAAAATTTCTCGGACGCTCACGAAAAAGAGGCAAGTTTAGAACATATGTCGACAACAAGCTTCCGTATCTTGGTGAGAAGATCAGGTTGTTGACAACAAGCTTCCATATCTTGGTGAGCAGATCAGGTTACGCACACAAAGAAACGGATCCTTATGCAAGTCAGTCTATCTTCTACCTTACTCGTTGCACAATTTTCTTCGAGATCAATCCTCTTCACCAAAATCAGGCCCAACCGATTGCTCAAAATCAGCATCCATTATCACCCCATCCATTATATGCAACACAATTTTCCCCCTCATCACATCCATCCGTTCACATCGAACTCTATTAACCATCAACATCCCCTTATTATCCTTCGAAACAAACAACCCGAATCCCGACAACGAATCATAACACATTTCTTTCTCAAGAGCCACAGACCCCGAAACAATAGTCCTAGGCACAACCGAAAACCCCAAAATCCTACTAAGTATGGCACACGTATCATTAAATTTCTCCCCAAGAACCAAACTTTCACTCAAATTCAACCTCAAATCTCTCTCAAAAGCTTTTTGGGACGGCATAAAAATCGTAAAAGCTAAATCTTGAGGCAACATTTGAAGCATCAGTTCACCAAATTTCCCAATCACATAATCATTTTCTACTTGTACAAGATTAAAATTTAACTTTCTGGGCATATTTAAATTCACTGTTACATCAGGGAGCCTAAGAAATGTGATAATTATGACAGATAAACAAGAAACTGTAATTAACACACCAATATAAGCAATTACATTTCTTGAAAATGAACTTCTCTTCATAATAACTGTAATAAAATATTATAATTACATGGGCTTATTAGAAATGGAGATTCAGACAGGACAATGAGATACATACAATCATGCATATATGTGCATCGAAAGTACTCACAGTTTCAACGAGGAAGATTGACGAGCGTTGACAATTTGTGAACTCTTATTATGTGCCCTTTGTCTTTTTAACCTTTATTATACAATTTTTTTCTAGTGAAAAAAAAAAAGAAAAAGAAAAGGCCCTCTACAATTTCTTTTCCTTCCAAATACTACTATCTTTTAATTCGAATAATTTTCACTATATCTCTTCTAATACGATTTTTAATAATTTTTTACAAATTTTAATATTTTATATATGTTAAAACCGAAATGTACCTGTGCAAAACAAGATAGTACTCCCTCCGGTCCATTATATAAGGCATTTGACTTTTCTGCACCTAACTTTAGGTGCTTTGACTATATAGCTAAAATTATTTTTTTTTAATTTTTCCTTTTTGAATAAAAATATGATACTTTAATTTTTATTTAGAAAAAGAAATTTTAAAAAATAATAATTTTAGCTATGTAGTCAAAACACCTAAAGTTGCGTGCAGGAAAGTCAAATGCCTTATATAATGGACCGGAGGGAGTATTAATTAAATTAGCAAAACAATGATGAATATTCTATAAAACAAACTCTTTTATAATTGAAATATAATTTCTATTAATACAAGTGAAAAGAACTATCAAATAAAAAAATTTGTAACAATTTTTTTAAGTATTATTCATCCTCCTAAATTTTGTATTAAATGATGCGTAACATCTATATGTTACTAAAATTCAGTTTACTCCAAAATCTAATTAGAAAAGATGATTAAAGTTATAAAGATGTGGACATCTTTTGATTTTTCTGAAAGAAGAGATATGGACATCTTAATCTTAATAATCAAGTAAATGAAACGAAGCTTAAAAGAATTTCAAGGTTCATATTAATAACGTGAAAGGTTGATATTATGCATGAATTGGTTTGGTCATGTGATTAGAGAGGATCGGTGATTTTGGATATTATTCACAAGTTTTTTATGTTATTGGACAAAAAATGTATTTCGAACTTAAATTTAATAATACTATATAATATTTAAATTTATTGGAAAATTTTGAAAACACTCATCAAAAGAAGGTAAGTTTAGAATAATTGTCAATTACGAGTTTTGATATATCGTATAACAAAAAATGAACTCTTATGCAAATGATTATATCTTCTACCTTACTCATTGCAAAATTATTTTAAAAATCAAGCATCTTTATTTAAATTATTTTAATATTAACCCATCCATTGTATGCTAACACATTTTTCCTTTAACACATCCATTCGTTCGCATGAAATTTTATTAACCATCAACATCTCATTTTTATCCCTTGAAGCAAATAATTTAAATCCCGAAAATGTATCATAACCATTGTTATAAAAATAGGTCGATTTCTGAAAAATTACCGATAAATCGATCAAAAATCGGTCAAAATTTTGGAACCGATTCGGCCGCTTTTGTAAAAATCGTCGATAAATCGCCGATTTTTCAACCGAATCATCCGATAAATCGTAAATCGGTACCTCAACCGAATAATTCCGATTTCCGAAATCTGCAACACTTATCATAACACATACTCCCTCTGTCTCTCCCATTTCTTTACATTTCTTTTTCACTGCTCGACACGCATTTTAAGGCTCCTAAAAAGTATAGTTCCATAACTTATTTTTTAAATTTTCTTTTTTTGTATAAAAATAGAACAATTCTATTTTTACACAAAAAAAGAAAATTTAAAAAATAAGTTATGAAACTATCCGCAAATTGCACCTTAAAATCCGTGTCAGAATTACGTCCCCCAAGGTAAAGAACCAAGGGGGCCAGAGGGAGTATCTTTTTCAACAGTAACAGTAACAGATCCCAAAACAATCGTCCTAGACACGACTGAAAATTTTTAAGTCTATGAAAAATGCGTATCATTAAATTTCTCCCAATAATCAAACTTTTTTTCAAATTCAACCTCAAATCTCTCTGAAAAGCTTTTTTGGACAACATAAATATTGTAAAAGCTAGATCTTTAGGCAACATTTTAAGCATTAGTTCACCAAATTTCCTAATCATATGATCAGTTTCTAGTTATACTCCGTATAACACTAAAATTTAACTTTCTTGCAGAGCCTAAGAAATGAGATAATTATAATAGATAAATAAGAAATTTACTATATATATATATATATAGAGGCTTTTGCTCAAATACAAACCAATCCTTAAATACAAACTATAAACTAACACTAAATTAATTATATTTCATCTATTCTAAGTTTCCCGCCAAGGGTACCTTCACGAAAGATACTTAAAATAATTGGCTCTATCCAACAAAAAAAAAAAAAAAAAATCCCTGCCGTGGAAATGCGAAGCATTTAAGACAGTAAACGGATGAGTTAGGTAGTCATGAGGGCCGAAGGCTCTCGACACACCCGTCAATCGTCTATTGCCTTTACCATTGATTGTCATTCCTTACAACTTTAGAATGATAAAGGCGCGAAGCGCCGTACAAGAAGGTGCGAAGCACCGTTAACCAGTGAAATCCACTGCCACGTCATCACGTGAACAGTGATTTTTTTTATTATTATTTTTTATTTTTTTATTTTTTTTGTTGGATAGAGCCAATTATTTTAAGCATTTTTTGTATTGGGGTACCCCTAATTTGGTCATTAGGTTAGCTTGAAATATTAGATTAGTGTATAGTTTTTAGTTTGTAGTTAATTTTAGTTTGTAGTGGAGTAGGACCCTATATATATATATATATATATATATATATATATATATATATATAGGGTTGGACTCCATAAAGAACACCTTATATAAAGAACAACAAAGAACACCTCATATCTAATAGATCCATTGCCCCTGGCGGGGCCACCCAATACAAAAAGTTCTTATTTTTTTAGGCTCTATCCATCCAGCAAAAAAAAAAAAAATTTGAAAAATTTAATGTTCATCGATGACGTCATCAGTGACGTCATCATGAACAGTAAAATTTTCAATTTTTTTTTTTTTGCTGGATGGATAGAGCCTAAAAAAATAAGAACTTTTTGTATTGGGGGCCCCTGGCGGGGCCAATGGATCTATTGGAATAAATGATTTTATAGTGTTCTTTATTGTTTGTTATATAAGAGTGTTCTTTATGGAGCAAAGGCCTATATATATATATATATATATATATATATATATGGGCTACTCCAATACAAACCTCCTTAAAATACAAACCTACAAACCAAGCATAATCTAATATTTTAAGCTAATCTAATGATCAAAGTAGGGGTACCCTAATACAAAAAATGTTTAAAATACTTGGCTCTATCCAACAAAAAAAATAAAAAAAATCACTGTTCACATGATGACATGGCAGTGGATTTTACTGGTTAACGGTGCTTCGCACCTTCTTGTACGGCGCTTCGCGCCTTTATCATTCTAAAGTTGTAAGGAATGACAATCAATGGTAAAGGCAATAGACAATTGACGGGTGTGTCGAGAGCCTTCGACCCTCATGACTACCTAACTCATCCGTTTACTGTCTTAAATGCTTCGCATTTCCACGGCAAGTTTTTTTTGTTGTTGGATAGAGCCAATTATTTTAAGCATTTTTTGTGAAGGTACCCTTGGCGGGAACCTTAGAATAGATGAAATATAATTAATTTAGTGTTAGTTTATAGGTATGTATTTTAAAAGTGGTTTGTATTTGAACACTTGCATATATATATATATATATATATATATATATATATATACCATTACTCTATAAACAACACCTTTATATAAAGAATAATAAAGAACACCATGGAACCATACAAAAAATCGCTTTTAGATTCTAATTTTCACATCAAAAATGGTTTTTTATGTATAAAAATAGAATCTAATAAGAAATTAGGATCAAATATAACATGATTACACATAATTTTATTATTAAAAATATATATTAGATTCTATAGTGGATTCTATACTATATTCTATGTAACATTTGATTCTTCAATTTAGATGAGATTCTATGTTATATCCGATATGTTAAGCTTAATTGCTGTTAAAATTTGTGATTATTATCATAACAAATCATTTTTTATGAAAAATAAAGTATTATGATGGTGTTCTTTATTGTTCTTTATATAAGGTGTTCTTTATAGAGTGCAACTCATATATATATATATATATATATATATATATATATATATATATAATAGCACAAGATGCCACATTTTATTCAATGTAATTTACATTTTTGCCCTCTAATATATTTTAGTTTTACTATTAAATCCCTTATAATAAAATGTTATGAAAAACTTAAAATATCTAGGCAATGCTAATAAGGATCAAACCCATGACATATCAATTCAACTAAACTTAAGTTCCGCACCATAACTATTGAGATACATGTGTACTTTGTTAACCAGTAAAATTCATTATATATATCCCTCAGTGTTTTTATTTATTAATTTGATTTTTCTTTATTCAAGATGTAATGAATGTTTCATTTCTCCTACTATTCTTTATTGATTGCATTATTACAATTACAATGGAAGATTCGCAGATGATTATTATAAGCTTAATCATGATTATTACAAGCTTAATCATGGAAAGTAACCATGTGTTGAGTATTGAATACAGCAAAACAATACAGAGGGGGTGAATGGATTCTTGAACTTTTCTTGTTCGTGAGTCTATGTAGCAGATAGGTTTTGTGTGTGCAAAGATGTAGGTGCGGATAAAGAACAATACAAGACACAATATCACTTTAATCTAATGTATTATTAGATAAAGGTTGCTACAATCTGTGAATACAAATGATAGTATTCTCAGCTTCGTTTTTCTCAGAGAGATATAGCTTACAATGTATGAAAAACTTGACTCCTCAAAAGTTAATAACTAAGGAAGTGAGGCTGTATCCTTATAGAACATGAATACAACCTACTTACTACAAATAAGGTAGCTAAACAAATTACTTTCTAGTCTGTCTATCCTTTTTGAGTAAGTGTCCAAACGGTTACAGATTTGACTTTGCAAAGCCTGTTCAGATCCACTTCTTTATCCCTTTGTCTCTTCTATATCTCTCCAAGCTTCTTTGTAGGCTTTCCAGAGCACGTTACAGATTGTGGTCCATCAAGTGCATTGGCTTGTTGCAGGTTTCAGACTTGTACAATTTCTTCAGTATTTTGTCTCCAGGAATGTATTCGAGAAGTGACTAAGTAAGTGATTCGAGAACTAGAATTGACTTGATCGATAACTCTGGGTTCTCGAGCACTGTTATATTGACATATTGAATCACTTCTCGAATAGCTCTTTTCTTCAGGATTCCTTGAGTTGTCGAATAGAACACTTGACTTGTCGAATCCTTGAGATATCGAATAGCTTTCTGAGTCCTTGAGATATCGAATGGAACTTTGACTTGTTGACTCCTTGAGAACTCGAATACCACTTTTGACTAGCTTGTTGACTTCTTGAGTTCTCGAACAGAGTAATAGACATATCGAATCTCTGAAATATCGAATGAGATATCGAACAGTGTATTCAGAGATATCGAATAGTGTCTTCTGAGATATCGAATCCCTGACTTCTCGAATGCTGGACTTCTCGAATAGACAAATATACTTCTTGAATTGGTACTTAGGCAAATTCTTCATTTCTCAAATCCCAACTGTGATTATTTGACAGTCTTTATCTTCTTGCTTGAGGCATGAACCTCGGAACTTCTTTCAAGCATTATTCTTGACTATATAAGTACAGTTACACAACTAGGATTTGGTGCCTATTACAAGTACAGAACAAATAGAAACTCTACAACTAGAGGTTCCCTCAGTTAAGAGGTCATGTAAATAATACAAAGCATTACAAACAATTAGTCTTGTTACTAGATGTCAACAGGCATGCCTCTGTGACTAACAATCTCCCCCAAATTGTGAGTGAGACCCTTAGTCACAATTTCATGTCTGATAACAAGCCTAACATACATAAAGATAAAACTTGAACAGTACAGGTATGTAGATTGATTTAGCACATGAATGAAATAACAAGATAAATAATCTTACAGTATGATGAAATACTAGCCATTCTCATTTGACTCCATCTCCATTGCTTTGGATTGTAGATCATCATATGCCTTCTGTTTTCTATCTTTTTCCTTTCTTGCATTCTCATCCATGGCCTTTTTGACCTCTGTCATAGCATCCAGTTCTTCAAGCAGAATAGAAATTTTGAAATCTTCAAGTACTGGCTTCAGAATGTTGGCAGGATAGTGATTGAGTAGGTCCATTCTTATATTGACATGCTCCCCATTTCTTCTCCTATACTTCACCATATAGGGATTGAACTGAACTCTACACAATCCTTTTGCCCTTAGCTTATCTGCTTCAGCTTCCAGTCTATCAATTTCCTTCTCCCTTTCTAGCCATCTCTCAAAGCATCCCTTCCTTATCTCTTCAGCATGATCTCTTTTCATCTTTACAAAAGTAGCTAGCTCCAGTTTCCAAACCCTTTCCACTTTGTCATTAGCATCCAACAGTGCAATCATCCTCTCTATGTCATCCAACTTGCCATACTTTTGACACTGCCCTTGTCTTAATTTCTCCTCTCTTCCATCAGTATATTTAACTTCTAGACAGTCATCAATAATGGCAACATGATAGATTCTCTGAGCTCTTAGGAATTGCAGTTTGTCTATATCAAAGTCTTCATCAAGTGGTTGGAGTTTCAATCCTGGATAAATTGTCAGAGTCCTTGATTTGGATAGCTTTGGTTTCCTTGCATCTTGTTTGAATTTGATCCTTTTTACATGGTTGCTTGGCTGAAATTTTTGACCTTTGTTGGTAGACCATAGTAGTATTCCATTAGCAGTTTGCTTTCTGAAACATACACATGGTTTCTTGGCTTGAATTTTCTTCTCTTCTTGAGGTGGCAAAATAGTTGCAGAAGCCATAGATGTAGATTTTGCTAGGTCACTACCAATAGCATTCACCCTAGACTTAGAGTCTTGTGTTGTGGTGAGGTTACTGCTAGCAATGCCTAAGGCTTGCTGTTTCCAATTTTCCTCTCATAGACTTTTCCTTGGTCATCACCATCTTTCTTATCCTTGCTATCTTTCTTCTCATCTTTACCACCCTTATCACTCCTGTGATGACTTCTCCTCCCATCACTTTTGTCATCATCTTTATCATCCTTATTTCTCCTAGACTTGGCAATTTCTGGAATTACACCAGTTGCAATGAAGGTTCTGAGAATGTGTAGTGCCTCTATCTCTTCAACATTTCTTGATCCAGCCTTCTTCTGTAGTTGATCAATAATTGCAATAATGAGTCTATAATTTTGAGATGTGAGATCATGAGGAATCACCAGTTATTTAATGTCATCAATTCTGGTGCCAGCCTGATAGACAATTGTCCATGGCTTCTGAAACACTTCTGGGAGTCTAGAAGGTTGGTCATTCCTCAGGTCATCATATAGACTCTTATTGTTCTCATTTGTATCCTTCTTCTCAATCAGCCTGATCAATGCATCTATCTCTGAGTGTTTCAATGCTTGTAGAGTGTCATAGGTTAGATGCCAGATACTGGATTTTGCTACCATCATCACTTCCTTGTGCCATAAGCCATTGATTCTCCTAGGTATCATAGTGAAGTAATTAATCTGATCCCTCAGCCTTCTTAGATATATTTGAGTGTCATCGGCCTGTTCCCTTGAGACTTTCAGAAACTTCAAGAATGCATCATCATGATAGACATTAGAGTTTGCAACTTCTTGTAGCTTGGCCTCAGTAACCACCTTTACTTCTACAGGTTTGACACTTTCAACTTTGGTAGATGGAGAGTTATCATATGGCATACTCCCTGCAACCACTGTGGTTATAATAGATTGCTTCTGACCCTTCAACTTTAGTTGTATGCCTTTCTCCTTAGGTTTCTCCCCCTTTGGATTTGAGTTCCTTATCCTTTTCTCCCCCTTAGGCTTGTTGTCAAGCACAGAGGCTTTAGAAATGACCATTGGGTTTGAAGATTCTTCAGGTAGAGGGAGACCCATGTGCTTCATCATGGCAGCCAACATAGATTGCTGATGCAGAAGAACATCAGCTGTGGTGGTTGCTTGAGTGTCCAACTGCTCAGTTAGAGTTGCTACCATGTCTGTAAGATGAGCATTAGACTTGGTGAGAGAAGCTACCTCCTTTTCAAGTGCATCTACCTTGTTGAACAATTCAGTAGATTTGAAGCCAGACAGGGATTGTTCTTTAAGTCTCTGCACTTCAAACCTAGTCATGTCATGCACTGGGACTTCAGTGACCAGCTTGTCTCCATATAGATTTTTGAACATGGTCCTCGGCATGGCATTGGCATATGTGCTCTGATCAGATAGAGTTTGGAATTTATGCCCCAGACCTGTGACAATATCCTTTAGCAGTGCTAGCCCATTATCCATCTTGGTGCAGGTGGTGTTGCAGCGTTTGAGGTCCTTAAACACACTGTCCAACTGAGGGAATTTGGCATCAAAGGTCCTCTTGATTTCTTCCACTGTAGTAGCTGTCTTATCACACACTTTGCTGACCTCAATTTTGACTCCTTTTCCAAGATAGTGGGCAGCCTTGAGGAATCTCTTGTGTGAATCATTCATGGCCTCATACACTTCACCAGGGGTCAGAGATTTGGAATTGGAACCTAGTGAAGTGATGTATTCCTCTCTAAGATATTGAAGTGCTTCATCAAGAGTAATATCATATTTTCCTTGCAACCAGGCATCTACATTGCCATCTCTCTCATCATCATCAACTATCTTTGTCTTTTACATCTCCACATCATCCCTATGGCATAGCAGAATGGCTTCATAGTCTGGATTAGGGATGTTGGAGGTGACCAAGTTCTGAGCAATCTTGACAAACTCAGGAATCTGATCCACAACTAAGCTTTGAAGTGCTTCAACCGTCAATTGTGGTGGAACAGACCCTGATCCTGAAGTACTGTGATGTTGCACAGGCTTCAGCCATTGTGACAGAAAGTCAGAGCTAGAGCTAGGCAAGCTAGACTCCTCAGTTATAGATGCAACTTCTGTAACCGGATGGAATGACTCTACTACTGGTGTCTCCACAGAAGTGGGATGAGTTACACCAGCAGTTGACACAGGCACAGAGTCTCTAGTGAAAACTAGTGGAACCTCTGTGTTTGTGATGGTGTCATTAGGAGATGCCCCAGCATGCATTCCCTCACCATCTAAATGTGGGTCCTGGGTGGTGAGCAAGGTGTCATGCACCAAGTCACTTGAATTCATTGGCTCATCAAGAGAAGATAATTCTTGATGATCAATGCCTTGCTCCTCAATTGCTTGAGTTGCAGGCTGCAAAGAAATTTGAGTGGTAGATTCTGGAAGAGAAGTGTCTTGTAGATTAGAGTTTGGAAACTCCCCCTGAGAGATAGAGGGAGTTTCAATTGTGATGTGCTCTCCACTCAGTGTTTTGCCAGCCTTATCACTCCCATGTGCTGACTCTGTACAAATAGGTGCATTGGGGAGGATGCTTGATTCTATAGATGCACCCTGTTGAGCGGATACATCTAGTGAACTGTGTGCCCCTGATTTTACAACTTCAGCCATTTGTGTGACTGAAGAGGTGGTTTTAGTTTTCTTCTTCTTTGGCCTGATAAGGGGTGACTCAGGTGCCTCACTTTCTAATTCTATAGCCAATGCTGCTTCAGATAAGATGGTTAAAGGTGCAGAAACAACCTGTTTTCTCTTCTTCTCCTTTTTACTAACATCACCCTTTTGAGAGGATGATGCAGTTGGCTCAGTGTTTGGTTGAGAGGGTTGGTTAGCAGGCCCTGGGTTAGCATTTTGTTCCACTTGCTTGGGATGTGCTAACTGAGATTTTGCATCAAATATTGGCATGTTGTGGGGGTAAGTCCTAAATAGACTCTCCATATGGGGAGTTATTTTGAGTCTTACATCCACATCATTCCTAGTCTCCAAATTACCAAAAATGAGTTTGGTCATGGATTTAGGATAGCCTATTCTATTTCTATCTATCCCAGGCAGTTCAATCAATTGAGCATTTTTGAAATTAAGAACATATTGAATAAGGGTTAATAATCAAGTGAGTCATTCGAGTGAGCTCAATGTATCAAGTTGGTCACTGATTTCAAACCGGTATCAAGCAGGTCACTTTAATCACATAAGAGTACACTCGATCAATTAGCATAAACTAAAATTAACGGCAAATGATGATGTGTTAAGAATAATCTGATGTGGCATGTATATTTGAAACGGAAGAACCTCATGAACTGTTGGGATTAGGGCTTCTATATTTGAACATATTTAGATTACTGTGGTTAAAGGATTTGATTGATTTGGGGGAGAATTTTAAAAGGATATATATGAACCCTAATTTACATACATACAGATGCTATATATACATATTTTTTAAGAGACAGAGCCATTATGAAATGGCCAAATAGATCCGTTACCTAATAACGTACATGCCACATCAGATATTTCTTAACACGTCAGCATTTTCTGTCTTTAAGTAATTGAAAAACTAACGGAGTGTACTCTTAAGTGATTAAAGTGACCTGCTTAATACTCTTATGTGATAAAAGTGACCTGTTTGATATCGGTTTGAAGTCAGTGACCAACTTGATACATTGAGCTCACTCGAGTGACTCACTTGATTATTAACCCTATTGAATAAAGCGAGGGAAGAAAATGTTAGTACCTCTCTTGGTTGTGTTCTTACCAAATCTCCCATACAGCTCTTGTAGGATGATTTGACCAACATCTATCTTTCTTCCATGGGCCAATGCATAGCCAATCTGTTGCACAGGTGCACTGATTTGGTCAAAGCTTGATTTCCTGGCAGTGAAGACTTGAAGAAGAGTTGCAAACACATAGCTCCACTCCTTTCTCAGATTCTTTCTCTTTAACTTTCCAAGATTGATCCTATCTGAGTAGTTGATGAAGTCAAAGAAGTCTTCTAACTCTGCATTTGTGGCCAGGATGTCATATGATTCTTGTTATAGGCCTAGTGCTTGATTCATGTCTGCAGTAGTGATAGTGATTTCCTTATCCTGAATCTTGCAGTAGATGATATATGAAGTTATTGCGTTTTCCTGGGCTACAACTTCCACAATAGCAGTTCCCCAAAACTGTTCCAAGATATCTAGATACAGAGTTGGGTTGGCTGAGAGTGCATCCTTGATATATGATTCAGCCATCCATTTCATGAAACATTTGAAGTTCGCATTTGGTGCTTCAACATCACTGGTCAAAGCGATAAAATTGGTGTTGAACTTCACTGTTGCCATTTATACAGAGAGGAGAGAAGAAATAGTAAAGGTTGAAGCAGAAATTTGGCTTTTGGCAGTTAGGTTTTTAGAGGTTTTGGGAGTTTAGATGCTTGAGAAATCGAATGAAATGAATCGAATAGATGTTGAATTGTATAAGTATGAAGTACTTGAATTGTCGATTAGATGTATGTTTTGTATCGACAAGTCAGTCATTCGAGAAGTAAAAAACAACTATTCGATAAGTCAAGAAAGGCTTATTCGATAACTCAAGCAAGTTGTAACTCACAGCTGGAAGTTATCTAACTTAGAAATAATTCTAAATTAGGTAAAATATGTTTTTATGAGTAATTCTGAATTTTGAATAAAAATCCAAAATCGGTTAAAATTCAGCGAGAAATCAGCCTTTTCAAATGATTCGAGAACTCAAATAACAGTGTTCGAGAACTCAGATACGCTATTCGAGAAGTCAAGAGTACCTCTATTCGATATCTCTAAAATACTCTATTCGAGAACTTGAGAGTGCTCTAATAAGACTAGCTAGAGATGTCGAATAGTGAATCATTCGAGAAGTCTGACTTATCGAAATATACTCATTACTCACAAAAATTAATTTTCACTATCTTTTAAAATTTACCAGCCATATTCATTTTAAGAATATTCTAGCAAATTAAACAGTGATTTTCTCAAAATTTCATAGAAATTTCAAGTTAACAAGAAAATATGATTTTCCAACATATGCAACAGATTTGAAATATTTATAAATCATATTTTATCCAACACTTACTCCAAAAATATTGAGAATTTAGATAAAGTAAGTGTTTACTGCTGCAACAATCTAGATGATATACTCACTTAGCCAGAATCTGAAGAATTCAGCATTCCAATCTCACTAACCAACCTTGTGAAGGTGGCTTCATCTAATGGCTTAGTGAATATGTCAGCTAGCTGTTTATCTGTAGAGGCATAATGCAACTCAATGGTTCCATTAGTTGCATGTTCTCTAATGAAATGATATCTGATGTCAATGTGCTTTGTCCTAAAATGATTGACAGGATTTGCAACTATAGAGATTGCACTTGTGTTGTCACACATGATTGGAATTCTTTCCAACACAAGTCCATAATCTCTAAGTTGATTTCTAATCCAAAGCACTTGAGCACAGCAACTTTCAGCAGCTATGTATTCAGCCTCAGCTGTAGAAGTTAACACAGATTGTTGTTTCTTGCTATACCAAGAGACTAACCTTTGTCCAAGAAACTGGCAGCTACCTGAGGTGCTTTTCTCTGCATCCAGCATAATCAGCATCAGAATAACCAACCAGATTGAACCCTGTGTCCTTAGGATACCATAGACCCAAGTTTGGAGTACCCTTCAGATATCTAAAGATCCTTTTATAGCAATCAAATGTGATTCTTTTGGATTTGATTGAAACCTTGCACACAAACATTTAGCAAACATGATGTCTGGCCTACTTGCAGTGAGGTAGAGTAGAGAACCAACCATGCCTCTATAGACTGAGATATCTACTTTCTTGCCTTTAGCATCTTCATCCAATTTAGTGGCAATGGCCATAGGTGTCTTTGCAGGTGAGCAATCTTCCAAGTCAAACTTCTTCAATAAATCCTTTATGTACTTGGTCTGACTGATAAAGATACCATCCTTCCTTTGACTGACTTGCAACCCAAGAAAGAATGTCAACTCTCCCATCATACTCATCTCATATCTGCTCTGCATGAGTTTAGAAAATTTCTCACACAGCTTCTCGTTTGTAGAGCCAAAAATGATTACATCCACATAAATCTGAACTAGGATAATATCATCACCATGCTTCTTGTAAAACAGTGTCTTGTCCAATGTGCCTCTAGTGAATTGATTTTCAAGGAGAAATTGTGATAGAGTATCATACCATGCCCTTGGAGCCTGCTTAAGTCCATACAGTGCCTTAAGCAGTCTGTAGACAAATTCTGGGAAGTGTGGATCCTCAAAGCTAGGTGGTTATTGCACATAAACTTCTTCTTCCAACTCTCCATTCAGAAATGCACTCTTGACATCCATTTGATAAACTTTAAAGTTTGAGTGAGCAGCAAATGCCAAGAATATTCTGATGGCTTCCAATCTAGCAACAGGGGCAAATGTCTCATCATAATCAATGCCTTTCTGTTGAGAGTATCCTTTTGCAACCAACCTTGCTTTGTTTCTTACTATCACACCATCTTCATCCATCTTATTCTTCAGATCCATTTTGTTCCAACAATGGTTCTATTCTTTGGTGCAAGCATAAGTTCCCATACTTTGTTCCTTTCAAATTGATTCAGCTCCTCTTACATGGCAATAATCCAATCTGGATCCAACAGTGCATCATCAAGTTTCTTAGGCTCGACCTGAGATAGAAAACAACCATAGAGGCACTCATTCTGAGTTGCTCTCCTAGTCCTTACTCCTGCATTATGATCTCCAATGATTTGCTCCGCAGTGTGTGATCTATCCCATTTCCTTGAATGCTCAGCCTGAATTCTCATTCTTGATGTTGCTTCATCATCCAAATTATGATCATTCTCATTTCCTCCCCCTGTGAGGTTGCCACTACTCACAGGTATGTCTTGGATGCTTATTTCTCCACTGTTGATTGGCACAAATTCTTCTCTTGTATCATCATTCACTTGAGTCTGTTGAACTTGAGTTTCAACTTCAGTTTCAGTCTCTTCATCAGAATCACTAGATTATCAAACTTCAATGGATCTTTATCTTCATCATTGGCTTCTTCTAGTCCAGGTAGTTTGCTGTCATCAAATGTCACATCTGTGATTTCCATAATTTTCTTTTGACTGATGACATAAACTTTGTATGCAATTCTTTCCATAGAGTAGCCAAGAAAAATTCCTTCAAATGCCTTTGCATCAAACTTACCAACATATTCAGAATTATCCTTCAATACAAAGCATTTGCTTCCAAAAGTATGAACATACTTTAGAGTAGGCTTCTTTCCAGTAATCAAATTGTAAGGTGTCTTTCTAGTGTTTTTGTTGATGAGGGTTCTGTTCTGGATATAGCATGCAGTGCTTATAGCCTCAGCCCAAAAACATGTAGGAATCTTTGCATCAAGTAACATTGTTCTAGCAGCCTCAATTAGAGTTCTATTATTTCTCTCAACAACTCCATTTTGTTGTGGAGTCCTTGGAGCTGAGAATTGCTGAAAAATCCCATTCTCTTTGCAGAATGCTTCAAGTATGGCATTTCTGAACTCTGTTCCATTATCACTTCTCAGTGCAATCACAATTGCATTGTTGGCCTTTGCTTCCTTGTCAACTTTCTTTATGTGCTCAATGATTACTTGTGGAGCCTCATCTTTTGATGACAGAAATTTCACCCATGTATACCTTGTAAAGTCATAAACCATCACCAAGGCATACTTCTTTCTTCCTAGTGACATAATATTGACAGACCCAAACAAATCCATATGAATGAGTTGTAGGGGCTTGGTTATTGATGTCACAATCTTTGACTTGTGGCTTGATCTTTTCATCTTTCCTTTTTGACAAGCCTCACACACTCCTTCTTGACAGAATTCAAGTGTGGGCATGCCTCTCTCTAACTCTCTTTTGACTAGAGAATTAATGTCTTTGAAGTTTAGATGTGATAATTTCTTGTGCCACGGCCAACAATCTTCATTTGATGCTTTTGAGTAGAAGCAACAAATTTGGTCCTTGTTTGTAGAATCCATATTGGCTACAAAAAGGCTTCCTTTCCTTACTCCAGATAGAGCAAAATCACCAGTCTTCTTGTGGGTGATCAAACATTCATCTTTGTCAAAATCCACCTTGAATCCTCTATCAGTAAACTGACCAACACTTAGCAGATTATGCTTAAGTCCCTTGACAAGTGCTACATCTTCAATGATGACATTACCAACTTTCAACTTGCCATATCCCAATGTGTTATCCATGCTGTCATCTCCAAAAGCAACCATTGGGCCCGCCTTTTCCTCATACTGTGATAGCAGGGCCATATCACCAGCCATATGATTTGAGCATCCACTGTCCAAAATCCACATGACCTTCTTTTCACTTTCTTTGCCCTGCAAACACAAAGGTATTACTTCTCCTTTGGTACCCAAACAAGTTTGGGTCCATGTGACTTAGAACCAGTTTTATCATAAACAACATGCTTGTCAACTTTCTTGGTGTTAGTCTTCTTGTCACTGTTAGAAGTCTTAGAACCTGAGGTCTCAGACTTAGGTGATAGAGGTACCTTCCTAGCTTTAGGAGGACTTGAAGACTTTGACCTTGTGTAGTGTGTGTGAGAATTGTGAATAATACAACCATCAATGAATTGCATTTTCAAATTGAAACAACTAGTCATAACATTCATATTGCATGGCATACAGTCAAATTTATCACAAAATGGTGCATCTCTATGTCTTAGAGGCACAGAACAATCATAGAAAGGTTTGGGCACACTACCAACAGGTTTCTTGCATGCATGAGTTAAATGATTGGTATTGAAACAGTTCTGACAAGTTTTCCTAGGGGCATTAGGCATATAAGCATAGTTGTTATCTTTGTTAATCCATAACTTTCCATTTCTGTTCTATTTCTTCTTAGTCACTTTCTTCTCTGATTAACTCTTCACAGCTGAAACAAACTTAACAAACTTCTTAGGTCTTGACCTATCATCTACTGGCTCCTTGGCCTTTGACTTGACACTCTCACTCTTGGAGGATGCTTGTTGTTCACTGGATTGTGCCTCATCCTCATCATTCAACATTTGCTTGATGAGTAAGGCATCCTCATCAATTTCAAATGTTGATTCTTTAAAAATTGGATTTTCAGCCTTTTTCAAAATGTGAGGCACTTCCTCATGAACAACTGTGTCATCTTCAATGACAACATAGCCTTTTCTCTGTTTAAGAGTGCCATAGTCAAGTCCAATAGCAGCCTTGGGTTTAGCTTGAATTTTCTCACAGTAGGATTGCACTAGACCAGCTGATTTCTTAAATGTTTTCAGTTTGAATTCATTTTCAGCTAATTCATCCCTAAGAGCCTTTTCCACTTGACTAGCACATAGAACCTTATTCTGCAAATATTCAACTTCTTTCTTAAGGTTTTCTACTTACATAGCAGTTAGCTCAAGTTCCTCATTCCTTTTGGTTAACATTTCATTTCTAGTATACAGTTTAGCAATTTCTTCATTAGTAGTAGTCATACTAGTATGAATATTAAACATCTCAACAGATAGTTGTTCAATCATGCATTTATACTCAGAAACAGACATATCTATAGTAGTGAGAGATGGTACCTGAGAGTCTTATGGAGATGTGTCATCCTTGGAATTGGCCATCAAGGCATAGTTGCAAAATTCTTGTTCCTCTCCATCACTATCAGAATCATCCCAACACTTCCCTTCAGCAATGTAGGCCTTACCTTGTGTCTGCTTTTTCAGAAGGGCCTCATATTTAGCTTCGAGCTCAAGAAACTCTCTATCCTTCTTTTTAGGCTTTGTGCATTCACTGGCAAAATGCCCTAGGTCATTGCATCTACAACACCTTACAGATGACCTATCCACATGGCTGGTTTTGAACTTATTCTTGTTTGGTTTCACAGATGCCTTGCTCTTGTTGAATGAATGGTTTTGGGTTTTAGGTTTGAAGGGTTGGTTCCTCTTGAATCTGATGTTTGGAAATTTTCTGGCCATGAAAGCATATGAAGTGTTTTCCATCCCATCTAGTTCTTCAAGAGTGTAAAACTCTTCTTCCTCCTTCTCCTCAACAGGCTCACTTACTTCAGCTTTAGGTTCTATATCATCTACTATCTCCTCTATCCTAGCTGGCTTGTAGATGCTTCTAGGTCTTGAATAGATTTGTTGACAATCAAGGCACATGATGTGTTTATCATTCTGCCTTGGTTGGCTTGGATAGCCCTTTTCTGAAGCAACTCAAGCTCATGAGTCTTTAGAACCCCATAGAGCACATCATAAGTGATTTTGTTCAAGTCTCTTTCTCTTAGAGAAATGACCCTTTGCTCTAGATGATTTGGTGAAGATAGCAGAAACTTCATGTTTAACTCCTTGGTGCTGTAAACCTTGCCATTCATCTGCAACTCAGTAACTAGCTTGTGAAATCTCTCAAACATCTCAGTAATGCTTTCCTTGGGCTATGCCATGAAAGCTTCATACTGTGTGACCAGTATCTATTTCTTGTTTTCCTTGACCTCATCAGTTCCTTCACATAATACCTCAATGTGATCCCATTCTTTGGTAGATGTGCACGATGCAATGTTTGCAAACATTGACATATCCATGGAATCAATAATTAGCAACATGAGATGGTTGTCAAGAGCAACCATCTCCTTTTCTGATTCTGTCCATTTAGATGGTTCCTTGGCCATATAAGATCTTGGAAAAGTTACGGTTCCAACAGTCTTCTCAGCTATCTCTTGTTGTGGAACAAAGGGACCATTCTTGAGAATCTCAGGATATAAAGGATGAGAGGCTTTGATGAACAACATCATTTTTATCTTCTAGAGGTTGTAATTTTCTTTGTCAAACTTAGGGACTTTCACCGTTCCTGTGGTTTTTGGTGTATTCGAACTCATGATCGTTTTCCTGTTTTTAAATAAACAGTCCGCTCTGATACCACTTGTTGAGTATTGAATACAGCAAAAGAATACAGAGGGGGGGTGAATGGATTCTTGAACTTTTCTTGTTCGTGAGTCTATGTAGCATATAGGTGTTTGTGTGTGCAAAGATGTAGGTGCGGATAAAGAACAACACAAGACACAATATCACTTTAATCTAATGTATTATTAGATAAAGGTTGCTACAATCTGTGAATACAAATGATAGTATTCTCAGCTTCGTTTTTCTCAGAGAGATATAGCTTACAATGTATGAAAAACTTGACTCCTAAAAAGTTAATAACTAAGGAAATGAGGCTGTATCCTTATAGAACATGGATACAACCTACTTAATACAAATAAGGTAGCTAAACAAATTACTTTCTAGTCTGTCTATCCTTTTTGAGTAAGTGTCCAAACGGTTACAGATTTGACTTTGCAAAGCCTGTTCAGATCCACTTCTTTAGCCCTTTGTCTCTTCTATATCTCTCCAAGCTTCCTTGTAGGCTTTCCAGAGCACGTTACAAATTGTGGTCCATAAAGTGCATTGGCTTGTTGTAGGTTTCAGACTTGTACAATTTCTTCAGTAATTTGTCTCCTGGAATGTATTCGAGAAGTGACTAAGTAAGTGATTCGAGAACTAGAATTGACTTGATCGATAACTCTGGGTTCTCGAGCACTGTTATATTGACATATTGAATCACTTCTCGAATAGCTCTTTTCTTCAGGATTCCTTGAGTTGTCGAATTGAACACTTGACTTGTCGAATCCTTGAGATATCGAATAGCTTTCTGAGTCCTTGAGATATCGAATGGAATTTTGACTTGTTGACTCCTTGAGAACTCGAATACCACTTTTGACTTGTTGACTTCTTGAGTTCTCGAACAGAGTAATAGACATATCGAATCTCTGAGATATCGAATGAGATATCGAACAATGTATTCAGAGATATCGAATATTGTTTTCTGAGATATCGAATCCCTGACTTCTCGAATGCTGGACTTCTCGAATAGATAAATATACTTCTCGAATTGGTACTTAGGCAAATTCTTCATTTCTTCAAATCCCAACTGTGATTATTTGACAGTCTTTATCTTTTTGCTTGAGGCATGAACCTTGGAACTTCTTTCAAGCATTATTCTTGACTATATAAGTACAGTTACACAACTAGGATTTGGTGCCTATTACAAGTACAGAACAAATAGAAACTCTACAACTAGAGGTTCCCTCAGTTAAGAGGTCATGTAAGTAATGAAAAGCATTACAAACAATTAGGCTTGTTACTAGATGTCAACAGGCATGCCTCTGTGACTAACACCATGGAATAGAACACAAATAAAATAAAAAGGAACGGAATCATGAAACGATAACGGAGAGAATATAAAAGGTCAATACCAGAGTTACCCTACAATGCTAAAACATAGTACAGCGTCGCACAGCTTTCAAAAAGACACAATTCCACGACAACGAGATATGGTGCTTCTAAGAAAAAAAGTCCATGCGTTTGATGCTGTAGTGGCTTACCTTCCCTCCCAAAGGGGGACAGGGATTTTACAAGAGCTTATTGACGAGGGCATCTATACAATAATCCATAGTATAAGAGCTGCTATTGTGAGGCCGGATTTTCACCCGAAGGATGCTACATATACTCTTCACACTCGTCATATTACCAATGGAGGATCGGCCAAATCTCCTGGTGTACGTATTTCTTCTATTGCTTTCCGTCCTGGTGTATGTGTATGTTTCTTGTATGTATTTCTTTGGTTTAGTTCTTTACAACACTTATAAATTGTATAGTATTTTAGTTAGCCTATTTTCCGAGTAGCCTAGGGGTGAGCAAAACCGAAACCATAAAAGCATTTTCGCGTAAAAAAATGAAAAAATCGAAACCATAAAAGTATTTTCGTGGTTTCACCCTGATTTTAGATTAAACCCCAACATGTTTAAGTTCTTATACTATGTTAGTGTTGAATTTTGTAATGCGAGGATTATGGCCCGTAGATGTATTTCTGTAAGTGAATTCTAGTTTTGATTCATACCTTTTCAAACTATGTTTCGAAAGTTATTTGTGGTTAATTTGATTAGCACGTGAATTGTTGTCCTTATTATAACGATGTCTATCTAGTTACTTTATATGTTCGTGGATGGTTATGTTTCATTTCTCGTGCTACTTTTTATTGATTGTCTTTTTGTTATTTTATATCTCTTTATAAAAAAAATTTGTTTGAGAAAAATGAAATTAAAAGACTCACCCGAAAGCTATTGTCCATAAAATTGAAATCAAGTTTGTAATATATAAACACATAATCATATTTTTATATATGTGGCCTTGTAATTTAGATATTAGGTTAAATAACATGAAATTCATTTTTCTTTAAGAATGAGTATATTTTTCTGACATATATAAGAAGAAATAGATTATGTAGACCTGAAAAATAATTTTGCACATTCATGTTGTGTGCTTTAGGGTATTGAACGAAAATGACATGATATTGTATCGTGTACCCGAAATTAGAACACAAAAATAGCTTATATAGACCTAACAAATCGGTTTGCACATTCATGTCATGTAACTTGAACGAAAATGACATGATATAAATAGAATCGTGTATCGAAATTATAACACAAAATGATACTAAACTACATGAATTTTTTCGTGTACACAAAATGAAATGAAATATGCGAATAGAAAAAGTATGACAATTACTTGAAATATCACTTTGTATCCAAGTTATGTAACTATATGATTATGTGTCTTAGAACAACATTGAGATGTTACAAAAATAAACTAAGGGTAGCATGCACGATGTAAAGTCTCTAAAACAAAATGAAACTCTTTTTTTTTAATTTTTCTTAATATTGTTTTTTGTTAACAAATATCTCTTTTTGTGTAGAATCTTTCTACCAAGTTATTGAGTTTTCTTACCCATATTTTATGATTTGTTGATATTAAAAAATAAATTATTATCAACCAAGCAAGCAAATTCAATATATGCTCATAGATTAAGTTATGGGAATTGATATGATTACTTTAATTCCAGAATACAAAATTCAAAAAGACATCCTTTTATTAAAAATAATAAATAATGTAAGTGTATCAACCTTTTTATTTATCAATATTAATAATTTTTATAACAAAGACCGTAGTTGCTGTTGATCGCTGATCACGCTCTCTCTCTCTCTCTCTCTCGCTCTCTCCCAAAATATGCTAAACTAAAGTTTAGGAGCTAATATAAGCTTTTTGGTTTTTTAAATTTTTTATAATTTATTAATTTATAATTTATTTTCCTTTATTTTTCAATAAATAAATCTCTTTATTGAGAGTCTAGTACCTCGTTGCCCGTTGGTGGATTTTATCTATCGAAATATTGTTTTGTATTATCTCCTTGTGAATGATAAGCCTCGTTTTCTTTTCCTTTATTTTACTTTGGCTTTCAATAAATATCTCTCCTTGTTGAGAGCCTAATATCATATTCATGTATTTTGTATACCCATATATTAGATTTTGTTATATTAGTTCAATGATTTGGATAGTGTAGAGTCACAATTTTCGTCGGTTGCTTGATACGTTCTGACAAATCAGATATACATATTCCTCACATTTATAACAAATTGTTAGATTATCTCACCGAAAAGGCTGCATAATTTAGAGACATAGATGATGGATGTATCATAATTGAAGACTTGCTCAATGATTGGATAAAGGAAATTAGTGATCTATTTTACTATGTATTTGTTCAATTTTAATTATTTTTGTAGATGTTGTATGCCCTTTTATTGATGATTTGTGCAGGTTTGATTATTTTTGTGGATAACATATGTCCTTTTATAGATGAATTAATTATCTATAAATACATAGTGATTTATAAGAAAATTTGTGCTAAATTGACCAATTTATTACGGAAATATTCACCAACTATATTTTCATTAACTCTGTAAAAAAGTTATTTTTTGATTGATAATTTAAACACCAAATAATGTATAGTACTATTTAAGAGTATATATATTTAATATTTGGAAGATCAAATTGTTTTTCCATTAATTATAGCAAAGTTTAAAAAAATCGTAATTAAAATGTGAAAGATGATTGGTTTAAAATTCATTTTAATGTTTCAATTGGTTGATGCTAGCTTTTTTTTTTTGACCAAATTATTTAATACTTTACATAACTTAACTTTTGAATATGTGTTTAGAATATTGTGCTAAATAGTTTTATATTGTTAACAATTTTTAATTCATGATTTTGATTATACCTTATGATTTTGAATTGAGAGTTTAAGATATCAAAATATCTATTATATATTTATAGACTCATATATTAGTGTAGAGAAAACTAGGCCTGAGGTTGTCATCAGGGATCTCTCCTGAGGTTATAACATAAAAAATCTATAAAGCAAGTGGCCCCGTAGGGGCATTTTTGTAAATATCAATTTTTTCTTAGTAATTTATCTAAGTAACCTTAAATTTGTATTTAAAATCTTTTAACCTCAGGTAGAACCCTGAGGTCATCCTCAAGCACATGAATCCATATTAGTGTATTATTTTTAAATTAAATAATTATTGTATTTAAAATAAAATTGTTAAGTAATCATTGAATAACATTGAAAACCCAACACTGTAAAAAATATTTTTCTATAGGCACGCCTAATAATGTAAACAAATCAGTGTATGTGGTGAGGATTGAGGCCTAGAATTCCGTAAGTCGCAGAATTATTGGAGTTCGCCATTGAATATTTTAATGGGAATTAACTCTGGGATAATCTGGACTGGGGATGATGATACCTAAATCGTTTTCTTTTTTTTTTTGTTAGAAATTTTTTTTTGTTAATTTTATTTGACAACTAAAACACGAAACATACGATACATATATATAATTGAAATAAAAAAATAATCTATCCAAGTATAGTATTGGCTTAATGGCCTTTTAGCCCTCAAAGTTTCCACCAAAATACCCATCAGCCCTCACTGTTTCAAAACGTTCCTTTTGACCCTCCAAGTATCCGTAAAGGTCCAATTAGCCCTTATACCGGTATAGGAAATGGTGAGTTTTGGTGATTTTTGGTTCGTTTTAATCGACACAACAACAATACAACAAAAATCCGGCTAGAAACCGATTAAAACGAACCAAAAATCACCCAAACTCACCATTTCCTATACCGGTATAAGGGCTAATTGGACCTTTACGGATACTTGGAGGGTCAAAAGGAACGTTTTGAAACAGTGAGGGCTGATGGGTATTTTGGTGGAAACTTTGAGGGTTAAAAGGTCATTAAGCCTATAGTATTTCATATAATAAAAAGATATAAATTAGTACCTTAACCGAAATTGATATGATTTAGGCATGAGGAGAATTGATGCATACACTTAGTTTATCAAAGTTGGCTAGGTCTGATGGAAAATAGGGAATAAGTGGCTTAAATTTCTCTTAATGTTTAAATTGATATAATAATTATATTGTTTAGTTTGTAAGAATTTGATTTTATAAAAATTGTTTATTAGTTAATCGTTAAAATAAAAATGAGTAGTTATTATGTTTAGTTAATTGTTATAAAAAAAATGAAAATCAACTGTTATTGAGTGTAACTTGAGTTGAGTTTAATCTTGGCTGAAACATAGAATCTAGATCCAATAGAGAAACATGTTACATTAAGTTTAATTGGTCTAAAATTTAGTAAATTTTGATTAATGTTAAAATAATTCACAATTTTGTGATTGGTTATCTAATTTATGGTAGATTCGGGTATCCTTTATTATAATAAAGGATGTTCAAAAACCATTCATAGCTAAAAGATGTATAAACATATGTAATATATTGTAATGTGGATTTATAAAAAATAATATTTACGATCAGTAGAAATTTTTAAAATCATGTGATATACGAAGTTATTAAATCAAGATATATAAAATTTAAATTTAATTTAACCGCGATTAGTAAATTAGAATAAGTGTTGAGTATTGAATACAACAAAAGAATACAGAGGGGGGGTGAATGGATTCTTGAACTTTTTCTTGTTCTTGAGTCTGTGTAGCAAGATAAGTGTTTGTGTGTGAAAATGTGTAGGTGCGGATAAAGAACAACACAAGACACAATATCACTTTAATCTAATATATTATTAGATAAAGGTTGCTACAATCTGTGAATACAAATGGTAGTATTCTCAGCTTCATTTTTCTCAGAGAGATATATCTTACAATGTGTATGAAAAACTTATTCAACTAAAGAAGTGAGATTGTATTCTTATAGAACATGAATACAACTCCCTTACTACAAATAAGGTTACAGGATAAATTGCTTTCTTGATTGTCTATCCTTTTTGAGTAAGCATCCAAACGGCTACATATTTGACTTTGCAAAGTTCTGTTCAGATCCACTTCTTTAGCTCTTTGTCTCTTCTATATCTCTCCAAGCTTCCTTGTAGGCTTTCTAGAGCACGTTACAGATTGTGGTCCATAAAGTGCATTGGCTTGTTGCAGGTTTCTAACTTGTACAATTTCTTCAGTATTTTGTCTCCAAGAATGTATTCGAGAAGTGGCTAAGTGATTGATTCGAGAACTAGGATTAGATAACTCTGAGTTCTCGAATACTGTATGATTGACATATCGAATCACTTCTCGAATAACACTTTTCTCCAGGGTTCCTTGAGTTGTCGAATAGAACACTTGACTTGTCGAATCCTTGAGATATCGAATAGCTTTCTGAGCCCTTGAGATATCGAATGGAACTTTGACTTGTTGACTCTTTGAGAACTCGAATACCACTTTGACTTGTTGACTTCTTGAGTTCTCGAATAGAGTATTTAGACATGTCGAATCTCTGAGATATCGAATAGTTCATTCAGAGATATCGAACAGTGTCTTCTCAGATATGGAATCTCTGACTTCTCAAACGTTAGACTTCTCGAATTGGTACTTAGGCAAATTCTTCATTTCTTCAAATCCCAACTATGATTATTTGACAGTCTTTATCTTCTTGCTTGAGGCATGAACCTTGGAACTTCTTTCAAGCATTATTCTTGACTATATAAGTAAAGTTACACAACTAGGATTTGATGCCTATTACAAGTACAAAACAAATAGAAATTCTACAACTAGAGGTTCCCTCAATTAAGAGGTCATGTAAGTAATGCAAAGCATTACAAACAATTAGGCTTGTTATTAGATGTATACAGGCATGCCTCTGTGACTAACAATCTCCCCCAAATTGTGAGTAAGACCCCTTAGTCACAATTTCATGTCTGATAACAAGCCTAACATACATAAAGATAAAACTTTGAAAAGTACAGGCATGTAGATTGATTGAAGAAAATACATAGAAGTATTCTTACAAGTTATGAAGAACTACTAGCCATATCCTTTTGGATTCATCTCTTGAGCTTTGGCTTGCAGATTTTCATTTTTCATCCTTTCCTCAGCTTCTTTAACTTTCTTCTTTGCATTTTCTTCCATAGCAAGAATAATGTCTTCCATTGCAGTGAGTTCTTCAATTAGAGGGGAGCCTGACAAATCCTTGAGTACTTCATTCAGCTGTTTCTCAGAGTAGGAACTGATGTAGTCCATTCTAATCTTTACATTTCTACCATATTTCTTGTATTCAATTATGTAAGGATTAAACTTGACTCTACACAGACCCATAGCCCTCAATTCATCAGCTTTAGCTTCCATTGCAACAAACTCCTCCTCCCTTTTCTTTAGTAGCTCTTCACTGTTCTTTTTCTGTTCTGCCTGGTGATTTCTCTTCATTTTGACAAAATCAATTAACTCCATCTTTCACACCCTTTCCACTCTATCTTCAGAATCCAACAGTGCAATAATCCTTTCTATATCATATAGCTTGCCCCAATGCTTACATGTCCCTTACCTGAATTTCTTCTGTCTCCCATCAGTGTATTTAAATTCAAGACAATCATCAACAATGGCAACATGATAAATTCTTTGAGCTCTTAGAAATTGCAGTTGGTCTTCATCAAAGTCTTCATCTAGTGGTGGTAGGTTTAAGCCTGGGATAACTGTCAGTGCCTTAGACTTGGATAGTTTCACCCTTCTTGCAGCCTGTTTGAATTTGACTCTTTTCACTTGGTGGCTTGGCAGAAACTTTTGACCTTTGCTTGTAGACCATTGTAGTACTCCATTAGCAGTTTCCTTTTGGAAACATACACCTGGTTTCTTGATTTGAATCCTCTTCTCTTCTTGAGGTGGCAAAACAGTTGCAGAAGCCATTGAATCAGATTTTGTAGGTCATTACTAACAGTATTCACCCTAGACTTAGAGTCTTGTGTTGTGGTGAGTTTACTGCTAGCAATGCCTAAGGCTTGCTATTTTCCAATTTTCCTCTCATAGACTTTACCTTGGTCATCACCATCTTTCTTATCCTTGCTGTCCTTTTTCTTCTTCTCATCTTTATCACCCTTATCACTCCTGTGATGTCTTCTCCTCCCATCACTTTTGTCTTCATCTTCATCATCCTTATTCCTCCTAGGTTGGGCCATTTCTGGAATTGCACCAGTTGCAATGAATGATCTGAGGATGTGTAGTGCTTCCAACTCTTCAGCAGTTCTGACTCCATCCTTCTTTTGTAGCTGATCATTGACAGCAATGATGAGTCTGTGATTTCGAGGGGTGAGATCACTGGGGATAACCAACTGATTAACATCTTGAATTTTAGTACCAGACTGATAGAAGATGGTTCTTGGTTTGATGCATACTTCAGGAAGTCTAACTTGTTGACCATTTCTTAGTTCAGTGTATAGACTCTTGTTGTTCTCCTCTTTTTGCTCAATTAGTTCCAAGATAGCATCAATCTCAGTGAATTTTAGGGCTTTCAAGGTGTCAATAGATAGGTGTCATATCTAGGGATGGCAAAAAAAACCGATCTGATGGATACCCGATCCAATTCGACCCGATTGGATCTTACCGAACCTGATTTTTTGGATTTGGATTTGGATTTGGATTTGATTTTTAAACCCGAAAGAGTTTGGATTTGGATTTGGATATTTGCTATATCCAACCCGATCCAAACCCGAAACCCGAAAACCCGATCCAAACCCGAAACCCGAAAAAAACCCGATATATATATATATTATAATTTATTCCTTAAAAATAAATACCCGTTACTTAGTTACACTAGGTAATTTTGTTCAGGCAATTTTGATACACATGCTGTGCTACTATGAAATTTCTTAGTTCAGGCAATTTTGATACACATGATGTGCTACTGCTAGTCTTCTAGTCTACACTCTGCCTATGTGGATATTTATTTGCAATTGTATTTTAATTTTTATGTCTTTAAATATTAGTAGTGGTGTAACTTGGACTTATTTATTTTCATGTCTATGAAATCTAGATATTTATTTGTTATTGTAATTTTAATTTTTATGAAATTTAGATTAAAAAATATTACTACTTTTTTACAAAGAATTAAAATTTTCGGGTTTGGATAAAACCCGAACCCGATCCAAACCCGGTGGATCGGGTTTGGATTTTGAATTTCCAAATCCATTTGGATTTGGATTTGGATTAAGGATTCGGGTTTGGATTTGGATATCACAGATATCCAATCCGATCCAACCCGTTGCCATCCCTAGTCATATCTTGCCATTGGTCACCATCATAATTTCCTTGAGAAAGATTTGATTTAGCTTTCTTGGAATAACTGTTAGATATTTGATTTGATCTTTAAGACTTCTTCTGTATAGCAAAGTATCTCCTCCAACTTTTGCCTTTGAGGCTTGCAGAAACTTCAAGAATGCAGCATCATGATAAATCTCTGAATTTGCTACTTCTATCAGCTTGGCCTCTGTAATCACATTAACTTCCACTGGATCATCTTCATGTCTGGAGGCTTGGACTAGATCACTTGGCATGGAACCTGTCACCACTGTAGTAGTGACAGATTGCTTTTGGCCACTTGGAGTAGTGATGTGCACAGGTGGTAGAGTGAACACTGGCAGAGAGGATGGGGGTTCATCAACCTTAGATTTGCCTTTGCCTGAGACATGAGTTTTATATTTTGAAGCCCTTTGATGACCACCCTCATTTATCTTGATGCCTTTTGCTTGAGGTTTCTCCCCCTTTGGATTTGAATTCCTTGATGTCCTCTTCTCCCCCTTAGGCTTGTTGTCAGGCACAGAGGCTGTAGGAGTGACCTTTGGGGTTGAAGATTCTTCAGGTAGAGGGAGGCCCATGTGCTTCATCATTGCAGACAACATCAATTGTTGATGTAGAAGAACATCAGCTATGGTGGTGGCTTGAATGTCCAACTGTGCAGTTAGAGTTGCAACTTTGTCTGTTAGCTGAGCATTGGACTTTTTGAGAGAGGTCACCTCCTGTTCAAGAGATTTCACCTTTGTGAACAACTTAGTGGCTTTAAAACAAGATAGTGATTGATCTTTCAGTCTCTCCACTTCAAATTTGGTCATCTCATGCATAGGGACCTCAGTCACTAGCTTATCTCCATATTGATTTTTGAACGTAGTCCTCAGCATGGCATTGGCATCTGTTGTCTGATCTGATAATTTTGTCATCTGAGTAGCCATAGTCTTGACAGACCCCTGGACCAACAGCATAGAGTTGTCCATCTTGATGCACTCAGACTTGCAGAGTTGAACCTCCTTGATAACATTATCC
The DNA here is from genome assembly GCA_037693485.1 of Kitagawia praeruptora. Classification (NCBI taxonomy): domain Eukaryota; kingdom Viridiplantae; phylum Streptophyta; class Magnoliopsida; order Apiales; family Apiaceae; genus Kitagawia; species Kitagawia praeruptora. The sequence goes on along the minus strand of CM075346.1, from coordinate 104,939,822 downwards.
AGTTGGGGAAATTTGGTATCAAAATCCCTTTTAACTTTCTGCACCTCTTTGACTATAGCTGCACACACTTCATTCACTTTTGTCTTGAGACCCTTGCCAAGGTAGTGTGCAGCTTTGAGAATTCCTTTATAGGTGTCATTCATTGCTTCATATACATCACTAGGAGTGAGAGATTTGGCATTGGACCCTAGTGATGTGATGTATTCTTCTCTGAGGTACTGGAGGCCTTCTGAGATAGCAATGTCTTATTTCCCTTGCAGCCAGGCATCTACATTGCCATCTCTCTCAGAATCATCTATTGTGGTGGAACAGATCCTGATCCTGAAGCACTGTCATGTTGCACAGGCTTCAGCCATTGTGACATAAAGTCAGAGCTAGAGCTAGGCAAGCTAGACTCCTCAGTTACAGATGCAACTTCTATAACCGGATGGATTGACTCTACTACTGTTGTCTCCACAGGAGTGGGATGAGTTACAACAGTAGTTGACACAGGCACAGAGTCTCTAGTAAAAACTAGTGAATCCTCTGTGTTTATGATGGTGTCATCAGGATATGCCCCAGCTAGCATTCCCTCACCATCTGAATGTGGTTTCTAGGTGGTGAGCAAAGTGTCATGTACTAAGTCACTTGAGTCCATTGGCTCACCAAGAGAAAAGAATTCTTGGTGATCAATGCCTTGCTCTTCAATTTCTTGAATTACAGGCTCCAAAGAAATTTGAGATGTAGATTCTGGAAGAGAAGTGTCTTTTAGAATGGATTTTGGCAACTCCCCCTGAGAAATAGAGGGATTTTAAAATGTGATGTGCTCTCCACTCAGTGTTGTGCCAGCCTTATCACTCCCAGGTGCTGACTCTTTACAAATAGGTGCATTGGGGAGGATGCTTGATTCTATAGATGCACCCTGTTGAGAGGATACATCTATTGAACTGTTTGCCCTGTTTTTACAACTTCAGCCATTTTTGTGACTAAAGAGGTGGTTTTAGATTTCTTTTTCTTCTTTGGCTTTAGTAAGGGTGACTCAGGTTCCTCACTTTCTATACCTAATTCAACAGCCAGTGCTACTTCTGATAAGATGGTTAAAGGTGCAGAAGCTCTCTCCTTTCTCTTCTTTTAACTAACATCACCATTTTGAGAGGATGATGCAGTTGGCTCAGTGTTTTGTAGAGTGTTTGGTTGAGAGGGTTGGTCAGCAGGCCCTGGGTTAGCATTGTGTTCTACTTGCTTGGGCTGTGCTAACTGAGATTTGGAATCAAATATTGGCATGTTGTGGGGGTAAGTCCTAAACAAACCCTCCATATGGGGAGTTATGTTAAGTCTTACATCTACATCATTCCTAGTCTCCAAATTACCAAAAATGAGTTTGGTCATGGATTTAGGATATCCTATTCTATTTCTATCAATCCCAGGTAATTCAATCAATTTATCATTTTTAAAATTAAGTACAGATTGAATAAAGCAAGGGAAGAAAATGTCAGTACCTCTCTTGGTTGATTTCTTACCAAGTCTCCCATACAACTCCTGCATAATTAGTTGACCAACATTGATCTTTTTCCCATAAGCTAAGGCATAGCCTATTTGCTGTGCAGGTGCACTAATCTGATCAAAGCTTGACTTCCTAGCTGTGAAGACTTGAAGAATGGTGGCAAAGACATAACTCCATTCCTTCCTCAAGAACTTCCTATTCAAGTGCCCAAGTTTGATTTCATCTGAGTAGTTGATAAAATCAAAGAAGTCCTCCAATTCACCATTTGTGGCTTGACCATCATACACCTCTTGTTGTAGGCCCAGTGCTTGATTAATGTCTTCAGTGGTGATAATGATTTCCTTGTCCTGAATCTTGCAATAGATTATGTACGATGTTATTGCGCTTTCTAGGGCCACAACTTCCACAATAGCAGTTCTCCAAAACTGTTCCAGGAGGTCTAGATACAGAGTTGGGTTGGCTGAGAGTGCATCCTTGATGTATGACTCAGACATCCACTTTACAAAGCATTTGAAATTGACATTTGGTGCCTCAACATCGCTGATTAGGGCGATAAAGTTGGTGTTGAATTTCACGGTTGCCATTAATACAGAGGGAAGAGAGAAAAGAGTAAAGGTTGAAGAAGAAATTTAGCTTTTGCAGTTAGGGTTTTCAGAGGTTTTGGGGCTTTAGATGCTTGAGAAATTGAATGAAATGAATCGAATACATGTAGAATTGTATAAGTATGAAGTTCAATTATATATATGTTTTGTATCGACAAGTCAGGCATTCGAGAAGTAGAAAACAACTATTCGATAAGTCAAGAAAGGATTATTCGATAACTCAAGCAGATTGTAACTCACAACTGGCAGTTATCTAACTGAGAAATAATTCTAAATTAAATAAAATGTGTTTTTATGAGTGAATTAAAATTTTAGACAAAAATTCCAAAATCGGTTGAAATTCAGCAAGAATTCAGCCTTTTCAAATGATTCGAGAACTCAAATACAGTATTCGAGAACTCAATCATTAGAGAACTCAATTACCATATTCGAGAAGTCAATAATACCTCTATTCGATATCTCTAAAAGGCTCTATTCGAGAACTCGAGAGTGCTCTAATGAGGCTTGTTAGAGATGTCGAGCAGTGAATCATTTGAGAAGTCTGACTTATCTAAATATACTCATCACTCATAAAAATCAATTTTCACTATCTTTTAAAATTTACCAGTCATATTCAATGAAGAATATTCTAGCAAATTAAACAGTGATTTTCTCAAAATTTCATAGAAATTTCAAGTTGACAAAATATGATTTTCCAACATATGCAACAGATTTGAAATATTTATAAATCATATTTCAGCCAACACTTACTCCAAAAATATTGAGAATTTAGATAAAGTAAGTGTTTACTGCTGCAACAATCTAGATGATATATTCACTTAGCCAGAATCTGAAGAATTCAGCATTCCAATCTCACTAACCAACCTTGTGAAGGTGGCTTCATCTAATGGCTAAGTGAATATGTCAGCTAGTTGTTTATCTGTAGAGACATAATGCAACTCAATGGTTCCATTAGTTGCATGTTCTCTAATGAAATGATATCTGATGTCAATGTGCTTTGTTCTAGAATGATTGACAGGATTGGCAACTATAGAGATTGCACTTGTGTTGTCACACATGATTGGAATTCTTTCCAACACAAGTCCATAATCTCTAAGTTGATTTCTAATCCAAAGCACTTGAGCACAGCAGCTTCCAGCAGCTATGTATTCAGCCTCAGCTGTAGAAATTGACACAGATTGTTGTTTCTTGCTATACCAAGAGACTAACCTTTGTCCAAGAAACTGGAAGCTACCTGAGGTGCTTTTCCTATCCACTCTGCATCCAGCATAATCAGCATCAGAATAACCAACCAGATTGAACCCTGTGTCCTTAGGATACCATAGACCCAAGTTTGGAGTACCCTTCAGATATCTAAAGATCCTTTTATAGCAATCAAATGTGATTCTTTTGGATTTGATTGAAACCTTGCACACAAACATGTAGCAAACATGATGTATGGCCTACTTGCAGTGAGGTAGAGTAGAGAACCAACCATGCCTCTGTAGACTGAGATATCTACTTTCCTGCCTTTAGCATCTTCATCCAATTTAGTGGCAGTGGCCATGGGTGTCTTTGCAGGTGAGCAATCTTCTAAGTCAAACTTCTTCAATAAATCCTTGATGTACTTGGTTTGACTGATAAAAATGCCATCCTTCCTTTGACTAACTTGCAATCCAAAAAAGAATGTTAACTCTCCCATCATACTCATCTCATATCTGCTCTGCATGAGCTTAGAGAATTTCGCACACAGCTTCTCATTTGTAGAGCCAAATATAATATCATCCACATAGATCTGAACTAGGATAATATCATCACCATGTTTCTTGTAAAACAGTGTCTTGCCCAAATGTGCCTCTAGTGAATTGATTTTCAAGGAGAAATTGTGATAGAGTATCATACCATGCCCTTGGAGCCTGCTTAAGTCCATACAATGCCTTAAGCAATCTGTAGACAAATTCTGGAAAATGTGGATCCTCAAAGCCATGTGGTTGTTGCACATAAACTTCTTCTTCCAACTCTCCATTCAGAAATGCACTCTTGACATCCATTTGATAAACTTTAAAGTTTGAATGAGCAGCAAATGCCAAGAATATTCTGATGGCTTCCAATCTAGCAATAGGGGCAAATGTCTCATCATAATCAATGCCTTCCTGTTGAGAGTATCCTTTTGCAACCAACCTTGCTTTGTTTCCTACTATTACACCATCTTCATCCATCTTATTCTTAAGAACCCATTTTGTTCCAATAATGGTTCTGTTCTTTGGTGCAGGCACAAGTTCCCATACTTTGTTTCTATCAAATTGATTCAGCTCCTCTTGCATGGCAATAATCCAATCTGGATCCAACAGTGCATCATCAAGTTTCTTAGGCTCAATCTGAGATAAAAAAATAGCCATAGAGGCACTCATTTTGAGTTGCTCTCCTAGTCCTTACTCCTGCATTTAGATCTCTAATAATTTGCTCTGCAGTGTGTGATCTATCCAATTTCCTTGAATGCTCAGTTTGATTTCTCATTCTTGATGTTCCTTCATCATCCAAGTCATGATCATTCTCATTTCCTCCCCCTGTGAGGTTGCCAGTATTCACATGTGTGTCTTGGATGCTTGTTTCTCCACTATTGATTGGCACAAATTCTTCTCTTGTATCATCATTCACTTGAGTTTGTTGAACTTGAGTTTCAACTCCAGTTTCAATCCCTTCATCAGAATCATCTAGATTATCAAACTTTAATGGATCTTTATCTTCATCATTGGCTTCTTCTAATCCAGGTAGTTTGCTGTCATCAAATGTCACATCTGTGCTCTCCATAATTTTCTTTTGACTGATGACATAAACTTTGTATGCAATTCTTTCCATAGAGTAGCCAATAAAAATTCCTTCAAATGCCTTTGCATCAAACTTTCCAACATATTCTGAATTATCCTTCTATACAAAGCATTTGCTTCCAAAAGTATGAACATACTTTAGAGTAGGCTTCTTTCCAGTCATCAAATTATAAGGTGTCTTTCCAGTGTTTTTGTTGATGAGGGTTTTGTTCTGGATATAGCATGCAGTGCTCACAGCCTCAGCCCAAAAACATGTAGGCATCTTTGCATCAAGCAACATTGTTCTAGCAGCCTCAATTAGAGTTCTATTCTTTCTCTCAACAACTCCATTTTGTTGTGGAGTCCTTGGAGCTGAGAATTGCTGAGAAATTCCATTCTCTTTGCAGAATGCTTCAAGTATGGCATTTCTGAACTCTGTTCCATTATCACTTCTCAATGCAATCACACTTGCATTGTTGGCCTTTGCTTCCTTGTCAACTTTCTTTATGTGCTCAATGATTACTTGTCGAGCCTCATCTTTTGATGCCAGAAATTCCACCCATGTATACCTTGTAAAGTCATCAACCATCACCAAGGCATACTTCTTTCTTCCTAGTGACATAATATTGACAGGCCCAAACAAATCCATATGAATGAGTTGTAGGGGCTTGGTTATTGATGTCACTGTCTTTGACTTGTGGCTTGATCTTTTCATCTTTCCACTTTAACAAGCCTCACACACTCCTTCTTGACAGAATTCAAGTATGGGCATGCCTCTCACTAACTCTCTTTTGACTAGAGAATTAATGGCTTTGAAGTTCAAGTGTGATAACCTCTTGTGCCACAGCCAACAATCTTCATTTGATGCTTTTGAGTAGAAGCAACAAATTTTGTCCTTGTTTGCAGAGTCCATATTGGCTACAAACAGGCTTCCTTTCCTTACTCTAGATAGAGAAAAATCACCAGTCTTCTTGTGGGTAATCAAACATTCATCTTTATCAAAGTCCACTTTGAATCCTCTATCAGTAAACTGACAAACACTTAGCAGATTATGCTTGAGTCCCTTGACTAGTGTTACATCTTCAATGATGACATTACCAACTTTCAACTTGCCATATCCCAATGTGTTACCCATGCTGTCATCTCCAAAAGCAACCATTGGGCCAGCCTTCTCCTCATACTGTGATAGCAGGGCCATATCACCAGTCATGTGATTTGAGCATCCACTGTCCAAAATCCACATGACCTTCTTTTCACTTTCTTTGCCCTGCAAACACAAAGGTATTACTTCTCATTTGGTACCCAAACAAGTTTGGGTCCATGTGACTTAGAAACAGTTTTATCATAAACAACATGCTTATCAACTTTCTTGGTGTCAGTCTTCTTGTCACTGTTAGAAGTCTTAGAACCTGAGGTTTCAAACTTAGGTGACAGAGGTACCTTCCTAGCTCTAGGAGGACTTGAAGACTTTGACCTTGTGTGGTGTGTGTGAAAATTGTGACTGATACAACCATCAATGAATTGCCTTCTCAAATTGAAACAATTAGTCATAACATTCATATTGCATGGCATACAGTCAAATTTATCACAAAATGGAGCATCTCTATGTCTTAAAGGCACAAAACAATCATAGAAAGGTTTAGGCACACTACCAATATGTTTCTTGCATGTATAAGTTAAATGATTGGTACTGAAACAATTTTGACAAGTTTTCCTAGGGGCATTAGGCATATAAGCATAGTTGTTATCTTTGTTAATCCCTAGCTTGCCATTTCTGTTCTGTTTCTTCTTAGCCACTTTCTTCTCAGATTCATTTTCCCAGCTGATACAAACTTAACAAACTTCTTAGGTCTAGTCCCATCACCTACTGGCTCCTTGGATTTTGGATTGACACTCTCACTCTTAGAGGATGCTTGTTGTTCACTGGATTGTGCCTCATCCTAATCATTCAATTTTTGCTTGATGAGTAAGGCATCCTCATCAATTTCAAATGTTGATTCTTTAAAAATTGGAGTCTCAGCCTTTTTCAAAATGTGAGGCACTTCTTCCTGAACAACTATGTCATCTTCAATGACAACATAGCCTTTCCTCTGTTTAAGAGTGCCATAGTCAAGTCCAATGGCAGCTTTGGGTTTAGCTTGAATTTTCTCATGATAGGATTACAGTAGACCAGATGAGTTCTTAAAGGTTTTCAGTTTGAATTCATTTTCAGCTAGTTCATCCCTAAGAGCCTTTTCAATTTGACTAGCACATAGAACCTTATTCTGCAGATATTCAACTTCTTTCTTAAGGTTTTCTACTTGCATAGTAGTTAGCTGAAGTTCCTCATTCTTTCTGATTAACATTTCATTTCTAGCAGACAGTTTAGCAATTTCCTCATTAGCATAGTCATACTAGTATGAATATTAAACATTTCAATAGATAGTTGTTCAATCATACTCTTGTATTCAGAAACAGACATGTCTATGGTAGTGAGAGATGGTACCTGAGAGTCCGATGAAGATGTGTCATCCTTGGAATTGGCCATCAAGGCATAGTTATAAAATTCTTGCTCTTCTCCATCACTATCAGAATCATCCCAACACTTCCATTCAGCTATGTAGGCCTTACCTTGTGTCTGCTTTTTCAGAAGGGCCTCATACTTAGCTTCAAGCTCTAGAAACTCTTTATCCTTCTTTTTAGGCTTCTTGTATTCACTGGCAAAATGCCCTAGGTCATTGCATCTATAACACCTTACAGATGACCTATCCACATGGCTGGTTTTAAATTTATTCTTGTTTGCTTTCACAGGTGCCTTTCTCTTGTTGAATGAATGGTTTTGGGTTTTAGGTTTGAAGGGTTTGTTCCTCTTGAATATGATGTTTGGAAATTTTCTGGCCATGAAAGCATATGAAGTGTTTTCCATTCCATCTAGTTCTTCAAGAGTATAGAACTATTCTTCCTCCTTCTCCTCAACTGATTCACTTACCTCAGCTTTAGTTTCTTCATCATCTACTATCTCCTCTATCCTTAGCTGACTTGTAGATGCTTCTAGGTCTTGAATAGATTTGTTGACAATCAAGGCACATGATGTGTTTATCATTCTTCCTTGGTTGGCTTGGAAAGCCCTTTTCTGAAGCAACTCAAGCTCATGAGTCTTTAAAACCCCATAGAGCACATCATATGTGATTTTGTTTAAATCTCTTTCTCTTAGAGAAATGACTCTTTGCTCTAGATGATTTGGTGAAGACAATAGAAACTTCATGTTCAACTCCTTGGTGCTGTAAACCTTGCCATTCATCTGCAACTCAGTAACTAGTTTGTGAAATATCTCAAACATCTTAGTGATGATTTCTTGGGCTGTGCCATGAAAGCTTCATACTATGTGACCAGTATCTATTTCTTGTTCTCCTTGACCTCATCTTTTCCTTCACATAGAACCTCAATATGATCCCACATCTCTTTAGCAGATGTACACGATGCAATGTTTGCAAACATTGACATATCTATGGAATCAATAATTAGCAACATGAGATGACTGTCAAGAGCAAACATCTCCTTTTCTGATTCTGTCTGTTAGGAATATGTTGTACTTTATGATAACTTCACAATCAATCAAAATTGTATAAGTCAAGTTTTGTAACTGTCAATGGATGAGACATTATAACTCTATCCGTTGACAGGTAGCTTATCAACGGATGAGGTTTTGTAGCATACTGCAATATCTCTATTTATCAGTTGATAGTGTTTTTATTCAGAGTCATGTTGACCATCAACGAATAGGCAGAATAGGGTAGCCAATTGTAAATAAGCTATGCTATGTAATTCTGTCTAAGTGAAAGTGTATCAACGGATGAGAACATGACTCTATCAACGGATACAACTCAAATCTACTCTATCAACGGATATAGCTCAAACTACCATCAACGGATGACTGTGTACAACATCAACGGATAATCATTAACACTTTCTTCTATGCTAGCTAGGAATTAGCAGTTGATAAGGACAGGTTTGACAGACAGATCACTTGGGTTGATAGTAGGTATAAAAAGCAGTATGGCAGCCATACTTTGGAAACACAGAAGAAAGAAACATTCCATTTCTACAGTACATCCAAGAAAGGTGCAGGAGACATATCTGTTCACAAGGACAAACTTTCGGCTATATGTTGATTTGGAGTGGAGTAGCAAGTCAACTTGAATTATATTAATATTATCTTATTCCTGTAGTACTTGTAAATTGGGATATATAACCAAGTGTAGCAACTCTTTAGAAACTAAGAAAATAGATACATTTGCTTAGGGTTTCTTGAATATCTTTAGAAGCAAAGAGTTGTAAATCAGAAGCTATGTACATTTGTATCACAGAGTTTTCTTTGAATAAAAGTCTTAGATGGTACATTTAACCACCTAATTTTTTTTATGTGTTTGTGAATCATTTCTCATTCAGCAATTATCTCCTTATAGATTTCTGTGGTTCTTATCAGAATTTATAAATATCAAGAATTGTATTCAACCCCCCCTTCTACAATTATACAAGTGTGTAATCTGGGAATAACAATTGGTATCAGAGCAAGCTTCTAACATATTTGAAGTTTAAAGATCAACACACTTCCAACATGTCTAAGAAGGATTATGGAGTGAAGATACCGGTTCTTGATAGAGAAAATTACTTTCACTGGAAAGTAAAAATGTGTCTACATCTCATGTATATTGATGAAGGTTTTGTAGATTGCATTGAGAAGGGTCCTCATGTTCCAATGAAGACTGCGTCAAGAGTTGGCCTTGCTGCAGATGCACCAGACACTTACATTCCCAAACCTGTTTCTGAGTGGAGTACTGAAGACGTTGCAGAAGTCCACAAAGATAAAAAGACCATGAACATTCTGTTTAATGGCTTAGAAACAGACATGGTTGACAATGTTATCAACTTTACTACCTCCAAGGAAGTATTGGACATTGTTCAAACCCTTTGTGAAGGTACAGAATAGGTAAGGGAAAACAAGATGTAACTATTGATCCAACAGTATGAGCACTTCCATTTCAAGAATGGAGAGACATTGAATGACATATTTAGTAGATTTCAGAAGCTACTGAATGGCTTGAAACTGTATGGAAAAATCTACCAAGTGAAAGATTTTAATCTCAAATTTCTGAGGTCACTGCCCAAAGAGTGGAAGCCAATGACTGTTTCTCTAATAAACACTCAAGAGTACAAGACATTTACTCTTGAAAGGCTCTATGGAACTTTAAAGACATATGAACTAGAAATGGAGCAGGATGAAGAGATTGAGAAGGCCCAAAAGAAAAGTGGGTCAATTGCACTTGTTGCCAACTTGGAGCAGAAGGAGGAGAAGAGGACTGAAGCTGCTAAATCTACACCAAACAGGGAGGTTTGTGAAGGTAGAGCAGAATCAAGCAAAAGCAAGGAAAAAGTGTCTGAAGAAATGAGTGTCCTTCAGCAGGATGAATTGGATGAGATAGATGAGCATTTAGCCTTTCTATCTAGGAGATTCTCTAAGCTAAAATTCAGAAGAAACTCTGGGGTGGCCAAGCCATTTAAAAAGGACTTTTCTACAAGCAACTATGTAGATAAATCCAAAATTAAATGCTACAATTGTGGAATTGCTGGTCACATGATAAGTGAATGCAGAAAGCCTAGATCTGAGAACAAGGGAAAGCCAACTGAAACTGTTGACTACAAGAAGAAATATTTTGATCTTCTCAAGCAGAAAGGAAAGGCATTCATGACCCAAGAGTATGACTGGGCTGCTGATGGAAATCATTCTGATGATGATGCTGAGTTTGTTAACCTTGCATTGATGGCTGATTCTGAGCAGGAAGCAAGTTCAGCTAGCAATCAGGTATTTTCTACTAATCTCTCTGAGCTCACCAAAGAGGAATGCAATAGTGTTATAGATGAAATGTCTACTAAACTATATCACTTGAGTGTTACTCTTAAATCACTTACTAAAGAAAACAATAGGATTAAAGAGACTAATCTGTTTTTAAGTGATAGAAATGTTGCTCTAGAAATTCAATTTCTAGAATTTGAGAAAATGAGAGTTGATTGCAATGATGCTAAAAGTGAACTTGAAGCTGTGTTAAAAAGAGAACTAATTTTAAGAGACCAGCTTGAAAAAGAACAAGAGATAATTGCTAAATTTCAAAGTTGTAGGAAAATCTCACAAAACATAGTAGAAATCCAGGGAATGGAATCATTTGTGAAGGAGACCTGGAATAAAAACAAGAAGAAGCTAGAACCTTGCCTTGAGGATCTAGAGACTATTTGTGAATCACCGGATAGTGGTCATCCGTTGACAGATGAACCATCAACGGATGAGAGGTATCCGTTGACTAACAAAAAGTCTGTCAGTAAGAAGGAACTCAAGAAACTGAATAATCAGTATGGTCCAGTAGCCAAGAACTTTGTTTCTGGTGAAAGTAGCCAAGCCAAATCAAGTAAGAAGGCTAAGGCAGGTGATTTACATAACAAAAAGGCTGTTGGTAAATCAGTTAATGAAAAGGTAGAGACTGGGGGTAAAAAGAAAAAGAACAGAAATGGTAAGATAGGCATCAACAAGAAAAACAATTATTCTCCTGACAAGTTTGCCCCTAGGAAAACTTGTGGTAATTGTAATAGTGTCAATCACCAATCTTCTAATTGCAAGTCTGTTAAAAGGACTCCTGTTCATGTACCTCAATCTATGCCAAGTATGCCTGCAATGCCTGGTTTGTATCAGAATGCTAGTTTTTCAAATCCATATGTGAACATGCCATATGTGTCTAATCCTTATTTTCAATCTGTGAATATGCCACAAATGTCATGGAGCATTCCTAGCATGAATAATATGTATGCCAATTTCCCACAAATGCATGCATCAAATATTTATGCAAATGAGCATCTGTCAAAACCTATCACTCAAGCATCTACACCTATGTAGACTGCTAAGAGTGCAAAACCAAAGGCTAACAAGAAAGGACCCAAGGAAACTTGGGTACCAAAATCAACTTGATTTGTATTTTGGAATGTGTGCAGGGAAATAGAAGGAATCTATGGTACCTAGACAGTGGATGCTCTAGGCACATGACAGGAGATTCAACCCTGCTCACAGATTTCAAGTAGGCAGCTGGCCCTAGAATTACCTTTGGAGATGACAGCAAAGGATATACTAAGGGATATGGCTTGATTTTAAAGGACAATGTCATCATTGAAGAAGTGGCTTTAGTTGAAGGTCTGAAGCACAATTTGCTGAGTGTCAGTCAGATTTGTGACAAAGACTATGAAGTAAAGTTCACTGAAGAAGCCTGTGTTGTTTCTGCCAAAGAAAACAACAATGTGATATTGACAGGCTTTAGAAAAGGAAATGTTTACATAGCTGACTTCAATTCAGTATGCTCAGAATCCATCACTTGTCTCTTCAACAAAGCAAGCAAGGATGAGAGTTGGCTATGGCATAAAAAGCTGTCACATTTGAATTTTAAAGTTATGAATGATTTGGTAAGAAAGGATCTTGCTAGAAGAATCCCTCAATTGGAGTTCATCAAGGATGGATTGTGTGATGCCTGCCAATTAGGGAAACAAAAGAAATCATCCTTCAAGAGCAAGACAGAGTCATCCATTGTTAAGCCACTTCAATTGCTGCATATGGAGTTATTTGGTCCAGTAAATGTCATGTCCATTTCAAAGAAAAAATACTGTCTGGTGATTGTAGATGATTTTTCTAAGTTTTCATGGACCTTCTTTCTACACTCTAAAGATTGTGCAAGTGAAATCATCATCAATCATCTCAGACTAGTAAACAATGGTTCTGAAGTCAAAGTACAAAGAATCAGGAGTGACAATGGCACTGAATTCAAAAATTCCACAATGAAAATTTTCTGTGAAGAGAATGGAATTGTCCATGAGTTTTCTGCTGCTAGAACACCTCAACAAAATGGGGTTGTTGAAAGGAAAAACAGAACTCTCATTGAAGCAGCTAGAACAATGCTAAGTGAATCAAGATTGCCAACACATTTCTGGGCTGAAGCTGTCAGCACTGCTTGTTTCACTCAGAATATTTCCTTGGTCAATCAAGCTCGAGGAATGACTCCTTATCAGTTATTCACCAACAAGAAACCAACTTTAGCTTTTCTTCATGTCTTTGGATGTAAGTGTTTTGTGCTAAGGAATCTTGGAGATAACTTGGGCAAATTTGAAACAAAGGCAGATGAAGCTATCTTTGTTGGGTATGCAGCAGGGAAAGCCTATAGAGTCTACAATCTAAGAACCAACATTGTTATGGAATCTGTACATGTTGTGTTTGATGATCAAAAGATTCTAGGTCTAAATGATGAAGGCTTCCATGAAAAGTTGAGATTTGAAAATGAGGTAGAAGGAAGAATGTACATTGATGATGATGAGGAAAATGAAGATCATGACCATGAAAATTCATCTAGAGTTGTTGGTCTAACTAGAAGTGATGCTAACACTGGAAATGAAGCATCCGTTGACAGTCATACTGGAGCATCAGATGCATCCGTTGACAGGCATTCTCATGCATCCGTCGACAGGCAAAATGGAGCATCCGTTGATAGACAAAATGATGCACCCGTTGGCAGTCAACTTCATAATTCCGCAAGGACAACAAACTCAGGGGGAGTTTCTCAAAGTCAACACTCAATGACCAATCAACAAGATCATGCTCATTTAGATGAAGCAACCTCATCTAGATCAAACCTTCCACCTTCAAGAAAATGGACCAGAGATCATCCTTTTGAGTTAATCATTGGTGACTCAAACTCAAGAGTCCAAACTAGGAGGGTCATACAAGAAGAATGCCTATACAGTAGTTTCCTGTCTCAAGAGGAACCTAAGAAAGTGGAAGATGCCCTTCTAGATCCAGATTGGGTATTAGCAATGCAAGAAGAGCTAAACCAATTTGAGAGAAATAAAGTATGGAAGCTTGTGCCCAAACCTGATGATAGAGGTGTCATAGGTACCAAATGGGTTCTCAAGAATAAGACTGATGAAAATGGCATAATTGTGAGAAATAAAGCTAGATTAGTGGCAAAGGGCTATTCTCAAGAAGAAAGGATAGATTTTGATGAAACTTTTGCTCCAGTGGCAAGACTTGAGGCAATTAGAATTTTCCTAGCCTATGCAGCACATGCCAATTTCAAAGTCTATCAGATGGATGTCAAAAGTGCCTTTCTAAATGGGGAACTGGAAGAAGAGGTATATGTCCATCAACCTCCTGGCTTTGAAGATCCAGATTTTCCAGAATATGTATATCTTCTCCTAAAAGCACTTTATGGTTTAAAGCAAGCACCAAGAGCCTGACTATGCAGGTTGCAGAATTGATAGGAAAAGTACCACAGGCTCCTGTCAATTTCTAGGAAACAGACTTGTGTCATGGTTCAGTAAGAAACAGAACTCAGTCTCCACTTCTACAGCTGAAGCTGAGTACATTGCTGCTGGAAGTTGTTGTGCACAGATTCTTTGGATGAAAAATCAACTTATTGACTATGGTCTAAAAGTTAAGAAGATTCCAATTTTCTGTGACAACACTAGTGCTATTGCCATCACAGAGAATCCAGTGCAACATTCATGAACCAAGCATATTGACATCAAATACCACTTCATTAGAGAGCATGTGATGAATGGTACAGTAGAAATGCACTTTGTGCCAAGTGAAATGCAGCTTGCAGATATCTTCACCAAGCCTTTTGATGAATCTTCATTCACAAGATTGGTAGGTGAACTAGGTATGCTTAATTTTTCATAATTCCTAGTGATATCTAATCATACTATATTGCAGCTAGAAATGTGTTTTGATTTACTTGAGAATTAAAAACTCTCAGAAAAATTTTCTGCAGAAATTTTGTCTAAGGCAAAATTTGCTTATCAACGGATATTCTTTTATCCGTTGGTAGTATAAACACATTACTAGATTTTCGTATGTCAACGGATAACAGGTTGTTCACGTCATCGATGGATAAACTGTTTTATCAACCGTCCATTCTATATCCGTTGATATATATATATATAGCCGTTGGTAAACGTGTATATTTAGTCATGGCTGTACTTCTTTTCTTTTTTTTTATTATCTGATAGTTACTTTTGACCAATGGAGTAATTACTTTTAATTATTTCGTTTTTAATTCTTGAAAAATATAAAAGGCTGTGTTGTGTTCTCACATCTCACTTTTATTCATTTTCAAAGAATTTCATAAGTTAACTGCATCTTCTGCACTAAAACTCTCTGCAACAAAAGTTCAAACACTTCAATGGCACCTATTGTTAAGATGATGTCTTCCACTGGGTTTACCTATGAGAAGAACAATTTTGCGGCCTTTGTTGATACAGTGAACGCTCCAGAAGCTTATCACACCATGATGAATTTCGTGAAGAAATGTAAACTGTCATATGCTATGACTGCCACCACTCCTCTAATCCACGAGGTAATTGAAGAGGTGTGGGCATCTGCTGAGTACATTGGCACAGACAGTACACTTGCTTTTTCTTTAAAGGGTAAAAACTATGTAGTTAATTCTGATGTGATAACTGCTTGTTTAAAATTGCCTGAGAATAACTGTCTGGAAGTACCCAGTAATGCTGAAATTGTTACCATGCTTAATTCCATAAATTATACCCTTAGTACTGAGAACTTAGGGAAAATTGTTAGGAAAGGTATGGTTAAAGAATGGAGTTATTTTTGTGATGCCTTCATTAAAACTTTTTCTGGCAAAATTAGTAACTTTGATGCTGTTACCAATTCCATGCTAGTTATGCTGTGTATGCTTTTGACTGATAAATTCTATAATTTTGGCACACTAGTCATGTATGAGATAGCAGCTAAATTAGGTAAAAAGGAAACTAGGAGAAAGCATATTTATTTTGCTAGATTTTTTATGCTCTTAGCACTGCATGTATCTGAGAATGAGCTATCAATTGCTAACCCGGATAGCAAGTTCAATTGTTTTGTTCAGGAGAAAAGAGTCTTAAGTGATTTGATTCGAATGAACCTAAATGCAGAAGTACAATTGGTATATCCACCAATTGTTCAGGTAACTGTTTCCAACCCTGAAACTCCTATCTCTAACCCCCAAATTTCTTTGCCTTCTAGTGTCACAATGGAGTCTGTAGCTGTGACAAAACAGGCTCCTACCAAAGTGACCAAATCCAAAGTTCCAAAACCACAATCTAAAAGACAAACCTCAGGTGTCTATCAAAAGGCACCTGCTGCAAAAACTACCAAAACTCTTGAGGGGAGTGTGAAGGTGGTAGTGAGTGGTGAGGGATAGGGTGAACATCAAAGAAGCCCTAAGGATAAGGAAGGTGAGGCAGGTGCAACCAACATTTCAGTCTCTCAAAAGACTGTTAATGAACCTTCAAGCCGAATTCTAGTTACATCCTCTCAACAGGATGTGACTACTGATTTAAGTTCCACTCCAGGAACACTGCACAAAAGGGCAAGAGACACAGATAGCTCTCACTCAAAAACCTATGGTAGAAGAGTAAAATCCAAAACCATTGGGGAATCACAGGGTGCACACATAGTACAGCAAACTGTACCTTCTCAAATTCAGTTTGATGTGACTTCAATAAATGTGGAGTCACAACCCCTTGATCTTAACCTTCAAATCGATACACATTTCAATCCACCATCACCAACTCCATCTCTGGATGTGGATATGATATCTACATCAATTCCTGATTCTCCGTCTTTAAAATTCTTGGAGAAACCCCACTCAACAATTGGTGGTCATCATCTTTTAGATGATTTGTTGGGCCATCAATCTTCCATTCCTGAATTCATAACACTATCTGTGGCCTCTTCCTTAAAATCAATCACCACAGATTTAGTGTTGGTTTTCACTTCAACGGATACTCGTTTTCCTTCATCAACGGATATCCTTCATCCGTTGACAAGTGTTTCTCCATCAACGGATGTGTCTACAACTAATCATCCGTTTACAGCAATAACTACTACATCAACGGATATACTTTATCCGTTGACAACTCTCTCTACCACTGCAAAATGTGACATTCCCATGTCAACTGTGGAGGAGTTTATAGTAGTTGAAACACTTTTAGGAATGAGGGAAGGGAGTGAGAGGCTGCCTTGTGAGCAGGCAAAAGGAGAGCAAAATAATGAGAGACTGACCATTTCTTCCGGTCAGGCAAAAGGAGAGCAAGAGAGTTCCACCTTAGTAGGTGAAGGTGAGTGTAAGAACCCAGATTTTTGGGTAGAATAAAAACTTTTTATTATGTATTGATGTAAGAGTGAACAGTGGTTACAACTACAATGTAATACTGGCTTTAATAAATGAATAATGAAAGGATATAGATTCCAAGGTTATATGTCCTGAAGGATGCTATTGGGTGATAACTTAGATTAGAATAATCTATCTCCTAGAAAGTTAAGATAAGATTCCCTAGAGAGAAATAGATACCCTCATGTCATCCAGATTGACATCGGTTACAAGTACGGAGGTTCCATGAAAGAGTTAAGGAACGCTCGAGGAAGCACAAAGATATTTTCTAAGTACCAGGACTAAAAAGAGAATAAGTGATGAATAGTATTTTTGATGGAAATAAGAATATTATGAGACGACACTATATAGAAGTACCCAGAATGAATTTTTGAGTTCGTATTAGTGATCCGAGGGGAAAATAATTGTATGTAAAGACTGTCCGATTCTGAAAAACAACACTTTCATTTTCTCCGAGATTTTCCCTAGACACTGATAGATTAAGGATTTAATATTTAATATTTAAGGAATTTAAATTCTAGAAGTATTAAGAAAGATGGAGAATGGTATTATAGTTATTAAGAAGGTTTTCCGGTAAAACCCTAACTAGAAATCTTTGAGATATTCCTACGAACGATCAATCAAATTGAGCAATAACCGGACAGAAGAGCAAGCAGAGAGCTAGATGCATGCATGTGCAAGTGAGAAAAAAATATCTAGCAACCATGTAGTTACATGAGTAACCAACATACTTAGAGATTAAACCACTTACTTAGCTTATACTTCTCATCTTACCACAAATCATCAACATGTGTCCACTCCAAATACATCATCCATTGCATCACACCATTAATAATGCAACTAGAAAGATATTATCCCAAGCAAAATCACTTTATGCATTATTATCAAAGAAACCAAGCAACCAACTCCAAACTCTCTCTAAAAGAGACATTCGGCTTTTGCCTTAATTCCAAAATCAAAACCCTACTTCCAACCATCATTTGATCTTGAAACTTTTATGGTGAGACTTAAATTTCATATAAATGATCTCCTAAAAATTTCAAGCCCAAACTCCTTTGTTTCCATTTTCAAACAAATCATCAAAGCCTAGGGTGAATAGTGATTTTCAAGAACAAAACTTTTGGATCTTGATTTTGGTTGATGATCCAAGCTTCATGGAGGCTATACAAGGACCATACAAGGTTTAGTAAGGCTATATCACTCTCTAAGGAAGGTATAACCTCTTGAAACCCTAACTCTTGTTTGAGATTTAAGCATGTTTATGATGGATATAGCTTAATTATGGTTATGTTAAGGTTAAAGCATGATTAGTTAAGTGATTTAGTGATTTTGGTAGCATGATGGTTATTATTATAAAGCATGATGTTCTTGGACTTGTTTAGATTCAAATCATGTGTACAAGTTGTTTAGATGCCCGGGGTGGGTTGGTTTGATTGTGGTAATTTTTGAAACGTTCAATATTTAGCCGTCGTAATGCCAAATTTTTGTTAACCTTAAGAAACCATGTGTGACAGTAGCCAAAACTCACTGTCCAGTTTCGTGTTCTGCCATGACAAGCTAGATTATGTTATAAGCTTCGTTTTGATATAAAGATCGTATGAAATGGACTTACGGTTTAGGAGTTATGATTAAATTCGTAAAAGTGGTTTGAAACCGTAAAAGCAAGTTCGTAACTGAAATTGAACCTTCGTGAAATGAGTTATGCAGTGATGAATCATAGTATTAAATATTAGAGGTCATAAGGAAGGTGTGAAAGAAAACCTCATGTCAAAAGAATTGTTTTTCAATTTTATAAAAATGTTCGAATCAAAGATAAGTGCGAAGAAGCCCTTTTCAGAGGTAGCACTATTCACCAAAAAGCTCCTGCCCTGTTTTAGTGAAATCTGGAAAAATTGTTCTTCTGACCAAAGTCAAATTTTGAGTTAGCTACCTTCTAGACATTTTCTAGATCATGTACGCGAAAACGGTGCGTCATTTGAGTTAACGGTTACCGAGTTATGAACGTTTTAGTGAAAGAGGTGTGAATAGTAAAGATCCGTAGTTGACTGAACTTCGAAAATACATTTCACCTATCTAGACCCGTGGCTTCGAATTGGAAATTTTATGATAAATATTACAAATACCAAAGATGATTTTAGAAGTGTTTCGTAATTAAATACGTTTCCAGTGATTTATTAAAAGTGTTGAAGTACGAGTCACGGAATAGTAATTCTCAGAAAAGTCAACTCTAGGGGTACTACTTTGGCCACCCATTTTGGCTAGATTAAAAGAGGAATCTTGAGGCGACTAAAACATAAAACTTGTTAAAAATTATCAAGACAACATATTGCTGCAAAGAACGAGGCTTTAACTGATTAAGTGAGATGTACGAAAGATCCGACATTAAGGATGGATTCGAGGAGTGATTTGGACTAAACTTACGACTTAAGAGTTCGTTGATTAACATGGACTTCGTATGAGTCTAGGGAAACCTCGTAGTGCCTTGTTTGTTAATTGCTTTAGCGCTTAAGCATTAGGTATAAGTGCAATGACGTGCCTTGATAACAGACGAGTGTCGGATTATAACGGTATTAATAAGAATTATGTTAGGGATTGCCTAACGAGATAATTTGAAAGCGTGTTTTAGCCTAAGTTAAATATATACTTAGCATTTCGAAGTGTTAAAGTGATTAACCTTGGATATTGTGACTATTTATAGATCACCGGATTGAACTGAGGTACACTACACCCACAGGATTACCAGGCAAGTTTTCAACCTTCTTGAAGGCTGTTGTTGTGATAATATATATATGAATTGATTATGTTATACATATGCCATAGCATGCATGCCTACTTTCGAGTTATATTGCAATACTTGTTCCCTGAATTGATATT
Organism: Kitagawia praeruptora; assembly: GCA_037693485.1. NCBI lineage: Eukaryota > Viridiplantae > Streptophyta > Magnoliopsida > Apiales > Apiaceae > Kitagawia > Kitagawia praeruptora. The sequence goes on along the minus strand of CM075346.1, from coordinate 104,919,841 downwards.
GGCTTATAGACTAGATACGATATATCAGTATAAGCCGGGTTTTTGGTTAAGACCCTTAGTGAAGGGCATGTGATGTTCATTCTTTCAATGTAGACCGGGAGTCGGTATTTTGAGATATAGATGTAGTCGTGGAAACCCGGAGGGATTCCAGCGACAGATTAGTATTCCTTTGAGGAATGTTATTATTAAACATTAATTATATTTCCCTAAAGTATTAATTACTTGGAAATCTTTCGAGAAATGTTATTTGAGTATCATCTCAGTCGAGAAATATTAAATGAATATTATTTCGAATATTCATTTAGAGTTTGATTATTTCATGAATATTATTTCAATATTCATTTAGAATATTGTTTAATAAATGAATATTACTTTCGAATATTCATTTAAGATTTTATCTATTCAATGAATATTACTTTAAGATATTCATTCGAAATTCTAATTACTTAAGGAACATTATTTCAAATATTCCTTGAGAGTGTTGATTACTAAATGAATATTATTTGGATATTCATTTAGAATAGTATTTATTAAATGAATATTATTTGGATATTCATTTAAGATTTTATTTACTTAATGAATATTATTTTAAAATATTCATTTGAAGTTCAAATTACTTAAGGAATATTATTTTGAATATTTCTTTAAAGTTTTGATTACTAAATGAAGATTATTTGGATATTCATTTAGAATACTATTTATTTAATGAATATTATTTTCAAATATTCATTTAAGGTTTGATTTACTTAGTGATTATTATTTTAAATATTTATTTGAGTTTATCGATTTAACGAATATCATCTGGAATATCCATTGGAAGTTTTATTTATTTAATAAATATTATTTTGAATATTCATTTAAGAAGAGATTTATTTAATAAATAATTTTATATATTCATTCGAGGATTACTTACGAGTAATATTACGATTTAAAAATAGTCCTTAATTATTATTGATTTAATAGATATTCTTGGAATATTTATGTAAATTCTTTTAAATTCTCTTTATAATGATTTATATCATACAAAGATTATCTTTTACCTTCAGATATTATGTACAATATTTCAGAGTCTTTTTATGACTATTTTATCAAGGGGAGGGTCCCAAAAACTCTACTTTTGTTTAAATCTATATTATAAGAAGATTTAAATACTCGCTTAAACTTCCAAAAATATATAAGGGAACCTCACTTGAGAGCTGTTATTTATTTGACTGCCCGGTCATATACTTGTTAAACTATATTGACACTCACATCTTGATTCTTTTCAAGCATCGATATGAGTCTTTTTTTTTGTTACCTTCTCAACGCTCGAGGGGTAAGATTGATGGAACAAGTTTATATTCATTAACAAGCAGTAGCTTGGGAAATGTTATTTGTTTTGTTGACTTCCCAGTCACAAATCATTCTTTTCACTCGCAACTTGGTTGCTGATGACTTATTAAGTCTTTGTGTACCTTCTCATCATTCGAGGGGTAAGATTATTGGAACAAGTTGATATCCGTTATCAAGCAATAGCTTGGAAATTATTGGAGAATTTTCCTTTCCAAATAGATATGACTACTTTGTGGAGTCTTATCAACAAGTATTATACTTGGGGAAAGGGGGACGAGCTTTACATTCAGAGTCATGGATTCTATTCGAACAAGGAGTCATGTAAGAGACAGAGTAGTGCCGGCCCATCCCATTTGGCCCAACCGTTGGCCGGGGAGATCTAACAGGGCGGTAGACAAGTAAATCCGTCAGCTCTTCCTTCTACCGGTAGTAAATCTAAATTGAGCTGTACAATCTCGACTGATCATCAAGATTGGAACAGCGGGCGTGGTGAATACTCTAGTATTTGTTCATCATCCAAACTTATCTATTTCCTGCAACATGATTACTGTTGGCAGAGATGGAACGTGTTCATATCTGGAATTGCACTCTTTTCATGCAAATTCCTCTTTTATATGATAAAAGATAATATCTTACTTATCTTTGACATAATAGATATCTTTCAGAATATATATGTTGAGTTACCTTGAAACTTCAGCATTTACCTTGTACTGGCACCATCTTCATTAATGCATGGCATATGGTTTCAAAAGATATTGTGAACTGTTGTATATTATCGTTGTTCCGTTATATTCTTTTAGGTGGGCTATTGATCACCCTTGCTTTTTTATTTATATCACAACAACAGTTATATCAGATGTCTGCACAAGGTGCACTTGGTGCGAGCAGGTGTCAGCTGTCAGAGTATTAACCGCCGAGGTCTTAGCTGCCATTGCTGAGGAAAAGCTGTTGGTAGGCTAGTTGTTAGATTTTGTATATCAAATGTATTATTGATTTGGTATATATATAAATGGATGGCAAAGAGTATGTAAAATTATTAATGTAATTTCTTGGGTTGTAAGAACTCAATTGTGTGATTAATAAAATTTGGTTACTCTGATTACATCTCTGGGACTATAACGGGTGTGTTCTATATTGTTGTTTGGGTCACAAGGTTGTAATTTAAATTATGTTGGTTTTGTGGATGGAGGTTGAGACCGTAACGACCAGATCCCTGACCCCGGATCTGGGGGTGTTACAGTGAGGGTGTGAGAGGTGTGAGCCAGGGGGAGCCCCTGATGCAAGAAAAGAGAGATGATAGGAGAGAAGGGACTACAGGAGAAATAAGGCAGGAAGATTCAGCCATTGCAAGTGAGTTAATGGAGGTTAATGAAGCTTCTAAAGAGATGGAATTTCGACAAGAATATCAGTCAATTATTGACTCCATCTCTTTGGATCCTGAAACCTTTACTCATCCTGTTTCTGCCTATCAAGTCATGGCACAACAGGGCAATGTGGAGGCAGAGGAGGCAATGCACCTAGTGCACACCTCTCAATCTCTACAAAGAGCAAAGGAAGCTTTGACAGCTCTGCCTTCAGATGCTGACAGTGAAGAGTTTGGCAATAATGATAGTGCTAGCACCTCAAGTGATGAAGAAGTCAATATGGAAGATACTCCAGAATGGCTATTTTCTTCTACCACTGTGGTTGGTGACTTCAATGTGGAGATTATGAAGCAATATCAATCTGCTATGGCTGAGCACCAGAATGCAGATCCAAAGAGGAAGGCTGTCCTTCAGCAAATACTGGCCTCCCTCAAACTTCACAAGATGCATATGGTTATTCAAAGAACCCAACAGGAGGAGGTGCAAACTGCAATAAGGGAAATGAAAGTGGAACTAGATGCCAGGATTGAGGCACTAGCCCCTACTACCACTCAGAAGGTGTTGACTAGCAAGTTATTGAAGGAAGATAGTCTGGCCAAATCAGTTCAACATCTTTCCTCCAGAGTGGATAGTATGGAATCTCAAATGCAGATAGTCATTGCCAACCAAGCCAAACAGACTGAGCTACTGGAAAAGCTACTTGCAGCCTCATCTCCAGCCCTTGATGCTAACAAAAAGGGGGAGAAAAAGGTAGAAGAGGTTGTAGCTACTTCTAGTCAAATTCCAGCATCCAGTAGCAAGATAGCACAAAGTGAGGGGGAGCAACAACCAATTATAGTGGTCAATCCAACAGAGTTCTCTATAGAGGCTTCCCTTGTGAAGAAGAAGAAAATGGTGTTGCCTGAGGTTCAAAGTATATCAGAAATCTCAGATGGTGAAAGGCAAGCCAGAATAGAAGCCTTAGAAAAGATCAACAAGGAGGCAAATGAAAGAATTCTGAGGACAGATAGAATGATCAATGAATCAATTGTATCAACTCTGTTCTCTACTCAGTCCTCAGCTCCAACAACATCAACTACAATTCTGAAGGTGCTCACTCCAGAAATTGTGGCTCCTACATTCTATGATGCTGAACCATCCTATGTCAAAGAATTTGAACCATGCATAAGAACCAGAGCCTTCTCTCCACCAAAGGCAAATGGGAAGAACAAGCTACAATTGGACTTTCCATTTCCCAAGGATGATGATGAAAAGCTAATGGGAGAGACAATCAAAGAGTTCAAGGAAAAGACAAATAAGAGTGTAAGAGATTGGATGGATGTAATAATAAGGAATGGAAAAGTGCTAAATATATCCAACAGCCATCCTAGATTTGTTGAAGCAAAAAGAGAGGAAACCTCCAAACTTCTAAGGGAAGGTCATCCAAGTGAAGAAAATCAATATGAAAACTCAGAAGAGAAGCAAGCCAGGCTGGCTCAGGAGTTAATGGATGAGGTACAGGATGAAATGAGGGAACCTGAGGAAGTCCCCAAATCCAAAACTAAAAGGAGAGTGAAATCAAAGGCAAGGAGGCCTGTCTCTCCAGAAATTGTAAGGAGAGAAAGTGTTGGCTCATCATAATCTTTTTCTGCACAAGTATTCGACCCAGCTGTGAACTTCCATGGTGACCCTATAATCCCTAAAGAGGAACCAATGAACCTTGACTCCATTGAGGTTCCTTCATTCTTGTTGAAGCCTCAACAGAAGCCTAATCAGAAGAAAAGGATACCAAGGAAGCAACCTTCAAAGGAACCAATTCAGGTTGCTAGGGTACCTGCTATTGTCAAGCAGTCAATCTTGGAAAACAAGGATGATTTTATCTATCAGGCAGATATTGAAGAATACTCTGGCATGAATCTATATCTGGATGAATTGTCAGAAGTAAGAGGAATTGACAAATATAAACATTTGCCTGAGAGATTGGTCTTTGTATACAAGGGAGGAATGGAAAGGACATGGCCACTACAGAGGGTTCTTGGAGAAAATTATCTGACCTTAACCAAAGTGTTCTCTGCAATCAAGAGATACACAGGGTTCTCCAGGATAGCAAAAGGGGAGATACTGGACAGAATAGAACAGATAAGGAGAGAATGAAACTCACCATTAAGACTACCAAGGAAAATGAAGATCCCATACAATGGACAGAAAATCCACCTTCAACCCTTCTGGATGTTGGAGTTCAGGGATGAAGATGGTAACAGGAGATTCTTCAGGTTAGAAGACCAACTATCAAAGGCTAGTTCTCAATACCTGAGATGGTTACAACAAAAGCTAAATCCAAAAGTTGTTGAAGAAGATGCCTTCTATAGGCAACTCCAAATGCAAATTGAGTCCAACTCTGCCAACCAGAGAGAAGAAACAGTATTAATATGCTCAGTCTAGAGGAGCACTTCTCTGTAAATTTCTCAAACTTGCTGTGTTTTAATTTTTGTAGCTTAATACAATTTTTGCATAGTTCTATATATATCCTTAGGAATGTTTTATTATCATCAAGGTCCTAAATTTATGCTTTATTGCCATCAAGTATAAATTGGGGGAGATTGTTAGGAATATGTTGTACTTGATGATAACTTCACAATCAATCAAAATTGTATAAGTCAAGTTTTGTAACTGTCAATGGATGAGACATTATAACTCTATCCGTTGACAGGTAGCTCATCAACGGATGAGGTTTTGTAGCATACTGCAATATCTCTATTTATCAGTTGATAGTGTTTTTATTCAGAGTCATGTTGACCATCAACGGATAGGCAGAATAGGGTAGCCAATTGTAAATAAGCTATGCTATATAATTCTGTCTAAGTGAAAGTGTATCAACTGATGAGAACAGGACTCTATCAACGGATACAACTCAAATCTACTCTATCAACGGATACAGCTCAAACTACCATCAACGGATGACTGTGTACAACATCAACGGATAATCATTAACACTTTCTTCTATGCTAGTTGGGAATTAGCAATTGATAAGGACAGGTTTGACTGACAGATCACATGGGTTGATAGTAGGTATAAAAAGCAGTATGGCAGCCATACTTTGGAAACACAGAAGAAAGAAGCATTCCATTTCTACAGTACATGCAAGAAAGGTGCAGGGGACATATCTGTTCACAAGGACAAACTTTCGGCTACATGTGGATTTGGAGTGGAGTAGCAAGTCAACTTGAATTAGATTAATATTATCTTATTCCTGTACTACTTGTAAACTTGTGATATATAACCAAGTGTAGCAACTCTTTAGAAACTAAGAAAACAGATACATTTGCTTAGGGTTTCTTGATATCTTTAGAAACAAAGAGTTGTAAATCAGAAGCTGTGTACATTTGTATCATAGAGTTTTCTTCGAATAAAAGTCTCAGGTGGTACATTTAACCACCTAATTTTTTTTATGTGTTTGTGAATCATTTCTCATTCAGCAATTATCTCCTTATAGATCTCTGTGGTTCTTATCAGAAATTTATAAATATCAAGAATTGTATTCAACCCTCCCCCCCCCTTCTACAATTATACAAGTGTGTAATCTGGGAATAACACTGTCCATTTGGATGGTTCCTTGGCCACATAAGATCTTGGAATAGTTGTGGTTCCAACAATCTTTTCAGGTATTTCTTGTTGTGGAACAAAAGGACCATTCTTGAGAATCTCAGGATACAAAGGATAAGAGGCTTTGATGAACAACATCATTTTTATCTTCCAGAGGTTGTAATTTTCTTTGTAAACTTAGGGACTTTCACCGTTCCTGTGGTCTTTGGTGTATTCGAACTCATTGTCATTTTTCTGTTTTTGAATAAACAGCCTGCTCTGATACCACTTGTTGAGTATTGAATACAGCAAAAGAATACAGAGGGGGGTGAATGGATTCTTGAACTTTTTCTTGTTCTTGAATTTGTGTAGCAAGATAAGTGTTTGTGTGTGCAAATGTGTAGGTGCGGATAAAGAACAACACAAGACACAATATCACTTTAATCTAATATATTATTAGATAAAGGTTGCTACAATCTGTGAATACAAATGGTAGTATTCTCAGCTTCGTTTTTCTCAGAGAGATATATCTTACAATATGTATGAAAGACTTATTCAACTAAAGAAGTGAGATTGTATTCTTATAGAACATGAATACAACTCACTTACTACAAATAAGGTTACAGGATAAATTACTTTCTTGTATGTCTATCCTTTTTGAGTAAGCATCCAAACGGCTACAGATTTGACTTTGCAAAGTTCTGTTCAGATCCACTTCTTTAGCTCTTTGTCTCTTCTATATCTCTCCAAGCTTCCTTGTAGGCTTTCCAGAGCACGTTACAGATTGTGGTCCATAAAGTGCGTTGGGTTGTTGCAGGTTTCTGACTTGTACAATTTCTTTAGTATTTTGTCTCCAAGAATGTATTCGAGAAGTGGCTAAGTGATTGATTCGAGAACTAGGATTAGATAACTCTGAGTTCTCGAATACTGTATGATTGACATATCGAATCACTTCTCGAATAACACTTTTCTCCAGGGTTCCTTGAGTTGTCGAATAGAACACTTGACTTGTCGAATACCTGAGATATCGAATAGTTTTCTGAGCCCTTGAGATATCAAATGGAACTTTTACTTGTTGACTCTTTGAGAACTCGAATACCACTTTGACTTGTTGACTTCTTGAGTTCTCGAATAGAGTATTTAGACATGTCGAATCTCTGAGATATCGAATGAGATATCGAATAGTTCATTCAGAGATATCGAACAATGTCTTCTCAGATATCGAATCTCTGACTTCTCGAAAGCTAGACTTCTCGAATAGACAAATGTACTTCTAGAATTGGTACTTATGCAAATTCTTCATTTCTTCAAATCCCAACTGTGATTATTTGACAGTCTTTATCTTCTTGCTTGAGGCATGAACCTTGGAACTTCTTTCAAGCATTATTCTTGACTATATAAGTACAGTTACACAACTAGGATTTGATGTCTATTACAAGTACAAAACAAATAGAAACTCTCCAACTAGAGGTTCCCAAAGTTAAGAGGTCATGTAAGTAATGCAAAGCATTACAAACAATTAGGCTTGTTATTAGATGTATACAGGCATGCCTCTGTGACTAACAGTATGGTACATAATAAAAAATTTGTACATGATTGATTGATTTAAAGTTTAGAAGTAAATTCTGATTGCCTTTCAAATAATTTTAATTTTTTGATTGGTAATTTATTCACAACCAATAATAATACTTTTTTAGCGTATATTTAATAATTAAAGTAATTAAAATGTATGTTGTACTCGTTTATGTGAATTTACTAATTTTTTTATTAAAAAATTGTGAATAAATATATTTTTGAGTCTTCAAAAAAAATCGAGTCTTTGAAGATATGGATTTTATCCAAGCTATTTAAAATTTGATTCAAATATGATTTTGTAGTGTTGGCTTGTATGCAATTATTAATTAATTTTATTAACAAATTATGAATAAAAATATTTTTGAGCTTTATAAAAATCAAATTTTTGAAGGTATGGATTTTATCTAAGTTATTTAAAATCTGATTTCAAATCCGATTTTTTCAGTATGGTTGTTTTAATTAATGAAATAAACTAATAATATTATAATCACAAACAACTTACTAATTACCTTTTCCAGCTAAAAGGTATATAGTTTCTAACTAAAATATCTCATTTTCTCCTAAATAATAACTAACCAATTACCTTTTTCGGCTATTACCTTTTCTAACCTTTTTAACTAAATTATTTTTTTTCCCAAAAATATGGTCGTTCTAATTAATTCGATTTTGTAGTGTTGGCTTATATGCATTTATTAATTAATTTTATTAACAAATTATTATAAATATTTTTTTGAACTTTTAAAAACATAAAAATTTTGAAGGTATGGATTTTATCCAAATGATTTCAAATACAATTTTTTTCAGATTTCTAGTTGAGTTAGATTATAATTTCTTAAAATCAATTACAATTGTACAATATATATTATGAAAATAAATTTATAATGTATGATAATATGATTGTGAATGACTTTATATTAAAAGAATGGTTGATTAATGAATGATTAATTATGAAATTTAATTTGAAATATATAATAGCATAGCATGATTAATTTCAAATTAAAATTGTGATTTTCTAGTAAATATTTTTTGATTTTAAAAATATGTATTTATGGATATGTTTAATAAAACCAATATTGTATTTAAATTAAAAGTGTTAACTAACCATGTTTAAAGAGATAGGTTGATATTGTAAATAAGGAAAACTTTTAATATAACGTGATTGGTCTAAAATTTAGGAATTAGGGGTTCTAAAATAATTCCTAATTTCTGATTAGCTAACTGTACATTGGTAGACTGAGGTATTATAATAACTAGCTTAAAACCCGTGCGATGCACGGATTGTTTTTAATACTATATGAATTTTTTTCATTAGTTTAAATTAATTTTTTTAAACATTAATTTTGGAGGCTTAAATTTTTATATGAGATTATTTGATAAAAAATATATAAATGTTATCCGTGATATTTCTAGAAAATGAAGGATTTTAGTTTTAAAAATTTAGAAAAGATGATAGGTTTTAGTTGAAAAAGGTAATAGGTTAATTTTTAATGATTATAAAATTATTATTTTATTTTATTAAGTAGAATGCCGGTGATATGATTAGAAAAAAGAGGATTTACTTAGAGAATATAAAAAAGGTAACATGTTCTATGTGAAAAAGGTAATTGATTAGTTTATAATAATTATAATTTAATTACGTTATTTTACTAAATGCAAATGGAGAAATTAATATTGTTCGTGATATTGTATTAAAAGAGGAATTTTAGTTAGAAAATAAGAAAAGGATATATGTTTTAGCTGAAAAGGTAATTGGTTAATTATTAATATTATAATATTATTAGTTTATTGTATTAAATAGAACCGCCCGTGATATAATTGGAAAAAAAATATTTGGTTAGTGAAAATAGAAAGGTAACATGAAAATTAAAAAAATGTCATCATTTATGTAAAAAAAGGTAATTGATTAGTTTATAGTAATTATAATTTAATTATGTTATTTTATTAAATAAAACTACTCATACTTTTTAGAAAATGAGAAATTAATGTTGCCCGTGATATTTCTTGAAAAAAGAGAATTTAATTAGAAAAAATAGAAAAGAAGATATGTTTTAGTGGTAATCGGTTAATTATTAGTATTATAATATTTTTATTTTATTTTTATTAAATAGAAACGCACATGATATAATAGGAAAAAAAAGAGGTTTTAGTAAAAGAAAAGAAAAAAGGTAACGTGTTTTGGCTGAAAAAGGTAACGGTTCATCATATAATTGGAAAATGAGAGATTTTAGTTAGAAAAAAAGAGAAAATGTAACGTGTTTTAGCAGAAAAGGGTAATTGATTAGTTAATAGTAATTATGAAATAAATATGTTATTTAGTTATTAAAAATAGAAAAGGTAATATGTTTAACCTGAAAAAGGAAATTGATTAATAAAGTAGAAATTTTAGTGAGATAAAATAAAAAAGATATTATATTTTACCTAAAAGAAGAAATTATTTAGTTATTGAAAATAGAAAAGATAATAAGTTTAACTTGATAAAGGAAATTGATTAGTTAGTAGGTTGAATTTAATCTGTAATTAAGTAAGGGTAAATAAGTAAAATCAACAGGTACCGTACCGACCGACCGGCCGACCAACCAAACTTTTAATGTTTCGGCTTTTATATAATAGTATATATTACTATTAATGTATTAATGTATATACTACATATATTAATGTATATTACTAATAATGTATATTTTATATATGGATTTTTTTTCGGATTTCGGGTTTAGATCAGGTTTTGGATTTCGGGTCGGGTTTGGATAGGAATGCCTAAAATTCAAATCTAAATCCATCCAAACTCTTTCGGGTTTAATGCCTACAATTCAGTAAGTCGCATAATTATTGAAGCTGACCACTGAATATTCTAATGGGAAGTAACATTGGGAGGATTTGGAATGGGGGTAATAAAAATCTAAATCGTTTTTAATTTTTTTTTTGTCAGAACCGTTTTTCTGTTGATTTTATTAACAATTAAAACACAAAACATATAATACATATATTAAATTAAATCGAAATAATAAATTATATACATATATATATATATATATATATCCAATAATAGTATGTCATTTAATAAAAAGATACAAATTAGTACATTAACCGAAATTGATATGATTTAAGCAGGAGGAGGAGAATTGATGCAGACACTTAGTTCATCAAAGTTGGCTAGGTCTGATGGAGAATAGGGAATAAACGGCTTAGATTTTTTCTGATAATTAAATTAATGTAATTTTTTTTAGTTTATAAGAATTTTATATTTGAGGTATTTTTATTTTATGTAAATTGATTATTAGTTAATCGTTAAAATAAAAAGTAATAGTTATTATGTTTAGTTTTTATATATATAAGTAGTTATTATATTTAGTTAATTGATATAAAAACAAAAAATCTATTGTTAATGAGTTTAACTTGAGTTGAGTTTAATTTTGCCTGAAACGTAGAATCTAGATCCAATGGAGAAACATGTTACATTAAGTTTAATTCATCTAGACCCTGATTGATACTAAAATAATTCACAATCTTATGATTGGTTAGCTAATACGTGGTAGATTCGGGTGTTATATTAAAGGATGTTCAAAAAAAAAAATTATAACTAAAAGATATATAAACATATGTAATTTATTGTTATGTGGATTTATAGAAAATATTATTTACGGTTAGTAGTAATTTTTAAAATTAAAAATCATGTGATATACGAATTTATTAAATCAAGATATTATTATATTTAAATTTAATTTAACCGCGATTAGTAAATTAGAATAAGCATGGTAAATAATAAAATTTTTGAAAAAATATGTATTTATGGGTATGTAAATATTAAAAAATATGTATTTATGGATATGTCTAATAAAATCATTATTGTATTTAAATTAGAAGTGTTAACTAACCATGGTTATAAGGTAAGGTGAGATTGTAAATAAGGAAAACTTTTAATATAACATGATTGGTCTAAAATTTAGGAATTAACTCTGATTGGTTCTAAAATAATTCATAGTTTTCTGACTGGTTAACTCAACATTGGTAGACTCAAGTATTATAATAAAGGATATCTCTTTATTGAGAGTCTAGTATCCCGTTAATGGATTTTGTCTATCAATATATTGGGTTTTGTTCTTTATATTTTGAGAGTAGGTTACTTTATTTTGGCATCTGGAATCTTAGATTTACAGGATTTTGTTTTATTGATTCATTGATTTGGATAGTATACAATCGCAGTTTTGGTCAGTTGTTCGAATACATTCTCAGATATCACATATGTATTTCCCTCACGATTAGAATAAATTGTTGGATTATTTCGCCAAAGAGTATATATAATTCAAGCGAGTGATGTACCACAATTTAAGATCTGATCAACGATTGTAGTTTGGATTAAGGAAACCTTGTTACCTTGATATGATCTATTTTATTTTAATATGTGTTGTCCAATCTTGATTATTTTTGTAGATGTATGACATTTTATTGATAAATCATTTACCTAAAAAAAATTAGTGATTTAAAAGAAAATTTGAATGATTATTTGTGTGGATGATAATATATGCCCTTTTGTTGATAAATATTTAACCATAGCAAATATAGTGATTTATTAGAATTTTTGCGCTGAGTTGACCAATTTGCTATGAAATAAAAATAATAATTTTTTAGAATTTTTGCGCTCAGTTAACCAATTTGCTATATAAATATTCACTAACAATATTTTTATTGATTCTGTAATGAATTTTTTTTTGGATTGATAATTTATACACCAAATAATGTCTAATACTATTTGAGAGTATATTTAGTATCTTGAAAAATTCAAAAATATCGTCAAGTCAATTTATTTGTCCCATTAATTCTTGAAAATAACGATAAGTAAAATTTTAATGATAACTGGTTTAAATTTCATTTTTAATATTTTAATTGGTTGAATTTAGCCTTTTTTAATAATTGATTAATTTAAAAGTTTATATAACTTAAATTTTGAAGGTTAAGTAGCCACGATAAGTAAATTAGGATGAGAATGCTATGATTAATTTAATTTTAGTGGTTAATTTTGACTGGCTCTTGTATATATTTATGAAAATTAATCCGTAATATATAATAATGTTATTATGATTAACTATAAATCAAAGTGTGAAAAATTAACATTGCGAAAATTGCTTCATATTATATATTTATATAATCCTGATTGGTTTTGATTTAAAATATTAATTTGTTATATTAATTTTTTTATATTAAAAAAATAAAATATACGGATATGTTAAATCAAGTAAGTTTCTCTATTTAAATTTGAATTGTTAACTAACCATAGTTAGTATAATAGAATGAGAATGGTAAATAACGAAAAATTTTAATATAATATGATTGGTCTAAAATTTAGGAATGACCTTTGATTGGTACTAAAATAATTCAAAGTTTTGCATATTTTATATTTGTATAATCCTGATTGATTTTGATTTAAAATATTAATTTATTATAATTATTTTTTGACATTAAAAAATAAAATATATGGATATGTTAAATCAAGTAAGTTACTCTATTTAAATTAGAATTGTTAACTAACTGTAGTTAGTATAATAGAATGAGAATGGTAAATAAGGAAAATTTTTAATATAATATAATTTTTAAATTTTAAATATATTTAGAATGATTGATGGGTTTAACCTTGGTTAAAAGATAGCAAGTTAAATTATATAAGGAAACAAATTTGTTTTAATTTGATTGGTCCATGATTTAGAAGTGATCTATGATTGGTTCTAAAATAATTCATAGTTTTCTGATTGGTTAACTGGGTACGTGATTAATTAACTGGATGGTGTGGTAGACTCAGGTTTGATAATAAAGGATGGATTGAGTAAGGGTAAATAAGTAAAATCAACAGGTACCGTACCGACCGACCGACCAAACTTTTAATGTTTCGACTTTTATATAATAGTATAGATATTATAATAGTATAGTATAGTATATTGTTCTAAAGAGAACCATCTTATATGGAGAACCGTAGAGAACCGCTAATTTTTGATTCTATAGTAGTATCAAAGTTCTAATTTTTTGGTTATATAAAAAAAAGGCCATTTTTTTGTTCTAAAAGACCAATTTTCTGATTCTGTGATAAAATCAAATGCTGATGTGACATCGTTGTTGACGTGTCAATGTTGGTGCCACTGTCATGTCATCTGCCACGTTGGCACTGCCACAACATCACTGCTGATGTGGCAGCAACAGTTTTTTTGGAGAATTTATTTTCTAAAATTTGATTTTGCTATAGAATAAAAAAAAATTAGATGGTTTTTCTTGATTCTCTATATAAGATGGTTTTTTTATGGAGTGCTGCTCAGTATAATAGTATATAGTATAGATAGATAGATTACATATTAAATAAGGGTCCTGGTCCCTGACAATCGTTTGTCAGGGACCGGTTATTTAACAATCGGTTCCACAGCCGTTGGATCAACGATCCAACGGCTGAGATTAAAAAAAAAATTTACTGTCCGCTATAATTTTTCGCGGATAGGCAGATTTTCCGCGGATAGGCGCCTATCCGCGGAAAATTATAGCGGACAGTAAATTTTTTTTGTAAACCAGGGAGGCCGTTGGATCAACGATCCAACGGTTTAGAAACCGATTGTTAGATAAGCCGTCCCTGACAAATGATTGTCAGGAACCAAAACCCATTAAATAATTGTCTATTCTTTGCCTTTTTTTTTTTGAAACGATCTTTGCCTGTTCTATCTGTGTACAAAAATGTCAGATACTTTCTTATTGGGCCGCCATAAAAGCACCTGAACCACAGGCCTATCCGCCTATACACAGCCCAAACTGACTAGTCCAGCATTACATTAACACACCTTATCTAAAAAATTTGACAAAACAAAAATCTATAAATACCAGGGTTTATCAGTTTGAGAAATTAGGGTTTTTGTAAATCTATACATACAAAGCTTGTGTATCTATATTTGAGAAGCAAAAACTCCATGGATAGGTACAGAAAAGTGCAGAAAACAAAGGCGGAGAGCTCGATTAACGAGAATGAGATCAGAATCACTTCGCAAGGCTTTGTACGGAACTATATCAGCTACGCTACTACTCTTCTTCAGGTATAAAACTATAAATTCATCATTATTATTACTTTATTAGTTAATTTTTGATTTATTAATTTTGTTTTTCTATAATGTTTGTGTTGTAATTGGTGTGAGCTGAGATTAAGTGATAGATGTAGAGTTGGTTAATTACTGTGTTGTGATGATTTGATGCTATTTGTGTTAGAATGTGTGTGTGTGTGTGTGTAATGTTACTCGTTCTTCGTAAATAATCGAATATTTGTGTAATTAGTTATGTGTGTAATGATGCTTATTAATTAAAGCAAATATTTGCTGTTGCTCATTCTTCGTAAATCGTAAATAATCGAATATTTGTGTAATTAGTTATGTGTGTAATGATGCTTATTAATTAATCAAATATTTGCTTAAATAGTTACGTGTTTGTGTAATGATGCTTAATCTTCGTTAATTAATTGAATGTTGTACGGAATATATGTGTGGTTAAAGGATGAGAGTGAGTGATACGGTGTTGGTTAATTATGTGTTTAATATGTTACTTTTAGATGATTTTATAGTTGTATTTGTTTGTATATATAATGTTCGTTCATTAATTGATTATTTGATTATTAGTTACTTGATTGATTGGTTTAATTGTTCGATTTGTAGAATATTTGTGTATAAGAGATTAGAGTGATAGATACAATGTTGGTTGATTACTGGTTAATTTATAGAATAATTTTGTAGTATGAGATTAGATGCTTTCATTGATTAATTACTTAATTGCTCGTGTTTTGTGTTTTATTTGATGGAATATAGGTGTAGCGATAGATTATGAATGCGGTGGATACACTGATTTTCTATATATATAGTTAATTGATGCTTATAAATGTGTAAAATATTTGATTTTAACGAGGTTGATAGATTGAAGGATATCTAATTGTGTTTCACTCAAGTAATCTTGTTTATTCATGCTTGTGGAGTTGCGCTAGGAGTGACATATTTTTTGCGGCGAGGAATTAATTATTAATTATACACTTCAAAGTAGCAGTGGTAATGTGTGACTTTACTTTTTAAGTGGACGGACTCAACTGGTTATCTCAGCTCGTGCACTTAGTTTTGTACTACTTTTATGTGTTCATTATGCTCTTGCACAGTACTTCAATACATTGTCTATGCTGGTAATTTAGGATATGTATTTGGTCATAGCACTTACTGATTACTGATATGCCTCTAGCGAGGTGATGTATGTTGACATTGAGTTAACAGAATAGTCTCTTTATTTGTATGTACTTCTGTGAAATGTAATAAGTCTTGGGTTCAAAATATGCATTTGGCAGTAGCATATATTTCTATTTATGCTCATTTCCATTAAATCAATCGGTATCAATTATCTTCTTTTAACTCAACTAATTTGGAATGAACTCATATGATAATTAATTATCAACATTCAGGAGAACGATGGACGTGAAATTGTACTTAAGGCAATGGGACCAGCAATAAACAAGGCAGTAGCCATCACCGAGATTATTAAGGTTAGTTTAATCTTCACATTCGAGTAAAGCCCCTTCTCTCATGAAATTTCATGGACACAATTAGCTTAATACATGTATTCTGCACAGAGACGAATTCCTCAATTGCACCAAGATACTGTCATCAGTTCAGTCAGCATTGTGGATGTATATGAGCCTATTGAGGAGGGTCTTCTGCCGTAAGTATCTCATCTTATTTCAAACATGTTTCCCTCGACTACAATAGTTTAATGCATGTTCTTAACATTTTTTAATCTTATGAACAATGCAGTGTGGAGACTAGTCGTAATGTCTCAATGATTTCAATCACCCTATCAACTAAGGAGCTGAACAAGAATTCGGCAGGGTAAATCTATATCTATACTGTAATTTTATTGTCCCTAGAACTGGTGAATGCTTGAGAATGGCTTGATCTAGAGTTTATGCATTTCTGTTTTAGCATCATCCATTATGTATATTTTTTAATACTCTCGACCTTTTTCATGGACTTCTTGGTTATTCATCTAGTGTGTTTACATGAAGATACTTGCAAGCAAACTTTAACAGAGGAGAGGTCTTTTGTAAATCTGATATTGTAATCATTGTCATTGTATACAGGTATCAAGCTCCAGCTGCCGCAGAACAAGTGCAACAACAACAGCAATCAAGGACACAACGCAATTATCAGCAGAAGCAGCTTCCAAGGCAACACATTAATCAGCAAAGGCCGCGAAACAATTACCAACAACAGCAGACCTCTAGGCCGCAGAACAATTATCAACAAGAGCAGCCCTTAAAGCCGCGGAGCAATTATCAGCAACAGCAGCTTTTAAGGCCGCAGAACAGTCGGCAACAGCAGCCTTCAAGGCCGCAGAACAATTATCAGCAAGAGCATCAATCAAGGACACAGAATAATTATCAGCAGCAACCTGTTGGCAGACAAGCTCGCCAAAGTTATGATGTTGCTGATGAAGGTGTATTATTATATACAGAAACTGTCTTTACTTGTTAAATTCAAATTTTTATTCATGAATCATATTGACCCGGTTAAAATTTCAGATACTTATGGTCGAGGCCGTGGAGGATATCGTGGTAGAGGGAGAGGTCGAGGTTGGAGTAGAGGTGGATATGGTAACTACGCGGAGAATAATCGCGGCAACTACCAAGGCAACTACCAAGGTATCAGAATCAATGCATATTTATCTTGTTCTATGTATGATGTTAATTTATGTACCCGGTTATCAGTAGGAAATCTGTCAGAAACCAGTAATTCGGAACACAGGGGCCAAGATATGGCCGTTTCTTGATTTTGCTTTTATCTGTGCACTGTATTCTGTACGATGTTCTATTTTGCAATATCAAAATTATGTAGGACAGTTACTACTAGCGTGGTAATGTCGGTAAAATGGTACAACAGCTGTGTCCATGTTTATGCTGTGAATGTTATGACATAACCTATGTTTGACACAATAGCTTGCTATACATTTTTATAAATTTGACAAATCATTATGAATTGTAATTCAACATGAATGTATGCTGACAGGTGAGGGAGATGGTGGAGCCGGTGTTAGAGGAAGGGGAAGAGGTTATGGCCGTAGTCGAGGAAGGATGGGAAGCTATGCCAGGGACGATAGCTACCAGAGGTAGTTGAGAGGTAGTTGAGAGTGGAGCATGTATGCCATATAGCAATATATTTGTTTTGCTATAGCAGTACTCTATATTGGTGTCTTGACAGCTTTGACTTTTGGTTTACATATGATTTCAACGTTAAGCATTGATAGTAGAGATTGATTTTTTTGATGGTGGTGTCCATGCTCTATGAGAATTTTTTCAATCTTATAGTCTGAAAATGGTTTGCTCATTTAATCAAGCTATCCAGTTTTTTAATATCTCCCAAAAAATTGTTGGGATTTAATCTGAAACTTATTGGCTTTTAAAAACATAAGAATAAATTGTTTAAGTTTTATTTAATCATCTGTATGTATATGACTTGGTCGTGCAGTATAGTTGAGTGATTGTAGGGAACGTTAGAGATAGTAGAAGTAGTGGAGATAAAGTAGGAGTGTTTAGCTATTTTCTAGTTACCTTCAATTATTTTAACACAGAACTTCTATTTGTTTTACTTTCTGTTGTTCATTCCTTAGCTTAGCTTAACTAAGGTCTTAAAATTCAACAAAAATTATATATTGTTATTCAACAGTAGGAATTTTTAGGTTAGGGATGTGGACATATTACCTTCTTATATGGGCTTATTTGATTTAGTTTGCTTAAATATTTACGGGAGAAGGATAGCGTTCAAATTTTGAAACTTTCAAGTACATGTACTAATTGAAAAAAAAAGCTTCAGTATATATTCATGATTATATCTTAATATATTGAATGATTATATCTGAGACAGAAGGGAAGATCAAGCTCTTTTTAACTGTTATTTTGTTGTCCTTTACACAATTATTATTCCATTGCAAGTGATCTGGCATAGATTGATGTGTAAATTGTATTTAGATAATTTGATTGTATGTGGTAGCTTTTTTATTATTCGTTTTTATCATTCCCTTGTGTTATTTAAGTTTGTTTTCCTGGTTACAATCGTACTCAATTATAAATGACATGGCATGGTTGATGCGAATAGTATTTAGTTTAATTTTTGGATGAGAACTTTTTATATACGCTTGTACTCTACATCTAGGAGAGGTAATTCGAATCAAGCAGGTACGAATTCTGATTTGATAAATGAATTTGAGTCGAACCTGAATTGGAACAAACATTTGGGTTTTGCAAGAAAATTGAGGATACAGGTCGATATCTGAGGATATGATTCATTTGGTTCGAAATTGACTTGTTTGTTTTGAATCTCACGGTACTATGTTGTTTATACAATATATAATAAACTAAACTTAAAAATGTTTGATTTGGGTCATTGTTGAATTCAAAAGTATTACTTTCAAAATCATTGTTAAATTAGATGTTCACCATCTAATTCCATCCTTTTAATTGTCAGCTGGACCACAAGGCCCAAGACAGAAAACTTTTTATGAAATTCAGACCTACCAAAAATAAAGTAATGTTTAAGTTGTCCGTTTTTACAGCTATAGATTATGAAAGTTACATATGCCAGAATGTATATACATTATAAAAATGAGATTTACAGAGCAAGTACATTTACTGATGTACAGAATAAAATTTATGATTTGCATTGTGATCATAATTATATGATTTTATTCGGAACATGGATTAATTTTAGACTAGCGAATTTAAACTTCCGCATTTACATTAACAGAAATGTAATAACGCCGATAATGTACTCCTCTGTAAATTTGATGATGTGCACTGCATATGTGTGTCACAATTTGTTCATTTTGATTGATGGGGTGGTGCAAATAGTTCGAAGTCATCAGATACTGAACTTTCATAATCTGCCCTATCTGCTGAGCATAGAGGCCTTTCGAGTCCACCTGTTCGAGATGATAGTCATGTAAGAGCTACTTCACTCGCAATCTTAGTAACTACTGCGTTCTTTTACTACTAGTTATTCGTCTTGATTGGATATGGTGCTACTGAAATAATGGAGCACCAGGAAGTTTGTTTTCTGGTTTTAGTTCCTTCAAGCATTTTCGGATCACAGGGTTAACAAAACTAGTGAAATTTCATGTAGGCTACTCTTCTGGTTTGTAAAATATAATTTACCAATACAGTTGATATCACAGGGTTACCTTTTTTTATTTTGCAGACCAGCACAAAAAAAGATATCTGATGTCTCCGATCATATTGACTATGATCAAGTAGTTAATCATGATCGATTAAACAGTTCTTTTATACATACCAAAAGAACTTCATAATCCACCAGCTACCTGATTGCGGTGAATGTAAGTAGTGGTCTCTCTAGTCGAAATGACATTGTCTCACAACATACATAAGGCTCATCAGATATCTTTTTACTGGTATTAAGTTGCCATGTTTGAAGGGAGAGAATGCAGATTGAATCAGCTAGTTTAGGCCTTTGTATCAAGCATTTCAGCAAGTCCATACAATGACATATAAGTTGAAAACATGTCGATATGAACTGCTGCAGTGGCATTTAGTCAATTTGCAGTAGTAGTTACATGTCAAAATTATGTTATCAAATCCAAGTATGTGGTACAGTTGCATTATTGCACGAGGTAAATGTATCATGTGAATGGCTGAAAGCCACATGTAAAAAAGAAATACTCCTAGTAATGAAAGAAAAAGAACTTCGATACATTGAATGATTATATTGAAACAAAACGGAAGCGAACAAGAAAACATTATCGAGTAGTTCAAATTTGTATTGAATGGCTCATTATCGGATTCAAGAAAACATTTTATTTCAACTAGTTCAAATTTGGCTCGGGCATGGAAACTCATTAAAAAATTCATTAATTGAAAAACACCATACTTTTAAAGATTCTTTAAAAGTTAAAATTGAATACCCCATAACTTTTAAATCATTAAAAGTCTTTAAAAGTCTTAATACAATACCATCCCCTCAACCTCGATTCGTTATATTTGTGGTTCAAGACTTCAAGAACATTGTGGACGATATAGAAGTTGGTGCTACATCAATATCTACAACAATTGTTGCAACTAACACTTTTCGTGTGACTTTGTTGTAAACTTGTAAATCTCACAATACATGAAAATGATGTGTAACTAACTTACATATTGATCTTAATCTTTTGATGCATATACGTAACAGAAAAAGTTGTTCCACAACACAAAGAGCGAGGGTGGAAGAAGATCCGTTTTGCATCATATAGGGATTCCTTGGCTCGGGTCAAAGAAGCACTGTCACTCATAATTATCAAACTGAGTGCATTCTTTTTTTGTCCGGGGGGATCCCACCAGAGCGCCTTCTACTTGTAATAGGCCATGAACTAGATCAGAATCATTCACAACGAGTCCATATCAAAGAGGTATATTCTTGATCCGGTATGTTCTTCGAGGCATTCATCCATGAAGCATGCATGCTCGTCTTAATAGGTATTAGTGTAGGATATATTAGGACAGAAGAGCACATACCTTATTTTTCATCCTCAACGCAGAAAACAATAAACAAAGGGTACATAAACAGTAAGCAAGTGAACGTCAAAAAGAAAATGGACAAATTTAAAATAGCTAGCTAGACTGTTGGAGTTAATCTCAAACAATAAGTTTAAATAAGTTAATATGATTTATTTGCTTGATTTCGTCAAATAATCTGTTGAGATCTTCTGCAAGTCTGTCAACGGTAGATGGACGTGGTCATCTAAATTTGTGGAGACATTGTAGGAGCAGTGGAAAATAAGTCTAGTAATTGAGTTATTTTAGGAGTTTTAGTTTTAGTCTTTCCTTGTATGTAAGTCATTCCGTGTTATTTTCATTCTATAAATTGTAACTTGTATCATGCAATTCAAGGCAAGCTGTTTTAGCACATATACATAGACAGCTCTAAACTAAGAACGTGCATACCCTTTGTTGTTTTTGGCGTAGAGGATGAATTCAATAAGGTATAAACTCTTCAATCCCAATCCTATGCTGCTACTTGTTAAACCTAGCATTCTACCCAGATGAACGACCAGGAGCACATACAGGATTCAGAACATACCTTCATTGATACATGTACAACGTGAACCAATGAAAAGTTAAGCTATAAAATTGAGGGTAAATTTCCAATAGATCATAATATACCACATCATATTTTATGTGGTGTAAAATGAATCTAAATGCACTCGAAAGAGAATATCTAAAAAAATTATTGTGTACATTCATGTACCTGTTATTCGAAGCTCAGTAATCAACAGGTGTTTAACCTCTGGTGCTTGCACAAGCCTTTACCAGTGGCGGAGGAGCTATTCATCATTTACACAAGTAAAAGAAGGAAATATTAGTTCAGGTTGTGTTCTATCTCGGGTTCAAAATTTGCATTTAGCAGTAGAAATATTTCTTGCATATATGCTCATTTCTCATTTAGATCAGTGAAGTCTTGGCATTGGCAATCATGTTATAGCACCTCAAAATTTGAGTATCAAATGTCTATTTTGCAATAAACAAAAGTTCATTTGACTTGGCTAATCTAGAATGGGGGTATATAATAATAGTTGTCAACATTCATGCTATGTGGGTACGGTTGATATACTTCTTATGGAGAAACCATGGTTTGGTACTTTTTTCATTTGCACAGAGCTTAAAGGTTGGTTTATCTTCACATTTGAGAAAAGCTTCTTCTCCTATTAAGTTGTCATGTATACAATTAGCTTAATTCATGTTTTCTGAAAAGAGACGAATTCCAACATTGCACCAAGATGCTGTCATCAGTTCAGTCAAGATACTGGATGTATATGAGCCTATTGAGGAGGCCAGGGTCTTCTGCCGTAAGTATTCTATCTTTTTCAGATATTTTTCCGATGAATTCATTAATTTAAGGCCGGTTTGATAATTTATGAGTTATGAGTAATGCAGTGTACTAAAGACAAGTCTTAATGTCTGAATGATTTCAATGACCCTACCAGCCTGAGTTGAACAAGAATTCACGAGGGTAAGTTCATATCTTATTTTAGTAGCCAATACACTCAGTGCGTATTACTGTAATTTTTACTGTCCCTGGAATTGAACGAGTGCTTGAAAATGACCTGATTTAAAGTTTATGCATTTCTGATTTAGCTTCATCCATTTTGTATCTTTTTAATACTCTCGAACCTTTTCATGGATTTCTTCCTTGTGTATTCATGAAGTTTAGACTTCAGTAGAAAATAGGCCTTTTGTAAGTATTATATTATAACCTTTTCCATTGTACATAGGTATCACATACCAGCTTCTGCAGAACAAGTGAGGCAACAGAAGCAATTAAGGACACAACACAATTATCAGCAGCAGCAGCAGCCACCAAGGCAACACAGTAATCAGCAACAGCCGCAAAACAATTACCAACAACAGCAGACCACTAGCCCCAAAACAATTATTAACAAGAGCATCCCTCGAAGCTGTGGAGCTATTCTCAGCAACAGTAGTCCTCAAGGGTGCAGAACAATCAGCAACAGCAACCTGCAACCCTCAAGACCACAGAACAATTATCAGAAACAACAGCAATCAAGACCTGCTGATAATTGTGATGTAGCTAATGAAGGTGATATAATCTAACAAAAACTGCCTTTACCCGTAAATGTCATTTTTTCATACATTGAATCATATTGAACCTGATTATAAATTTTAGATTCGTAAGGGTGAGCCCCCTGGTGGAACTTATGTTGAGAGAGGACGAGGTTGGAGTAGAGGTGGATATGGTAACTATGAGGGAAAAAATCACAGAAACTATCAAGGCAACTAATCAACTATTAAGGTATCGAAACCAATGCATATTTTGTCTTGTTCAATATTTGATTATAATCTATATGACTGATTATCGGTAAAAATATGTCAGCAGCTGGTCATTTCCAAAACTAGGGCAGATGGTGGCTATGGCTGTGCGCTGTTTTTGCTTTTATCTGCATCGTTACTGTTAGTATACCATACGATGTTCTGCTTTGTAGTTTTCACAATTTGGTATCAGTATAACCTTCACTACAAGCCTGGTGACATCACTAATGGTAAAGCAGCTGAATATAGACTATCCTTGTGAATTTTAATGGTATAAACATTATAACTACATAACTTGATGTATGACAGAACTGCTTCTATATGGCATAATCATTAAAGACATTGCACAATGTTTCGATAATTTGTGATCTCTTGTCAACTGTACATACTAGTCTAATGACCAGTCCACGAACAAGGCCCTGGATTTGCAGTGAGACTGGACAGGACAAACAAGCACAGAAGAAAATGCCATTGGAGATGCACATACCCGAGATGGTCAAAGAAATGTGGATTCAGTTATAGAAATAGAAGCGCTCAGTTGATGAGTTCTGAGCTACATAGGTTTAGGCTTCAGTTGATGGGCTAATGGCTATAGTACCACTGCTTTGTATTGCTTGAAGAGTTGCAGTTGTTTGCAAAACAGGGTGAGGAAGTTCTTTGTGACTTGCCAATACAAATTTTAGAATATGTAATAAGATAGATATTAGTTTTAAGTTCTTGTTCCCAATTAGGTGTTAACCACAAATACATGGAGAGACCTATTAAATATTTTTTAACAGAATAATGTTAATTTCAGTCCAATGAAACTAGAAAGCCCTCTTTTCTGGAAGAAAAATTAGAAAATTGATATGCCGAGGCTCAGGCCAACAAATGAAAAAAGCTTTCCTTTTTATTTCCTCACTTGTCCTCCTAAATGAAAAAAATAAATAAATAATAAGAGGTGGTCCTCACTATAGACGGTCCTCACTATAGACGAGCAACACTTGTGCCTAGGACTTCAACGCTGAAGGGTCCCGAATTTTCGAATCCCCAATATATAAGTTTGTAGGAAGCCAATGTATATATGTAGGTTAAGGCCCAAAAAAATGGTTTTGCCTAAGGACCCCTAAAACTCCGGACCTGCCCTGAATACTCCTCTTATGATTCCTTTGAGAACTCTCTAAGAAAGTCATAATTGTAAAATGTCTTTGCTTGAGACAAGTTGCAGACTTGAAGTGTGATTGTTCCACTTCTAATTTCTAAAACCAAAAATTGTTAGCTGTGTTTAGAGTTTAAACTAGCATACCCGCATACAGCTTCTTTGGTACCACAAAACCCATGTAAATCTAAGTTAAAAGTATGCTTATTTAACTTGCAAGTATTTGTTCACTTTCTGCCATGAACAAAAATATTCAGATAATAGTTATACACCACTACCTAGAGCTTTTCAATCACTTTTTTCCCCGCAATCTACTTTCGATCAAATTAATTTCTCAGAGTTAATAAGCAATTTCAATCTCGCTGAATCACAAGGAGAATATTTAAAAACTAGAAAATACCTGTGAACAACATCAATACGATATCACAACTAAACGCACATCAATACAATATCAGAACTAAACGCAACTTTACATGATTAGACATACATTGAATACAATAGATCCGCAAACAGTAAAAGCAAGAGAGCTCAGTCATTTTACACACATGCATCAAAGCCAGCCTTTTCTATTTAAAGGATTCAGCAGCTAATCGACATTACATAGATCATAGATTATCAATCAAACAGTAACAACAGAATACATGTAATCTTTTTCAAGGAATTAAAGAATCGGAAAGAGAAGCAATGCATGGGACAACCACTGCAAAGCTAAATTCCTACTATATAACCAGAGGAACAGAAACGGATCCAAATACAAATTATTGTACTAACTGTCGCAATATAGACTATGTAGCACGAAGAACAAAAACTGTGCCACCAAAACACCATTGGTGAACAAAACCAACCAGATACTGGAATGCACTGTACCATGTTTGACTGAATGGGTAATGGGCGAAGCACATAGGGAACCAATTACTTAGAACAGTTGAAGCCACCACAAACTGAGAGAACTATGATAAGAATTAAAGCAATGATAATCCCAAGAACTATCAGCTTTATCTTCATATTTTGCAACCACATCTTCCTCCTCAACTGTTGTCCTCCTGTCCTAAAATCTTGTGCCTGCAACAAGTTCAGGTCTATGCATTAATCAACCAAATTACATGGAAAATGTTATCTTAATCAAAAGAAGATCAAGAATCAGGAAAGGGCATGCAAGTTCTGAAAATCATACACAAGGACTCTATATATCTATTGATATTGTATGATGCATGAATGTACGATAACCCATTGTGTTAGAATCAAAGATTCCCAGAGAATGTTATCACAATTAATGTGGTTTGTAAAATTCAAGAATTGTGCATGTTTACCTGCTGTCAAATCAATTTTCTTTACTTTACAAGCCATCTGAAGTTGCATTACTAAAATAGGACATCCCTAATTATATTCAACATAAACGTAAACACAACAATATAGGCCTTGTATCGGTCAACAAACAGCAGACAGATCAAACAATTTCTCTAATAAAAATCATCAAAAACGCATGTAAAGATACAATTAGTACTCTACTCTTCTAAAGAAAACAAAAAATGTCTAATCACTTACCTGAGAGCGAAGATTCTCTGTCTTGTCCACCAAAAGCTCAATCTTCTCCCCACGATCAAGAACCTACAAGGTAAAAGCTCATTATAAACAAATGCCATAAGTTACAGCTTGCAGAAGTTATTTACATCTTTATGACCTATACTAAAAAATGACTTGGCTTTTATACTGTGATGACTTACCTTCTCAATATTTTCCATCATTACTCCTTTGACCTCTGAAACTTGGGCCTTCACCTTTGCAAGCTTACTGATCTCCTCCGGATGATCCACACAGTACTGCATCTGCTCTTTCTGCTTGGGCCTATATTCATAAAGCGACAATATATATAGACCAGTACTTAAATATAAAGAAAGATCAATATTTAGAAAGCAGAGTTGAATACCCAAATTCTTTGTTGAGACTATTTGCAACAGCCGTTGCAGCTTTACCGCCAGCATATCTCTTGGTAAAATCTTCCTTGATTCGTTCAAGAAAAGCCATAGGCAATTGTCGACCAGCAGATTCAACGGCAACAACACAGTACGCTGCATCATAGAACAGATTGGGTTGGTACAAATGGTGAAGAAACTAAATGTATAACCCTAAAATCATTAGCTGTTCATAAGCAGTAAATCCTTGCGACAACATTAAGACTTCATCTATTATTTACTTTTTAACAATAAGATAAGAGTGATCAACCTATTTTATATAAACTGGACTTTTTCACATGGATGATTCATTAGTGTATGTAAATCTGATGCCTTAGTATTTTTACAAACAAAGAAACTTCTTGTAAACCAGTCTTACATAGAGTTCACAAATTGTAATATATATTGTAGATAAAGTAAACTTAACAGTGATCATCAAAGCAGAAACAGCACAAAAGACAGTAAGTTGAGACACATTTTGAAAGTGTCCGCATCAAATTTAGCTTTAAAAAAGGTATGGCTCCAAGAACATAGAACTAACTAAGGTGATAAACCAAACCAAGTTGCATTATAATTAATCTAATTCAATACAACACCTCCAAAGACGTGTCAGTTGTCACCAGTAATAAATTAATGGGAAAATTGATAAGTATACTTATTAAGACTTTGTTTATACTACACCAACCAAAGAAAGTTAGTTATATTGATACACAGCAGATTCCCAGACACAGCTGTTTCAAACAGCACCCATTGCAATATCTTATATCTGCATAATTATGACAAATCAACAGAACAAGAAAACATTCCAACTAACAATTTATTCGCAAGTAAAAAACACAGCCGAAAAGTTCGCATAGAGGAGAGAAAACTAATCCATCTTTTCAGCAAATAACTAAGTGAATTTCTCGATTCCAAAAGATCACTTCTCAAAGCAACACGATAGTTGATAGATCATTTCTCATCACAAGTTTTTGATCATTTGCCTTCATCTCAGTATAATCATCAATGTGTTGAAAATTCAGATTTAACAACATACAACTTAACTAAATAATAACCATATGAACATCGAATTCTCGACCATACCGATAACAAAACTGCAATCATTCATCACAAAGTAAAAAACAAAAAATCAAAGAAATAACTAACTTAACTAAACAAGTAAAAAAGAGCAAAACAGAAGTATATAACAAAATGTAACAAGCTTTAACAAAATGAGCTCAAAGAAGCATAATATACATAAATTAACACAAATCTCTAGATCATATCAACTATTAAGTAACTATTCTTCTCAAAACAACACTATGTATCAAAGTTTATAGTTATAACATACAACCGATTTGAAAAAAAAAACTGCATTCACATCAACTTCCTGATCACACCGATAACAAACTGCAATCACTACTCACCTATACATTATCCAACACCAGGGATGGAGGCAAGGGGTGGCCGGGGGGTGCGGCCGCCACTCCAAAATTTAGGATAACCATAAAATTATTAGTAAAAGTTTTGAAAAAAAATTGTGTATTCTCATTTTTTAGTTAAAATATTATAATATTTCGTATTTGCCCCCTCAAATATTTATAACAAACAAACACCTAACTTAACAATTCAATCAACACAACATCATCAACTATAACAACAATAACAAGCAGAAACAGATCAAATCAAACACACACAAACAGATCACAAAATTGAACGAACGCCTAAACACTAAACTAGCTCATCAATGACAAAAACAACAAAATCACATATAACAAAACTTAACAAGCAGAAACAGATCAAATCATACAATCACAAAACACACACACAGATAGAGGGAAGGAGAGCGAGCGAGAGAGATCACAACATCAAACAAACACTTAAAGCACCTAATCAACTACAAACACAACAAAATCAAAGCATATAACAAAAATGTAACAAGCAAAAACAGATCAGATCAATCAAGCACAACACATAAACATATACACACAAATCTCGAGATCAATTAACTCTCTCTCTCTCTCTCTCACACACACACACACACATATTCATATAACAGAGATTTAAGAGCTTACTGAAGCCATTATCGACGAGATAATTGAAAGTATGACCATCGCAATTGTAAGTGAACTTATTATTAGTTGACGGAAGCTTCTGGAGACACTGCGACGCGATGCTGGTGAAGTTTCCGGTGAACTCCGTGTATTCCGATAGAATCACGGTGCCTCGTGCTACGAAGCTGTAGATTAGCGATTGCTGCGCCATTGAAAACCCTAGGTTGTAGAGATACAAAGTTTGTGTGTATTGGTGGGAGAGAGAGAGGGAGAGAGAAAGGGAAGCGTGTTAATGGAGGTAAAGGGATTAATTTGAAAGAGGAAAGTTGATGGAAATTCAATATTTATGGTTTTTCACAATATTTTAATTAGGATAAATTTTTCAAATTAAAAACCTGAGTTGAAAATGAAAGGTTATTATTTGAACTAGTAATATGCCCGTGCTTCGCACACGGAGTTATTTAATTTTTATTTTATTTTTTTAAATTAACGTATTTAACTTAATTAAAAACAAACAGCATATAAAGTACCTCTCAATTAAGGTTTTTCCAATAATATTGAACATTTTTTTATATTTACGCACTTTTGCGGCTTATCTTTTTTGATTTGGAATATTGAACTAAGTGCACACAGTGTTAATGATAATATTGAACTGAATGCATATTAGAAATTCATTTAAAACGATTATGCCATTATGTTCTAATCTTCTTTCGTCCAATTATAAAATAATTAATTAAAAAAAATATTTCTAATTCTGATATTCCTTAGAAAAATAAATTTTTGTGACATATTAAAATTGTAAAAATTACATAGATATATGAAGTGGTTCAATCAAAAATATTTCACAAAGAGACACCTTTATTATCATGATATCACTACGTTTAAAAATTAGGAAAAAATAATTAAACATTTAAAATAAAAGCCTTTGACTTATTGGAAAAATTTAATTAGCACAATAACTGGTAGTAGTTGAGACACTTAAAATTTAATGTTTGTCTTAATAAAAAATTTATTAGTGTATTTATGATAAGAGTAAGATGGTTAGAGATGATATCAATTACATAGGTAACTCAAAAAAGGAAACAGTGAATACATATCTGAAATCAATATAGATAGACAAAAATCCCAAAATTTTAGTTGCATGCAGAGTGCATACATATCTAAACTGTCGAACAAAGAAAAGGGTTTTGTGCGAAGCGGTGTAGAAGAGTTGTAGTCATCAGATGGAGGTAATAGACTACTCACTATTTTTGTATGTTTGGTTTTGATGATATCAAGTCTTTTATGTATTGTGCATGTATTGATTGTATATATAATTTTGGGTATAGTTTGTAATTGTATATTTCAATTGATATCAATAATGTAGAACAATGTTTAATCTTTGACTTTCACATAGATTGAAATTATGTCTCCGGTGGATGATTGCTTGGTTTATCAAATCAATCCTGAATTGCAAAACTATATATCTATTAGTAATCTATGGTTTCTTTTCTTAATTGTAACTAGCATAAAAACCCGTGCGAGGCACGGGTCGCTATTTTAAATTATATTTTTGAATTAAATTGTGCATGATCAATGTCTTTCAAAGTACTTCATGTGATTAATTAATGGAATTTTGCTTGTTAATGGCACATATGCGATTATTGTGTACTTATTTAAGTATGTTCAAGTTTGTAATCTGAAAATTAATATGAGTAATATTGATAGTAGTCATGTTAATTTTTCTTTTTATGAGTCATATAATAGAATTCGAGTGTTTTATAGGCATCGACTAATTAAGAGGATTTTTCAAAACACTTACAATACTAAATTGTTCTTCCACTTCTTTGAAAATGATACATCCATTTAGTTCGATCTTCAATAATATTCAAGATACAAACTAAATAGGCTTCAAGATATTGCATTATGCGAATGTAGGTTTTACTCTTGATATTAATAAAAAACTTCGTAAATCTTCAAATATTCTACTCAGGCCTTGCGCTTTCACTTAAAACTATCTTTCCAACTCTTTCATCTATTTTCTTCTAATTTCTTCATTTTAAGCATCCTTTGTCCTTTACTATTCCTCTGTCCGCTAGACTTGTAAAACACTAGATAATTCTAATTGACTGAATAAATATATCTTGTGTAACTACAAGCTTATCACACTCTAGAATATTTTTTCGTACTTTTATCATCATAAGTTAAAGTTGCTCATATGCCTTATGTTCGTGCTTTAACAATGAATTAATCATTTCTTTTTTCAAATACATTTTCATCCAAAGATCCTAATTGGAGTGAACAGATAGACCAAAGATTTGAATGAGTTTGTTGTTTCTCTTAGCGAATTACGAGCCTCTAGATAGGTTTACTTATTTTCTAAAATTTATTATAATTTTTTAATTGATATTTTAATTATTTAAAAAAATTCAAAATTTTTACCTTTAATCAATTGTGTCTTGGTAAATAAATATTTGATAAATCAATAAATTCGTCAAATAAATAATTTGTATAGTTCTATATATTGACATCGATAGAGAATAATATTAATAAATGATATAACATAATATACTATAATCCGAATCAATAAATGTAAAAATAAAATATAGCCAAGAATTGTTATTATGTTGATTATTATTATTATTATTTTAAAGTTTAATTTAGCTCCAAATTTATTTACAAATGTATTACTATTAAGACATTCACATATTACGTGTATTATTTATAAACACATGTAACATTGTGGCGTAGTGACAAGAGCATGCATAAGTTACTTGATAGATTCCCATGAACAACACTTTTTTTAATAAAAATGTGTTGGTGTTTTAGATAAGTTTAATTTAGCTCCATAGTTATTTACAAATGTATTACTCTTAAACGACATTGACTTATTATGTGTATGGTTTGAAAACACATGTGACATTGTAGCATAGTGGTAAGAGCATGCTTAAGTTATTTGATAGACTCAAGTTCGATTCCCATGAACAACACATTTTTTTAATAAATATTAAACATGAGGGCAAATTGGTATTTTCATGTGCATTAAAAAATCTCACATTTTCTTCTTGTGTTGGCCTATTATATATATAATAGATTAGATTATACTAAACTGCTGAAGCTTGTAGACATCTTTATAGTTTTATGTTACTTGTATCAAGTCTTTTTAGCTGGTTCTTGGTTTGTTGGTGAAAGTATTAAGGTAATTGTTAGCAATTTTTTGCTGATATAAGACAAACAGGGCATTACAATATCACTGATCTATTAGAATACAGGGTACAATCGTGACTCGCAGGACTAAAGATAAAGCATATTGTATTGGTATGTTGCATTTTTTTAAAATCTAATTCTCAGTTAAAGTACTAATTTTAACTTTTTTGATTTTGTTATTCTGATTGAGTGCCTCAATAAATAAACAACTTTTAATGTAACAGGGGAAAGACAAATTCTGTCAAGTTTTGTTTCAGCCAATAATGATAAGCATGGATTCGGATCATTTGTAAGTATGATCTGATATGGAAATACTCTATGTTTTACATTCTTATATAATTCATCCGTTAATCTTGTAAAGATAAAAATGACATTTAAATTCTTATTTGTTTGTGCAGAGAATGCCTAAATCTTTTTTTGATGAGTTCGGAAAGAAACTATCTTCAAAACTGATCATAAAGTGCAAAAAAATGATTTGGAAAGGGAAATTAGATGAGGAAAGTAAAGAAATCTATGGGTTAATCAATTTCATGAGGTTCTATGAGATTAAGATTTACAATCTTGTTCAGTTTGATTATTATGGGAATGATCTGTTTGATGTAAAAAATTTCAAAGATACAGCAATTGAGTGCAACTATCCGATCGAGGATCCAGAAGTATTTTTTAAGAATGACGATATAAATAGTTGGAGAAAGGAGCAATATATGATCGACTGTTCGTCACTGGAATATCAAAAATCTTATGCGCTTTGGAAGTTTAATAGTTATGAGAATCATGTTACATCCTTCGATATCAAAATTAGTGATGCTGCTATTGATAAGAATCTGATGCCTCTGGTGAGAATTTTCCAATCTGTCTTAGGACCAATCTGTCTTAGGACCAGTGAAAGTATGCATATTTAGTTTGTACTAATTCCTAACTGTTTATTTATTCCTTGAAATCAGAAATTAAAAACAGAACTGGAAAGCCTTTATAAAGAATGGACAGATGGTACAAAGTTGTTACTTAGGTTTATTGAAAACTTTTGGGAAATTGATATAGAGTGGAAGGAAGGAACATGTTTGTTGGGCAAAGGATGGTATGAATTTGCTTCACACTCTGAACTCAAGGTTGGCGATACATTGGTGTTGTTTAAAGTACCTTCTGCCGGACCTAACATTGTAAATGCTTGCATTTTCAAAGATGGAGATAAAATGATTGATAACAATAAAGGTAATATATTATGCATTATAATTATTATAATACTGCATTTTGTTTTGTTTGTGGTATTGACATTCTTCTTTTCAATATTTAATATACAAACAGATAGTGAGAAGTGGAGGAGATCTTTTCTTAAAGTTGTTACAGAGCATTGTTTAAATCAGAGATTGGTGGTATATTTTTTCCTTTTATTTACTTATGCAGCAACCTGTTAAATGCACTCTATTCCTTAATTAAACTGTTTGAAGTTGCTAAACTTGGTAGCATTGACTTAAATATGACATATTTCTTAACGATGGAGTTAAGATTCAATTAAAACTTGGTGGCATTGACTTAAATATGACATTTTTTTGCCAGCAATTAAATATGACATATTTCTTATCTGATTTTTCTGATTCATGTTAATCAGTATGTGCCAAAATGGATTAAAGACTTCTACGGTGAACACCTAAAGCGGATGAAAAAACTTCAAATTGCTGGCAAAGAGTGGTGCATTGCTTATAATAACTTTGAAGGATACCTCACAAACCTTGAAGCAATGATGGAAAATTTGAAATTGACACCAAGGGAGACCATAATTTTCACAATGAACAACAGTAATGTGTTGTATGGAAGGATCTTCCAGGAAGATGGTAAAGAAATAGATTATTCGAGAAGTTGCTCTATTCTTTCAAATCATGGAATTAACAACTGGTTCTGGGATGTTAGCTGGCTTTCAGATTCTGGTAAGCACAAATTATCTTCTTTACAGATGCACAAATGCATGAGTTCTTAGAAAATATTTATGTCAACAGTTAGAGTAAGAATAAAAACTCATAACATGATAATTTCTTTTACAGATTCTGAGGAGGAAAGTGATAATGTTATTAAAGAGGATGAAGTATTAAGAGAACCTGCCAATATTGGTTTTGTACGACTCACACTATATTTATGTTTATCTCCTTAATTGAATAGATTGTGATTATTTGATTACTATATTTTTATATTAATTCTTAATTTTGTAGAATCATGTTGATGAGGGAATCTATCGGCAATTTATCATTGCTTTAAAGCCAAAACAGTTTGAGGAATACATGCTGGTAATATTTTTTATACATTCAGTATTTCGAAATTATTCAACATTTAATTATAGTATTTCTACTGATTAATTATATTTTTTCATGGATTGTTATCAGACAATACCAGATAAATTCTGTTTGGAATATGGAGATCAAATACCATTAAGTGTCATACTACAGTTACCAACGGGACGTCAAATAAATGCTAAAATTGAGAAGACTCAGCATTATCTATATCTATATCATTTATCAGTCTTCTTTAAGGAAATTATAAATTTGTTCGGTTCCATCTTGGTATTTGGTTATAAAGGAGAAGGAAAATTTATGGTTCATGTGTTTAATGATGATTCATCAGAGGTAGAATATTTACCAATGCGAACAGTTCGAAGAGCTCTTGTATACCATCAAGGCAAGTTGAATTTTAAAATCAGAAAACAATTGTATAATAATTAAGTATAAGTATTATAATGTAGGTTTTAATTAACACTTGTAATTTTGCAGATAAGAAATCTGGAGTTGGAATGAAATTCTTAATATCTGTTTCAGGACGGGCAGCTGAATCTGGAGAAATGGTATGGTCTAATTAAAAAAATTATCATATCGAAATATTTACTCATTTCTTATATGAAAAATGTTCACATTTTGTTATGGAAAGCTTATACATGTTGCATGTTTCTTGTATGAGTTGAATATTTTTGGTTTTGTTTAGGCTATCCCGAAATCTTTTTACTCACGTTTCGGGAATCTTATACCTGCTTCAATTAAGTTTCAACTACACAATGGGGAAGTTTTCAATGGCATTTATGTTGAAAATGAGAGAAAGATGTTTGGATTGCTTGAAATAATTGGTAACAAAGAGCTCGAAAAAAGAGAAAATCTGCTGTTTACCTACTGTGGAAATGGTTTATTTCAACTTTGTATATTCGATTTGTCAAAGGTCGAGAAGTTTTTTCCTGTCATTGAAGCTGAACCTCAAGCTCAAATTGGTAAATTTACGTATGCAGATTACATAATTAATTTTTTTTAGTTTTGCACATATAATAGTTTAGATTTATTTAATAATTCAATTATGACATGAATGTGAGATTCAATGATAATCATTATATTTTAAAGTACTCTCAGATATGGATATGGAAGATCGAATTATGGATAATATTGAGGATAATGTGATGATTGGAGGGCATATATCTGAAATTGATGAGGAAACAGAAACGGATGATGCAGAAATGGAAGATATTGTCAATGGTGACTTAGACGAAATGGGTGAAGAAGACTTGGAACAGATGCAAATTGAATTCACTACATCATTAACATTCTCAAATGTCAATCACTCATCACATGGAGTTGTAAGTTTTTTTACTTTTTTTTAATAGTGGTGCGTTATGAATTTAACATATCGAAACCTGTGATTTCATTCACTGATCTAATATGCTTGTGCAGCATATACCAAGAAATGTGATCCCAAACAACAGAGGTTGGGAGGCTGGTGAGCAAGTGAGATTGAGAACTGCTGGTAGAACTTGGACTGTTACGATAGTATTTAACAATGGAATTCCAAGGTTTTCTGCTGGTTGGAATCAATTTGCAAAATCTAATAAACTCAAGCGCAATCAGATTTTGGTTTTCACTTTGCTGGAAGATGAAGATGGAATAGTGTTTGATGTTGCTATTCCTTAGAAATTAGCTTTATTAAATCATGGTCACTTATACTATGTCTATGATCTTCTTTATTTCCTTGTCTCTAAGGATATAAACTACGTATTTCTTGTTGCGGTTTGAATTTGATATTTGGAAGAAATGTAACTTCTGAATGATCCTTAAATTATGAATTCGAATTCTTTACCAACAATGGGAAAACACCAGTTGCAACTACTACTTGAAAGCTAATTTTACAACTGCAACTTTATTTGTTGTGCTTGTGGTAGTGGTGGTAAAGCCTTTAATTATATTTGTGCTAATTGCTAAATTTATATTGACGTTAATTGTGTTTTGAACCCAGAGTCATTAAAGCACCAGTGACACTCACGTTGTAATAAATCTGATAGCTTCAAAATCATATACCAATTTTACAGAAATTGTGTAACATAATGAAAGGATCTGTTTTGGTTTTTTTAATTGCAAAATAGATGCATAATTATGTGTTCCTTGTGTAATGTGTCAAATTAACTATAAGAATAAAAAATATAGAACATGATAATGTGCAAAGTGGTTATGTACTTGTTGAAAACCAAAATGACTATACGCCTGTTTATAATATCTATGAGTAAATATTTACAATGTCAAGCAGCAGCAGGTAGTCATTTTAACATCATATAGACCTTTTTCCTTTTTGTTGGAATGTGTCACTTGACTACATTCCTCCATGTCGCTGCAATGCTATTTTCCACAATGTTACTCTAATCGTAATCACTGCCCAACCAACACTGTCTACTGCAGAGTCAAATACCATTCTTTCTTTTTTTGCAATTCATTCTCAAATTAAACTCCTTGATTTTCATATTATTCCCTATAATTCGCCAACACCTGATGACCCTGTTTTCATCCGTATAAAACATCCTAAACGTTCAGAGTATCTAATCCATCCTCTAATTTATACTTTATCACCACACTTGTTTGCAATTTTCTCTTACTTTGTCTTAGATAATAATGTGATTCCCATTTCCAATCGTCTTCAAATAACCACCTTTATACTTCTTTATACTTCAGCAAGATTTTTATCCTTATTGGCTAACTATAGAAGAGCATTTATACTTAAACTATAACCAATAAACATATATAACATGATAACGTGCTAAGTTTATGTAGTTGTTGATAGCCAACTGAGCAAACAACATTACATGTGCAATATGCAAAAAAAATGATTATTTAAGTACTTATAGATAATCTAACCCATCATCAATTTTATACTTTATCACCACACTTGACAGCAATTTTCACTTACTTTGTCTTAGCTAATAGTGTGATTCCCATTGCCGATCGTCTTCAAATAACCAACTTTATACTTCTTACTACTTCAGCAAGATTTTTAACCTTATTGGCTAACTATATAAGAGCATTTATACTTTAACGTCTATAAGCAACAAACATATGTAACATGATAACGTCCTAAGTTTATGTAGTTGTTGATAACCAACTGAGCAAACAATATTACATGTGCAATATGCAACAAAAATGATTATTTAAGTACTTATAGATAATCTAACCCATCATCAATTTTATACTTTATCACCACACTTGACAGCAATTTTCACTTACTTTGTCTTAGCTAATAGTGTGATTCCCATTGCCGACCGTCTTCAAATAACCAACTTTATACTTCTTACTACTTCAGCAAGATTTTTAACCTTATTGGCTAACTATATAAGAGCATTTATACTTTAACTTCTATAAGCAACAAACATATGTAACATGATAACGTCCTAAGTTTATGTAGTTGTTGATAACCAACTGAGCAAACAACATTACATGTGCAATATGCAAAAAAAATGATTATTTAAGTACTTGGTTCTGCATCATATATATAGTTCATTGAACATAATATTGCAAAAAATTAAAAAAAATGTACTGTAAAAATAAGTTTATTCTCATATAAAAAGGCAAACACAAACTTGTTATTATATAAGAACATCCAAAACCGGAAATAAAAAGCACTGCCGAAAATTATAACATAAGAAAATCCACTGTTTTCAAATTCAATCATAATTATTGTAGAAATGGTTATTCTACTTATTCGATGATTTAGACTTCTTCAAAGCATTGAGAGTATAACAGCAGCGACATCGATGCATCTGGTAGCTGCTATCATTTCTCCTGAGTAGAAAATGAGCAAGATAGTTAAGTGTGTGTTAGATTAATAAACTTTATACTAACAAATGTTATATGTAGTTTACTATGAAATATCAGTTTGTACCGTCTTAATTTTCTTGCAAACAGATTTAGCAGAACCTGGAGTATACTCACTCTTGGATAAATCAACCAAATTCTGTAACATTTTAAGATAGCAAGAATTCAAACAGATTAGCAATCTACAGTGATATTATCATAATATAATGTTTATGTAATGAAAAACTAATAATCCTTACATCTGCAGAAAATGCATCCGTGCAACCTGCCATAGATGTAGAACAACTTGATGTCGAACTAACAGAATCATCATATGCATCAGTGGCCATAAAAATCTTACTGTTGGACACAACATTGTCCTTAGTTATCGCTATTTTAAAGGTAACCTCCTTCCCCGCCAGATTCTTTATAATTGGAGGGTAAAAAATAGTGGTCATACACTACAAATAGAATACGAAAAATTAGAATTATTGAACTTAAAAAAACTATCAATTTTAATAAACAAAATTACAAAATGTATTCATTTGTAAATTTACCATTTTATTTTCAGCAAGCATTTTTGTCACAGTTTTCCGAGTCAAGCGTTTTGCAGCACGATCTTCTAAAATGAAATTGTAAGCCTCTGTTGAGTCCTCAGCAAGTACAATAATTTTGTATCTGATAAATACAACATTAAATAAAGAATTATTACCAAAGTTTAAAGTGAAGAAAATCTGTTTTTCTACTGAAAGAACTTATTTTAAATACCTTTTCTCAGCAACAGGCATTATCTTGGTACATTTGGGACACTTAATCTTCCCTTCTTCCTGTATAACTTCTTCCTCACAATCAGAACAACCATTGAACCACCAATTTGCAGTCTCTTCTACACTCATGATCTTTACAATGCATAGATAATGTTTCTGCAAATTACAACTCATTATAATCACTGAAATATATTCCTTTGAAATATGACATCAATTAAAGAGAAAAATGTCAAATACATTGATTACATAAAGTATACCTTTAGATCTTCAATGTTGGTTTTAAGTGCCAATTCTTGCAATGATATAGTTTCAATAACAGGAGTAGCTGTTACTGGTATTGGATTGTCCATGCCATCCTCTGGAGCTTTGTATCCTTCTGCCTCAAGTCTAATGTCATGTGATAAAACAACATTAGATCCATAATTATAATTGTATTTTACTATGGTTTTGTTTAACGTCAACATTATCTTATTGGAAACTTAGAAATGTAATATGTATTATGTTACCTTTGACGCATTCCATAAACCAAATCATTTTCTAGGTTAAAGTACACCTTCGAAGATGGAATAGTTGAAATCTGAACAGAGCCTTAAAAAAAACTAAAGAAATTAAATTTAAAGATCAAAATTGATAAATAATCATTGGAATTAAAAAAACACGATATATTTATATTCTAGCAACTGATAATAATTCGATTTTACTCTTAAATAATTTGGGCTTAGCACTCGCAACAATGGCTATTATTGGTTTCTCCACAGCTCCTTCATATTGTTTGTCAGTTGCTATAGCAAGACTGCCCCAAGCAGTGACTTTGTGAGAATACCTAAATAATTTATTCACATTAAAAAAATGATTAGAACATTACAAAAAAAAAAATTATAATGTAATATCACATGTTCAATACAATCACATTACCTTCCATCAGTTATTCTAAACTTCACAATTTCTTTCTCTCCATAAACGGTGCCTATTAGCTTTACTCTTTCAAAATCTTCAACTACACCAATGATATCTAAACAAATAAAGGACATATTAATTTACGATAAATATAGAAATAAGATGAAACTAAAATAAGGACTAAACAACTATATATTAAATAGGCGTAAATAGAAAGACCTGTAGAGAACATTGGATTTTCTGTCTTCTCATTAGCCATTGCAACATTGAGCAGTTCACTTAAGTCAATAAACTCAAATTTGTGCATTGGTATCATGAAATCATCCTCTGCCAATTTCTCAACAGTGGTTGAATTTGAGAAATTAATGATAATTTTGGAACTTGTTGGCCGCAAATTACCCAAAGCTTCTTTCGTATAGAAATTTGTTGTTATGTATAGACCACCTTCGACCATATCCTTTGAGATAGAGTTCCATTTTTCGGGGTAAACATATGCGTGGACATGAGTATTCTGAACGAATAAAATATAAATTAATGTTCAGAAACTAATTACATACTAACATATTAATGCATTCTTCATCTCATTTTATCATAAAAAAATATTATACTCATAGCTTCATCTTGTGTTAAAGAGATATAAGTGCTTTATAAAAACAAAATTCTTACATTATCATCCAGCAAAATAAGATTGTATCCCTTTAGTTTATCATTTGAAGCAGATGATGATGGCCACATCCTACTAACTCGCACCATTACTCTCCATGAGGTCCTTGATGTGTCGAGTGTAGAAAGTTGATCAAACATATCGTAGTTTATGATGAAATACTGCAATGGTAAATAATGTTAAAGTGACTGGATCAAAAAAATAAAGTTAAGTATACGATGTTTATGAAAATAGAGAGAGGAAGAAAGACTTACAGAGACAACTTCTTGCTAACAGATACTAATGGATATGTACATTGCTATATGATAAGTACCTATATTTATAGATAGTTATCATCAAAAAAGATTGTATCAGGATGTGGATATCTTTTAAAATATCGATAATACAGGAGAGATTAATACTGTTAAGTGATTAGCTCCATGATCACTGCCTAATCATTTAAAAACTTGTTATATATATATATATATGTAGCAATGCTAAAGTCTTGGAAGACCATGCCAATCTTGTATCTATCAACAAATATTAAATATTATATTATGACATGAATTGATTTAATTCTAGATTGGTATATTAAACATACATAATCTGCAAACTTAAGTAATTATTAGTGTACAATTATTTTATCTAACAGAATATGAGATAATTACTTCAAAAAAATTTGATTT
Organism: Kitagawia praeruptora; assembly: GCA_037693485.1. Classification (NCBI taxonomy): domain Eukaryota; kingdom Viridiplantae; phylum Streptophyta; class Magnoliopsida; order Apiales; family Apiaceae; genus Kitagawia; species Kitagawia praeruptora. The sequence continues at coordinate 104,878,768 of CM075346.1, read as the reverse complement.
GCAATCTTGATCATTATGAAAAAATAAATTGAGAAATAGTAAAGAAGATTCAATTTGCAATTTTAATAATTATCAAAATAATCCTTATTATTTGCAGTATTTGAGTCTATGTGAAATGGTAAAAACCAACTTAATTACTGGATATTATATTAGTTAGCGCCAATATACAATAGACATCATGTGATTGTCTATTCTTTAGATTATATATCTATTCATAGCTTAAGTTGATGAGCTTAATTGTAAGAGGTAGTATATGTATGGACATTTTTAAAAATCTGGATTAATCAACTTTAGGATATCAAAATTGGTTAATTTTAATGAGTTTAGTCGATTAGTGTGCAAAATAAAAAACAGGAACATTGCGGGTAGCTTAAGTAAAAAGTTCAAATTTACTTACATGCCAAAATGCATGTTTTATTTAAACAAACATTGAAACCAAATTATAATTCTCAAATACAATAGAATGATTGAAATAACAAAAATAATACGAAACTTCAAAAGCAGCCATTGATATTATTTAAGCAAAACACTAAATCTTCGACATCGCAGTTCTCTTTCATCAAAATGCATTGTCAGCAGCCAAGTAACCTTGATCAGTAAGCCTAACAGGGAACAATGACAAAAAAAATATAAGTTGACAAATCAAACTTCAGATGTTTAAAAAAATTAGTGTAGTTAACAACCTCTACCTAATTGTTGCAACTGCTTCATAATCAATATTAATAAATAATCTCGATGCTCTTATGCCGGATATCTGCACTCTTTCTAGAACATTAAAATAAGAGTAATTAGTGAAAAAATGTAATGAAACACAATTGAACTTATTTTGATCATATTGTATACAAATATAACCTTGATAAAGTTTAAGACGCATAGCGGACAAAACAACTATTGGCGGATTCTCAAAGTTGCCATTAATTAAAGCATCTATGATGTTAATATCTTCATCCCAAAAAGCAACTTTGACAGTGGTTCTGTACATTACAAAAATCAATATGAATTATTCATTACGTAAATGTGATAAGGATACGTGTAAACTTAAAACGAAACAAACCTTCCATCATAAATCTGGAAACGAACAAAGTGTCTTTCTCCAAAATGTGTGCTTATGTGCATAGGAGGTTCCAAATTTTCCACAATCCCAACCACATCTACAAAATATCATATTATGTAAAACAACTGTAATATGATAACGTAGAATGATTTTTCATAATGTAATCAAAAATAACAATCACCTATAGCATGAGTTGGCATCTGATTTAGAGGATATGAGCGTGCAATATCGTACAAATCCTGAAGTTCAACAACTTCAAATTTATGCATAGCTATTGGTGTGATAGGATTGTTAACAGCAGGTTGAACAATAGTGAAGTGTGTTAATCTCAGACAGATTGTAGAAGAGACTGGTCTAAGTACTCCATTTGCCTCTCTAACAATGAAATTAGTTATCCGATATATATCTCCCACAAATATAGCATTCTCAAAGACGTTCAATATTGGAGGGTGTACCACGGCATGTACGTGAAAATCCTGCAAAATGGAAAAAGCTTAGTATAAGTGATAAAAATAAAACATATCACTGTGTATAAAACATTGTGACATTGACATTTTTAATGTCAAAATTACCTGAGCATCAAGGAGAATGTAGTTTAAACGACTCAAATTCCCATTATTGTCAAAAGAAGGCCAAGACCTGGTAACCCGAACTGTTATGCTCCAGTTTGTCCTACTTTGATCCAATGTTTCAAGGTTATCAGACATACCTACGACATTATACAAATGTAAGTAGTGCAATAGATGTGTAATACGGAATTTGTCTGGAATTTAAAATTGTTGAGAATTTCTGAATACTGTAAAAAACATGAGGAAAGATCAAACCTTCAGTAATGCAACGTTATTGGTTTGTTAGTAGACAGTGATTGATTTTTCTTAAAGGGGTTAACTATGGCTACATATAGGGACTCGATACTTATCACATAAGAAAATTAGAAAATGATAAGGATGGTAATGTGGTTACAATGTGATTGTAAAATGGCAAGTATCCTTCAATTATCTATAAAATCATATATGGCTTATAATAGAAGTTTGTTAGAATCCTCATTTGGAGATATGACAGTGATTATCATAAAAGATATTGACAGTTATATTTAATCAGGAAATATCTTCCTAAAATTATGATAACTAAATTGATACAGTTTGTTAAAAGGTTTATCTCTGTTCATTACTATTTTACTTGATGAAATACTTTTTTTTTCTATTTTACAGAGATTAGAGTTAATATTGATAATGTAGTTAAAGACAAACAGAGATAATAATATATTATGAAAACAAAGTTTTGCTGGATGGTAAAAAAGATCGGGTACTCAATCACTTTAACTATGTACTCAATGAAATTTTCCATATTTTCAACTTTTTTTAAATTAGTTTCTACATGTCAAAACATTTAGCAGTTGATATTATAAGATTTCTTATATTAGATCTTGAGCACAATGGAGTACACATTCATTCTTTCTCTATTATGTATTTCAATGTTTATTGTGCTTATAATTTGTTGTTAATATGTAGTCGACGATAGAACTAATCTAATTTTACTATTGTGTTCAAATTACAGAGCAAACTATTTAGATGAATAAAATTAAAGTATATCTGTCTATGACAAATGAAGTATAATAAAAGTCAAGTTCGATATAAGAAATCTTCTACATCAATAAATGTACATAATAATGAAATGGATAATAGTCCAAGGAACATAAGCGCTTCTGCAAAGTGCTTTAATAAAATGTAAAAGCATCTTTCACTCTAATAATGTTGTACTTGACTTGTAAAAGTAATAAAATAAGTGAGCTAAAGCTCACTTAATAAAACATTTAATCTGCAAAATTACTAATCACCAACATTGGGAAGATTATAAAAAACTTCATCAAATACAACATTGGCAGTAAAATTAGTAGATTTGCCTGTGTCGCCCTCAATGAGAATGTGAAGACCTTCAGGAGAAGTCACTCTAGAAATAGCTACGTATAACTGGCCATGCGTAAATACTGGACGCGGGAGATATAAGCCAACTTTATCCAACGACTGTCTTTGACTTTTGTTAATCGTCATGGCAAAACAGATTTGAAGTGGAAATTGAATTCTTTTGAATACAAATGGCCAATTTGTATCAGTTGGTTCCATTTCAATCCGCGGGATGAGATGTTTCGAACCAACGTGAGATCCTGTTAAAATCTGACACTCAACACTATTTTTCAAGCACTTGGTAAGAATCATTCGTGTTCCATTACAAAGACCCATTATCTGATTAAGATTTCTCATAAGCATCACTACTGAACCAACCTTGAGTTTTAATTCATGTTTCGGGATGCATGGCATGTTAAAAGAATTTAGATATTCTACTGGGAATGAGGATTCATAATCATCCTCATCATCTCCATAAATATCATCTATTGAATCCTGAGATAGGTAAGTATAAGTAGTACCTGGAATAAGATCCAACATGTGAGAATTTATATCATCAACAATTGCATTTGTTGGGGTGAGAATGGCTCTCTGTCTCAAGTAGTTCTCAGATGTCATATTATTGGCAAAGTCTGGATATGTAGCACTAACAATACTTTTGACTGAATTCTTGAAATTCTGGAGTAGGAATTGCTTAGGAATTACAATCTCAGGATCAGAGAAATCATCTTCTGGGTGAACTGATTCAACTTTACCATGTCCAACATCAAGAACCCATTTTGTGAATTCTTCGATTTTTTTGTTCTCAACATCAGATTTACCAGAGCCTAAACGCATGTTTTTACTCAGTAGACAAACCTTACAGGAAGTCCATAAATAGGATTGGTTAAGTGATGCATTCACAACCTCGGACCTTGTAGCTTTTGGAATTACTGGTAAGATTTGCCGAAAATCTCCTCCAAAGACAACAGAAATACCACCAAATGGAAGATGCTTCTTTTTAGGATCAACAGATGACATTATATCCCTGAAACAACGGTCAACGGACTCAAAAGCATACCGATGTTGCATAGGGGCCTCATCCCAAATGATCAAACTGGTTTGTTTGATTAGTTCAGCAATATCATATCCATGTTTGATGTTAGCAACAGAATGTTGGTCCAGTTTAAGTGGAATATGAAATCTTGAATGTGCAGTTCTACCTCCGGGAAGCAAAACAGCAGCTATTCCTGAAGATGCAACAGGCAGTGCTATTTTACCTTCGCTACGAAGTCGAGCACATAATGTTTTCCAGAGGTAAGTCTTTCCACATCCACCAGAGCCATAAACAAAAAATAACCGTCCATTATCATTGTTAACGGCTTCCATTACAGAGTTATATACATCCATCTGGCCAGGATTTAAATTTCCTTTGAGGCGGTCATGTTCCAACTTCATTTCACACCTATCATATCCTGTTTCTTCTTCTATAAGTCTGTTTGTTAAACCATGCAAATATGCTTCATCCGGATATGGCATTGTGGAATAATCTCGAAGAGTTTTGCCAACCTCATTTAACAGCTTCTCTAACTCTGCAAATTAAGAGGGTTCAAAACGAAGAAATGTTATTTAAAGTTATATATATTAAGATTACAAAATGTGAGGAAATCGTGTATATTTTTAATTTTAGATTGAACTGCAAGTGTATAATTTTCCAAATCATGTTCAGAAAGATTGAGATTCTGGTTATCGGCTGCTTTGCGTTTAGAATGCAAAATGTCTTCCGACATTGTTTTCCAATGTTCAGTCCATAACTTTAAAGGATCTGCAACCGGACAATTAGTTAATATATGAACAAACATGGACCTTAACTGTTGTGGCATTGCGGAATCAGCATTCTCCCGAAGTGCCGAATGCCACTGATTATCATCTTTAAGCAATCCAAGTGCTTCACATGCTTCTTTAAATGTACCATATACACGATTCTGAATAGTACGGAGATCTTGAAATGATGTAGCTCCTTTATTTCGCATTAGCAACATTCGAAGAAAAAAAGCTTCACCACTTGATGCATGCACTTCACATAATCTTCCAATAACAATACCTCTTTGCCTTCTCTTCCATTTGCATTGTGCCGGTTGCCATGTAAAACCTCTTGGGAATTCCTGATAAGTATATTCTCGAGCATCAGGAATGGTTTTGTTGGCAATGAACCATGCTTCCAATTTACTTTTTATATAAAGTGCTCTGTCCGCAACATTCTCTAGATTTTCCTTTACATTGAAAGAAACATTTTTACCTCCTGGAACATGGACTGGTAATCGTTCTACAGAAGGATAACGATAATGGATATCAAATCCTAATATCCTCCAAGCCGCTTCCGAAGCACATACATATCGACCGTCAAGATAGTACTTCACTTCATCTATTGGTTTGTTTGAAATTGTAGAAGACGAAGACTTATCACCTTTCTTTGATTTCAATAACATTGTAGCATTGTCATGACCTTTCAAATAATATTTGAAAAGATACTTCAAAGACCTTGAATTGTTGCAAACCTCAAGATTAATGTGACATTGGAAGCGAAGTAGCAAATCTCTACAATAGGGGACAACAAATCTGTTATCAAGCATGTGCTTATTTTTTACCACATATCTATCCATATTTCTTCTTCGATAAACTGGAAATCCACAATCATCAAAAAATGTGTGACCGTTAAACCTGTGAATGATTAAAAAAATCCGGATAAAGTTATTATTTAGTAATTTTGTGCTTTGAAAATAATTTTTAATGACCATAATATACTATTATGTTATGATCATTGAAAAATAATAAAAGAAGAAAAAAACACGGGAAAAAATTACTAAATATTAAAAGATATTTATTTGAAAAATAAAGAATTATAACTTGAGCGCATTAAAAAATACAAACCTCTTTGGGAAATGGCGTATACACTTGCCATTAGACATACACGGCGAATATGAGAAATCTTTTCCACATGGACCGTGAATCATGTAATTTTTGACAGCGTTGTATCCGATTAGATCAGACTTAATATCTGGAATTTCAGCTGATATGATTTCATCAATGTCTTCTGTTTTTTTTTGGACGATCATCGTGATGCAGCCAAACTAACATATGTGCATGAGGCAATCCACGTTTTTGGAATTCAATGACATACATAACTGTATGAAAAAAATATAAAAATGTATTCATTATTCGAATGTAAAAATTTTGACAACTGATATTGTAGTCATGAAGAGTAAAACATGTATTTACCTCCAATGCATCTCCCAAAATAGTTTTTATTCTTAATCAAATCCACCAATTGGTCCAATTTCATTTTAAAAACCCGAGCAACAATATCCGGAGAATCAGATACAGTTGCACCAGGAATCTTGTCAACCATACGTTGAATTTCCGGCCATTTGGTGTTGCAAGTCATTGTGAGAAAAAATGTTGGATGACCAATGGATCGACAAATAGCAAGTGAATCTTTGAAATATTGTGACATGTATCGCTTTGATCCGGTGAATGTTGCTGGTAAGATAACATTTTTTCCAATATACGATGGATTTGTATCACCTTTTCGTAAAGAATCACGAATAGATTTGTACAAATCTGAACGTATGGTTTTTTTATGTGTCTTAACCCAATCAAGTCTGTATTTCTCTATTGCAGTGAAAGCATCAACCACGTATTGTTGCCATAAACGACCGCTTTGATGAGGCGTAAGACCTGCATTAGGCACATAATATGAAAATATATTAAATATGTTATAAATGTAAAGGGTTTTGCTTTCTGTTTAAAAATTAGAAATCTGGGAGCAAAATGTAAAACAATATTATTTGGAATTATGATGATTTACAACACCTTTCAGATAAACTGTAAACATAGTAGGGTAAAAAAAATATTTACCTTCATGGGGTCTTATCATTAGTTTGTAAGCATACAATTCTCTCATAGTAATATACTCCCGATGCTTACGTTCATCTTCTGTTTCCTCAATTTCATCGGTGATAACGGGATGTTTTCTTTTGTTTTTTTTCTTTAATGGAATCTCCTTATGAAAACCATCGTCACCATTAGGAAAAAGGAGCGGATATTGAAGTTGCATGAAGTGAACATTAGTCTCAAAAATACGCTTCAATTTTTTATTCTTCTTTTGGACAACTATATCCCTCCATCCACATGTATTCTGCTCATCTCCAACAATTAGTGCACCAACTTCGTCGGATGGTCCTACTGGATTGGGCCTACCGGAAGCAGATGAGGAAGATACTAAAAACAATTTTACTTCTTCCGGCTCCTGATTTCTGAATCTATCCCTTGCCATGCGAAATCCTTTAACCAACTTGTTATTTTCATCAAGCATTAAAAGCAATCCTTGAACAATTTCAGGATCAGTACCATCACTTCCAGGAATAGCATTTTTTCGATTCTCTGTTTCATTTTCTGTGTCATAAACATAGAGCTGACAATACTTTGGAGTTTCACCATTAACTGGACAGATGCTTCCTATTAAATGGTAATTTTGGCCACACAACTTAAATGTATAGGGAGCTCTACCCTTGTTAATCTTGTTATCTATTTTCCCACCCAAAGATGTGAAGGCAAACATAGAATTATAGATCTGAATGTTCTTTTTATAGTGTGCAGTTTTTGGACCTCCAGACAACAACTCTTTTAGAAATGTTGGTGGCTGTCTTTCTGGAGGAAGCTCTACCTGGCCATTCTTGCAACACATTGAAAAGGTTGGACTGTGATACTTTGTTGATTTGTTATTCCTCTCTGCATCCCACATAAAAGCTTTACAATGAGGGCAAACTTTGTCAGGATTACCCAAATCCATGTAACCATTCCAAAAATCTGCTTTAATATCACCAAATTGTAAATTAGATAAGCTTATTATGTAAATGTTCTGTTTAAAATCTATTTTATATGATATCAATTATAACCAACAAAGAAGAAAAATAGCTTTGTTTTGCAGAGAATTTTAAAAATATACCTCCAAACAACATATCGAGCTCATTTTCTTCATTATCACTGGCATACTGAGAAGGGATTGCTAGATGATAAAATTCAGAAAAATTCATTAGGTGATAATCCAATACATGCAACTTTGATATTGTTTATGTTGAAAGTAATATAAAATAACTTACAATCTGCGTCACCATCTTCAGAGTATTCTGGTTCAAAGTGCTCTACAAAGTATTAATATGGTGTCATTTATTTTAGCTGTACGTGAAAAACACGCCAAAACCATGGTAGTATAATACATCTAATAATTTATACCCGATTCTTCTTCGTCGGTGTTATCCGTGGCATCGTTAAAACTATCCAATAAGTTCTTTGCCGTATCTTCGGGATCAATATCAATATGGTCTTTATTGGTCCGTACAGGTACATCTTTTGAACCTGATGAAAATGATTTTTTTAATGGAAAAAAGTAATGATAGAATATAAATTTTAAGGAGATATATTTTTATAGTAAGGTGTCCTTTAGGTTAAACTACCATATAATTTTCTAAAATCCTAATATTGTATCCCATTAATAAATTTACCAATAAAAACAAAACTTACATGGCTGTTTGGAACGTGATATAGTTGATGCAGGTAACTTGAAAAATGGAATCCCAGATTGCCTATCTTGCATATACCTTGTAGAATTCATGTCTGATGTTGCACTTGATATGTCTAATACAACAACGGAGACGTCTTAATATACTCCTAAAATATGGTATACAACAAAGAATTTATAATTGAGGACCACTACTTCCAAATATTAGGGATCTAAATTACATACGCGGTAAAGTAGAACGTGATATGGTGGAAGCTGGTAATTGAAAATTTGAGCTGCTCGTACTTCCTTTATTGGGCATATTACTTTTAGGAGGATTTGGACTCGAGCTTGAAATACCTGATATATAAAAAGCAAAATGTGAATATTTGTATAGAATTTTCAGAAGTAGATCGATATTTCATATTGTACAATACTGAAAAAATGAAAATAGATGTACCTGATATATTTGATATATTTAAATCACTTAGTCTCCTTGTAGCTGGGGAAGACATCGAAATTTGATTTTTCATGGTGCGTATTTGTTCTTACACAAAAAACAACATCCAATTAGTGTTTGAAAACTGATAAATTGACATCTATACTTTTCCAAAAAATACATATATTATAACTAAAAATTTACCTTTTATACTGGAAGATGCATAATGCGTACTTATTGGAGTTCTTATTGGAGTTTGCACATTCTTATTAAAATCAGTTAATTGGCTTAAAGCGGCTGTTTTAAAAAGAAATTTCCAGGTTAATGAACATTTAAAAAAAAAGCAACAGCATGAAAAATCAGAATGTGATATGTATAGATTGTACCTGAACCAAAGAGAGATGAATTAGCAGGGAACTCCCCAAAAAACTTAGAGGAACTGCCATTATTATTAACTGACAAAGAAGATTTGTCTAAACTCTTCAGTTGACAGTTAGGATCTATCTCATAAAATGGAGTTTGCGTTTTGATAGATTGTGTTCCTAAAAGCCAATAAAAAATTAAAAGGAAAAAATTGAGTAGATAAATTTACATATAGTAATGGATATTTAGTATTATGCATTTGGTACACCAGTGCACTGGCAATAAATCATTTAAATCTATTAATAAGGTATACTTACTATGCTTCGCATGAGTTAGTGACTCTATATTACGATTGTTGTTTTCATCAGACGTATAAATGGGATTCATGGGGCTAATAGAATCTATAGTGGCAAAAAACAATTCGAAAAATTAGAGAATAAATAAAAATATTATTTTAAATAACATAACAATTATATCTCGATAAGAAAATATACTTACTTTGACCAACATTTGACGGCAATGTAATTCTGTCCAAACCCGTTTGTAGACAATTTTGATCTATATCAGAAAGTGGACTGCGGGGATTTCCTGATTCTGTTCATAAAGGTATATAATTAGAAAGGATTTTTAAGGATCAAAAAAAGATAATGGAGAAAGGAAACTTACGCATATTTAACCTTATTGTGGAAAATGTTAACATTTGTATTCAGAAAGGAAACTTACGCATATTTAAGTGTTTTCAAGTAGGTAGTTTACTAACTGATTTTCCTGAAAGTTTTATATTCTGATCACGTATCGGAGTCAAAACAGGGGAAGCAAACTTATGAATGGGATTCATCCGGCCTATAGAATCTACACACACACACACATATTCATATAACAGAGATTTAAGAGCTTACTGAAGCCATTATCGACGAGATAATTGAAAGTATGACCATCGCAATTGTAAGTGAACTTATTATTAGTTGACGGAAGCTTCTGGAGACACTGCGACGCGATGCTGGTGAAGTTTCCGGTGAACTCCGTGTATTCCGATAGAATCACGGTGCCTCGTGCTACGAAGCTGTAGATTAGCGATTGCTGCACCATTGAAAACCCTAGGTTGTAGAGATACAAAGTTTGTGTGTATTGGTGGGAGAGAGAGGGAGAGAGAAAGGGAAGCGTGTTAATTGAGGTAAAGGGATTAATTTGAAAGAGGAAAGTTGATGGAAATTCAATATTTATGTTTTTTCACAATATTTTAATTAGGATAAATTTTTCAAATTAAAAACCTGAGTTGAAAATGAAAGGTTATTATTTGAATAAATATTTTGATTGGAATATTCAATTTTCTCGGAATTTGCGATATGGTTTCGAAATTTTAAATAGAAAATATCGTGTCAAAGTGTTACGCAATTTTTTCTAGTAATAAGTCGAATTTTTTTTTTATATTTGTAGTGAGAATTTTTATGAGTCAAAATATGCTAACTTTATATTTATGCAGTGCATGAGATGATTTACAAATTACATATTTTGATGCGAAGATTCATTTTTTATTTTCAATAATATTTAATATTGAAGATATGTTTTTTAAATGGAATTTGAGGTCTTATATATTTTACGTCATTAATTTTTTTTAATGATTATTTACATATTCTTTTATTGTTTTATAAATTTTAATATGTTAAATTTAGGGTTTTTTCAAAATTACCCAGGTTGCAACAATTTTTTTAAAAAATACCACTTGCAACTTTTTTTTTAAATGTGTGCAACCTTTGCAATCTTTTTTTGCCTGCGTTTTAATCTCTGCAACCTTTGTTGTTTGTCACCTACGATGCTAGTTTTGCCAACCAAAAAACCGAATTTTTGTAAATAATTTCAAAAAGTTAGATTTGTAAATATCCCTTAAATTTATTAATATTATACTAGTTAATATTTTTAATAATAATTTAGTATCTATTTATCGATAATTACTAATTTTTTTCACACAAAAGTATAAAAAATTTAAAATTGTTTATTGCATCCCTTTTCATTTTCTACAATAATAGTAATTGAAATTAATGATGTATAATTTATTAGAATAAATAGATAATTTTTTTATTTTTATCGTATCTTTTACAAGAAATTTAATATTTTTATAATTCTTAAGTCTTCAATTTTCTATAATATTTTTTTTCACTCAATAATTTTGCTATATTATAATTAATTTTTTTATTTTACTTTTGAAAAAATTGATTTCTTAAAATTTATTTGCGACTTTAAATACCATCTATTTTGTTGTTAATTAATATTTGAAATGCATTCGAAATAATTTTTAAAAAACTAATTAATTACTGAATCATTTTATAATCATATTTAAAAAAAAAATTATTTTGAAAATTTTTGTGTACATACATATGTTTAGTTGTTATTTTTTTATTTAGTCATTAGCTTATAAGTCGTGGAATGCATGGTTCTTTTTTAATATTTATAATCATATAAATTATAGTATTGTATAAATTTTTTTAATGTTTATATTTATTAAGATTAATTTATTTTATATTTGATTTTATCAAATAAATTTTAATCTTTAATTGAAGAAAAGAAAAGAATCTTAAATTTGAAAGATTTTGGAGAAAAAATTGACAAATAAATATGTCAAAAGTTTTTATTTATTAAACTTTATATGATCAGTTTACTATTTAGCTCTATCTTAAAAACTAAAATTAGATTTAGAAGAATTTACAGGTGACATAAAACTCAAAAATTATCTTTATTTTAATGATGGTTTAATTGTTATTATCCAACTAAAATTACTTGAAAATTGAAGAGAAAAGTGGGTTACAATTTTTTACATTGAAAATTATATTTAATTTTAAAAAATCTAATTATATTTGTTTTAGGTTATTAAAATTTACTTTTTCGTATTTAAATATCATCTTATTATCAATCAAATAAACTTATATATTATCTAATTATATTTTGCGAATTCTGAGTTTTGTGGTTGTTTCGGTTTTGGTTGTGTGAATCTTGCGGTGGATTACAATGTAGTTGGAATTAGCAAAAAAAAAAAAAATATCATCTTACGATCAATTAAATAAACTTATTTTTTAATATTAGATCTAATTTTATTTAATTTAGAGGACATACTTAAATTTGATTTCGATTACTAAATTTACTTTTTGTTATTTGATTATAATTCTACTATCAATTAAATAATTTTTTACTATTTGATTTGATGGATCCGACAACCCAGATCAAATCCCGAGCCTTTTTCGAAAATGGACAAATCCCGATTTCGAATCAAAATAAATCAAAGCAAATTGACCCAAATGAAACCAATCTGGGTAATCAACAAGCTCACCACAACCCTCAAAAGAGCATTATTTGTGTTTATTGTGGGATAATACCACCCGCTTTCGTGTCCTCATCTCCGACAACTTGACGAATCAAGCTTTCGAGAGTCGACACTGATACCATATGCGACGACTCGGGTCAAATCCCGAGTATTTTTCGAAAATTGGATCGAGTCCCAATTCAGAATCCAAAATAAATCAAAGCAAATTGGTCCAGATGCAACCAACCTGAGTAATACACAAATCCATCACAGCCCCCAAAAGATCATGATTTATTGCTGCACTTAATAGTAATAATTTCCCTTATAAACTTAATGAAAGTTTCAAATGTACTCGATGTGGGACTGAGATGTTACTGATCACATATATCTATTCTAAGATCCAACGATTCATACAATTTTGGTCAATAATCGTACTATTAAAAAATTGAATAAGATCCTCTTACGCTTATTATATATAAAAATATAATTTGTAACTAATCTGATTTAGATCAAATGAGATTTTTTACATAATAAATAATATTTGTTCACACAACTACAATTTTATATTGAAAAATATGATGTCCCTTATCTCCTTAAGTATGTACATGTAAGAGCATCTCCAATAAACTCCTACATTCATTCTAAAAAATAATATAAATAAATAACTCTTAGCAAGTTATTATATTGGGTTATGTGTCAAACTCCAACAATATTCTTTATATTAGCTCTTTACTTATAATATATTCATAAATCAACCCCATTATAACCAAAAATTGTGCAAGAATTGATGAACATGAATAATTTATTATTAAAATATAAGTTAAGAGCTACTAGTGGCTCTTAGAATTGAGGAGAGAGAAGCGGCTCTTAGCGTTTTTAAGAGCCATTAAGAATCTCTTGGAGTAACATTTTGATTCTCTCTCCTCATTTTTTTAGTTAAGACCTCAAATAAAGATCCTTTTGGAGATGCTCTAATTAGGGCATTTTTCTGGATATGATATTGTTTTAGTAATGAATGTGAGCATGTGGGTGGCCATGAAAGCAAGCAGTCAAGCACACATGTTATGGCCTACCCACCTGGTCAATTTTAAGGTATCTTGTGATTTTGCTGTTTTATTTTGAAATTTTAAATTTTATATCAGAAAAGGTTGTAGTGTCATGAAACCTTCGTGAATAAATATAATCTTAACCTTTATCCTTTTTATTTGAATACTCAATGCAGATCATTTGCTTGTGTCAAAGATTTACAGCCTGTTTGGGGTTACTTATTTTTTTTTTAACCCACTTAAAGTAGTTTAAGGGTGTTTGCCTTACCTTTTTTTTTCCCACTTAAAGTTAGTTTTAGTTCAAAAAAAAAAAGTACCTTGGAGGTACTTTTTTTCCACTTATTTTTTTTCTCATATCAATTTTTATGTATTTGAGTCACCTTTTAACTCGTATCATATTCTTTGCATATATTTGTATTTTACACTTTTATATTATGTTTAAAAAATATAAATTTCTTTTTTTTAGTTAATTTTTTTTAAAAAAATTTACTTTAAGTAAAATTAGCCAAACAGATACACCAAACTTTAAGTGAAAATTATCACTTTTCACTTAAAGTGAGTAAGTAGCACTTTAAGTGATAAGTAACAATTTTTAAGTTAAGCCAAACACGCTCTTAGAATCACTAGCTTATGATCGTGCAATGTACGGATTTATTATATTATATTATAAATATTATTTAATATTATAATTATGTTTTTTATAATTATTATTTTTATAATTTTTTAATTTTTATTTAATATAATTTAATATACTCATGTTTAAAAATTATATTAATGTTTCCTTATTATAAACAATGTATACAATTTTTAATATATTTTATTAATGATTGAGAAATATGATGTGATATTTTCGGGTATATATTAATGATTGTAAGATTTGTTGTAAATTAAAAAGGTAACGTGTTTTAATTATAAAGAAAATATTAATGATGGAAATATATGATACGTTTAATGTTTTTATGTGTTTATAAAAAGGTAATATGTTCAACTAAAAGTAAATGTGAAAAAGGTAATCGATTAATTATCATTAATTTAGATTTGTTTTAAATTAAAATGGTAATGTGTTTTAATTTGAAAGAAAATATTAATGATCGAAAGATATGATACGATTGATGTTTTTAGGTGTTTATAAAAGGTAATATGTTCAACTAAAAGTAAATGTGAAAAAGGCAATCGACTAATTACCATTAATTTTATTATATTAATGTAAAAAAGGCAATCGACTAAATACCATTAATTTTATTATCTTAATCGACCAATTATCATTAATTATAACGTTATTAATGATCGAAAGATATGATACAATTGATGTTTTTAAGTGTTTATAAAAGGTAATATGTTCAACTAAAAGTAAATGTGAAAAAGGCAATCGACTAATTACCATTAATTTTATTATCTTAATCGACTAATTATCATTAATTATAACGTGTCTTAATTGGAAAGAAAATATGAATGACGGAAATATATGATACGATTGATGTTTTTAGGTGTTTATAAAAGGTATTATCTTGACTAATTACCATTAATTATATTATATGTTATTATTTATTTTAGGTGTATTTATGTTTCTTTATAATGAAGGGTAAATAAGTAAATTCACTTAGTACCAAAAATTAGGTACCAAAACTTTCAATGTTTCGGAATTTACATAATAGTATAGATTTAATAATCTAATAATTAAAATTCAAAATAACAAAATTAGTAATCAATGATCTATACTATATTATAAAGAACGAAACATTAAAAGTTTTGGTAATGTACAGTACAGTACTTACCTTATTTAATTATTTTAATTTAATCTTTTCTCAAAATATTATACGCAACTCTTCCCAACACTTCTCCTAAATAATAACTAACCAATAACCTTTTTTCAACTATTACCTTTTCTAACTAAAATCTCTTTCTTTCCAAAAATATACATGGTCGTTCTAATTAATGAAATAAACTAATAATCTTATAATTACTAATATCTAATTACCTTTCCCAGCTAAAAGGTAATATCTTTTTAATATTTTCTAACTAAAATATCTCAATTTCTTCTAAAGAATAACTAACCAATTACTTTTTTCAGCTATTACTTTTTATAACTTTTCTAACTAAAATATTGTCTTTCCAAAAATATGATCGTTCTAATTAATGAAATAAACTAATTATATTATAATTATTAATAACTAATTGATTACCTTTTTCAGCTAAAAGGTAATATCCATTACCTTTTTCGGCTATTACCTTTTCTAACTAAAATATCTTCTTTCCAAAAATTTGGTCTTTCTAATTAATAAATAAACTAATAATATTATAATTAATAATAACTAATTACCTTTCCCAGCTAAAAGATAATATCTTTTCTATATTTTCTAACTAAAATATTGCATTTTTTTTAAAAATAATAACTAACAAATTACCTTTTTCAGCTAGGGTGATGAACAAGAATACCCATATTTTAAAATGCTCCGCCCGAAATACCCACACTCACAACACTCCGCCCAAAATACCCACGAAATGCGCATATTGAGGTTGCGTATAGAGTATACGCATGTTAAGGATGCCGGAATATGACGGACGGGGGAGAAGAACGGGAGTCGCCTGAGACGCCGGTTGATTTTCTGAGAAAATGACGTGGGATGACGTCATCACGCATCTCTGGAATGCGTGACAGGTAATACGCAAGAGGGACATGCGTATCGTATACTGCGCATGCTGGGCATGCGTATTCCGTGGTTATTTTGGACGAACTGCTCCGCATATGGGCATTTCGGGCAGTTGGACTACAAAAATAGTGTATTTTGGGCATTTTCTCAACCTTTTCTATTTAATATATCTTCTTTATATATCTATACTTTATTGGAGTATAAAAGACGGAACATTAAAAGTTTTGGTACGGTACGGTACTTACCTATTTTACTTAATTATAAACTTTCTAACTTTTCTAATTAAATTCTCTTCTTTCCAAAAATATGGTCGTTCTAATTAATGAAATAAACTAATAATATTATAATTACTAATAACTAATTGATTATTTTTTCCAGCTAAAAGGTAATAAATCTCTTTTTTCCAAAAATATGGTCGTTCTAATTAAAATAAACTAATAATATTATAATTACTAATAACTAATTGATTATCTTTTACAGCTAAAAGGTAATATCTTTTTTATATTTTCTAACTAAAATAACTCATTTTTAAACTTTATTTTTTTACTTAATTATCCTTATTTAAATATTTATTATTGGTAAGAACATGTAATCTATAACATTAATTTCTCATTTTATAAAAACACTACGTGCAATTTTATTTAATAAAATAAGATAATTAAATTATAATTACTATAAACTAATCAATTACCTTTTTTTACCTAAAACATGTCATCTTTTATTTTCACGTTACTTTTTATATTTTATCTAACTAAAATATCTCTTTTTCCAATTATATCACAGGCGGTTTAATTTAAGAAAATAAAATAATAATATTATAATATTAGTAATTAACTAATTACCTTTTTCCAGCTCAAATATATCATTTCTTTGATATTTTCTAATTAAAATCCCACTTTTTCTAAAAATATCACGGGCAACATTAATATCTCCTTTTCTAAAAACATTACCAGCAATTTTATTTAGTAAACTAACTTAATTAAATCATAATTACAATAAAAAAAATCAATTACTCTTTTCACCTAAAACATGTTACCTTTTAAATTTTCTCTAACTAAGACCTATCTTTTTCCAATTATATAACGGGTATTCTATTTAATAAAATATAATTATAATTTAATAATTACTAATAATTAACCGATTACCTTTTTCTACTAAAACCTACCATCTTTTCTATATTTTCTAACTAAAATCCCTCATTTTCTAGAAATATCACGGATAACATTTATATAATTATTATCAAATCATCTCTTTTAAAAATTTAAACCTCCAAAATTCACATTTTAAAAAAATTAATTCAAATTAATGAAAAATTCATATGATATTAAAACAAATCCGTGCATGTTTTAAGCTAGTAATATTAAGTTATGGGATAAGTAGGTTTTAATTGTGTTAAGTGGGATTCATCCTCCAGGAAAGCACCTCTATTCTTCGAGAACGACCCGATTTTTCAGGCTCTTTTATCAAAAAGCATGCCAACAAAGCGGGCCCATGTAATAGCTAGGGTTCTTTGCTTGATTGGTAGCTCCAATGATTTTGTGTCTACTCCACCTAGTTTGTTGGAAACATTATTGTATGATTCTTATTTTTTGCAATAAAATTCATCTTTGCATCAAAAAAAAAAATAAAAAACTAACTATCATTCATACCCGTGTGCTCTTTTTTTTTTAATTTTCTTTTTTACTTTATTAATTTAACAATTAACCATCGACACTCGCCGATTATCATAACTACATATTCATTACAAAACATAGGATGGATAGATATATATAATGTTATTGAATAAAAAAAGATAATATTGCAATTATTACTAATTATTCATTACTAATAAAGATCCGCAAAAATCAGTAAAATAAATAATCGAAACATAATTTCTCATAAAAGTCCAATGACGATAGTTAACGAATTCATTTATATACATAAATATATACATAAACGGTCTTATTATTTATTATTAATTGAACATTAACTAAAAACAGTGACTAAATACGATTCCAGAAAAGTGAATTAAAATAAAATTAGCAACTTTATTCAAATAATCAAATTCTAGATAACGCAGAAAATATTCATCATCCAACTATAATAATGATACACATTTTAAGATGATAGAAAATGTTCAGATACTGCAAATTATATTTTAAAAATTATATTTTAATCCAAACATTGAGTTTTCGACATTTTCTTCGATTATCTTCATTAAATATTAAAATTTGAATATGTTTGATTTAATTAGGTTTTAAATGAAATGTGATGCAAGAAGGTGTAGTAAAATATAGTTCTTACAATTTAATAATTCATTACTCAATATAAGTCTAATGTAGTTATATAGTATAATGATACTCGACGTCGTCTCGCTGCACCGTCTCGCATTTTGTAATATGAAAATTAACATTGTAATCGAAGAATTTTAATTACTGAGCAATAAATATATGAGGCTTAAAAATTACACAATAATATTTTTTTATCGACATTAAACTCCAAACAATGAGTTTTCGACATCTATCTTCAATTACTTTCATTAAATTTAATATATATTATAATTTATGTATGTTTGATTTTATTAACTACATTTTAAATGAAATGTGATCCAGGAAGGTGTAGTAAAATGAAATTCTTACAATTTAATTATTCCTCACTCAATATAAATCAATGTATTTATATAGTTGCTAGACGTCGCCCCGCGGCATGAAACCTTCGTGAATAAATATAATCTTAACCTTTATCCTTTTTATTTGAATACTCAATGCAGATCATTTGCTTGTGTCAAAAAATTAGAATCATGTATTAATCTAATAATTAAAATTCAAAATAACAAAGTTAGTAATCAATAATAATATTAAGTTACGGGATAAGTAAGTTCTGTGTTATTAATAACTAATAAGAGCATCTTCAATGGCGTTAGCTAAATATGATTGACTAAATTACATAAAATATTGATTATGTAAAATTTGTCGAAGCTGTAAGACATTGTGTTCCGATAATATTGGTTATAATAATTGGTTATATTTTAAAAATGGTATTTTATTAATATTTCAAGTTGTTATTAATGGAACATATAATTTTAATATAGAAATAAATAATGTGGCAATTCACTACAGGTCTCTAGAATTCAACAAATATAATCAACATCAAAAGATTATAATTATAGACAAGGGTTTTGTTCTGTGCAAATTTTTTTACACATTTTTTATAATTTTTATTTATGCTAATTGATTTAAAATTTTACCTAAGAATTCTTTCACATGGAAGATGCTTTAATATATCTTTTTTTTTTTTGAAATGGATGCTTTAATATATCTAAAAAGAGAACCCACATGCCGCGTAATTATTTGAAAACAAGCATATTTTACCGTCTGCAACAATTCTGTATTTCTTTAGGTGGACATCTTACTTTTCTCCTGTTAATGGACCGCAGATGCTGCAGTAAACACTGTTGATAAACTTCTTTGTTTTTGTTTGACAGAATTAACATTAGCATGGATGAGTTGTATCTAAATACAATACATAAAAATAGAATTTTCTTCTTTCAATAAAATTTATCATCTAATTAAAAAATATGTAAGGCTATTCCCGGATAGTTATGTATGAAATAGAATCATCTGAAAAAGACAACAAAATTAGTATTAGTACAAAATTAGTGTCAGGATCAAATATATCAAAAAAATATAACAAATACAAAAAAATTATCCAAAGTATTAATTTGATTATAACTAAAATATAATAATAAACTATAGAATATTAATTACAAAATAAAAAAGTCTAATTTTCTATAGAATATTAATTTAGTTAAACCTAAGGTGTGTATTATTCGATCAAGAATTAGTCTAAAGAAGTCTAATTATCTGTAAATTGAACTCATTCCTTCATGGACCCGTGGTATAAGAAAAGGATATTTCTAGTCAACATATTGATCAAAGAATTTCTGGAAGCAATATGAATGAATATTTTCAAGTACAGCTTACCAATAACAATATCTAACAGGAACAGCTGACAAATGCACCTACATCATCTCTCTACATGCAATTATTTGTACATATCAAGTGTAAAAAGAAATTTAGATTCAACACACCTAGGAGAGAGCATGGTTCGGTTTCTGGATAAAACCAAAACCGAAACCGAAACTAAGCATCCTCGATTTTAAAAATCAAAAACTAAGGCTATGTTCACTTCGATTGAATGGAATGAGGGGAGAATGGAATGAAATTTATACTATTATTTAGGGAAGATTGTGGAAAGTGTTTATAAATTTCATTCCTTGCTTCATTCCTCTCCAAATAATTTGAACTAGAATTCTATCCCACATGTTTTGGAAGGAATGCTCCATTCCCAATCTTCATCATTTTCCTTGCAATTTTCATCATAAAAAACTTATTCTCCCTCATATTTGTTAATTATTTTCCCGAACATCCCTCTTTCTTCATAAATTTTGTTTACAATTTTCATTCCATTCCTATCCCATTCCATTCTTTACAAGTGAACACACCCTAAAACCATAACCGAAACGACGATTTAGTTACGATTTTAAAATGTTAAACCAATGCTAGTAACATTTAAGTACATGACGATTATCCAGTGCCAAGAGTTCTAATGGTCTGAAACTAGAAAACATAAATTCTGATCATAAACTAAACTAGAAAAACAGAAGTGTCAGCTTGTAATTTCTTTTGTTTATGATTCTCTTTACCACGTGAATACTTGAGCATTATTGCAGGCTGGCTGTGCAGCACCTGGAACCTGAAAACTAAACGAAAATACATGAATCATGATAAACTAGTGCAGCAGGGAGGGAAAACATGCAGATTACTACATCAAGTTTAGCCAAAATAAGCTGAATCATTTTCAAAACAAAATCACCAGCAAATTGAGTAAATTTACACATTATTTTTAGGTATTATTTATGTCAAAATTCAAGCATTTGAAAGTTGAATACGCGTAGATGGGGGAACTAAAGCAGGAAAAACTGAAAGTCATATGAATAGGATTACCAGCAAAAAAAATTACTACTAGACTTTATCAAGTAACATCTATATTCAGGTGCTCAAAAAAAATTCCAGTAACCTTCAACTCATCTGCAATTAATAAACATACCAAAGACTACCAATTGAAATGCCATGTTTTTATGTCTATTCAGGGAAGAAGGCAGAATAACAATAAAACCAGAAAAGGATTAATGCTCCTGAAGGATTAACAGCAGGTACAAGAAAGGTAGTTAACTAATCGTGCAGGTCGCATTTTAAAGCCATAAACAATAAATTTCAAATACAGGAGTTGAACTTAACTCTCTGAAGTCTGAACAACCTACACTGTCATGTTTCAATAGCAGAAAAGTGAACACAGAAAGGCAGACAAAAATATTTGAATCCGTAAGACAGTTGATCATAATTGAACAAGTAAATATAGATTCACAGAAATAAAACTGTAGCTAATTTGTAGCAGGCTATCAGTTCCTTGCTAGTGTGCAAATTGGGCTGAATGGTTCGCAGACCTTTTTCTTAGAGTTAAGCACACCATATAAGAAATCATTTATTTGCAATCATCACTACTGATTTAAACCAAAAACCCAGAAATTACAGCACTGTAATGGGACTACCAAGCGAGAGTCGAGTTTCCGGTGTAGAACTGTACATAAAAACAAATCTTCTGGTAGAAGAGTTTTTCATGGCAGTCAGCACCAGCTTAAGAGAATAATGTTACTGTCACTTGTATTGATGTCAGGATGTGCAGTTGTGCACACTGAAAATTGAATCAACTTGCAAGACGAGGTTCATAACCACCAAATTAAAGCCAAGTAATTTCCATGACTTTATCTAAAATAATCAAAAAGTGAAGTTTTTAACAAAATTATATTTGGAGATACAAAATGCTCTGCTCTGCTCAGTAATAACTATAAAAAAAATAAAAAATACAATGCAACATTCCCAAATCTAGAACACATTACAAGTTGGACAGCTGACTACCTCCACATCAGTCAAGCTCAATTGGAGTCTCTAGTTTGCTCCCGCTAGGAGTGTTAGCCGAGATATCCTCATCATTACTGGGAGTGTTTTCCGGGACGTCCACCTCATCACTGGAGCCATCCTTTCCAGAATCTTTCTTGAAGTAATCCACCTTAAAATCGTAATCACCATCCATGTCTTCCGTGGAAGAAGATTTTTCGGCTTTTTTCCCTCTCTTCTTGTCTGCTTTCCTTACCTTGGTGTTAACTACACCCTCTGCATCATGTGACTTTGTATTCTGTCGGCCACTGGTAGTGTCTGCATTCTTCTCGCCTTCATCATCTTCCTTCATAGGATCATTGTCGTCGCTATCATTACTTTGACCAGGAGCTGTACCTTTGCTTGCAGGCACTGATTGCGCCTGCAATTCATCCTGCAGGACAAAAGATGCTTACTTACCCAGAGGTTGCATGTACACTAAGATTCTTAAGAGAAGATTTTACATAATGCCAGATGACTGCCAACTCCAGCATGACAAGTGTCAAGTATTTCTTAAACATGAATCTAGCTATGAAACTAACTACTTGCATGCAAAATTCAACTACTTTCGACTCTACAGCAAGAATTGGCATGCTTAAATAGAATGATAGATGCACCGTACTGGTAAAAAGAATACAAGATGGTTGAGAATACAAAGTATACAAAATGAACATCAGTCAAATAATATATATATATATATGCCTTGATCAACCCCACACATTTTCTACAAAGATAATAAAAATTTAGAAAAGAAGATGATGATACTTCTTTACCACCAGTTACGGTCATGACTTGTGAAAAACAAAAAAGCGATGATGTGAAAAACAAAAAAACGATGATACTCCTATACAAACCTCAAAGAGCTTCTCATCAAATGTAAGAGGTCCATTTGCGGGAACTTCAACCAGTTGAAAATCTTCTGCAGATTTAAGGTTTTCAATAAAGGAGGACTCTGTAGCATAAACTTCATCTACGTTGAACTTCTTCCCAAGATCTGATATAATCTTAGCTTGCATAGGCTCTCCTCCATCCCTGGTTGGGGGTAGCGTATAGTATGGAATTCTACCTACAAGAAAAAAGGGGAGGGATCACTTGTCAACTCATGTAATTTACTTTTATCCTTTCAAGTTTCAATTCCATATCTATACCATGCTATGCAATTTTAATATTAAAAGCATACCCTCATTCCAATCGTGCAAAACGATTCTGGCAGCAGCATCAACATCCACAGTCCCTCCCTTTTTCAGCTTACCCCTAGCAGTTGCTACGTTGTGAAGAAAGTCATCCACAGAGTCAAAACTGGGGATTCTGTATAGCATTACCAAGGTTTTGGCAGGGCATAACTTGAAAATTTCCTTCACTGCATAGTTCGATAATTTAGGGGGAAAAAAATTAGTACAAACATAGTCCAAATTCTGCAACAATACAGGATGTCAAGGAACTGATGACTGAGGGCATAAATAAAGCAAAAGGAGAAAAAGTAAAAATAAATAAAGGTTTAAATAATAGCCAACAATATGATGTAACATAAGAAGATTACGACTTTCATGACTAATTACTTCATCTCCAGAGGATTGACCGGCAGTTAGTTTGTGGAAAGATTTTTGGATTTGGATTATCATACTGAGATGGTATATGACTGACTAATGTTCACCCCATATATAGTTTGATACTTTGATGCAAAATGAAACATTAACTATTTCAGCAAGTGTTGTAATCTAAAATCACATTTAAGAAATAGGTGCTAAAAACTGAGAATCAATTGACCCTCGAATCACATGAAACCACATTGAAAGTACTTGAACATAAGTAACAAAATCAAAGTAATCCCAGTCCCCCCCCCCCATGAAAAAAATGGTGTTACTGTAATGTACAAGACAATTACAAGTGCGAGAGCCACAATAACGGCGCATAGCACATTATCTGTTGGTATAATCCATAAGATATCTTCAAACTAAAGCATTTGAGCATCAAATGATGAAAGTTTATGACACATGCCCTACGAAAATTCAGTGCAGAAATATTTTATTGAACTATATGTGTACATAAATATTACCTGGACTGATTGGATCGTCAACTTTGTCAATTCTTATGCAATTTCTAAGAGCAATGGATGCTTCATTCTCCGCAGATTTAA
The DNA here is from genome assembly GCA_037693485.1 of Kitagawia praeruptora. Classification (NCBI taxonomy): domain Eukaryota; kingdom Viridiplantae; phylum Streptophyta; class Magnoliopsida; order Apiales; family Apiaceae; genus Kitagawia; species Kitagawia praeruptora. The sequence continues at coordinate 104,854,365 of CM075346.1, read as the reverse complement.
TCATAACCACCCCTGGGCAATCCAATAATTTAACATTTTTGTCTAATTCAACTTCTTGCATAGACTTTGTCAATCCTGGAGTAGCGCTAACATCTACAACATGACACCTTTTTAAGCTGTTAATAAGACTACTCTTCCCAACGTTAGGAAGGCCTACAACACCAACAGTGATTGTATTTGTAATCTGCAACGAGTACATGCAATAAGGATCGATAAAAAGATAGTACAACAGTTCAGCATAGTAATATTGTAAACACAATAAAAATTTCCAGTTCAGAATTTATTCCGTTCTTCTTTTATTGTTTTTCAGGATGAAGGGGAACATTACATGCAAAAAAACGAATATTACTCTTGCTGCATAAATTTTTTTAACCATGACCAATCTAGAAACAAAAAATGGTCTTTTTCACTGTTACTCTGCTCCCAGTGATCAGCATATAAAAAAATCGCAAAAAACATTCAGCAGCTAGCAATGTACCTCACGGCTTTTTGAATATTTTTTCAGTAGTTTTATAAGAGTTTGGCCTCCAAGGCAGTCACCAGCTTCCAGAAGACTGCATGGTTTTGGAGTTTTTTTGGCTCCCTTTGCGGCATATTTCTTCCCTAGATTTGACTTTTGATGTTGAGTGCTGCATTTAAAAGCAACAGCTGGTAGTTCCTCCCTAAAATACTTGAGCCACTTTTCTACAGAGTCCCTGGGGACAAGATCTGGAATAGGCAGATATGAAATATTTGAATACCAAAGATTTGAAGAATCTAACAAGTTTAAAAGTTAAACTAAGCTGCTGTAGTGATACGCATATCGCAAGCGCTATTACTAAAGTTACAGATGACAAGATTTAGTTATTTGTTTCATCACAATATTTCCAACGATAAGATAACCTCTTCCACAGGGATCCTACCTTGTGGATGATAACATGAACACGCTATATCCTCACATTCGACATGAGAATTAATATTCTGTAAGTCTGTAACCACGTCTACGCTACCAACTTCAAGTTACTATTTTGCACAGCCTTTATATAATACACTTTCTAGTGGGGGAGTATAAGCCTGACCCCAACTTCAAAATAGTTAGGAAGTGCCATTCCCAGACTTGATCATCAAATGTTTTTCGAAGGTGTGTAAGAAAACAAACAATCATAATGAAAAAGATGGTTACATTTATAGAAATGAAAAATACCTATTTTATTAAGAAGCAACACAAGATGCTTCTCAGGCCCTGCTTTCAGTACCATCTTCTCTATATCTGCACAGCGTGTACCCAGAGGATCACGCGCATCAAGCACTTCCAAAATAACATCAGATGCTTCAATAACTTTGGCCAATTCCCTGTAGAAAGCCTTCTCCGGGGTGTCTACGTAAAATCAAGTATTAGAGAACAAAACACATAACCAGTGGCAAAAATCATATCATTCTTAAAGGATAAAATCCCAATGCCAAATACATCAACTCACCTCGAATTTTGACAGCAGTTTTAACAACTTTCTCCTCACCAGCATTCTGTTCTTTTGAAGCGTCCACATCATCATCCTCTGGCAGCCCCAATTTCCTCTTTCTGGCCTGAAAATTACACAAATCATATCAACAGACGTATTGCTATAGAATAGAGCATCAGTAGGAGTATTTATTAGAAAATGTTACTGTAACATCTTAATCAAGATATTCAAAAGCCAAACATACCATCTTCCAGAACTACATATTGTTCTATAGCTCATTTTAACATGCATTAACTAAGAAGTACACTAACACGGGATATCAAATCCCAAATTTGCTATTCCAAATGAAAAGAACTACTACACATTACTAAAACAAGCAATCAAGCAAACACTTATTATATACTACCAACAACACAAACAACATCGAAAAGATTAACTTAACCACTTCAAATAACATAAAGCCAAAAACATTAAAATCAAATTCCAAAAAAAAAAAAACATTAAACCTACGCAACATCAAGAACATTCACTTAACAACTTGAAACACCATAAAGCTTCCAACTTTACAATCAATTCCCACAAAAACTACAAAATTTCATACCCTTTCTTTCCGGGCAGCTTTCTTTTGCTCCAATTCCTCAAGCGCAAGAGCCCGTCGAGCTTCGAGAGCTTTAAGCTCCTGCTCCTTAAAAGGCCAATCATTTGGAATACCAGGGTCTTTCTCTACTTTAGGCCTCTTATTAAGCCCCTTTTTCTTAGCATCTTTAGCTTTCTTTTTATGATGTTCTTTCACTTTCCTAATCACCTTATATTTTTGTTTCAGTGAGACCCTTTTGCTCTTACTCTCTGTATAATATCACATTCATTAGTTCATTAACAGAACACAATTAATCAAGAATAATCAAGAAACTTGTATATATAAAAGACAAGATATGAGTGTGTGTGTGTATTAGTGAAGTTGTGTGTATAGATTGCTTACTTTTGCTTCTCTTCACCATCTTGAGCTGCTAGTGATAATCAACGAGAGAGAGATAGAGAGAGAAGAGAGAGAGATAAAAAGGGTTTAGGGTTTTGAAGATGTAGGGGTGGATCCGAAAGAGTTGGAGCGGGGTAAATGGGCCGGATACTTGTAGATTTTTATTTGAAAGCCCGTCCCAAATTCACAGTAGAACCCCGGTCCCGCCTATTAAGAAACCCTAGTTTTTTTATACTAATAAGGGGCCGTTTGGGAAATCTTAAAATAAGTTACTTAACACTTATATGAAGTAAGTAACTTATATGAAGTAAGTAAAAAGTTACTTACAACTTATATTTTCGTGTTTGGGTGTTTAACTTATAAATTGGTAAAATTTTTATTGAATTAAATTAAAAATATTAATTATTTAATATAATAATCCCAGTACATGCATGACATTTATAAATATAAATGTAAAAATATAAAATATTAAACAAGTTAAAAAATCAAGTAATACGAAATAAGTTGGAAAAAAGTACGTCATTACTAACTTATCACTTATCAACTTATTTGGCAAAATAAGTCCATTCTACTTGTACAGACAAACGGTCCGAAATAAGTTGAAACGGACTTATCCTCGGAAAAGTCCATTTGTCTGGGATGCCAAACACGCTCTAAGTAGCGGTGTACACCGATTTTTAGAACTTACCAATCCCATCCGAACTGGTCTTTTTTTGCCGGATTCAAACTGAATTTTTTTTAATCGAGATGTATTTGGATTGAAAAATAGTAAATTCGGTTTTAATGGGTTGGGTATGGATTTCGAGTTTTTTTAGCTGAATCAACCCAACCCGATTAAAATAATAAAGTTTAATTAAAAAAATAAGATAATTGGACCGTTAATATGTTCCAGCTACAATTATACTTATACATGTACTATAGGCCCAATACATAAGCCCATTAGTAGTCATGACCCGTAAGTAATAACCTAAATTGCTAAACCCTAAAAGTCTAAATCTCTAAAACTCATATTCTTGAATCTAAACAACTAGCCGCGCAACAGGCGCTCTCTCAAGTCGATCTCTTCTAAAATTCACTGCAATGGAAGATACAACTCCAAATCACGTCCCAAACATCCCAAATCCCATCCCAAATACAACCCCTCAACTCACCCCAAATATTACTTCGAATATCACCCTAAACACCACTCCTATTGAGCTTAAATCGCCTAAAAAGAAGATAATGATGAACCACTCACACAAAAGAGGAAATCTACGAGGACATCTGATGTTTGGGAGCATTTCACTAAAATCAAAGGTGGAAATCCAAATAATCCCAAATGCGTTTGTAAATATTGTGGGGCTAATTATGCTTGTCCAAGTGCTAATGGCACTAGTAGTAGTAGTTTATGGGCTCACTTCAAAAAATGCAAGAAAAATTCGGAAAAGATGTTGATAAGAAGCAACAATTACCTAGCTTTAAAAAGGAGAAAGGTGGAGCTTCGAATTTGTTGGCGGTTACATTTAACAAGGTGAGATGCCGAAATGTATTGGTTAAATTTTTGGTGAAGGACGAGCAAGCTTTCAAAGTTGTGGAGGGGGAGGGTTTCAAGGAGCTTGTACAAGAATTACAACCTATGTTTGTTGTTCCTAGTAGAGTAACCATTGTTAGGGATGTACATCACTTGTATTTTAAAGAGAGGACAAAGTTGATGGAAGTGCTTACTATCACTGGCCAAAGAGTATGCTTAACAAGTGATTGCTGAACATCTAGAACGCAAATGTCTTATATGTGTCTCACTGGCCCATTATGTTGATTCAAATTGAAAATTGCAAAAAAAGATTATAAATTTTTGTCAAATTTCGAATCACAAAGGCGATACCATTGGTAAGGTAATTGAAACTTGTTTGCTTGGTTGGAAAATGAAAAAGGTTCTTACGGTGACTTTTGACAACGCTTCAGCTAATAAAGACGCTGCTGCGTTTGTTAAAAGGCGGGTGAATGCTTGGAAGGGGGCTGTTCTTGGTAGCGAGAATATGCATATGAGGTGTGGAGCTCACATCGTGAATTTGATTGTAAATGATGACCTAAAAGAGATGCACGATTCGATAGATGCAATTAGAAATAGTGTGAGGTACATTAGGTCATCACCAACAAGGTTGCAAAAATTCAGAATCTGTGCAGAGAAAGAGAAAATTGAATACAAGGGAGGGCTGGTTTTGGATGTGCAAACCAGGTGGAACTCGACTTATATGATGTTAGATGTGGCTTTGAAATTCGAAAAGGCATTTGCAAGGTATGAGAAAGAGGATGATAAATTTGTGAGTTACTTCATGGAACAAGAAAATGGAAAGAAGAGGATCGGGCCTCCTATTCCTACTTACTGGCAAGCTGCTTCTATATTTGTCAAATTTTTAGCTATTATTAATGAAGTCACTCTTAAATTTAGTAGCACTTTGCATGTAACTTCGAATAATTTTTATCATGAGATATGTGAAGTTCATACTATTTTGAGTGACCTGGCTTCTAGTGGGGACCCTTTGTTATCATTAATGGCTGGGAGCATGAAACAGAAATACGATAAATATTGGGGAAATCCAGAGGACATCAACCCTTTATTGTATATAGCTGTTGTACTTGATCCACGCTACAAGATGAAGTATTTGAAGCATTGTTTTGAAAGTATCTATAATGCTGAATTGGTTGCAACAATTATAATGAAGGTGGAGTCATTGCTTCAACGATTATATGTTGCTTATGCTGGTGATGGCGAAGCCTCCAAGGTAACTAGATCCAGTTTCTTAAGTCTTCCAGTTTTTATATTTGTTATCTGATTATACTTACTAGATCCAGTTTCAAAAGTCTTCCTGTTTTTATATTTGTTATCTGATTATACTTAGTTTTCTCTGTAACAGGCTCATCAAAGCCAAAAAAACACCTGATGTTTGCAATGAAACAAATAAGAGGAGGCTACTGGAAGGCTACTTGCATCAGCAAAAAATGGATACTACTGAAAAGAAGAATGATGTTGATCGCTACTTGACTGATGAAGTACCACTTAATCCAATGACCTCTTCTTTTGATATTTTAATTTGGTGGAAGGAGAATTCTGAAAGGTATAAAATTTTATTGATTGCTAGAGATGTAATTGTTATTCAGGTTTCGACCGTTGCTTCCGAATCTGCCTTTAGTACTAGTGGTCATGTTTTGGACCCGTTCCGGAGTTCTTTGAGTCCGAAAATGGTGGAGGCATTGGTTTGTACTCAAAGTTGGTTGAAAGGTCAGCAAGATGGACTGAAATTGGACAGCTATATTGATGAAATGCATGCTTACAAGTTTCTTGGAGAAGGTATTTGTTATCTAGTAACTCATATAGATCAACTGATTTTCAGATTTATAATTTTCTTGCAATTTTTACTTCTAGCAAGGTAGACTGAAAAACATTTTATTCTTTTATTTTGTAGACAATCCAGAAAAGAACAAGATGAAGGACCATGCTCAGAAGAGCAAGGCCAAGAAAAGCAGCATTATCGACGTTGATGAGTGATTCATCAGTGTAGTTTTATGTTTCTGTTCAAACATAAAAACTATGTTCATGTTCAGTATTTAATCAATCTTTTGGTATGTATTAACTTAAATATTTGAGACTTATTTGAGATGGGTATGTACAACTATGTTTAATTTATTTTGACTTTCACTTTCAGTTTATTATTAGTACTAGTTATAAAATGAAAAAAAATGTTTTATATATTTATTAACCCGATCACTACGACCCGAACCGATCCAAACCGAAACATAAATGGGTTGGATTACAAATTTTATTTTATAGGTTGGTTTGAAAATTTAAAAACATGATTTAATTGGTTTGGGTCGTTAAATTCTCTTAACCCGCCCATCCCGAACCGTGTACACCTTTATTGCATAGTATTCCGGGGTAATTTAGATTGGATCGGATTTATCGGTTCACGACCTGAACCAGATTGTACATATTCGATCCGATCTTTGGTTCACGAAATTATAAAAATTCGGTTGTTGGTCGGGTCTGGTCTCGTCCAAATTCTAAATTTTTTTGAATCGAACCGTATTTTATGTATATAGCTATATGTATATAGCTATTTTATATTACTTTCATTTTTAAAATTTTTTAATATAAAGATTAAATATTTAAATACATCATAATTTGACAAGTCAAATTAGTAAAAAATAAATTGATGAAATAGTAATGATCAACATTATAATCTAAATGATTAAATGTCATACTATATACAATAAATACTTGACATTCACATGTTTAGAAATTACAATTAGTTCATAAAAATTAAGATACGGATTTCATTTTTAAACTTATATTAACTTGAAAAATAAGTTATTTATTTTATGCATTTAAACTTTAAAAAAAATAATATATTGTAAATAATTATTTTTTAATAGAAATTAACTAACCGGTCCACACTGGTCCGGTTCCGGTCCGATCTCAAGACCGATTATAACAGGTCCGATCCCCAGTTCAAATAATTGGAAAAATCCGATCTTCGATCTGGTCCGAATCGATCCGGTCCGATCCGATTTTGGACCTTTGTCCGGTCTTGACTATAAGTGTAAAATAATTAAATATCTATCTATATCTATATATATTATAATGCCAAGAGATCGGAAATGCATTAGAAACGTTTTAAATATTTTTCTTGAATTTTCATTTTTTTGATTTTTTTATTAAAAATATGTTCTTGCATTAAATAACTCTTAATGGCATCTTAAGTAGTCATTAATTACACCTATTAAATCTATATAAAATTTACTTTATTTTACATATTTAAAAATTTAGAAAACTTTATTCGAGCATGTAACTATTATTTCAACATTATATATATATATATATATATATATATATATAAGTGTATTGTTTAGGTAAAATAATGACTGAAAATTGTTTACATTGCATTCTTTTTTTATTCCCTATAAGACTACATTAATATATTTTTGAATGATTGTAGTAAAGATGACCTTCACTTCTTAAACAATTTTTATTATGACTCATTATGGAAATCGTAATAAATTATGAAAGTATATAGATCTTCGCTTAAAATCTTGAATTTGTATATAAAAAAAATACAAACTATTTTTATTTTTGTAAATGAATAAATTATACATGGGTTATGACCAAACTGATTAAATTGAACCAACCCATCAGTGAATTAAATGGATAAAAAAAAAATTACGACCGTTGTTCATTATATTGTGTTGAAATAAATTAATATTCTAATTAAATAAATTCTTACTCTATTATTGAAAATTTATGTGATGAGAGGGGCGTCGGCTTTAAAAAATGGGTAAAAAACCAAAATATCCACCAATTAAATCCACTTGCCCAAAATACCTATAGGCGCTGAGCTCCGCCTTTTTACCCACGATATACGCATCTTGGAGATAGGGATGGCAACGGGTTGGATCGGGTTGGATATCTGTGATATCCAAATCCAAACCCGAATCCTTAATCCAAATCCAAGCCCGATCCAAATCCAAATGGATTTGGAAATTCAAAATCCAAACCCGATCCACCGGGTTTGGATCGGGTTCGGGTTTTATCCAAACCCGAAATTTTTAATTCTTTGTAAAAAAGTAGTAATATTTTTTTAAGCTAAATTTCATAAAAATTAAAATTACAATAGCAAACAAATATCTAGATTTCAGAGACATGAAAATAAATAAGTCCAAGTTACACCACTATTAATATCTAAAGACATAAAAATTAAAATACAATTGCAAATAAATATCCACATAAATATTCAGAGACAGAGTGTAGACTAGAAGACTAGCAGTAGCACAGCATGTGTATCAAAATTGTCTGAACTAAGAAATTTCATAGTAGCACAGCATGTGTATCAAAATTGTCTGAACAAAATTACCTAGTGTAACTAAGTAACGGGTATTTATTTTTAAGGAATAAATTATAATATATATATTATAATTTATATATGTATATATATCGGGTTTTTTTCGGGTTTCGGGTTTGGATCGGGTTTGGATCGGGTTTTTGGGTTTCGGGTTTGGATCGGGTTGGATATAGCTAATATCCAAATCCAAATCCAAACTCTTTCGGGTTTAAAAATCAAATCCAAATCCAAATCCAAAAAATCGGGTTCGGTAAGATCCAATCGGGTCGAATTGGATCGGGTATCCATCGGATCGGTTTTTTTTGCCATCCCTACTTGGAGATGCGTACACAGTACACGTATGTAGAGTTGGCGTAATCTTTGTAAATTATGAATTTGCAGCTGTAAACAGTGCGTTGAATACGCATATTCAACATGCGCTTCTTGAGATACACATGTTGGACATGTGTATTCAACGCACTGTTCATCGTCTTCTCAGCCGTCGTCGGAGGCGTTTTCCGTCAAAAATTCAAGCACTTCGTTCAGTCCTTTCCAGACATCTTTGAATATTATGCCATATGTCAAAATGATCGCCTTTTTGGGCTCTACTAGCCTATACTAGGGCTGTCAATGGATCGGATCTAGATCGGATCAGGCATGATCCATATCCGGATCCATTTAATTTTACCGGATTCGGATTCGGATCGGATCATAGTTGGATTTTTTTTAACATGATTATATCCGGATCCGTTAGGATCACGGATTATCGGATCGGAGCTCCGATCCGTTTATATGTAGAGAAAAAAAATCTTTAATTTAATTCAATAATTTACGAATAATAATTTAATAGCAGCATTTTGAAATGTAAAGTACACAAATAAAATATTACAAGTCTTTATAAATTCGAGAAACCTAGAACATTGCAATACATTTAGAAAATTACAAATATTTGTAATAATAAATTACATTTAAAAATTGTACAAACAGCAATGTAAACAATTTTAAGTCTTCAGGTAATCTAAAAATAACTATATATAATTAATATTAAATATTAAAATAATAATTATAATGCTCAAATAAATTTTACAATTTTTTTAAATAAATAACGGTATCTGCATATAATTAAAAACGACATGAAAAATTAAAGTGTATTAAACACCTACAATACAAATACGTTTAATTACTCTTTCCATTTCTAGGCCATAACGTATAATAGAAATAAATACCGTTTTACTGTAACGCCTGCCCGGCGCACTATGTAAACTCAGAAGTGCTCGCTCTAATTTATGCCCATGTTATTTGTAAGCTTTAATTTGTGATCTCCTATCAAGGTGCTGCTACTTAAATTTTATTTGTGTAGTTATATATATGTGCTGGTGTAATCATAGGGTTCTATTGTACAAACATTACCTAGATCCTTATATCTAATGTGCATTGAACAATATTATTATGGTAAGACGTGTCTACGTCCCTATATTGATAACACATTCTTGGTCATGCAGATATATAATGGCAGGACGTGATGGTGATGACGAACTTCGCTCCGCTAACAACTCCTCAGACAGTATTATAAGTCTTTTTCATTCGACACCGTCGTTGTCCTTATCAGTAGGACAAAGAGTGGAAGTGGACAGAGAATGGTACTATCGTCAAGCTGGCCACTTTTATGGCTTATCAAAGAAGTTTTGGCACCAGCGCAAAGCATACAAGTTCAAAAATGAAAACCTCCGGAACCTATGCAAAGAAGAGAACGCTAAAACTGCTTCCTTGAGAGAAGACCTCCAACACTCACTACAAGGATTTTTGATTTTGACAACAGGCAAAACGTGTTGTCTAAATGTACCAAAAACTGTTGACTATTGAGAAGTCGTCTGATACACACCTCAGACAACACACAACAACTGTTGTGTGAAAGTAAAAATCACCTGAAAAGTGTTGTCTGATACCCAGAAACAACAACACTTCTTTGGAAACCTCTTGTCAAAGCTCCAATAACACAACACTTTTTAACGAATATATTGTTGTTCTTAAGCAGTAAAGACAATGGTTTTTAAAAGAAAGCCTATTGTTAAGTGCAAAAAGATACAATCTTTTACTTGATCAGGGTTGTTGTTGTATGTCACTACAGACAATGGTTTCTTAGCAAAAACCATTTGTTTTATGGTTAGTTGTACAACATGTTATCCCATATGGCATGTTGTTGTACACTAGGAAGGATAACACTTTCTTAGTATATAACTCTTGTTTGAAATTATTTCAAACAATGGTTTTGCAGAGTATAACATGTTGTTATTTGTTAAAAGAGACAACAGTTTTGTGGGTTTTAACCTGCTGTGTGTATTCTTCTCCCACATTACTTTGTTAAATGGTACATGTTGTTTGATTGCATTTTTTACAACTGTTAACATTAGCTAGTTTTTATTTTCCTGTTGTGTGAGTCATTTTCTCACAAGGGATTTTAATAAAAACATTTCTTGATATATAATACAACAAGTGATAATCATTGGTGGACATTGGCTAAAATTATCTTAAACAATGGTCTGGACATGTAAAGAAAACCAAACAAAAACTATATTCATCGCTACAAAGCTACTAGCGGTACCAATTCCCAACAAAGTACCACTACCATCATCTAAATTACAATGTCTTTTAACTTGCTTGATGTCGATGAGATTTTCTCTTGATGTTTTCGCTTCTTGTCATTCTTTACATTGTAAAAGTTAACGGCCTGCATAAAAAAAAGACAGTCTTAATCATTCATGGGATTATATGCAATGAATAAAAGTTCGATTCAGCTAAAAAATACCTGTGGCACTCCAACTAAATACTTCACAAGAGTTCTATAAACACCGGTCGCACTTCCAAGCTGAGCTAACTTCTTTCTCCTGGATAATTAAACATTTATTAAGAGTTTTGAATAAGAAGTCAAAACTTGTAATAGGGTATAAGTCAAGGACGTTCACCGTTCCATTTGTTGATTCCACAGCAAAGCATAACGATCGTGTATACTTGCACCAGATTGAACTAAAGCATCAAATGCAGCTTGCTTATTCCTCTCTGAGCGTTCTTTCTGTTGCCTAGTTATTACTAATTAAAATTACTAGTTAATAACTTGTTTGGTCAATAACATCCTGGTAATATATTCTCTTACTACTTACTAGTTACTACTGATTGTAAAAAAAACGTTGTAGAGGAAATTCACACACCTTCACCATTAGTGTTGTAGCACCAAACATGTTTGGGTGTCTACCCCATTGAGATAAGGCTGATAAGCTTTAATTTCAGGAATACCAGGGCCTGCTCTCAACAAACCAAATATTTTTCAAAGTTACATATTACTTATACGGGTACATTCATGATTAAATATGTTTCTAATTATAACATGGAAAGACATAGTGCATCCAAATGAGTAGCAGTGTCATTAGCAAACTTGAGCAAACCACAAACGACTGTATCAATAAATTTAAAGATTAACCAAAACATAAAAGCTACTCATCGGTAATTTACACTTGTAATTTGTAAAAAATTTCCATAAATACAGATCAAGCGATTCCGTCAATAACAAAGCATATACAATAAAACTTACTCTGCCATTTGACGCTCATACTCGGAACGAACTTTATGTACACGTTTAGTCACTTCAATCTCGTGCTCAATTGCATGCATCAATGCCTATGCGTAAGTGGGTATCATTAGTTACTAAAACAGAACCACGAAAATCAATAACAACAATGGAAATCTCCTGTTTGTGTTATAATCTTTTGTCGCATCAAATATTATCAGGTTTATTAGGCATGACAAGAAGTCAAGAATGATATATTAAATGCGGGTAATCCATTTCCTAGATAACTAGTCCCGGAGTTAGAGATATTGAACTAGTTCTCTGCTAGACTTGAAGCATGCTACTATATTATATTACCAGTACCTGAATTCCAGGACCATTGCGACTTGCATCGCCTGCAAAATAGAAGAAAAAGATGAAACACAAAGCCAATATAAGATAATATAAAGAGAGACTTCTAAAAATCAATACCATATGGTCCATGTGATGAAGCCTTTCAGGATTCTAATAGCTCTTTTAGCCGTTTTGTAGCCATGGATGCTTCTTCTGTCTTCCTTTGCAGAACCTGGTAAAAAAGAGTGCATACCATGTTAGTAATAGTTACACTTACACAAGCGAGGAATTGACACACTCCAGATGCAATAGTTTACCATTTTTCTGCCTTTGATTCAAAGCTAATAGCTTTTGCATCTCATACTCGTTCCTCCTTCTCTCTTTCTTAAGCAGTTTTATAAGAAAAACATATACAAATTACCAATGATCCGAGGAAAACATAATTATGAGAGCTACATGATCATACTAACTGATAATTGTTATAACACAATCAACACCTGGAATGTCAAGACCTCGAGCTGCAACATCAGTACCTAGAAACCCTCATTTTCTCATTAATTTCAGGCTGTGAACGTATGTAGTCAGAAAACCTGGTCTCATTCTGCAAGAAAGATGAGTTTTACCCTGATTCGGCCAACAAAAATCTGACAAAAGCCCCAGCTTGAGCAGTGATAGAGTATATTTTTATATATATTTTAGATGATTTTATTCTCATATTTATTGTGTTTTGCATTGATTTGGATTTTTATTTAATAGATTTGATTGTTTTATTGTAGGAAATAAAGAATTCATGACTTGGAAGGATTTGGAGCAAAAAGAGCTATTTTGGAGATAAAATAGGAGAAAATTCGTATTATTGGGCTACAGGGGCTGTTCTACACTGTTTTGGCCATATCTTGAGTTCTAGAAGTCAGAATTTGACGATCTTACTGTCCACGCGAAGCTTGTGGAATTATCTTTAATTCAGAGGTGGTCCAATAAGCAAAATCCAACTGGAAGAGCCCAGAAACAGAGGAGAAAAAGAAGTGACGAATTTTAATTAAGGAATCCTATTCAGTTATGGAATCCTACTTGTAATTTATTTAGAGTATTAAAATACTTTTATTGGGCAAGACTTTTATAGCCTATATAAACACATCTAGGGTATTATTTTATGGGAGAGAAAAAAGGATGTAATATTAGATCAGATAATATAGTTTAGAGTAGATTAGTATTATTAGTTGGAGATGTAGAGAAACACCATGACTCTTCTTTTGGGTGACAACATTGAAGTTTGAAGGTTTTGTTCTCTTAATCTTTTCTTTGTTCTTATTAGTTTAATTATGTTTTCTTGTTTTACTAGTTGTTTTACTAGTTGTTTTACTTGTTTAATTATTAGCGAGTAGTTATTTCTAGGGCTTAAAGGGAAGCCATGTTTGCACTAATATTGGCATGATTTTTATAGTGGTTTGATTGGTTATGGTTAATTCTGATTGATATGTTTTAATCATTAATTTGTGTAATCGGCCGATATCATGGATTAATTATATGCAAATAGGGGTATGGATCGAGAGATTTACTTACTAGAGGCATACATACGATTAGCAGAATTGAATTTGAGTGCGGAAGCATCATTGGATTTCTGAGAGCGTTAATGCTTGGAAAAGATTAACTTGACTCTAATTACCTGATTGATTGAATTACTAAAAGTGGTTAATTGTGTTGAATGTTTCGAGAGTGTTAATGCTTGAAAGAGATTAACATACTCTAGTTATAGGATTACATTGATTGCTTTAGCTTAAGAGCCAATGGTGTAAGCATGGTGGACCTGATTGCCCTAGGTTTTAAATAATTTGTTTATCATCTGTTTAATTAGTGTTAATCTAGTTTAATTAGTTAATTAATAATTCTTCAATAATCGTTTGACCCTTGAAACAATTAGCGATAACTGAAAAGGAATTAATAGAACCTGTCTCCTTGTGGATTCGACCCGCTTGCCATTTGTACTAGCAATAGACACCGTGCGCTTGCGGTTAAGTATAATTTGACATATCAAGTTTTTGGCGCCGCTGCCGGGGAGACAGCGAGTTTCTGTTGATTTTAATTTAGTTGTTTCGATTGTTTCCATTGTCTCGTTGGAACCTTTGTTCCAATTGAGGCAGATTTTACTACGTTTTCTTGGCTTTGTTGAGTGTTTACAGGTTACTATGGGTGAAGTTGATACTTTAGCACTACTCTCTTCCATGTTGGAGGCACGCACTCAAGAAATTGCCTCATTCAACCCTACAGAGACCACTATGCGTCCAATGAGTATCAATGAGATGTCACAAGTGGCCCCTAAAACTTACAACTTCTGTCAAATTTGCGGGGTGCAGGGTCACTTTGGTTTTGAATGCTCATACAATGTCTATAATTCTCAGAATGCTCAGTTGGGACAAATGAATTCTTTTGCAGAAGGATATGGGTACAATCAGTATTCAAACACTTTTGATCAAGAATGCGTGAATCAACCAGATTTCTACTACCAGGACAATGGTGCTCAAAATTTTTCATATAATAATCAGCAACAGTTTGAGCAACAATATTATCAGTCATATGAGCAGCCGCCACAGCAAGAATATCAATATCCTCCTCTACAAGAAGATCTACATGTTTCTCAATCCAGTGTAGATGTACAAGCTGATCAGACAAATGAGATGTGGGATATCTTGAATAAAATTCTAAAGAGTTTTGAAGAATTAGAAACTCAAAGTTTGGCGATTGAATCTCAAATTGCACAGTTGGCTAACTCTTCTACTACAGGGCAGCTCGACTATTTACCATCATCATCTATCCGATCCGAAGAGGACTTGACTGCTATCAATCTCACAAGCGATCAGGAATATGATAGTTTCTCCATGTATGTTGATGATGAGGCCATTGATAAAGAGAAGGAGCATGCCACCGATGACGAGATCAATGATGTTGCTGCTACCAAGGATAATGTGACTGATGATGAGGTGACAAAGGAAAGCAATACAAAGATGGTTGTTGTTTCTCTTCCACAACATGTGCCTCAGCTACCATGTATTGATAAATTTGCTCTCGATCTAGCCTCTACTTACAAGGCTTCTTTGCTCAAGAACACTTATTTCAAGGTTGATGTGATAACAAATATTGTCCAAGATGATATTTCTCAAATTCTGGTTGAGGATCCATACAAAGTGGCTCATACGTTTCAAGCTCGAGAAGAGGGAGAAGATGGAAGTGTCTTATTAGCCAATGATGTGATAAGCCAAGATGTCCGAATGACTCCAGTGAAAGTGAGGAGTGAAGAAAAACCACCACCAGAACCTCCACCTTATGTCAAGGGAGTTCAATATTTTCGTGGTGTCGAATTTTATCGCTGTTTTATCACAAAGTTTTCCAAAACTGCACAAGCACTCTCTCTATTGCTTATTAATGACATATTTTATTTTGCTGATGCTTGTTTGGAGACTTTCTGCAGGATAAAGACAACCACTAACACTCTTGATACTTTTTGTGGAGGCGAGTTTATGATCGAGAAAGTGGATATTACGCCTTTACCAGAGTATTTTTGAGGAGGTCAAGCTAATGACTTTAAATAAGCGCTGCTTGGGAGGCAACCCAAGATTTCATTGTAGGATCGGTGCACTTCATGCTTTTGCATAGGGGAGTACTTCTTTCTTTATCTTTCATATGTAGTAGAATTGCTTAGTTATTTGTTCAATGCAAGCCTTGTTGTGTTCCTTCATCTCATTCTTAAAAAAAAAAAAAAAAATCTTTTCACATTAAAATTTTTATATTCATCCTATCACTCCATTGTCTATATATACCCATACATACACACCCAATTTATTATTTTCTTCCTCTACATCTCTAAAAATTCAAGTTTGGGGGAAAATTAGTACAAGTTCACCTCTTTGATTCGTAGTTAGGATTTTTCTTCTCTAATTTTTTATTACGAATTTGTGTTCTTGTAAATTGGGGGTTTTGTAATATTCTTGTTAATTGGGTATTTTTGGTGTGATATTGCTTGGTGGTTTTTGGTAGGATATTTCTTGGTGGTTGTTGGTGAAGCTATTGTTGAATGCAGTTTTGGTTATTATGGCTCCTAAGCAAATGAGGGATGGTTTTTACACCCGACACCTTGATTCCAGGGGAGTTTTTTTTTCTTTTCTTTTTAGTGTAGTTTTATTTTGTTTTTAGTTGTAATTTTGTATCTTGTTCATTAGTTCATTGGGGACAATGAACCACTTCAGTGTGGGGAGGTGTTCTCAACGTAGTGATTACTTGTTTTAAAAAAAAAATCAAAAAAAAAAAATCAAAAAATTTAAAAATACCAAAAATAATTCTAGCCATGCAATTTGATTAGTTGTTGTATTTTGCTTGATACACCCATGCATGCGTAGAATTCTTGTGTTTATTGACGCTTTTGTATGAGAAGTGACGTGCTTTGTTCTTGTGCACACACTTACACTAGCAAGTTGAAGCTGGTAGACTTAATTGGATGTTGTAAGTGATTAGAATGACATGAATATGTGCAAGATAACTTGGTTTCCATGCTTTGAGTACAAGTAGGTGCGTTAGAGAGTCTTGTTACCTGGGATTGATTATGTTTTGTCACACCAAGTGAGTTTTGAGCCTATATGCATATCTTTTGCATGATTTTTCGTTTGCTTGAGTGTCCACATGTTGTTTACATTGCTAGCACTTACTTGAGATCTTTCTTGAAATGCATGATATTACTTGATGATGAGATGATAAAGGCACTTAGGTTTGACCTCGTATTTCCCATATTTCCACACCTTTTATACATGATCAATTAGTTAACCCTTTGAGCCTAATCCTATTCTTTCGGTGACACACCACATTACTTGCCATTATCCTTTTTATTCTATTGGCCTTACATTAAATTTGAACCTAAATTGTCAAAGGCTAGTATTGTGCTTAAGGGAGTAATAAGGTGTTCATAAAAGAGGGGGTTATTGATGATCATACTTTTGGGGAATATTGATTTTGGGTTGATGCTTGCTAGTCGAAATTCATAAAAATATCTATGGATCATTGTGTTTATTCCTTAGCTCTCAAAGAAAAAAAAAGAAAAAGAAAAAAAACAGAAAAAAGAGAAAATAAATAAATAAATAAATATGAGAGCATTCTTATCTTTTGTGATCCTACTTTGATTCGACTAGACAAGGTGTTTATTGGAAAATAATAAAGTTCAAGTGTGGGGAAGTATTTATTAGTTCTAATAAGTATGGGAGTTGTTTGAATTTCATTGTCGGGTACTAGCTTTTGACATTTAACCTGTTTTAGCTTTATTTGACATACCTTGTCCCTAGCCCATGCTACAACCCGAATAAAGACCTTTTGATTGTCATCAGTGATGTATGTTGCGTTGAGAGTGAGATTGATTGCGAGTGTCGAGTTGTGTTTATGATTTTGTTGGAATTGAGTGATACACTTAACCTTGTTCTTGAGTGAATATTCGTTTTTGAGTGAAAGGTGAGTTATTACTTGTTTTGGCATAGGAGATCCCGGGTTTAGACTTAAAGATGTATTTCTTGTGGGCTTAGCATGATTACCAACGATTTTTTACACTTGACATGAATTTTTATGACCTTCTGCATGTTAGTTGAGTATACTACGTGAATACTTGCACTTTCGACACCAAGACATCGTATGTTTGCTTTGATTCTTCAGTTGATGTGGTATGAGAGGACTTGTGTGTGTGGTGTTGTGTTAGCATTGATCTTTTGCATGGTTAGATGAATTTTGTGGGTACATTCACTATAAACCCTCACGAGACAACACTCGTCCTACTAGGGCTGCCTAGGGGTTTAACGGCTTGTTGCATATGCTCAATGCAATCGTGTCATCTACGAAAGTGATGTTTGTTAGGACTTAGTTTTTATTTCACTTATTTGCCCGAGGACGTGCAAATGCTTAGTGTGGGGATGTTTGATAGAGTATATTTTTATATATATTTTAGATGATTTTATTCTCATATTTATTGTGTTTTGCATTGATTTGGATTTTTATTTAATAGATTTGATTGTTTTATTGTAGGAAATAAAGAATTCATGACTTGGAAGGATTTGGAGCAAAAAGAGCTATTTTGGAGATAAAATAGGAGAAAATTCGTATTATTGGGCTACAGGGGCTGTTCTACACTGTTTTGGCCATATCTTGAGTTCTAGAAGTCAGAATTTGACGATCTTACTATCCACGCGAAGCTTGTGGAATTATCTTTAATTCAGAGGTGGTCCAATAAGCAAAATCCAACTGGAAGATCTCAGAAACAGAGGAGAAAAAGAAGTGACGAATTTTAATTAAGGAATCCTATTCAGTTATGGAATCCTACTTGTAATTTATTTAGAGTATTAAAATACTTTTATTGGGCAAGACTTTTATAGCCTATATAAACACATCTAGGGTATTATTTTATGGGAGAGAAAAAAGGATGTAATATTAGATCAGATAATATAGTTTAGAGTAGATTAGTATTATTAGTTGGAGATGTAGATAAACACCGTGACTCTTCTTTTGGGTGACAACATTGAAGTTTGAAGGTTTTGTTCTCTTATTATTTTCTTTGTTCTTATTAGTTTAATTATGTTTTCTTGTTTTACTAGTTGTTTTACTTGTTTAATTATTAGCGAGTAGCTATTTCTAGGGCTTAAAGGGAAGCCATGTTTGCACTAATATTGGCATGATTTTCATAGTGGTTTGATTGGTTATGGTTAATTCTGATTGATATGTTTTAATCATTAATTTGTGTAATTGGCCGATATCATGGATTAATTATATGCAAATAGGGGTATGGATCGAGAGATTAACTTACTAGAGGCACACATACGATTAGCAGAATTGAATTAGAGTGCGGAAGCATCATTGGATTTCTGAGAGCGTTAATGCTTGAAAAAGATTAACTTGACTCTAATTACCTGATTGATTGAATTACTAAAAGTGGTTAATTGTGTTGAATGTTTCGAGAGTGTTAATGCTTTAAAGAGATTAACATACTCTAGTTATAGGATCACATTGATTGCTTTAGCTTAAGAGCCAATTGTGTAAGCATGGTGGACCTGATTGCCCTAGGTTTTAAATAATTTGTTTATCATCTGTTTAATTAGTGTTAATCTAGTTTAATTAGTTAATTAATAATTCTTCAATAATCGTTTGACCCTTGAAACAATTAGCGATAACTGAAAAGGAATTAGTAGAACCTGTCTCCTTGTGGATTCGACCCGCTTGCCATTTGTACTAGCAATAGACACCGTGCGCTTGCGGTTAAGTATAATTTGACATATCTGTAGCTTAACAAAAGCTAAAGAATCATGTCTCTAAAGGCAAAGCAAGTAACAGTGCTGTCAAAAAGAACTGCATTTGGACTACTATTGATTTATTACTCATATAAAGAGTGTATGTCATCTCACTGAACTCATGGATGTTGCCTCCTGAAGTCGGATACAGAACAGATGTGTGACATGGTGTTGTGAAAATACCGTTTGCTTTCAACTTTGCCAATCTCACTGCAAACAAACATAATTTCATTTAAGTTCAATAATTAAAGTTATACCACATAATTAACTTTCATTTTGTGTTGTGCTCTTGAAACATAACATGCCTAAATGGATGACAACTTACGTTTAGAGGGAGGCGTAGTAGAATCCTCAGATTCAACCTGATTAACCCAGTCATATGCTTTGGTGTGCGTTGTGCCTATCAAAAGCTTACTGAAAACGGTCATTCCTGGGTGGTTATGCAACGGAATGACATCATTTGTAGGCAAGAAAAAGATGCAGATCTGCAAGCACAATGAAACAAACACATCAGTGAACTTAATTCATCAAATTAAAAGGAACGATTCAGGTTATTAAAAGGAGATAAACAAACATTTTAAATGGGGTTTTGAGGAGGTCTGTGTGGGTTGGATTGGTGAATAGAGTGGTGTTTGTGTGCGGAGAAGATGAAAGAGAGGACAGAGACAAAATTTAGATGAGTAAAGTTTAGAGTATGTGGACAAGAGGAAAGTTTGGGGGAGATAAGAGGGAAAGGGGGGAAATGAAACACTGAAAATTTTGGGTGAGGGGGAAATTTGTCCGCCTTTAACATTTAACAGCTGTTTGTTTCATTTCATTTTTTAATTTTGTAAATATTTTGGTAAAAAAATCTAATTTATTTTAATTTTATCAAGAATCTATTTGATTTCAATTTAAAAAAATTAAATTTTACATATATGAATGTACTTATATATAATATTTATGATGTCAATAATAAATTCATCTTGTAAAAATTTTAAAAAATATATTATGTATAATTTGGAAAAATATTTTAAATATTATGTAAAGAATAATTTAAAATAATTTAAAAAAATTTTGAGTGATTTCTTCGACGATCGAACCGTAAGAAAGTTAATAAACATTCATTTTTGTGTTGGAAAAAAAATCATAAAATAAAAAGGGCGGGTTGTACAAGATTCTAAGAAAAACGTAGTAAAAGTGATGCTTCCTATAACGAGGCACGATCCAGATTCACTGAATAATTTTTTGAATGATTTCTTCGACGATCGAACCGTACGAACGTTAATAAACACTCTTTTTAGTGTTGGGAAAAAATAATCAAAAAATAAAAAAGTCGGGTTGTACGAGATTTTAACAAACACGTAGTAAAAGTGATGCTTCACGGATTTATATTATAAACGCGTACAAGAATGATTTCTTTTTTTTCTAATTTTTTGTACACATCACTCAAATCAATATATAAAATCATCCGTATGGTTGGATCGTCGATTTTTTTTTTTTAAAAATAGATCAAGTTCAATCAGTACGACACTAGTTAGAAGGAGTAGTACTTTTCACGGATTTATATTATAAACACGTAAAAGAATGATTTATTTTTTTCTATTTTTTTGTACACATCACTCAAATCATTAGATATTAACATCCGTACAGTGGGATCGTCAAAAAAAAATTATAAAATATATTATTCCAAAATTATACTAGTTTTGACCAAGGAGTACTTTGACAGTTGACCATTAAAATATCATACAAAAATTATTTATTTTTTTATAATTTTTTGTACACATCACTCAAATCAATATATAACATCATCCGTACGGTTGGATCGTCGAAAAATATTTTTAAAAAAATAGATCATGTTCAATCGGTACGACCCTAGTTAGAGGAAGTAGTACTTTTCACGGATTTATATTATAAACGCGTACAAGAATGATTTCTTTTTTTCTAATTTTTTGTACACATCACTCAAATCAATATATAAAATCATCCGTACGGTTGGATCGTCGAATTTTTTTTAAAACAATAGATCAAGTTCAATCGGTACGACACTAGTTAAAAGGAGTAGTACTTTTCACGGATTTATATTATAAACACGTAAAAGAATGATTTTTTTTTATTTTTTTGTACACATCACTCAAATCATTAGATATTAACATCCGTACAGTGGGATCGTCAAAAAAAATTATAAAATATATTATTCCAAAATTATACTAGTTTTGACCAAGGAGTACTTTGATAGTTGATCATTAAAATATCATACAAAAATTATTTATTTTTTTTATAATTTTTTGAACACATCACTCAAATCAATATATAACATCATCCGTACGGTTGGATCATCGAAAAATATTTTTAAAAAAATAGATCATGTTCAATCGGTACGACCCTAGTTAGAGGAAGTAGTCCTTTTCACGGATTTATATTATAAACGAGTACAAGAATGATTTCTTTTTTTCTAATTTTTTGTACACATCACTCAAATCAATATATAAAATCATCCGTACGGTTGGATCGTCGATTTTTTTTTAAAAAAAATAGATCAAGTTCAATCAGTACGACACTAGTTAGAAGGAGTAGTACTTTTCACGGATTTATATTATAAACACGTAAAAGAATGATTTATTTTTTTCTATTTTTTTTGTACACATCACTCAAATCATTAGATATTAACATCCGTACAGTGGGATCGTCAAAAAAAAATTATAAAATATATTATTCCAAAATTATACTAGTTTTGACCAAGGAGTACTTTGACAGTTGACCATTAAAATATCATACAAAAATTATTTATTTTTTATAATTTTTTGTACAAATCACTCAAATCAATATATAACATCATCCGTATGGTTGGATCGTCGAAAAATATTTTTTAAAAAATAGATCATGTTCAATCGGTACGACCCCAGTTAGAGGAAGTAGTACTTTTCACGGATTTATATTATAAACGCGTACAAGAATGATTTCTTTTTTTCTAATTTTTTGTACACATCACTCAAATCAATATATAAAATCATCCGTACGGTTGGATCGTCGATTTTTTTTTAAAAAAAATAGATCAAGTTCAATCGGTACGACACTAGTTAAAAGGAGTAGTACTTTTCACGGATTTATATTATAAACACGTAAAAGAATGATTTATTTTTTTTTATTTTTTCGTACACATCACTCAAATCATTAGATATTAACATCCGTACAGTGGGATCGTCAAAAAAAAAAATAAAAAATATATTATTCCAAAATTATACTAGTTTTGACCAAGGAGTACTTTGACAGTTGACCATTAAAATATCATACAAAAATTATTTATTTTTTTATAATTTTTTGTACACATCACTCAAATCAATATATAACATCATCCATATGGTTGGATCATCGAAAAATATTTTTAAAAAAATAGATCATGTTCAATCGGTACGACCCTAGTTAGAGGAAGTTGTACTTTTCACGGATTTATATTATAAACGCGTACAAGAATGATTTCTTTTTTTCTAATTTTTTGTACACATCACTCAAATCAATATATAAAATCATCCGTACGGTTGGATCGTCGAATTTTTTTAAAAAAAAAATAGATCAAGTTCAATCGGTACGACACTAGTTAAAAGGAGTAGTACACAAATTATATTCACTTCTCCCGCTTATCCAATATTTCATTCCCCCCCTTCCCAAAATTTTCATTTCCCTCCCCCCCTCCCCCCTTTCTTCTCGGTGTCCAGAGACATACACAAAACACAGATCCTCACTCAATTCTCTAAAATCAAAGCATAAACTTTAGTTCTTCAAATTCAATTCCTACCTCACCATCCCCAATTGAAAACCCTAATTCAACCCCCCCTCTCTCTCTCTCGTTTAGGGTTTCATATTCTCTCAATCACACACATTCAATTTCTTAATCTCACTCCAATTTCGAAATAGGTCTGTGTGTATTCACTGTTGGTTTATACAAACTAATTTAGTGTGTCAAATACAAATCTTCCATTTTCTTGTTTGGTACGATTTCAGGTTGGGAAATACGTTCCCAGTTAGCTACTTAGAAATCCCTTTATCGAAGAAAGGTTCATTTGAAACAGTAAGACTCTACCGGCGTTGATTTGTTATATAGTGGCAGTAAGACTCTTGCACTTGCTTGTCAAGTATATCTAGACTTCTCTCCTGGTGAGGTAAGGTTATTTACTACTTTATATTAATAATGTCTTTTACAAAACCATACATAATAATTCCTTTCATCATTTAATTAGCTACTGAGTTGCTGGTAGTGCGTTGTCTGGTAGATTTTTATGCGTTTGTTTGTGTGTGTGTGTTGCGGAGAGAGTATGAATCCTTTGAATCGTTATGAACAACCTTGTGTGAATATAATAATATGTAACAATTTAGTTGATCCGTGGACTCCGATTTAGAGCGATCCTCTGAATTGGTGATTGATCAGTTAATTAACTCTATAGTGCCACACCAGCTTTCTTATTCAGACTTGCTAATTGTTGTTAATTAATGTTGTGGATTGAATTTTAATGGGGGTAATGATGCGTCTCTATGGCAGATGCTACAAGGGTATATGTGACTGTGTAGGTGATGACATATATTGATCAATAGAGTTGTAGTGAATGAGATTCAAAAATAATTCATTGCTTTTTATCTGTGCATTGTGCTTGGTTTAGGTGTAAATTTCTTATAAAATTTAGTTTTATTGATTAACAGGGAATCTGGTGAACCAAGCAAGAGAAAATCATATTTGCCTGCTGAAAAACAATTCTTGATAACCATAAATGGTAACTCTAATTCCCCATCTTCCTGGAATGTTTAGTTTCCTTTAAGATGGTTTTCTTATTGTTATCCGTGTAAGTTTTTTGTTTGCTAAATGCTGAGTGTACATGCAGTGATAAAATCAATTTTAGTGATTGCTATAAATTTATGCATCAATATTCAGTGTTGTCAAGTATGTCTACAAAACTTATTATAAGATTTATCATTATACAATAATGATGAATCTTGAAATAACAAATGGCAGAATGACTGACAAGGGTCATAAAGTATGATGACAATATAAAACAAGGCTATTCTTCATGAATATGATAATGATCTTGATATACATTCCATAATTTGTAGGATACTGATAATGTCAGGTGTTCATAATTTTCTGTTTTTGTTTATCTTTTAACCTCCTTATTGTTTGATCATTTGAATAGTACTAAAAGTCTTGTAACTGGATGTCAAATGACAAATGCCCATTAAACACCGTAACATTGTTGCTGTGTAGATTGGAAAGGTAGTGTAGTGTTAATAACTCTGAATTTATGAGTATGTAGGTTTACAGTTATACTATTCTTATGTTTCTATTTCTGCCATCATCAGTTATTAGACATTAAATCCAAGTCTTTGTTTTCCCTGGCCAGCAAATCAGAATATGTTGTGTACAAGCTTAAAGAGATGGGAAAGATATCAGAAAAAGACATATTGCAGATAATTGATCAATTCAACAAGCTTGATTGCAACAATTCCGGGAAGCTTACAATGCCTAATCTGTTCGGGGGGTAGATTATAGCAAAGAAAGTTCGATTTGTGAGACCAGACAATGACTCTAGTGTATGTCTGTAATGTATAAACGTATATGGAGAAGGGTACATTTTGTAGTTGAAGCTATATATATGCATGGGACTATGAGAAAGTTGTAAATACTTGAAGAATCGAACTAGTATGAGAAAATATTTAGATCTTATAAATTGATATATCATGTTTTGAATAATATGATCATATTATTCTAGCTACTGGTACTTGCATGATGTTGATGAACTAATACAACTTTCGTAATGTAGTAAATTAATTTGTGCTCTTTAATTTGTAACTATAACTCTTGATAGATTGTTGGTTGGTTTGTTCTCTTCTGTTTGGCCTTTGTTGATTTGTTGGATGCCAATTTGGTGTTTGGCTTTTGTTGATTTGTCGGATGCCAATTTGGTAAGTTAGTCATCATTTAAATATATTTTTTTTCATGTACAGTTCATTAGACAACAGTTTTAAACAGAAGACACTTGTATGAGTTGAAACACACAATAGGCCAGAACCTGTTGTGTGTTGGATTAAGTTCATACAACACTATGTAAAGCAGTTGTGTTAAATATCATTACACAATACCACATTGGAAACCACTTGTCTCGTTCTAACAATACTTTTTACGATGTATTGTCTATGCTTCATTCACATAATATTTCTGAAAAATGTTGTGTGTTGGTTCACTGTCACACAACACTATGGATAACATATTGTATGACTGCTTTTTAGGCAACAGACCTAAAAACACTTGTCTGAATACAACAACTGTTTTCCGGGATATTGTGTTGCAGGCATTCACACAACACTTATTTGCTAACGCTTGTCTAATCTTAAAAACACTTATGCATTTACACAACACTCTTGGTCAAGAAATGCTTGTCTGATAAGATTTTTCACACAACAGTTTTGGCCCATTGTGTGAATGTCGGATTACACAATACTTTCTCGAGAAGGAAAATAACAGTTGTCTGATCATTTCGGGCAACACTTTTTTCCATGGGTGTTGTCTGATACGTGTCGTCTATTGCCATATTTCTTGTAGTGACTACAAAGATGCAGTAGAGGATCTCAAAGCCTATAAGTCGCATATCGAGGAGGATAGACTCCGTGAATTACTCATGCTACAATGACGCTTGAATGGGGAGGAAGCTCAATTCAAAGATGGTCTTAATTTACTTGATGAGTTGATAGGTTCTAAAGCCCTTCCACCATAACCTTCATATGTGGCCTCATTCAAAAGTCAATTGGTGATGGATGACATTGATATGGGATTCTTTATTGGGATTGTGTTTGATTTAAGATTTATGAGTGTGTTTAGTCAAAATAATTAAGTATAGCAGCTAATAATTCTTAGAACAAGGATTGAATTTCTTAATAAAAGCATGTCAAATACATGCGGTGTGTTTACAAGTGTATCAAGGAAAATGTTAATAAATTATCTCTTTTCTCTATAGGTGTGAATTAACTGGAGGATTTTTTTAGCTAATTAATAATGTTTAATATTTGTTACTCAGATCTAAAGTTTACGTGTTTGTAAAATAAAAACAAAACTATGAAAAAATATATAATAAAAAATAATTTAAATTAATCTAAAAAGTTTAGAATTATCAAACTAACCCAGGTTCAAATTACAAATTAAACCATTTAAAGGAGATATTACACAAAGAGTAAGTTACTCCGTTCCATTATTTTTGTAACTCATTTTAACTTTTAAATTATTTGAAATATTACTCATTTTTACTTTTAGTATACATGTATCAATATATTATATTAAAAACTAGATTAAGATTAATATTAATATTACTTTTAGTATACATGTATCAATATTACTCATTTTTACTTTTAGTATACATGTATCATTTTAGTGTTTTTCAGTTAATCATATTGGAAGGAGTGGAGGTTTGGCTGTGATGTGGAAACGTCAGGTTGTTTGTCATGTGTCTGGGTATTCATAGAATCATATAGATGTCCTTTTTTCAGAAAACAATGTTGATTCGTGGCGTTTGTCCTGTTTCTATGGGTATCCTGAGAGGGCTAGGAGAAGGAATTCGTGGGATCTGATTAGGTTGCTAGCTAGCATCGATCAGTTGCCATGGTGTATATGTGGAGATTTCAACGACTTACTGTACAAAGAAGATAAGGAGGGTAATATTCCTCATCCTCGTAGTTTAATGGAAGGTTTTCGGGGGGCTATTGAAGATAGTCATCTAGCTGAGATTGAGCTGAAGGGTGGTAAGTTCACGTGGGAAAAAGGTCGAGGAACCAACAACTGGGTAAGGGAGAGACTTGATCGAGCGTTTGCTTCGAAGTCATGGTGGGATAAGTTTCCGCTCTGCAAACTCAATGTTGTTCATACCTCAGTTTCTGATCATGATCCACTATTATTGGATTTGCTTAATGTTTCAATTTCTAGAAAGCAATTCAGATTTAAGTTCGAGAATACATGGCTTAAAGATCCGTCTTTTAGTAAGGAAGTGAAAGAGTGTTGGTCGAAGTTGCCTCCTATTCATCTTCTTCCGAAACTTATCTCAGTTTCATCTTTTATGGCAAAATGGGGTAGGAACTTTTTTCATAAGTTCAGAGATAATGTAAAGAAGCAAAAGGAGATTTTGGCTCAACTTATGAATTGTACTGATGAAGCGAGTATTCGACTGTATCTAAATGAGAAGGAGAAGCTAAATGAACTTCTTTTTCATGAGGAGGTTTACTGGAAACAACGAGCAAAAAACTTTTGGCTTGCGGAAGGGGATGCTAATACAAGGTTTTTTCATGCCAGTGCGACTGCTAGGAAGAAGACTAATCATCTTTCATATATTGAGAACGATTCTGGTGATAAAGTACAAACAAATGAGGGCATGTGCAGTGTAGTTAAAGACTATTTCAACAATGTTTTTCTGGTAAAATGAGCAGTAATGAGGTGGAGCCTGGTTTAAGTCCGAGAACAGTTACTGAGGAAGAAAATGAAGCACTAACTACGGAGGTCACTTTTGAAGAGTTTTCTGTTGTAGTCAAACAAATGTATCCGGACAAAGCGTCCGGACCTGATGGGTTAAATCCTGCATTTTTCCAACATTTTTGGAAATTCATGGGTAGAGAAGTGTTTGATTGTTGTAGCGAATGGTTAAAGCGCTGTTCTTTTCCAGCAAACTTGAATGATACGAACATCGTTCTTATTCCTAAGAAGGAAAATGCCTGCAACATGAAGGATTTGAGGCCAATTGCCCTTTGCAATGTCCTGTACAAGATATTAGCTAAAGTACTAGCTAATCGCTTAAAAGTTATTCTCCCAGGGGTTATCTCAGAAAATCAGTCCGCATTTGTGCCAGGTAGAAGCATCACGGATAATTTCCTTGTGGATTTTGAGGTTATCCACCATATGAAAAAGAAAAACTATGGAAGATAGGGTGAAGTTGCGCTAAAACTAGATATTAGCAAGGCGTACGACAGGGTTGATTGGAGCTATTTGAAAGGGAGAATGTTAGCAATGGGTTTTTGTAGAAAATGGGTTAGGTGGATGATGATGTGTGTGACAACAGTAACGTACGAAGTGTGTTTTAATGGGGTTTCTATTGGACCTATTATCCCAAGGAGAGGGTTGAGGCAGGGGGACCCCTTATCCCCATACTTGTTCCTATTATGCGTGGAGGGGTTATCGAATTCTATTGATGGTGCAGAGGGGAATGGAGATATTAGTGGCTGTTGTATCAGTCCATCTGCTCCTAGCATTACACATCTATTATTTGCAGACGACAATTTTTTGTTCTTCAAAGCAACGAAGGATGAAACTGAGGCTGTTAAGTCAGTTCTGAGCATGTACGAAAGAGCTTCAGGACAGTCAGTTAATTACCAGAAGTCGGGCATATTTTTTAGTGCTAATGTGCATCGTGAGAAGAAAGCTGAGCTGACAGCTATTTTGGGTGTCCATAATGATCTTCGTGAAAGCCATTATCTTGGACTGCCATCTCTTATTGGCAGATCAAAGAAGAAGGTTTTTGGCTTTGTCAAGGATAAAGTGTGGCGACGTATCCAAGGATGGAAAACAAAGAGTATTTCAAAGGCAGGTAAATCAGTTTTGATTAAGAATGCAGCTCAATCGATTCCATCATATTGTATGTCGTGTTTTTTACTGCCTAAATCCTTGTGTCAAGAGATAGAGCGGATGATGAATAACTATTGGTGGAGTACTGAATCAGTTGCTCGTAAGAGCATCAATTGGCTCTCTTGGGAAGCGATGAGCATGGCAAAAAGTAAGGGAGGTATGGGTTTCCGTAGTTTATATGGCTTCAATATTGCACTTCTCGGAAAGCATTGTTGGAATTTCATCAATCAGTCTCAATCTCTGGTGGCTAGAGTTTATAAGGCTCGTTATTTCTCTGATTCACATTTTTTAAGAGCTAGAAAAGGAGATGGTTCAAGTTTTATTTGGACCGGTATATGGACTGCAAAGGAGACTCTTTTTCGAGGTTACAGGTGGGTGGTTGGAGATGGAATGGAGATTATGGATACTAAAGATCCATGGTTGCGGAATAAAAGGAATTTCTGTGTGGACTATGGTGGTTTCTCAACAGGAGGGGAAGACAAAGTAGTGAGTTTATTTATGCCAAATCAGAAGAAATGGGATGAATCTTTAGTCAGGAGCAGGTTTCAGAGTGATGATGTCCGTGCTATTTTGGTAACGCCTATTCCTCAAAGAGCTACAAAGGATAGAGTGGCATGGGTTCGAACTAATGATGGTAATTATAGTGTGAAATCAGGCTATCATCTGTGGCACGAACAAGAATTTGGTTTAAATCAGAATCTGCAAAGTAAAGGGTGGAAGAAGATTTGGAATTTAGCTATTCCTAATAATATGAAAGTCCTCTTATGGCGATTCTGCAGAAACAATATACCTGTCAGAAACAGGTTACGATCGAAAGGTGTGGCTCTACCCATAATTTGTCCAATGTGTCAAGTAGACATTGAACATTTGTTGCATGTTTACTTTGACTGTAATTTTGCAGCACAGTGTTGGCACTACATGGGTCTGGTGTACGATATGCAGATGGTTGAGTATGCTCCTGATTGGTTGCTTAATAAACTCAGCACGGCTTCGACTGAAGAGATCATAACAGTTGTTAAGGTTTTATGGGGTGTTTGGTTTTGGAGAAACAAGAAGGTGTGGGAGGATAAACATGTCTCGCCAGTAGTTGCTATGGATTGGAGCAGCAAGATTCTAGCAGACTGGAGGAAAGCAAGGAGCACTTTACAAGTTTCCAGCAATTCTAATAGCATAAATTCAGTCAACCAGGACATGAAGTGGATACCTCCTGCAGAAGGTTCTCTGAAAATAAATGTGGATGCTTCTGTTTTTCTTAGCGCTGATTCGTTTACTATTGGTATGGTCATCAGGGATCATCTGGGTAACTTTGTTGCAGGAAAGAATATGAGGTTGACAGGTCCAGTTGCAGTGTTTGAGGCCGAGGCGATTGGGGTAGTTGAAGCTTTATCGTGGCTTCGTTCCAGACATATTCACCAGGCTGTGGTCGAGACTGATTCTCTTCTTACAGCCAGAGCAGTAAACAATGTGTCTCAGAATAGACTGGAAGTGGGGGATATTATTGATAGTTGCCGAGCTCATTTGAGCGAGAACCCAGGTTTTGCAGTTAAATTTGTTCGAAAGCAATCTAACAATGTGGCTCATGAAATTGCCAAATTACCTTGTCTTTTAAATTACTACAATGTTTTTACGTCTCCTCCTACGTCATTGTTGGAGACTCTCTTGTATGACATTTCTATCTAATGAAAGTTTGCTTTGTTTTCAAAAAAAGATTAAGATTACGAAATTACTACCTCCATGTCATTTATAAAATGAAAATTTTCAAAAAATTGTTTTGTATAAAAGTATGCCTAAAATAATTTTGTTAAGGCGTTATGAGATTGGTTAAAATGGTTGTCTAAAATAATATAAAATAATGAATGTTCATTAATAGAATTAGTTAAGTAGAATATTAATTTATTACAACAAGTATATTAG
This sequence comes from Kitagawia praeruptora, assembly GCA_037693485.1. Lineage (NCBI taxonomy): Eukaryota > Viridiplantae > Streptophyta > Magnoliopsida > Apiales > Apiaceae > Kitagawia > Kitagawia praeruptora. Next base: position 104,823,357 of record CM075346.1, on the reverse strand, counting down.
AAGAGCCTATGTCTAAATCTTTTATTGATTTAATCAGTCAAGAAAAGGACAGTTTAATACCATTATTTTAAGGTAAAACAATAAAATAAAATATTTTTTATCGTCATTTCTAATCCTTATTCAAAATCATTGCAAATTTTTTGGCAATAATTAATAGACGATTTTAACTTTTCGATAAATTCATAATCAATGATCGGGAGAATCATGATAAGATACATAAGTATATATATTTTTCGATTAACATCCACAATTTAAATAAAAGTAATATCATAAAATTTACATTTATACATGAACAAATTATACACGGGGTGTGACCAACACGATTAAACTGAATCAAGTGGACCCTTTTTTTTGTCAATATATTAAATCAATAAAAAAATTACCCATTCGTTGTTTGATTATTTTGTGTTGGAAAAATTAATATTCTAATTAAACACATTCTTATACTATTACTAATCAATTAATCATGCATGTATGTTATGAGATGGGAGACGGTATTTAAAATCGTTAATTAGTTATATTTAATATTTATAAATTTTTATTATGGGATTATGTTGACATTGTAGTTTGGTATGGAAAAAAGTAAAAGGTGTTTTGGAATAACGGATGTATAATTTCTTTATCGATTTAACTGGTCGAGAAAAGGATCAGATTGATTTAATTTAATCGAGCCGGTCACATCTCATGTGTAATTTGTTCATAAGTTCTTATGTATCAATTTTGGATGTCAACTGAAAAAATCTTTTACTTCCATAATTTATCACCATTTCCATGATAACTAATAAATAATTTTTTTGAAAAGTTAGCGTCGTCTATCCTCCAATTACTTGAAAAAATTGTAACAATCTTAAATGGGAACAGTTGATATAGATAAAATAATTTCTATTATTTAAAAAAAATTAATATATATTTTTAAGAATTTCCTAAATTTTTTTTTAAACAATTTTAAAAAAATTATTAGTTGGAATAATACTCTCATTATATATTTTGAATTTTGATAATCTTAAAAATATCATAAAAATCAAAAATACCAATTACAATACGAATATATATAATAAAAGGAGGAGATGAGAGAGTTGAGGTGGAAGTCTATAAACATTTTAAAACAACTTCTTCATTTTCTTATTCGCTGAATTCCTAGGAAGGTAGCGTGCGAGCATTCAGGACATCGAACCCCGGCTGAAACTTTATTTTCGTTATTTTATGTATTGTTTTTGCACCAATGTATAGCATCCATCTTCCATCTTTACAAAAAGGAGCTACAAATATATTTGTACATTAAGTGTCAAGGTCACTATCATTTGGTTAGTATTTACGAAACTAAACAGCTCAAACCTCCTGTCTTTTGCACCATAAATAACTATATAAAGACATTTCACTATTTTCATTATTTTTTGTGTATCTTCATGATAGTATTATTTTTTGAATAATTAAATCGATGATAATAATTAACTTTTATAACAAAATATACTACTTAACATAAAACAATTATTTGAATTTATTTATAATTAATTTTCATATTAAGAAGTTCTTATTTGATGTTAGGATAGTATTCATCTACTAATGTTTATACATTCTAATAAAAAGTTATTAAGGAATGCAAATTGGAAAATAATTACAAGAAGGCTGGAAAGGTCCCAAAAACTCAACTAATTTTGGCAGGAGCACAACATCCAGCGCCATGAGCCCATGACCACCCACTTAAATAGTGAGACTGGAAATGAACATGGGATCTTGGAAAGGTAAACCCGTACAGGCCTAAAGTCCCAGTCTTAAATATATGTTTATTTTATTTTATTTTTATGATAATTTTTCAAACATTATGTTAGCATTATAATAATTATTTTCTTATAAAATAATAATTATTTAAATAAAAGTAAGATTATTATGACACAAAATGGCGACTTAAAATTAATTATGTTGTGCCATTTTTTATTTGCAATTCAAGATCACCGCATTTTTTTGGGGCAATAATACGATAAACACCCTTAACTTTTCAAAAAAATTTGGAATCGTGATAAGTTACGGAAATATGTACATTTTTTTATTAACATTTAGAATTTGTAAACAAATATATGTTTATTTTATTTTATTTTTATGAATTTTTTTTCAAACATTATGTTAGCATTATAATAATTATTTTCTTATAAAATAATAATTATTTAAATAAAAGTAAGATTATTACGACACAAAATGGCGACTTAAAATTAATTATGTTGTGCCATTTTTTATTTGCAATTCAAGATCACCGCATTTTTTTCGGCAATAATACGATAGACACCCTTAACTTTTCACAAAATTTGGAATCGTGATAAGTTACGGAAATATGTACGTTCTTTTTATTAACATTTAGAATTTGTAAACATCTAACATCGGCAACGAGTTTTACTTTGCACATGGACAAATTACACAAATAAATATCGGTAGGTTTTGCTTTTGTATATGAAAAAATTACACATGGAATTTGACCAATTTGATTAAAAACCAATCCGAACCTTTTCTCAGTTGGTTAAATCGATAAAAAAAACACTAGACATAGATCTGTTGTTCCATTATATTGTGCCTAAATATTATAAATTAATATTCTAATTAAATGAACTTTTACACTATTACTCATTTGAGAGGGGTATCAGCTTTTTAAAATGTTATATAACCAGGAGATCAGAGAGGATTTCACTTAGAAGCTTCAAAATATTTTTCTTGATTTTTCACATTTTTGACTTTTTTATTAAAATAATTTTATTGCATTTGATTGCATTTTAATTATTCATTAATTGTACCTAATAAAATTATATTAAATACACTTTATTTTATTTTTAATATAAAATTTTAGCAATCTTTGTTAGAACATTATAATCTATTATTATATTAATATAAAATATTAATTATCTATCTAAAAGTACAATTAGTTCAAGGTAAAACGATAAAATAAAATTATTTATATCGTCCATTTCTAATCCTTATTCAAAATTGATGTCGGCAATAATAAATTGACGATTTTAACTTTTTGATTAATTCGTAATTAGTGACCATGAGAATCATGACAAGATACGGAAGTATATAAATTTTCCAATTAATATCCACAATTTCAATACAAGCAATATTGTATAATTTATTTTTACACATGACCAATTTACATATGGGATGTGACCAACTCGATTAAATTGAACCAATCCAACATTTTTCTTTAATGATTAAAACAATGAAAAAGTTATACATTCGTTGTTTCATTATATTGTGTGGGATTAAATTAATATTCTAACTACACAAATTCTTATGCTGTTACTAATTAATTAATCATGCATGTATGTTATGAGACGGGCATCGGCGTTTAAGAACGTTAATTAGTTATATTTAATATTTTATAAATTTTTATTATGAAAGTTATGTTGACATTGTAATTTGGTATGAAAAAAGTAAGAGACCTTTATGGAGTTGATGAAGTTGATAATATGTTAGAGGATCTTCATTTTGTTTGCATAAATTTTAAACGACTTAGTGTTTATTGAGATTCTAATTATTTTTAAATTCATTTTATTGGAGATAGAAAATAATTACATGTACATATTTATTATAAGATTTAATATTGCATACAAAAAAGTTCTTATAAATGCTCAAAAAATTAATCAAATGAATAAATACAGTGTCGGATCACTCCAAGAAATATGAAACATGACTTACAAAATATATTTGAATTTTGTTTTTGTTTGTCATGCAACCAAATTTATCGATAAGTAAAGTCAATTACACCTCTTATCATATTTACATTTTACTTCTTTTTTCATCATACAAACAAATTTATCAACAAACTAAGCAATCACATCTCTCATAATGCAATTGACAACAAAAATGATACAAAATTGTTAATTTTACTTATCCATTGTTGAACTTTACAAATTTTTGTCAATATTGAATTTCAAAAGTATTATTTTATGCAACAAAATAGGTGTCGTCAATATCCTCGAAAATATCATTATTATTACTTAAGAGTTTAAGTGAAACATGTTTTCTTTCTGCTAATTCTTTTCTCTATAATTCTTTAATATTCAAATTTAGTTACATTTTGCATAAGTTTCAATTCATCATATCTTTCAAATAATAAAACTCAACGAACAACAATGTTAAATACTTCGCTTAGAGTTGATGCCTTTAATCAATGCATGTGATGGTTATGATATCTGATCGGACAACACGAAACAAGTAAATGCTACCTTTCAGTATACGATTACCAAATTAAACATTCATCCACAAAAGAGATAGAAGATGAATAGACACCAATTATGCTTAGACCCTATATCTCTATAAGATTTGAAAACATAACGGTTGAAGAACAAGGGAACAAATCTACTGCCTGACGTTTGAGTTAACATATTATTTTTATTTCAGAAGATTAAAATTTGGAACAATTACATAGCACTATGGTTCATCTAAATGTGCAATATGTTGTATCATTATAATATTTACATTCCGCTTATTTTTTCATCATACAAACAAATTTATCAACAAACTAAACAATCACGTCTCTCATAATGCCATCTACAACAAGAATAATTCAAAAATGTTACTTTTACCTATCCATTGTCAAACTTTACAAATGATTGTCAATATTGCATTTCAAAAGCATTTTTTAATGCTACAAAATAGGTGTCATCAATATATTCGAAAATATTATTATTATTACTTAACATTTTAACGAAAACATGTTTTCTTTCTGCTAATTCTTTTCTCTATAGTTTTTAAACATTCAAATTTAATTACATTTTACACAAATTTCAAATAATAAAATACAACGAATAATGATAATATATATACTATTTTTAATATTGTGGACAATCTAGTATCAAATGGGATACATAATATTAGATGATGTGCAGTCGCTGCGAGAAAATAATTGACTACCCTCTCATGTTGTAAGTGAAATATATTTTAGTGCTTAATTTAGATGGTCTGTATTTCTTCACTATTGATGTTATGATACTTCTACGTGTTGTAGGTTTAAGATACATATCAAAGTTACGGATTGAACATCCTCAACTACTTTTGTGTTATTCAATATGGTGTCCGAACACCTGCTTGACATGTCTGCCAAAAAAATTATCAGAAGAGTTTAGAGTATTTTTCTTGAATTTTTGTTTTTCTGATTTTTTTTAATTAAAATTCTTTTTTTGCATTAAATAGCTATTAATGATTTTTTAATTAGTCATTAATTATACCTATTAAACATAAATTAAATTTACTCTATTTAATTTGTAAAAAAATTAGCAAACATTATTTGAACAATATAGTTATTATTTCAATATTCAATATTAATTATATGTAGTTAAGTTTATTTTTAGTAAAATGACGACTAAAAATTATTTATATTGCCTTATTTTTTATTCGGATGAAAGCCCTCAATAAAATTTTTTTAGACAACAATGCCCAAAATAACGATATGCGGAAAGACTATCCAAAATAACCAAAAACACGCATTTCAAGAATGCGAACCTCACATACGCAACTCAAATATGTGTATACTTTGCACCAATGCTATTTCCATATGCAGCATACACAAATCAATGATGCGTACCTGCATATACGCATGTCCATGATGCGTGGATTGTGATTAGACCCCTTTCCATCCATATTTGTGTCACTTCTCTTTTTCTCATCCTATTCAAATTCTCTTTTCTAATCAACAAATATGCAATATACATAACACCTGCAAAAATCATATCATCCAATAAAAACTTATAATCAAATTCTAATTATGTTTTCTTAATGAGTCTGGCGATCTATTCGTATATGATTTTTTTTAAAACCTATTCGTATATGATTTATTCGTCATTCTGAATATTTCTAAACCTCAAAATGGGAATGTTGAACCCGAAAGGTTAATTGTTGAATCCTCAAGAGAATACAGATAAAATTTAAAAATTTTAATTAAAAAACTGAATATTTCTTACTGAGTCCGGTGGCCTGATTTTAAAAAATCGGGGGCCAATCCCAATTTTTTAAAAATCAGGATAAGTTAGGGTTTAAGGTCTAAACCCTCAACCCCCTAAGTTTGTATACGGTTTACTTGTCGTTCTAAATATTTCTAAAACCCAAAATGGAATTGTTAGAACCCCAAAGGTTAATTGTTTAAACCCCAAAGGTTAGTTAAAATTTAAAATTTTTAATTAAAAAATTATTATTTCTACTAATTAATTAAAACCATGCATGTGTTGCACTAACAGAAAGAAAGCAGGATGTCTATAGTGTGGGGTCCGTAGCAACACGCATGTAACATATGCAGATGCATGCATTACGCATTTTTTTGGATGCGCAACCACCTCCGGGACCCACAACATGTTCTACATAAATTTTATGTTTGGCAAATACACGTATTTCATATGCATAATGGACAAACACATTCATGAAATGCGCAGCTATGTCGGCATTTTGGGCAAACTTAACGACGTGTGGTATTTTGGGCAACACAGATTGAAAAACTATTAAATTGGTCATTTTTCCTTTTTATTCCCTATTCAAGATCACTGTAATTTCTTTTCAGATGACTGTAGGTCAGACGATGTTAACTTCTCAAGCAATTTTATTATCAATAATTATGAAAGTCGTAATAAATTATGGAAGTACAAGTTCTTTACGTAATATCTAGAATTTGTATGAAAACAATATAGACAATTTTTTAATTTTGCACATGAATAAATTATACATGGGTTAAGATCAATCGATTAAATTTAACAAACCCAATTATTTTATCGGAAGATAAAATCGATAAAAAAGCAATATTCATCATATAATATCGAAATAAATTAATATTCTAATTACATAAATTCTTACACTATTATTGAATATGTACATTATGAGAGGGATGTCGGCTTTCAAAAGCGTTATTAACCTTAACTTCTCAAGCAATCTTTATTATCAATTATTGTGGAAGTTGTAATAAATTATGGAAATACATAGTTCTTTACTTAATATCTGAAATTTGTATAAAAATAATACAACAAATTTTTACTTTTACACATGAATAAATTACACATAGGTTATGACCAAACAAATTTACTGAATAAACCCAACCATTTTATTGAAGATGAAATCGATAAGAAAATTTATACACCCGTTGTTTCATTATATTGTGTCAAAATAAATTAATGTTCTAATTAAATAAATTCTTACACTATTATTGAACATGTATATTATGAGAGGGACGTCGGTTTAAAAAATGTTATTAAGTTATATTCAATATTTGTAACTTTTGATCGTAAAGATTATGTTCGTATTGTAATTTTTATTTTTATATGTTTGTGATAGTTTTAAGATTATCCATACTTTAAATATATTATGAGAGTATTTTTCCAACTAATAATTCATGTAAAATATGTTTAAATCAATTTTTTTAATTAGGAAATTCATCAGAGACCAATCAATTTTTAGAATAATGGAAATTAATTTATCTATTTTTAATATTTTAAAATAAAAATTTATAAATCACGCGAAGCGCGAATAAATTATCTAGTATTATTTAATTATAAGATGTAGGTGTCTTAACTTATCGTCATAACTCATAACCATGCACTGAAATCTGTCTTATTAAAAAAAGTAACGCAAACATATTCTAATCTATACTATATTATTATAAGCAAAGTAGAGATCTTTTGTAATTTGTAGTTTGGTTAACCAAGTTATTCATAACCGTTAGATCTTCAATTCAAATAGATCATGACCGTTAGATACAATAATACTAAAAGTTGTTATATTGAGAAGTCTAAGATTCTATTCCCTTTTAGTTTAAAATATTACCATTTATAAACAACTAAAAACATAAATCATACCATATCTTTCGATCATTAATATTTTTATCTAATTAAAACATGTTACCCTCTATTTAATTAAAACATGTTATCTTTTATTTTAAAACTAATAATGCAATCATCAATATACATATCCAAAAATATTGCACCATATCTTTCAACCATTAATAAACACCTAAAAACATGAATCTTACCATATCTTTCAATCATTAATATTTCTTTTATAATTAAAACACGTTACCTTTTAATTTAAAATTAATCTTGCAATCATTAATATATATATATCCAAAAATATCACACAACATCTTTCAATTACTAATAAAATATATTAAAAATCAATATACATTAATACAATATATTAAAACCATATATTCAATCATGAAAAGAATAATGACCATAATAAATAAGAATAGTTAGATAAGTTATATTTATATTATATAATTATATGATCGTAATAAAAACATATTTACATAATTATGATTATAATTATCTTAGATAAATATATTATATAAGGTATCTAATTGTTTATTATATTAAATAATGATTATATAAAAATAATTATAACATAAAATTTAAAATAAGCGTAAGGTAGTATAATTTGTAGTTTGTTTATTTCCTATTTTTGGTTATCCCCTATTCACAACTGTTAGGTTATCAACTCAAATAGATCATGACCGTTAGATATAGCAATACTAAAAGTTGTTATACATAGAGGTCTAAGGTTCGATTCCCGCCAACAACATATTAATTGATATTTAATATTAAAAATGAGTATATACAAAGATGTAAGGTTCAAATTCTTTCAATAACATATTAAATTAATATTTATAATATTATATTACATTTTAAATAAATTATAAAAATTAAAAATAACCTGTGCTTTGCACGGGCAATAAGCTAGTCATTCTGTAAAATTATAACAAGTAAAGATACAAGCATAAGCATTCTTGAGAAATAAATTTTAATTTCAATATAATATGAATCAAATATAAATTGTAAAGAAAATTAAATAAACAACTATGGTGTCACTTTATAAAATTTGTCGTAATCTATAAAATTTATACTTGAATAATTTATATTTATTAAAATATATATACAGTAGAACTCGATAAATGAATATTCTATAAACGAATAATCTCGTCAAATGAATAATAGAAACAATGTATTTTTGATCTCGATAATAGAATAATCTCGATAAATGAATAAAAAATTTCGGTCCCGAGCATATTCACTTATCGAGGTTTAACTGTAACATTTAAAAACCTCTTTTTGTTTTTAAAATTTGATATTTCTTTAACAAATTGCACTAAAATAACTTTGAATATAGGTTCGTGTCATTTCTAGCATACACTTCTTCCGGCCCAAATTACCAAACTGGGCCTCGTTTATTTTTCCTTCTACCCTATGCCTAAAACACAAAACAAAAAACGAAGTTTAATTATTCCGGATAGATATTAGGCCGAAAGGTGACCCCGGTTCAATATCTACAATTTCACCATTACATCCAATCTGCTAAGTGCTAAGTCCAGTTATCATCGGCAACAATTCTATCTCTAGAGTTGCTTCCAGCAATAGAAGAAACCTTCCGTAAAACTTGTTCAAGCAATGAACACTTTTTTCCTTATGTTTTGCATGCTTACACATAGGGCTATAAAATTCTTGATTATTCATGTATCAATTACTTAAAATATGTCGAATTTGAATTTTTATCAAGCCAATATTTTTGTTTGTGTATTAACTTACTATGAAAAATGTTATGAAAGAACATATTTGTGAACAGTTTACGAACTTGTATCAGGAGTTATTACTCACCACCATCTCATAAATACTAACTCATAAACATCACATTTAATGATGTTCATGATCTCAATGTTCCCTTAGTTTTTTTCTAGAATTTTTTTTTTTGTATTAAAATTGTTGTCGGAGGAATTTCGTAACAACACGAATGTGTATGAATGTGGCTATTTTAGGGGATTAGGGTTTATGAAAAAAGAGGGGGCTGGACTTGGCAGGTGTCTCAATTTGTCTCGTGTATCGGATTCCATATGTCAAGATGCCTACGTACCTATGTTTATATAGGATCAAGCCCACGTAGTTCTGTGAAATTGAGAGAAAAGGCCCTCTTTATCACAATTTGGAGATAAAATGCCCTAATTATCACAAACTGAAAAAATGGCCCTTTTTATCACGGAAAAACGCAAATTATCTCACGTTTTTGAAAAACGCAATGGCGTCTTGCGTTATTGCCTATTTAATATCTGAAATCGATTTTCCAAAAAAAAAAAAAATTTGTGAAAAAACGCAACATTATGTTACGTTTCTAAGAAACGTAAGTCCTACTGGCGTTTACACCTGTGGGCCCCGCAGGGGTGATCAATTTTCCAAAAAAAAAGAAAAGAAAAAAACATTGATAACGCAACATAATCATGCGTGGTTAACATTTTTTTTTAAAAAAAAAAGGAAAAAAGGTGGTAACGCAACACGCCAATGCGTTACTCAAAAACGCAACACACCCTTGCTTTATTCTGTGATATAAAGGGCCATTTTCCTGGGGTGTGAGATTTAGGGCCATTTGACTCCAAATTGTGATATAGAGGGCCAACACCCTGAAATTGATTTGTGTCTTTCCCTTAGAGACTTTAGGGATAAACTTCGTTAATCTGGGTAATTACTGATTTTATCTGATTTAATCTTATCGTTGTGATATCTTCCTGATTTGAAGAATATCGTTTGGAGATATTTTCCGTTATTGATTGATTGAGATTGATTCTTTCCTCATTTCAGGGAGAGGATAAAACTTAGGCGATTAAGTTATAATTATTACTCTGAATTAATAATGAATAAATATTAGGAATTTGGGAGATTATTAGACATGCCAAAAATATGGCATAACAACTAGCCCCCAGTTCTTCACGCTTCCAAATTTCTTGAGTCGCTGAAAAAACGGAAAATAGATGATTAGAAAAACACTTCGAGCACCATTGTGCTCGTTAGGCGTATGCGGATGCAAGAGTGATAGCATGCGATGACCAGTGTAAGATATATATTTGCCAAGGTTTTCAAATGTGCGAGCATAAATAATATTTTTGAAATCCTTTGCGATCCTTGTTGTCTAGTTAGGACCTTGGCGCTTGTATATATCCCGAATTGGCATACACGCTTTTCAAGTGTCTGATGCAACCACGTAAGGATGTGTCTTCGTTTGTGACGAGACTGTTGATAAGAGATGTAGATGTAGTTCTGGCGAACTAGTTTGCATAGGGATGCCTCCACCCATTCGATATAGAGAGATCTCATGGACCTAAGCCCTAAGTAGGCCTAAGCAGGCCTAATGGGCTTAAATAGAGGTCCACAACTCATAATGGGCCTAGAGATGAATATTGGGTCACTAAAACCCACCACCAGGAGTCAGTCCAATATATTATCAAGCACAATATGGAAGTTTGCGACCCCAAGCTGCGGGTCGAGTTCGCCATCAAAGTCCCTAGTATGGGATAACATCTATCATGCACGTCTCTCTACAAGGTCCAGCGTGGCCTAGAGGTCCAGCGAGACTTAGAATACTGTCTCTGCAAGGTCCAGCGTGGCCTAGAGGTCCAGCGAGACTTAGTTAACTGTCTCTGCAAGGTCCAGCGTGGCCTAGAGGTCCAGCAAGAATTAGAATACTGTCTCTGCAAGGTCCAGCGAGGCCTAGGGGTCCAACGAGGCCTAGAGGTCCAGCGAGGCCTAGAATACTCTTATGAAGACTAGAGGTCCAACGAGGCCTAAAGGTCCAGCAAGGCCTAGAATACTTTTATGAAGGCTAGAGGTCCAGCGAGGCCTAGAGCATATGTATTATGAAGGCTTACGGTCAGGCCCAGCGAGGTCGCGTGAGTGTGATTATCTCCGTACTGCGTGGACCACCTCGCATGACTAACCCAGCGAGGTCGCATGCGAGGCCACGTAGCTTCTCCATTAGCCTCGCCAGTGAGGCCACCTGATTCGAGCATCATGTTAGCCATAGGTAACCTTTAATGGGTTACGGATCATGAGCAGGATAAATGGGTAAAATATATCAGCCCAAGAAGACGCCTAGTGGATTTGGGCCAAGCCGAGCCCATATAAACCCTAGCCCGTCTAGATAACTTCTTCTCCAGGAACTACGTATGGCTTGATCCCTATAAATAGGGTACGTAGGCATCTTGTAAGGATGATTGACAGTTCACCCCTGGAATATCAACAAACAAGATCAGCCATAAAAAATCACTAATCTCCTTCCGTGTTCTCCGTGTTCTTAGCGAAATATCCGTATTTTGCTCCATGATTCCAGCAAACCTCCAAAATATTGTTATACAATATTCTCCCTATAACATTTGGCGCTAGAAGGAGGGGAGGTCATCGTATTGGGAGAAAGATGACTAACTCGAACAAGGAGATGAACGGAGGGCACAACAACGGGGAGAATCTGGGGTCGCACAAGATACCCAAAGCCGATCACCCCAGGAGCGAGGATGGGCCCGGGAAGGTGTCAGCAGTGCAAGAAAGGATGACTAGAGTGAAGAAGAGGTATAGCTCAAGGGGCGCAAAGAGGAATGCCAGGAAGAGGCCCAAGTCCTATCAGGAGGAGAGCAGTAAGGGTCCCACCAAGAAACTCTTGGATGAAGTTGATGATGTTATTACGGATCAAACAAACCCTTACTTCTATGAAGACCTCGAGTGGGAGGAGGATGTAGAGCCTACTAAGACAAATGAGGGGTTGCAGAATGAGGCCACCTCATCCAAGGGGAGGTCAGTTAGTGTCTTTGATCATCTTGGAAAGAAGTTAGCTGAGCATGATCTCCGCTTCAAGCTCGAAAACCTTACAGCTGGCAAGAAGTATGCGATCTCAGGCTTGGAGCCAAGGTTTGGAACGACCCCCTCTCCTCATAGAGAGCGTGAGCGGTCCCAGAAGTACAAACCTGACCCCCTGAATCGCAAGGAGGATCAAGAGGAGTCTAGAGCTACCAAGAAGACCCAATCCCACCATGATGACACGGGAAAAGGAAAGAAAAAAGCTGAAGATAAGAAGACCAAGGTTGGAGACTACAAGCTAGAAGAGCTAAAGAAGGCCTTGGATAAGAGGTATGCAGATTAGGGGATCCTTAACTCCATGGGTCCGGCCTCGCCTTTCACTCAAGAGATCAGGACCACTCCGCTTCCCACTATATTCCGGAGTAGTAACCTAGACATGACTTATAATGGGGACACTGACCCTGCAGAGTTTGTTATTCGATTTAACAATGATATGGATGTGTATCGGGTCTCGCTATTGGCTAGGTGCAGGTTATTTGCAGCCTCGTTGAGGGGTAGTGCCCAGCAGTGGTTCTCTAAGCTAGGGGCTCACATCACTATAGACTCATGGGAGCAGTTCGTGGACATTTTCATTAAGCATTTTCAGTCTTCTAAGCTCTATGCAACTCCTGTATCCACCATGGTGAACATAAAGCAGAAGGAGGGTGAGACCCTATAGGACTACTTCAAGAGGTTTAATGCCAAGGACCCTAGGGTGCGAGGAGTAAATAACGAGGCCATTAAAAATTTTCTTATTGTTGGGCTGAGAGAGGGCACTAAGTTCTGGAAGAAGTTGCAGGCACAGACACCTGACACTCTCTTTGAGTTCTACAAGGAGGCCGAGCCTTACAAATGGATTGAAAAGTCGATGGAGGACCTCAAGAAGAATAATGAGGCTAGCAACAGTGAAAGTAGGAGCAATGGAGTGAAGAAGGACTCTTAGAGCCCTAGGCGAAGACGGGATCGCAGTGAGAGCCCAAAGAGGAGGGGTCGTGGTCCGCCAAGGAGGTCACCACCACGGGCTCAAAGTGGAAGGAATGAAGGTCAATCCACACCTTTAGTGGCCTCCATTGATCACATCTATGCAGTTAATGTTGACAAGGGGATGTTTAAGAAGCCCTCACCTATTAATAGTTGGGCAACCAGGGATACTTGTAAATATTGTGTCTTTAATGAACAAACAGGGCATGATACTGCAAATTGTAGGCAGCTCAAGGAGCAAATTCAAGAGCTAATTCGCAATGGCCCAGCTAACTGAATGGGTAGTTCGTGAGGTGAAAAAGCATGGCACTAAGCCAGGTCTTGGTTTCAATAATGTCCCACCGTTTGGGCAAAAAGAAAAGTCCCACGAAGAAAGAGAGGGGCGAGCTGGGAGTATTCATGTCATTAAGGGGGGGCATATTGGAGGAGATAACAACAAGGCTAAAGAGAGGTATGCTCGTGAGGCCAAGAAGCGGCCCTCACCAATGTACATCACCTTCAGGAGAGACCCTAAAGCTCTTCAAAGGGGAGGGTACAAATATCATGTTCATCGAGGAGGATGTGAAGTGGGTTCATTATCCCTACTCTGAATCTCTAGTTGTTCGGGTTCGCATAGGATCTCAAAATATCTACAGGGTCCTCGTGGATAATGGGAGCGCAATCAATGTCCTTACATATGAAGTCTATAGGAAGATGGGATTTATGGACAAGGTGACACATAGCTTTCTGAGGTCGCAAACCCGTTATCTTGCAATGTGAGGTTTCTTAGCCCCATTGGCGATAATGGATCAGTCCGTAAATCTAAACAACGTGGAGCTATCTCTATGCATGCATTAAAGTCAGTCTATAAGTAAAGGAGAGCATGTGAAGACTCAATGAGACCCCTATATAGTGTGGTTATCGAGATCAATGAGACGCCTATACATGAGATACTTCTTGGTGAAATACCTCTACATCGAGGAGAGGGGGGACGCCCCCGATCCTTGGGGAGAGGGGGGACGCCCCCGATCATTGGCGGCAATGAAGAGGTCATCAACTACCTTAGTACACCAGGAAGGGCATCTATCAAACAAGCCCCCTACTTGGTGTGGACTTCACTAATATAAACATACATTGCCCCAATCTGAAGGAGAACTCATAGTGGGGTCACATTAAAATTCCCTTCATTACAAATGTTGTTAACTCCAAACAATACAAGAAGATTGCTGAAACACTTTGATTCCTCATCATATAAACGATGATAATGAGGACTCGGGGGGTAGTGCCATTACATAAACACCTATTCTAGTGGGACATATGAAGAGTTACAAGACAAAGCCAGCACCTAGCGTTGCAAGGCCGCACATAACGTTGCAAGGTCGCAAGCCCGATATCTTGCGATGTGAGGCCACTTGACCCCAGTAGTGATGATGGGGGGAGCATATGAAGACCCAATCAGGTATCCCAAAGCACTTGGAAAAATTCAAAATTATCAGTTTTCAAAGATTCATGGCCCACCAGCTAGCATATGCGAGCCGGGGCTAGAGCCCAGCAACATGATGGATACAATCTGTCTACAAGGCTATAAAAGAAGGTGGAATACGAGGCCACATAATCAAGGATCAAAAGGAAGTTAAAAAGTGGGGCAGCATGATCAACTAAAATGAAAAAGACGAATAGGGGTCAGCGTGTGGACTAACAGGAGTACATGTGGCTTATTAAAAAAAAGTGTCCTCGCATATACATGTATAGAGGAGTCCTCTCATTATATCAGCAGGAAGAGGCCTTTCCACATAGGACACTACGAGGAGTCCTCTCATTATATCAGCAGGAGGATGCCTCGCAACGTATGAGGCTGCGAGAAGGCCTCGCAACGTATGAGACTGCGAGGAGGCCTCGCAACGTATGGGGTTGCAAGGAGGTCTCGCAACATATGAGGCTGCAAGGAGGTCTCGCAACATATGCGGCTGCAAGGTGGCCTCACAGCATATTAGACTGCAAGGAGTCCTCTCAACTTACGAGGAGGCCTCTAATCATAACAACAAGAAATAGAGGAGAGCCATCTCATCATACTTTAAGAAGACCTGAAGATATAGGTGAGAGCCCGAGCTCACATATCAGCTGGACAGAAGATATAATAATAACAGTTTATGATCGCAAGGCCCTATGGGGTCGCCTCTCAAGCTCCCTACAGGACCACATTGTGCTTGGAAGGACCCTTTGAGGTCGCCATTACTTACATATATTTGGCTTCACATTAATTGAAAGACACATAACACGTGTCATCATCTAAGTGGCTGGGAGCAGATCTCGAGACACGACAGTTGTCCGAAACCATTCAAATTCATAGGGGTCGCGATGTGATCCCAAGGCACTTGAGATAGCTATGCTTTCATCTACAACAATCTATAGCGAGCACAGGCCTCGCATCGAAGTTCTGACAAAGCAGTTTTGGACTCCATATCGCATTTTCAATGACAATATGGACTCGGGGGGTAGTTTTTATGCCAAAATCTTGGCATAAGCCCTAAGCAGGCCTAATGGCTTGAATAGAGGTCCACAACTCATGATGGGCCTAGAGATGAATATTGGGTCACTAAAACCCACCACCAGGAGTCAATCCAATATACTATCAAGCACAATATGGAAGTTTGCGACCCCAAGCTGCGGGTCGAGTTCGACAGCAAAGTCCCTAGTGTGGGATAACATCTATCATGCACGTCTCTCTACAAGGTCCAGCGTGGCCTAGAGGTCCATCGAGACTTAGAATACTGTCTCTGCAAGGTCCAGCGTGGCCTAGAGGTCCAGCGAGACTTAGAATACTGTCTCTGCAAGGTCCAGCGAGGCCTAGGGGTCCAACGAGGCCTAGAGGTCCAGCGAGGCCTAGAATACTCTTATGAAGACTAGAGGTCCAACGAGGCCTAAAGGTCCAGCAAGGCCTAGAATACTTTTATGAAGGCTAGAGGTCCAGCGAGGCCTAGAGCATATGTATTATGAAGGCTTACGGTCAGGCCCAGCGAGGTCGCGTGAGTGTGATTATCTCCGTACTGCGTGGACCACCTCGCATGACTAACCCAGCGAGGTCGCATGCGAGGCCACGTAGCTTCTCCATTAGCCTCGCCAGTGAGGCCACCTGATTCGAGCATCATGTTAGCCATAGGTAACCTTTAATGGGTCATGGATCATGAGCAGTATAAATGGGTAAAATATATCAGCCCAAGAAGACGCCTAGTGGATTTGGGCCAAGCTGAGCCCATATAAACCCTAACCCGTCTAGATAACTTCTTCTCCAAGAACTACGTATGGCTTGATCCCTATAAATAGGGCACGTAGGCATTTTGTAAGGATGATTGACAGTTCACCCCTGGAATATCAACAAACAAGATCAGCCACAAAAAATCACCAATCTCCTTCCGTGTTCTTCGTGTTCTTACCGAAATATCCGTATTTTGCTCTATGATTCCAGCAAACCTCCAAAATATTGTTATACAATAATTTTTCCTATAACAAAAATAAAAAGAAAGAATGGGACATAAAATTCGAAAACTAGAAACATGCAATCTAAAATAGACTTATCAACGAATCAGTTTTGGATGAGATTTAATATATAGGCAATTGATGTTATGATTTTGTTATTTATAATGAAAAGAATGTATAGATTAACAAGAAAAAATAATGAATAAACAAATAAACTGACATGTTAATTCATAAACATTTACATATACAATTTTTTTTATTAATTATAGTGAATTCAAGAAAATTTATGAAATTTTAATGAAATATTTTTACGAATATATATATATATATCGAATTTGTACATAAACTCATTCATAAATCACATTTACAAGAGCATGGTTACGAACTACATAATTAAATTTGTTCGCGAATTTTCGAGTTAAACTATGTTGTGCTATTATTCAACTGATTTACGATATGAACCTTAAGATTATTTTCATATTTAATTCGTTTATAAATCGAACCAAACTTAAATCGCGTACTAAATTGTTCATGAACGTATCGACTCATTTACAACCCAATTTATAATAAAGACATATTTACCATCTCCATCCGATTTTTATATGAAATTTATATGATTTTTATTTACGTGCGTTTTAATGTGTTTAAAAGAATTACTTATACGTACTTTTCAAAGATGTGAATTAAAAATGTTCGTCAAGTCTTTGGCATATATTTTGATGGGAAAATGTTAGGTCTACATAAATTAGTACAGAATTGAATACAAAATCTAGGTGATAGTGTGAGATGTACATTATATATAATTAACTAGTTGAAAACCCGCGCTTTGCGCGGGCGAGAATAATTTACGTAAATTTTTCTAAAGACAATTTCGAATGAGGGGGCTGCTATATATATAAAGAAGAGTAAATCTTGGCATACAAATTAATTCACTACACAAACTAACTACCATTAATTTAGGGATGATTTATCACTGCAATTACCTTATATATTTTTTATAAAAATAATTACAATATTGAAGTGTGAATAATATTAAGGGATTGGGTCAACAATTAATCCCTAAATTAGTGGTAGTGAGTTTGTGTAGTGAATTAGTTTGTATGCCAAGATTTACTCATATATAAATTAGCTCATCATGCCAAAAGTATGTACCACATGTACTTTACATGCACTTAATAAAATATTTCTGTAATTAAAGCAGCAATATGTATCCAAAAGAAATATCGATGAAGATCATCTACAAGTCACCAACTAAATACTCAAAGTACATAACCTACAATGTGGTACATAATACATTTAAAGAAAACCAAAGTGAGATTCATGATAGCAAATTAGCAAATTATCTCTTCCATGCCACCATGATGCGGGAAAAAACATGTATGCTATAGTGACATCTAGCTTAACACCTGTGTAGAGTAGATCGTTCAACTGAAAGAGCATCTTGTTGAAAGCAATTGAAGACTTGAGTCTATCTTTGGTATGCGAGCTTCCGAGTTAAGAGTTCCGAGTTAATAGTCTTGAGTTCATTTTAGGACCGGGGTGGTACCAGGGAAACTTGCACGTGTGGTTCTGGGAGGGGCCCCGGTATACTTTCAATATAAAAGAAAAGCTAAACCAACCCAGCTGGCTGGTCAAATCGGAGACGCTCAGCTCTCGCCCTCCTCCCATCCGCGCGGACATTCTTTCCAGCCTGACTCAAATAGGGGGTGGGGTTGGTTTGAACATAAGCTCAAACATGATTTGAAGGGTCCTAGCTCCGCCATGCATTCCATACAAAATACTTACACATAGGTAAACAGTCATGTATTACTTAGAGTTATGTGTAGCACCAAAGGCCAAAATAATAATACCTGGTTGGCAAATTTTACAATAATATATAACATTTTTAAATAGATTCTTTTTATTGGTAGAATCGGTACTAATTTTATTATTATTTTTTTTTTGAACCAAAGGTCCAAGCACTTTTTTGGCAATTTTTTGGTGATAAAGTAATCATTTTTTCCTTTTCCTTTTCCTTTTTTTTAAAATGAAATCTCAATAGAATTATTCTTATTAAAAATCCATGGTAGCCACCAAAGCAAAAAAAACAGTAATTTTATCGGGAAAGGGAAAAAAATAATAAGATATAAGAATATAAGGTAATTATTTTATAAATAAACATGTCTTTCTTTTATTATTTTTGCAAAACCATACTTAATATTATCTTCAAGGAAATCGATAATGTTACAAACACTATCAATTTTTTGTTATAATGGAAAAAAAATTGTTTTCCACATAATCAATAAGCTCAACTTTTCCTAGGAAAGATAAATGAATGTTTCATGTGTAAAATAAGCATCAAAGTAAAAAAACGTTAACCTTTTTATGAGCAAAGGGTAAATATAGTACTATATAATATTCTAATTTAATCATTTCATAAGCGCTGATATTTTTGTTTTTTGTTTTTTGCAAAAGCATACTTAATATTATTTGAAATAAAAAAATAAATGCATATATAATTAAAACGTTTATGTAAATATTTTATAATTAAAATATTTGGAAATAACATTATAACATTAAAAATAGACATGAAAATAAACCTGGTAAATACTTCTTATAATTTAGGAAAAAATTGTCAAAAAGTAATGTGATATAACACCAACAAATATTAACATTTAAATTTATCAAATTTAAATTTAGGAGTATAACATAAATTGAAAGAGTATAAATATGTTGAAAAAATATATATTATCAACAATAAGCATTATTAAAAGTTTATAATTTTTTTTGAATTACACCTCGTTTTTGACAGAATTTCTTAGGGAAAAACATGGTTCCTTAGGAATTCTAAAAATGCACATGGTCTTTAAAAAAAAACCCAATATGGAACACTTGCATTTTATGAAAAAATCACAGTAAATATATTTTGAAGATTATTGCGTATGTATGTGCCTGGAACCAATTACCTCTTGGACACAATCCATAACCTGACCTTCAATTACTTCGATTCAACAATTAAGGTGGCAAGAGAGATAAAACATAGTGACCATGCGACCAATGTGGCAAGAGAAAATAACCGTAGTGATCATGCAGATCGATTATGAAAACTATAACACCAGGAAAGGAAAAGAACGGAACATAGTGATCATGCATATTTATTTGAGGCGACCATAAATGTAGCAACAGATATGGACCGTAGTGATCACGTAGACTTATTCGAGCCGATCATTATAATTGTAAATCCAATCTGCTAGGCCTGCCAATGTTATTGCTGGACATCAGACTCCTGAAACGTTATTTGATTAGCTTCGGACTTCTTTCATGGAACCAAGGTATCTGGACCACCAAATTATATGATCACACTGATAGGTAAATGTGAAAACCATAAAGCACAAACAACAGAAAGCAAAGTCAAGACCAAACTAAATAGTTAGAAATAGCAGGTTCAAGTTACAAGTTTATTTATTTTAGCCTGGGACTCGCAGTCTATTACAGGCTAATGTTCAGAACTTGGCCTGGGACTCGCAGTCTATTACATGCTAATGTTCATAAATTGACCAAATGCTAGTATTTGAAAACATAAAAGTAGTCCTTAAGATTCCAATTTTCCACAGCAAGTGGAGTGGGTCCATCGCTAAGCTGCCATGTCGCTATCTCCAGCGATATCTTCGATAACAGGTGAAAGCTTCCTCTTGCGCTTATTGTCACTTTCCGAAACACTGTCTTCATCAGCTGGTGCCTTTACCAGATTAACGGCAGCCTGGAAGTTGAGCGTATTTAAATGTGGAGGCTTACATATATATCTTGGAAATGTGTAAATAAGTGAGCCATGATTTTTGCTTACCGTTGCGAGAACATTCTTAGCATGAGCAGATTCCAGCTCGCCAATAGTGGTGTAAACCGCTGATACTCCATAGTCCTGCAGTCCATCAACTAAATTATATTTGTTTAGCTTCAGCTTGAAGACAAGCTCTTTGCCCAAAAGTGGTTGTAGCTCAACAGGAACAGAAGTATCCCCTGGTGGCATTTTGTTGATCAATTTTTTTGCTGAGACGTCTAGTAAGCGCCCAGTAGCAGAATTGAACAAAACAACAGTTGTAGATCCAGTGGCATCCTCCACCCGAACATTAACTCGAAACCTAGAGGCCACCGATAAGTTAGAAAATATCTATACATCTATACATATATATAAAGTAAAAACTCAGCCAAAACAACAACAATTGGCGGCTTACAATGCCAAAGGTAAGTCAACCGGCTCGCTACAACCACTGCAGAAATAAACCCCATCTCTCGGAACAGCCTTCCTGACGCATGATTTGCATGAAACATAATACCATCTGGAGTGATTGTTTATGGCAGTTATTGTGGCCTTCAAAGTTACAACATCAACCTACAAGGCTTTGTGGTGTTAGGCTATTTGAGATAGGTGGGAGTTTTGTTACCGACCATAACTATCTTATCTGGGGCGCAGTACATATACCTTTAGCTCACCAGCAGAGGTAGCATTCACCAGAGTCTCAACACTCATTCGATTAATGAACATTGCCTCCTCAGGAGGTAGGCATATGGGCCTTCAATAGCCACAACTTTAGGAGACAGGGCTGAAAACCTTTCCCTTATAGAAGTGACATGTTCAATATCCGGGTTAACATAGATCCTGCTCCCGCTAGTTGTAGCAAAAGTCATAGCACCTGCAAAACATAGTCGGGCATGAGAGAGAGTACATAACCATTAGCGATAAAATATCGAGCCAAGGCACCACCAAATATTAATTCCTTTTTGCCAAGTTGTTTTTTGTTTTTGTACTAATTTGGGTATAAGTTTATACCTTGATAGGTCTTGACTGTAACAGAAGAGACAACAATGACATAGGGGCCATTTTCCTGAACAGTGTATAGTGCAGGATCGAATAGTTCACCTAACTTTCCCCATAGAGTGACGGTGCTGGTGACCGAACTAATATCACAGCAATGAACAAAAAAATATTAGCAACGTAAAAACTCATGGACCTTTGTACATAGATGAGCCTAGAGCATCAATAGCATTTCCAACAGACTAAGGCCCGAAGACAAAAATTGTGTACCAACTACAAGACATTCTAGAGGGGAACCATATAATGAGTAAAAACTAAAATTAAGGAAAATAGGCAATAACACCCACACTTGTCTACGGTGCAGAGGTGGTGTAATGTATACAATGTTTACCTCCCTAAAGAGAGCAGTGCTCAGTGTAGACATGGTAACAACTTCAATTCTAACCAAAAGTCAGGCATCTCTAGTAAAAGTAAGTTGAAATAAAGCTTGCAATATTTTACCAACCAAGTGAGCAATATTTTGGTTGAATCAGTAATATGCATTTTGTGCATCGCATGGTCTGAAGCTTTATTTACCTATATTGTAAAATCTATTCTCTATATAGCAATAGAAAGATAAGGGCATTAAAATAAACAAAAAGGTAGTGTATACTTGCATCTATTATGCCCTTGTGAATCAATCTCACATGTCTACGGTGCAGAGGTGGTGTAATGTATACAATGTTTACCTCCCTAAAGAGAGCAGTGCTCAGTGTAGACATGTTGACAACTTCAATTCTAACCAAAAGTCAGGCATCTCTAGCAAAAGTCAGTTGAAATAAAGCTTGCAATATTTTACCAACCAAGTGAGCAGTATTTTGGTTGAAACAGTAATCTGCATTTTGTGCATCACATGGTCTGAAGCTTTATTTACCTTTACTGTAACATCTATTCTCTATATATAGGAATAGAAAGATGAGGGCATTAAAATAAACAAAAAAGGTAGTGTATACTTGCATCTAGTATGCCCTTGTGAATCAATCTCATATGTTTGCCATTAGTATGTGCTTATACTCTGTCCAAGATGACAAACAAAAAAATACATGCAACCAAGAACAAAAACCACATTAAAGTGCTACTTTGTCTTGTACTTGCACCTCAAAAAACTCTGAACATCAGTAATCACTGATTGACAAACTTAATATATAAAAACCACATACATAAAATCATAGTGAAGATATATATGAGCCAAGCAAAGATATGTTAGATGATTTTAAAGAGCAACACTTGATAAGTCAAAGAAAAGAGCAACACTTGCTAAATCAAAGAAAAGTGGGATGAAAACATACATCCAATTTCAAGAAATTACAAGAATATATATTGCACATTTGTCATTTAGAAATAAGCAATCCATTTCAGACAACTCCATGAAGACCTTAAACATCTGAAGTTACAAAATCAACCATAAATCTTCACACTAATCAATAATGTGCGAACACAAAACAATATATAACATCAATGGAATGAAAAAGCCAACTTATTTAAACCAAATATTAGCAACGAAAAACCTCATGGATAAAAAAGTAAAACATTGCAGAAAAGAACCATAATATGATTTTAGTCTTGTAATAAAGATTTAAAATGAAATCAGCAAGGAGGCCTATAAGTTTATACCATAAGCATGAATTGTTCTGAGAACACAATTGTATGAAATTGAATACTATTGTTCCTCTAAATTCAATCCCATTAATTTATTTGTTAATGTTTATCAAAATATACGATTCTAACAATGACAACCAGTAATCCAAAACTATTATAAAATCGAAAACCAGAAACTATAAAAAACATACAAGAAATATTAATGATTTCATCAACAAATGGTTCCATAAAATTCAAAAGCATGAGGCAAAAGTATTATTACATAATGTCTACACTTACTAATCAGTGAAAATTCTAATATCCCTTTTGCGGTGTCCAGCCCCAACAACTTCAATCTCCCCAAAACCGCAGAAGCATCCCACAATATCTGCATATTTCAAAGGTCATAGCTGGTTGTGCTTCAACCTTGCACAATGTTGTTACATACATGTACACCAAATCTTGTAAAAGATACCTGAGAGAGTGTTGACATCATCGGCACGGCTTCGGAGTGCAGCTTGATTAACAAATTGAAAACCGTACCTCGGAATGGACGCAACATCCTCACTAAGCTCCTGAACACCAGTTGTTGCTAGGAAAATGAGCCTCATATTGCTTGCAAGAGGCCGATACGGATAAATGTTTGTAGTAACCTTAACATTCCGAAGGTTATTGACAAGGCTGTCGCGTGCCTATCAAGTAATAATATCTAACAAATCCTTCTAACTATGTAGCAGGGTAAGTCAGAGTCGATCCCACAAAGACAAACATATCAATCACCAGTTATTTCTGATTTAATTCGGCTAAGCAAGTAACACAATAAATATTGAGAGATTATTAAACTAATTTTATACTAAAGAGAATGGTGTTTATATAAATCAAATATTAAAAATATCCAGAATTAAGTATCCCCACTAGCATGAATTAATGCAATCGTGAATTCCCTCCCCAATCAATCGTATAATACTCAACAGGAAAGGTGCGCCCTATAAATTACCAATAACCTCTCTCGTGTATTAATGGTTTCTCTAAAATACAATCAAGCCTATTCTCATGGTATCATGCAATTTAGAGACATTAATCACAGCACCCTAACTTCCTAACAATCCGTTCTACCTATTCTCATGGAGAAGTTCATGTCCTCATTGATAAATCACAACCATCTAAATTCAACTCTCGTTGATAAATAGACAATGGTTCAAACAATAAACATAATCACGTCTGATTTGTAATTGCTAATTAAAACAACTCAATAAGCAAGAGCAATTAAACAATCAAATTGGGGGAATTGGGAAAATCACACATCAACCATAACTAGGGTTCTACTTAACCCTAGATTAATAATCTACTCACTCATAATTGAATTAACAAAACAAGAATTATAAATTGAACACATAATTATAAGAAAATAGAAAAACCTTTAATCTTCAAAATAAGTAAAAGTTCTCCCTTGCAGATCTAAGCTATGATATGATAATAAAAATCCCCCTAATATACAAGGCTAAGGTGTGTTTAAATAGGCTCTAGATCTCTTGCCCAGCAAGAAATTACCTTCTAATACAATTAGAATTCAATTAAAGTTCTAAAAACTGCCCAAAATACAATTAGAACTTGAAAAGGGCAAAACAGTAATTTCAATGCTTCAAACAGTCTGCTTGTCGTGCTTCCTGCACCCACCATGCGCAACTTGCTCTTGTAAAACCTGTTCCATGTTGTAGAAAATCTCCCAAGCTTCGCGTGGGCAGTAAGATCGCTGAAAACGGACTTCTAGAACTCTAGATATGGCCAAAACAGTGTAAGCTGCGCAGCCTTCCCGGAAAATCCGAATTTTAATCAATTAATTCTCCAAAAACGATTAAAGCATCGACCATAATCAACATTCTTGTAGATCTGCACAACTAAGCAAAACACATCAAAACTACAAGAAACTTGAGTCCAAGACAATCAATTTAAGCCGATTTAGAATGCTCCAAGTAGATATAAAATCCACTTATCAAACACCCCCAAACTTAAACCGATGCTTGTCCTCAAGCATTAACAATTACAACTAACTAACTAGTACCACTTCCGTAGGTGATCACGGTTGCATTTGGCATATGCAACAAGCCCTTTAAACCCCTAGGCAGCCCTAGTGGACGAGTAAGGTCTCGTGAGGGCCTATAGCGAATGTACCCACAAAATCCATTGAACCTAATACAATGCAATGCATGAATGCAACTAATATGAAAATGCAAGGATCCCCTTCAAACTCACCAAAACCAACTAACAAGCAAATATCTCAAAGAATGTAAATAAATCCAAGCAGAGCTCGACTAAGTCCCCGTATACTAATAATACATGAACAGAAACGTGCGTGTGTGCAATGCTCATCAGAAATACTCCCAACACTAGGTCAAAAATCATACATATCCTTTGCCAAGACAATCACAGGTTTATAAAAAGAATAGACTGTAGACACTTCATAACTTAGAAACACCTCCATCCTCATTCAAGTTAGCCAGGAATTCATGCTTTATTACTACACTACGACACATAATACAATACACATGCTTATTTAACCGTGCAATGAATGAGACCCCAAAAGGCTTATACAATAATACCCATGTAGCGAGTGTTAGGTCAGCAATCCCAAACCACAAGAGCTTTAGGTTACTAGGACTAAGTCTCCTCAGACTTAATTACTCGAGTATTAAAGAGCTCACTCTGGTTAATTCTGCATTTAACAATTAAACTATTGACTTTTTTTTCCTTTTTTTTCTTCTTTTTTTTTTCTTTTTTTTTTTGATTTTTTTTTCATGCAATCTGGAATGAGCCTTTCTCATTTCCAACCCTAGACTACTCATATAAATATGAGCTGGCTACTAGCCAATTGACACCTAGCCATTATTCAACAAATATTAACAACTAGCATGAAATCCCTGGTTTCCCCCAAACTTAGACTTTAGTGCTCCTACGCCATCAAGGGAATAACGAAAATTCTAAATATAATCAAGTGATTAAATCTCAAAACTCCAAACAAGCATAACCCCAACCTAGCCCAAAAGCAAACAATGAGTTGTGTAAAAATTTTGTTCCCGTAACATGCAAGTCAATTCCTAGGAACTATAAATCAACCCTCTACTCATCATTATCACACTCAATTAAACATCTACCTACCAATCAGAATCAGCTCGTCCTAAGGGATCATGAATTATGCATGCCATGAAAATGCAACTAACATGAACTCACATGGTATACGAAAATAAAATAACAGAAAGTCCTACATGAAACAACATAAATAATACGAACGAACATGCATGAATTACACTAAACATGCAAACATGATATCTTATATGAACACATAATACAACAACAATTACTAATCCCTCAAACCACCCCCAAACTTAAAATATTCAATGTCCACATTGAATGGAAGTAAATACAAGGGATAACAGAAAACATACCTACTCGTCCTCATCCTCGGATGAATCAGGCGGTGGATACTGCGTACGAGCTCCATAGACTGGCAACTTCCTACCTAACAAGAATTCTACAAAACCCACAATTTACAAGAACACAAATTCGTAATAAAAATAAGATTAGAGAAATAGAATTACCCAATACGAATTGAAGAGGTGAACTTGCAATTAATTCCTCTTTAGAATTGAATTTTAGAGATTTTAAAAAAATAAAAGAGGAATTGGATTTGTATGTAAAGGTGGGTATATATATAATAAGATGATGGATATGATGAATATAAATTTTGATGTGAAAAGGAGAAATTGGAGTGGGTATGAAATTTGATGTAAGATAGAATAGGATTTAGGGATTAAAAAAAATAAAAAAAATAAAAAAAAAAAATAATAATAGATATTAATTAGAATAGATATAGGTTTAGAATTTTTGAAGAAGAGATGGGAGGTTTTGGAAGTGATATAGGATTAGAATTAGGTGTAGGAATGATTTAATAAGTGATATAAATAGAATAGAAGGTGGGGGATTTTTTTTTTTTTTTTTTATAAAACAGCAGACTGCGCGCAACAGGAGCAGGCTGCCCAAAGATCAGACGCGCAGGTGCAAACTGCGCAACCGGCAGGTAGACTGCGCAAGGGACAGTAACGCAGGCGCAGCCTGCGTTACAGGGGTGCAACCTGCCCGAAAGACATAAACGAAGGCGCAGCCTGCGTTACACTCAAAAATTCGATTTTTTTTAAGAAAAGAAACACTCAAAATTTTTTACAATAATTGCGCGGGTTGCCTCCCACGAAGCGCTTCTTTAACGTCAATAGCTTGACGTTACTTCCTCAAATCATGGCGGTTTCAAAAGAATAACTGACCCATCCTCAACAGAAAGACAATTCATACGAACGTTGACATCTTGGTTGCTTGCTCCCAACACCACCTTTCTTTCACTCTTCATCTTGATTTTTCCACCCTTCGGCCTAATCTTCTTCTTTTTCTTCTTCACACCTCTAAGGTACTTCTCTGACTCAAATGGCTGGACAAAACTTTCTTCTTCCTTATCATCAATTTTCCACCTTCGCAACACGTTATCATGCCCCTCT
Source organism: Kitagawia praeruptora (assembly GCA_037693485.1). Lineage (NCBI taxonomy): Eukaryota > Viridiplantae > Streptophyta > Magnoliopsida > Apiales > Apiaceae > Kitagawia > Kitagawia praeruptora. Next base: position 104,795,359 of record CM075346.1, on the reverse strand, counting down.
TCAAAAATCAATAGATCATTATCCAAAAGGACATACCTCAAATGTGGTGGAAGCTTCCCAAGCTTGACATTTGAAAGATCTCGAATTGAAGAAGTGTCAATGGAATCACTAATCTTTAAAAAGTTTTCAATATGAGCATCAGGATCTTCAACAGACAATCCACCAAACTGAATTCCACCAATTGATTTCATTGTTGAAGGCTTCAAATCAACATTAATAGCATGTAGACCTCTCACCAAAATTACAGGAGGCGTAGATAGGTAATTATCAGCCTCTATAACTTGATCTCCACACAAATTCTTGACCATAAGAACGGTATCATTATTCTTTTCAAGATCACTTTCCTTCATAGAAGGACTGTTCAAAGAGTTGGAAAATTTAAATTCCATTTTCTCATCTCCAACTTCGAAAGAAATTTTCCCTTGCATCATATCAACTTTCATACCAGCTGTAGCTAAGAAAGGTCTACCAAGAATAATAGAATTTTGTGCATCTTCCTCCATCTCCATGACAACAAAATCACATGGAATATAAAACTTTCCTACCTTAACAGGGACATCTTCAAGTACACCAAGAGGATATTTCACACTTCTATCTGCCAATTGTAGAGATATACGCGTGGATTTTAATTCACCCATCTGAAGCTTGTTACAAATCGATAAGGGCATAAGACTGACACTTGCTCCAAGATCACATAAAGCTCTCTTGATTTCCAAATTCCCAAGTTTCACAGGAATAGAGTAGCTACCTGGATCGGCTAGCTTTTGAGGAAGATTGTTTTGCAAGATGGCACTGCACTCTGCCGTTAATGAGATAGAAGAACTTTCTTCAATCTTTCGTTTGTTTGACAATAACTCCTTAAGAAACTTCCCATAAGAAGGCATCTCCTTGATAGCATCTAGAAAAGGAATATTGAGCTCTAGCTTTTTCAAGATATCCATAAACTTCAAAAACTTCTCACCAAGCCTAGCTTGCACCAACCTTTGAGGAAAAGGAACAGGTGGTACATAAGGTCTGATTGGAGCTTCAACAGGGTCCTTATTTTCTTCTATCAATTCTTGTATATCCACATTTTTAGATTGAATTTTCTCCACATCTTCTCCAACGTTCAAATTATCATTACTCATCTTCATCTCCGTCCCTTGCAATTCCTTGCCACTTCTTAAAGTTATAGCATTCACATGAGCTCTATGTGGTTGTTCAGTTTGACCAGGAAGTTGACCTGAAGACTTGTTAAGTTGATTCAACTGTTGAGCAATTTGAGTGATTGTATTTTCCATCAACTTGTTGTGAGCCTTTATCTCATTGATACTTGAGTCAAATTCCTCATTCTTCTTCATTTGAGTAGAGATAAATCCTTCCATAAGACTTTCCAAATGGGATTTCTGCGACTGAGCTTGTTGAAAACCAGGAGGTTGAGAGAAATTATTCTGTGAAGATTGAACTTGACCTTGATTATTCCTGTAGGAGAAATTTGGATGATCTCTCCAACCTGGATTGTACGTATTGGAGTAACGATTATACTGCGGCCTCTGATTCTGATTGTAAAGAGCATTAGCCTGTTTAACTGCCATTCCAGAAGGATTGTATTGACAAGCAAGTTTGGTGTGTCCAACAACACCACATATCTCACATGAAGCAACAGTAGATGGAGTGCTTCTGGCATCCAATTGCTAAATCTTTTTAATCATTGCCTGCATAGTAGTATTCAACATGGTTAGAGCATCAACATCATACTTACCACCTTTCTTAGGATGATTTCGATCACTGTATGGATAATTATCATTAGACGCTATCTCGTCTAACAAAGCTTTCGCATCCTCAGTACTCTTCTTCATAATAGAACCACCAGAAGAAGCATCAACAAAGTTCCGGAACTCTTGTGTTAACCCATTATAGAATGTTTGGATCAACAACCAGTCAGGAATTCCATGGTGAGGGCATTGTCTTTGAAGTCGCTTAAATTTTCTCCAAGCATCATAAAGTGACTCGTCATCATCTTGACTGAAATTAGATATTTCATTCCTGAGCTTTGAAGTCTTTTTCTGACTGAAGAATTTTAGTAGAAAAGCCTTCGCAAGACTATCCTAAGTAGTGAACGTGTTTGGTCCTTCATCCTTCAACCAATCTTTTGCTGCATCTCGGAGAGAGAATGGAAATAATCGCAGCTTAACAGCTTCATCACTTACATTGGTCAGCTTTATTGTATCACACTTTTCAAGAAAACTCTCAAGATGATCAACAGGATTTTCAGTAGACAGTCCTGCGAAAGAATCATTGGAGATAAATTGGATGAACTGAGGCTTGAGTTCAAAGTGTGTAGCTGTGACTGCTGGTTTGACAATACTGGAGAGTACGCCTGTAGCATCTGGCATACCATGCTCTCTGAGAGCTTTAGCTGTTGTATCACCCATAACTTCCTTATCCTTGTTTTTCCTTCGCTTGCCTGCTTGCCTTCTTGCTGTAGCCTCAATTTCAGGATCAATAGCAAGTAAATTTTCAGTACCTGAACTTCGAGTGTTGTAACACCCCCAGATCCAGGGTCAGGGATCTGATCGTTACGGTCTCAATATCCATCCATAAAACCAACATAATTTAAATTACAACCTTGTGACCCAAAACAACAACATAAAATACACCCGTTATAGTCCCAGAGATGAAATCAGAGTAACCATCAATATTATTAATCACAAGTTTGAGTTCTTACAACCCAAAGAATTACAATTAACCATTACATACTCTTTGCCATCCATTTGTATATGCCATATAATAAATACATTTGATACTCAAATGCTAACAACTAGCCTACCAGTAGCTGCCTCTTCAGCAATAGTAGCTAAGACCTCAGCAATTATTCCTCTGACGGCTGTCACCTGCTTACGCTGAGTGCGCCTTGCGCGGCCATCTGATCTAGCTGTTGTTGTGATATAGATAAATAAAGCAAGGGTGAGCAATAGCCCACCTAAAAGAATATAACTGAACAGTAATAATATATAACAGTTCAAAATATCTTTGATACCATATGCCATGCATTAACGAACGTAGTACCAATATAAGTTATGAGATGAAGTTACAAGGTAACTCAAAATATACTGTTCCGAAGAAATATCTGTCATGTCAAAGATAAACCAGATATTATCAAATTTTCATAATAGAGGAACTTGCGGAAGAATATTGTAATTCCAGTTCAAACACTTTTCAAACCTGCCAACAATGATAATGTTGCAGAAAAATTTCCCAATTTGGAAGATGAACTAATACGGGTGCTTGCCGCGCCAGGAGCCACAACATTTACGATGATCAGTCGCATGTCATGCTCCCCATCATTTGTTCTCTACATGTAGAAGGAAGCACCGACGGATCGCCCGCCCTCTGGAACCCCCCGGCCAACGGTTGGGCCATTAATTGCTGGACCGGCGCCACTCGGCCACTTACGCGTCTTCTAGTTCGAATAACATCCATAACTCTGAAACATAAAGTTCGTCCCCCTTTCCCCAAGTATAGTACTTGTTGATAGGACTCCACAAAGTAGTCGTATCTAATTGGAAAGGAAAATTTCACCAATATTTCCCAAGCTGATGCTTGTTAATGGATAGACACTTGTTCCATCAATCTTACCCCTCGAGCGTTGAGGAGGTAACCAAAAAGATTCATATTGATGTTTGAAAGAATCAAGATGTGAGTGACAAGATAGTTTTGCAAGAATATGACCGGGCAGTCAAATAAATATCAGCTCCCAAGTGAGGTCTCCTTATATGTTTTTGGAGGTTTGAGCGAGTATTTAAATCTTCTTATAAGACAGATTTAAATGAAAATAGAGTTTTGGGAACCTCCCCTTGATAAAATAGTCATAAAAGACTTCGAAATATTTTACATAATATCTGAAGGTGAAGGATAACCTTTGAATAATATAAATCATTACAAAAAGAATTCAAAAGAATTTAATTAAATATTCCAAGAATATTTATTAAGTCAATAATAATTACGGAATATTATTAAATCATAATATTGCTCGTAAGTAATTCTCGAATGAATATATAGAATTATTTATTAAATAAATCTCTTCTTAAATGAATATTTAAAATAATATTCATTAAATAAATAAACTTAAATAAATATTTAAAATAATATTTACTGAATAAATCAAACCTTAAATGAATATTTGAAAATAATATTCATTTAACAAATAACATTCCAAATGAATATCCAAATAATATTCATTAAACAAATAATTTCTAAATGAATATCCAAAATAATATTCATTTAACTAATAATATTCTAAATGAATATCCGAATAATATTCATTTAGTAATCAAAACTTTAAAGGAATATTCGAAATAATATTCCTTGAGTAATTAGAACAGAATACTTTTAAAATAATATTTATCAAGTACATAAACCTTAAATGAATATTCGAAAGTAATATTCATTTAATGAATAAAATTCCAATGAATATCAAAGTAATTATTCATTAAATAATCAAACTCTAATGAATATTCAAAAATAATATTTATCTAATATTTCTCGACTGAGATAATACTCAAATAATATTTCTCGAAAGATTTCCAAGTAGTTGATACTTTTCTGGAAATATAAATAATGTTTAATAATACATTCCTCAAAATGAATACCACTCTGTCGCTGGAATCCCTCCGGGTTTCCACGACTATTTATATGTCACAAAATACCGACTCCCGGTCTTATATTTAAAGAATGAATATATCATACGCCCTTCACTAAGGGTCTTAGCAAAACAATCCTGCTTATAACTGATAATTCATATCTAGTCTATAAGCCAAAATCAATTCAGGGAACAAGTATTCCAATATACTTTGAAAACAAACATGCATGCTATGGCATATGTATAACAACAATCATATATATTATCACAACAACAGTTCCAAGGTATTGGAAACTTGCCTGGTAATCCTGTAGGGGTAGTGTGCCTCGTGTCAATCCGGTGATCTATAAATAGTCACAATAACCGAGGTCAATCACTTAACACTTTTTAAAAGGCTAAGTATAACTTAACTTAAGTCGAAGCACGCTTTCGAATCATCTCGTTATACACCTCTTAGTGTAACTCTTTTATCCCCGTTGCGGTTCGACATATATTCGTTATTATGACATGTCCTTGTACCCACACTTGATACATACTTAAGCCATGTAAGTCTTAAGATCGATTAATTACGAATCGAGATTGTACTACGAGTTTTATCGTCCGTTTTCTAAGTTATTAACCAAAGCCATAACCAAGCATGCTTTTTAGGGGTTCGTTCGCGTTTAAACTTGATTCAAACATTTTTATAAAATCGGAAAATGATCTATTTGACATGTGGTTTTCTCCCACACCTTCTTTTTTACCTCTATTATTTAATTATCAAGATTCGCCACTGATTTCATAGTGTTAAGGGAATCCAATTTCAGTTACGAACTTCCGTGTACGGTTTCGAACCATTTTTACGAATTTAATCATAACTCCTAAACCGTAAGTCCATTTCATACGAACTTTATATCAAAACGAAGCTTATAACATAATCTATCTTAACATGGCAGATTACTAAGCTATGCAGTGAGTTAAGCCTACTGTGATTCACGGTTTTCAATATTTAACGAAAATCGGGCATTATGACGGCTATAAATCGAACGTTCTAAAATTCACAACATCAATCACAAGCCACACCGGGCATCCATATAACTTATACATATATTATTCATCCCCCAACTGTCCAAAATCATCTACTTGACCATCATAACATAATCATACTTAGATCCACTAACAAACTCCATAATCATGCTTGTAATCATACTAATATCATGACTATGCTAAAAATCATCAAGAACATGCAAGATCTTAAAATAAGGCCTAGGGTTTCAAGAGGTGATTACCTTCCTTGGTGTATAAAACAACTGAATAAGCCTTGTATAGTCCTCGTGTGGCTTTATAATAGCTTAGATCATCCAAAAGAAACCAAGAAAGCAAAGTTAGATCTTGAAGGTTACTATACATCCGTTCAAAGAACTGCAAAAATGGGGGCCTTACCATGTTTTTCTGAATGAGATTTCTAAAGGAGAGTTGTAGAGAATCTTAACAGCTTTCCAAAAAGCTAAAGAACACAAAATTTCATTGGATAAGGAAGGAGATATGGCTGTTTGAAAATCGCTACAGAAACTGTCCAGAATCTGGACAGGTTGGTTACTTCAAATTGGGGAAGGGATTTGACTAGGCTAGACTACTTGGATTGCCATGAAACTTTGAGCGAATATTGCCCATGGAGTGGAAAGGATTGGGTTAAAGTTTGGTGATTTTATCATGGTTAGAAATGGAGATGTGAATTTTTCTTTCCATGATGCTCCTGCTGGGCAGTTTGTAGAAAGTTGTGTTGCTTGGTTGATTTTCTTGATAACAATGCATAAAGTGCTTTCCACTTGTGCTCATCTTGTCTAATACACTTGCTAGGATAATATCTAGCTAAAGTAGCTTTATTAAAGGTAGTATGTCATGGATGATGAGTTTTGCAAGCCAAGTGTTGAACATTGGATGGTTATAAGCTAACTAAGTGATTTGATTTCTAAGTACTAGTTCATTTTCTAAGTGTGCTAGTTACATGAGTCCACTTGGTTGCTAGATATTTTCTAGTAGCTTATGCATGACTCTTGTTTCCTCTGCTTGTTTCTTTGTCCGGTTATTGATCCGTTTCATTGATTGTTCGGAGAAATTTCTCAAGGATTTCTAGTTAGGTTTTCACCGGAAACCTTCTTAATATTTATACTACCATTCTCAATCCTCCTTTATAATTCTTGTATTTAAATTCATCAAATCTATTTATTAAATCCTTAAATCTTACAGTGTCTAGGGAAATTTCGGAGAAAAATAAAAGTGTTGTTTTTCAGAATCCGACTGCTTTTACATACACTTATTTTCCCCTTGGATCACTAATGCGAACTCAGAAATTCATTCCGGGTACTTCTATATAGTATCATCTCATAATATTCTCATTTCCACCAAAAGCACTATTCAATCTTTATTCCATCTTTATTCCTTACATTTATTAAAATGTCCTTGTTCTCTTTCGGGCGTTCCTTAACCCATTCACGGAACCACTGGACTAATAACAGATATCGATTTGGATGACATGAGAATATTTCCTCTACTTGGAATTTCCATACCTTATCTTTCTAGGAGATAGATTATTCTAATCTAGGTTGTCAACCTGTTGCATTCTTCCTAACATATAAACCTTGGAATCTATATCCATTCAACACTCATTCATTAGAACTGTTACTACCTTGGAGTCGGAATCAATGTTCCTTCTTTTCTCAACACTTAATAAAAAGTTTTAATTCTACCGAAAATTTGGGTTCTTACAGTCTCCCATCCTTAAAAGGATTCCGTCCCGGAATCAGGTAGAAGACAATTGAGTTCTTGTTGGTTATTTCACTTTCCAGTTCCCAGTCAATCCTTAATCAATCCCATTCCTTTTTCAGCACATCTTACTAGTGCTACCATACATCCTTTATCCTTTTTTTTTCTATTAATCTCTACTACTTTTCGCACAACACACTATCCGGGTTATGCTCTTACCCAGTCATATACTATTTTCCTTATTGGTATCTTTAGTGACTTTGGTATCACTATCGCGCTGCGAATTTCAGAGATAACCTCACTCATAAATATGCATTTCCTGATCGCTTTAATCTTCGCAATCTCGATCAATATATAGAATTAGAAGAATTTATTGAGAGATCACTATGATCAATGAACATTTTTCCTATTACATAGTTAGTACGGAAGGTGGCCAGCCTTTAGTACTTGACAAGCAATTTAGACAAGCTATGGTATTCCACTTAGACTCCTATCACATAGACAGGTAGTCACGTAGCAGTACCTCCCCTCTTTAAAGGGTTGTTCTTCTCAATTTAGAAGAAGATAAATAAGGGATAAGAAAAGGAAAGAATTTCAAAGAATTATATAAGAAAATTTTCATGATTGTCAAAATATCATACTTAGAATTTACCTCTGAACTATAGAGGTTTATTAGGGAAGGAAGTAATCGTATTCGTATCAAATACTACTTTATCGTAATCTCACATGTCGAATGTCCTTGCTGCTCTGTCCATCACTCGATGGACCTATACTCTTGTTCGATATTAGCATCACTTACTTTTGGAGGATCCTTCAACCTCTCAGGTTAAATCTTGGATTTCTCGCTTGACATTATTATTACTGACATTTCACGCCACTCTACTGACTCTTTCATATTCACAATACTAACACTATCATGTTGTCATCCCGAGAGTTCGTTAGAAAGTCCCTTCATAACATTCCTTGCTTCTCATTTCATAATTATCTCCCAATTTTATTTTATTTTTTATTTTATCAATCACCTCCTTTGTATTATCTAATTCTTATTTACTTCTGTTGTTTAACTCCACCGTCATCTCAGTGTTGAGACACTCGTCATTTTTACTCAATACGTGTCACATGATTGGGGTCAAACTTTCCTTTGTTCAACCATCTAAATTTTCATTTTCTCATCCCATGAGTCTTTTTATTACTCAATCAACCTATTCCAAATTTCCTCGACTTCCCCCAACTTAAAGGGGTCAATTTGTATGTCATTTATGCTTCTCATTTCAACTTTCCGTTTTGGCCAATACCCTTGCCCTTCCAATTCCATACTTTTCTCGCTTCGTTACTAGAGCTTCTCATGAGTCCGCCTATCTGACTCCCTCATTGATCCTCAACTCTATTATCATTTCTATCAGTCACTTGTCTTTATTTCTACTATAATCATTTTATGAACCATCATAGCCTAATCCTTTATTTCGAATATCCTGCCGTTCCAAAATTAAACCATCCGAAATAACCCTGGACGATTTCTCTACTTAGAGTCCATTCGACATTTCCACCGTCGTTATCACCTAATTTCTCAGAAGGGTCATCATTGCTTATCGTTTACGCAGTGCTTTAATAGCTAAACATACGGTTTTCATGATTGTTAATTCAAGATCCTCTAGGAAAACAAAATAATCACTATTCCCTATCCATAAGGAACGCTTTCTAAACTTGACGTAGATATTACATGAAGCAGATAAAATTTTCAAGAAAGCTTCCAGCATAGTAGCTGGAACAAGCTGGTGAGATTATTAATCATATGTCTCCAGTATAAGACTAGAAGCTTAGCGGTTTGCCTAATCACTTGCCAATCTCATAATTCTCTTTCTTGTTTGCACAGAATTACACCAACATAAACTTGCTTGTCATTCATCATCATGCCAATTAGCTTATCAATATCAGTATCCATCTATCTTCTGTATTCAATCATCTCTTATTACCTCATCTCCTCTCTCTCTTCCTAAAATAAAGGAGAGTCGCTTGGGGAATTTGGTCTGGCCTATCGCAGAACCTTCTAATGTCGGTAATGTGCTATAGACAAAATCAGGAATCGAATGTTTACTTCAACTATCCATATAAGTTACCCCTTGTACAATCATCAGGGGAACGTAAATTCTTCCATCACATTCTGACCTTCAAGGCCCTTCTCATTTTCACGTTATTTCTTTAGTATGAGCATGTATCCTTACTATCTTGTACTGAAAGTGTCGGCCACCTCATTGGCCTTTCCTGAATACAATAATTTCTTGAGATCAATGTTTTCCGGATCTATTCCAACTTAGGATGGAAGCATCCTCCCTTGAACTCTACTAAATGAGAGTAAACATATTCCAGTCTTTTCCGAAAGTCATTGCTTCCACCTTTCTGGTGTGAACATTACTACAGGTACTCCCAATCATACCTATGATATTTCCTTACTTAACTCCCTTCTTGTTTTAGGATAATCTTAACCTTATTGGTTCAATCCATACTTCCTCATGGTTTTACACGTGCTTCATCTGGCCTCATTGTTATTATGTCATACATTCCTTACCAAACTTCCCTTTTGAAATTTAGAATATTACCACTTCCCTTATAAGGTTTCTTAGGCCATCCTCATCATTCTTCCTGTATCTTCTGGTTACAGGGTATATCAAACATCATTAATCAATCCTATAACAATTCTATCTATGTACTTTTCGAGACTCCTTTCCACAAATCCTTATAGGTTATTGATACCTTGGTCGATTCAACTTATATCGTCTGATTTCACAATGTCTTTATTAGGGGTGATGCTATCCTTTGTGCATCCCCCAGGGTTCGTTTTAATCTATGGACATTCTATCCTCAATTATATCTTCAAGGAATACTTACATCCTGTACTTGGCAATCAAATCCTATATTCTTAATAAGGATCTCTTTCCAAGCATTCTCATCTTGATAACCTATAGGTAGCTTAACGTTAACCTCTTTTTTCAAACGAATGTCAGTCTATATGACCTTCCAAAAGACAACATATGCCTATCTATTTCTTACAGAACTTGGTAATGGTAGCAAGGATGTTCTGGAAGATATTGGTCATGTTCAACGTGAATCTCTTAGTGCCTAATGCTCCTCTTGAGGACACTAAGTCTCATATAACATTTATGCATCATACTGCACCATCTTTGACCATCTTCGTGACTCTTCATTGGTCACTATCCTCAATCCTAATAAGTCCATGGTATATATAAAATCCATCATCATGTATCTCAATTCATTTTATATCAAAAGTCCTCGCGGTTGGCACTTGGTTAGGAGCACCCCGCTTTGTCCTTACATTGTTGGTTTAGTCACTTGATAATCCTTGGTGACTTGGCCTGCCCTGGCCACACTAAAATATGTGAGTTTAGGGGTTGACTAATAGCATTACTTTTCTAGCAATTGCTGGCATAGTGCCTTCTACTTTGATACCTTTTGATCTTTTCAAAACATTACTCCATATAAGTCTCAATCGACTTCTCGGTACCGTCTCCGGCCACCTTTCCTTTACTTTTATTCTTTCAACTATTCTTATTAATTTCACGTGCCACAAAAGTTTATACTCTTGGCATAACAACCTTTTCATTTAAGTCAATCCCAGAATTTCTCAATCCGGCTTGTTTCTTAATTATATTTCCCTTTTTCCGCCCAATCTCAACTTCATAATTTTGTCTCTATAATCAATCGTAATAATTGGGGTCTGTCCACCATCCCGTATAACGGCTACCTTACCCAATCCATAGGGTTTGCTCCAGTTTCCACTCTCTTCAGTGACGTATTCCGATAATCAGATAGACAAGGTTTGCTAAAATTTGTCAAATTCCTTCCAAGGATTAGGGAAATTTCAGTCTATCTATCCACCCACTGGTGATACAAAGAAGATCCAGTTCGATACCCAAAGAATATTTCCAGGAACACTCAAGCGGGTGGAACCATAAATAGTTATAATAACGAAATGATTGACATAAAGTTGGGAGTTTAACCATTGGAAAGAAACCAAATGTATATACCTCCCCTAGAAGGGAAATCAAAGTCTCCAAACTGAAACATACCACATCTTCCCGGTACATAATCGTCCTAATAGTCGATACTACCGAATACTAGTCTACCTAAAATCTAGTCTTAGAATGAACACTATCGTCAAGTTAGTCATTCCACGAAACTGGCACTACCAGGGCCTTCCGAATCTGATGAACCCTGCTGTCCGAATGCATCCGCAATTACCCTACCGTGTTGCACAAGCACTGTTAGGTCCGTTAAGATTGTAGAAGGGGGGGGGTTGAATACAATCCTTATCGTTTTATCGAAATTTGTCCGTTAAATAAAATTTAGTTTAGACAAATTTGTGCGGAATTAATTGAAACAAAATTCAAGTTAAATATAACGATATATTAAACTTGATGGTTGTTACAAAATCAGTACAGAGTATTATCACGTTAATAAAAACTAATTAGAAAATTCGACATGAACTTTTCTAATTTAGTTAATAAAAATCGAGATAAGAACTAGGAAACTTAATTCGCTAGTAGTACAAGAGTGATCAATAAACAAGTTCCAGTGGATAGAATATTACAAGGGGCTTGAACTGAATTTATTGTGAAAATTAAAAGCTTCGTCAGTGATATAAAGATGAGAGAGATGGAGAGCTTCTGTATTCTCTTTTCTTGTCCGTCTTAGTCTTCTGTGTCACTGCCTTCTTTTATAATCAATCTTCTGTCTATTTTGGAGATATTTTGATCCATTATGACTCTCCATTATGACACTCAACTTAAGTCATTATGACAGTTCATTATGACACCAGAAGAGCTGTCATGACAGATCAATATTACTCTTGATATGACTCTTCATTATGACAGTCCACTATTATTGTCCAGCATTACTCTGTCCATTACGACACTTCAATATTACTCTGTCCATTATGACAGTCCAGTAATACTGTCCAGTATTACTCTCTGACTTAGGCTGTCATTACTCTCCGTTATTACTCCTGAGAGTAATAATAGAACAGATTTTCTAACCTTATTAAATCAAACGATTTTAACTAATCATTTAATTTAATTTCTTTTATATAATAATCCTTATTAATTAATCTAATAATTATTTTAATGAATAAATTAATTCTTTGAGAATTAATTTATTAATTAAATTAATTACTTGATTTAATTAATTAACAAGAATTAATATACCTCCTTTTGAGAACCAAATCTGTTCTTTAAACCACCGAAAATAATAAAGAGCTTCCACTGAATTAATGTTGACGCTCGATGCACGGTCTGGTTCATGAACGACTAACTCCAACGGCTTTTCTTTATTTTGACTTTAAGCTGTGGTCTATTTCTTCTCTCAACTTTCTTCAAATATTCTGTACTGATACTGTCTCTTGTCACTTGTAGAAATCTCTGTCTTTAAGAATTAAATCCATGACTTTGAATACCACACTGAGGCTTGATCAGTAGACTGAACTTCTTCCAGTGTAAAATATCAAAACTATAGATTGACTTGTAGACTTGTTTCTTCTGACAGATAGCATCTTCTGAGATTCCTGTGACAGATAATATTATTTACTTATTACAATCTAATTTAAGTTGAGTTGAGTCCTCGAACTACAAATAGGCTGAGTCATATGCCTTTCAATCTCCCCCTATTTGTTTGTTATAAGCTAACAAGCAAATTCCTAGAGGATAACTCAACTAACTCAACTTAAACTAGTAAATGATAAAACTGTAATTGCAAAGTAAATAATGAAAAGTTCTGGTATTTATAACAATTTCCAGATTCAAACATAAAGATAAATACAAGATAGATGATCCTCTAGCCTGATCATATTAAACATTATCCTATCTTGATCTATCTAACTCTAAAGATATTACATGTAGAGTTGTTCTTCATTTCTGACTGTCTTCCTTCCTTATTTCTCCATCTTCTGGATCATCCATTTCTGGCAGATTTTTGTGCAATTCTGCATCAACTAGCAACTCTCTTCTTGATAAGAATCCTGTAGGGCGAACAAGAGGAATTCCAAGTGCCTTTCTCAACTGACCTTTGAACTTCTCATAATCCTTAAAAAAATTGACTTCTGCATAGGATTTAATACGATCAGCAATTTCTAACTTCTCTTTAGTAGAAAATCCTTGATTTCTCAGAACATGTTCAATATAGACCAGCTGCTTGGCAGAGTGTGTGAACAATTCCTCATTCTCAAGATTGATTGTGTGAAGCACCTCACCTTTAAGGAATTTCAATTGTCTAGGCAATTCAACTATTTCAGGACCAGCTCTTTCAGCAAACTCTTTGAATTTCTCATGAAGTAGTACACCCAACTCAGAAGAAGTTCTTACCTTTGGCCTAAGAACCCAGATTTCTGTCAATGATTTGTCATAGAAGAACTGAATTGAAACTCTTTGTGTTCCAAACTCATGACAATCAACAAATATTAAAAGCTCATCTGTTTTCGTTTCACCTGCAGTTGTTATTCTCACAACTTCTGTTCTTAGAGCTCTCATGTACATATCGTGTGTTGGGTTAAGCTCTTTGAGTCTTTCAAAGATAGAAAGAAGTCTTCTATCATCATTATCAAGAGATTGATGTGAGTCTATCACTCGTTGAGCACGATCCCATTTCTCACCACTCTTAAACTTGACGTATAACTTCCTCTCTTGAGTTTTAAGTACATGTTCTCGTTGCCTTGCTTCTGCTTCCTCTTTTTGAAGTCTTTCTTTGTGTGCAAGCATATCTAGTGTTCTCTTAAGCTTTTCATCTCGCAATTTGAGATTTGCTTCTTGCCTTTCAACTTCTAATTCAGCTTCAAAATCCAGTTTTGCTTGCTCAGCTTCATATTCATGGTCAACTGGCACTTCATCTTCCCAGCTGCTAAAGTCTGGTTCTGGTATTTTTTCACCCTCATCAGAGAACTTTAGATCAGCAAAAACATCAAAGTTGTCTGGTTCACCTGAGTAGTAATACCCTTCAGTGTCTTCTGCACTCTTCTGAGAATCTGCTATCTTCTTCCCCTTATCTCTCCCTTGTTCACTAGTTCCCTCTCTTGACTTCTCCCCCTTAGTTGAGGAATCCTCTACCGAAGTGTGAAATGCACCATCTCCAGGGTCTCGCTCATCACCATCTCCACCTTGTCCTACAAAGAATTCCCTTTCTTCTGCTGTGGGTGTGTGAGTTCTGCTGATCATGTTGAACAAATGTTTGATCCCCTTACCTTGTTGTGCATTCTGCCTTTCAATCACATCAAGACGGCGTTCAGTAGACAACTGACTCTTAATTAATGCTGTTTGAAGATTTTCAACTTTGTCGGAGATTACAGAAATAAGTTTATCTTGAGTCACAGTAACCTCTCCAGCATCATCAAGTGCCCGTTCATAAGATAATTCGAGAGTTTTGAACTTGTTTGTGTAAGTTGTCTTCATCTTGGTGATGTCATTCTTTATCACAGCAAGCTGATTTTTGACAGAGGTAGATGAAGAAGACCGTTCACCCACTTGTGCTCGAAGTAATTTTGCTTCAGCTTTACTGGCCTCAAGTTCCTTTTCTAGAGCTTTAATCTTTTCTTCCAATGAACGAGTGTATGTGTCAGTGTGTGCACTCACCTGAATATCACTCTGAGTTTCACTCATCTGACGTGCATGTGTTTCACTCAGTTTAGTGGTGTTCCTCACATCACTCCTCACAATTTCCATAGCTCCAGAAGGTGTACCTGCAATTGAAATCACCCTAGCCTCCTCTTGGGAGGTCAGTGGTGGTGCAATGGGAGTTCGCAAATCCCTATCCCCAGTCAGTTCTGTCATTTCATTAGGATTTGATGTCTGAATTGCTTCAGTGACAGAAAGACTGAGTTGCCTTCCACTTTCTCCAGTCGAAACTGCGAGTGGAAACTCCCTTAAGGGATCCAGGTATGTTCCACCTGAGAGGGGAGATGATGATTCTATTATAAGTGGCTCAGAATCAAGATTTCCCTCGTAAGCCTGTGAAGGCTCCTCTGCCGTAACTATGGCAGGCACTGTTTCAGTAACAAACCTATTGTGCACTCCTTGCTCAGTGTCCCTAGCAACATCAGATTCTAAGGTTATGTTTTCCCTCATTGTGAGTAATAAGGGTGTGCTTGACTCTGTACAAGGTGCCATGGCCCTATGGCGAATTTCAATAGTGTCACCCTGTTGGGAGGATGAAACCAGTAACAGTTTATCGGCCATTTCAATGTCCAAATCCTGTTGGGAGGAAATGGATGGGCTTACAGTTACCTCAGGTTCATTTCTACTCTTCTTTAGTAGAGGCAGAGCTGTGGGTTCACTCACTTCATCACTACTTCTTTTAGTTCTTTTTGGCTGCAATTTTCTTTTGTAATGGTAGAATTGTTTTGACTCAGTGTTTGGCTCTTTGACCTGGGTTAGAGATTGTGGTGCTACAATCCCCTGGTCAGCCCTAACAACCACTTGGGTTCCAGAAATAGATTTCTCAGTAGAAGCAGTTAAAGGATCAGAATACAGTACCTGGTCAGCAGATGCCGTAGAAGTTCCAGTTGTAGTGTGTTGAACCATTTGGTAATGACTTATTTGCTCAGGAATAATAGCAAGTTCAGGAGCAGCCTGCTCAAGATCAGGTGCTGCTTGTTCAATTGCTGGTATAATGTGCTCAGGAACTTGTTCAGGTTGGTACAACGCAACATCAAGTACAGGTTGTTCAGGTTGCACAACATCAATTGCAGGAATAACATTTGGCAAGTCTATGAAGTTAGCCATATATGGTGTTATGACCACTGGGATGTTCTGGAAGACAAGTGATGTGTCTAACCTGGTATAAAGTAACGTTGTTGGTTTACCAGACACTTGAACTCGATCATTATTAAATTGAACTCGGTCTGCATCAGAGATTAGATGATTAAAGATCAAAGTCAAGAACCTAGGATAAAAACATGAAACCTTTTCACCTGCATCAAAATCTTTTCTGGCCTTGGCTATACGAATTATGAGTAAATTCAGAATTATATTACCAATATTAATTCTTCGATTGTTGGCAATCGCAAAACCAATATTTTGTAACATAGTCGTTATAACATTAAAGTTGCCCTTGGTGGAGTTGGCAAACACTTTCGCAACAGTGTCAAAGAAGATATTCCATTCTTGAATCAAAAATTTCTTATTAATCTTCTTTAGATCTACCACCTCCTCTTGATAATTAATGCTCGTGAAGAAATGTGTCAAGTCATCTTTCGAAGGTGAGTCCACAAAGTTATCAGCTGGAAGATCTAAGGCAGCAATGACAGTTGATTCGTTCACTGTGTATGAATTTTCATTAAACACAAAAGTAAAGGAACTTCCATCCTCAGCAATAACAGCAGTGGAACACATCTCTCTAAGTGGACCAAATTTTAAGGGAACATCAGCAGTCAAGGCAGTGCGACATATAGAATGTTCATTCAAAAAGGTGATCCAGGGCTTAAATCGTTGAACTGGACATTTTTCGGGATCAAAATAACCAACCAAATTATGTTTAACTAGTTCAAAATTATTATAAACATCAGCCATGTTTATCACAATTTAGAACCCTTTAAAATCTCAGATTTTAAAAATTAACCAGGCTTAATAGGAATTTTTCGAATTTTCAAAATTAATTAAAAATCACCCAAAATTCGAATTAATCAAGAGTTGTTCAAAAATTCTGGAAAAATCAGAGATTGATCCTTATACACACACAAGCACTGTACTATTTTTAGATTTTAGAAAATCAAAGCCAAAGTCTCGATTTTTCAGATCTTGTGAACAACTGTTTTGGATAAAACGGTGAGAAAAGTGTTCAAAGTTCTTTGATTTTGGGATGAATAGAGAGCTAATCACTCAAGCAAGACGACTGTGATCTTAGATTAGCGATTTCCTGGGAAAAATCCGGCAGCAATTCGACTTGACTGTGTATGTATATGTATGTATCGCTTGTAACAGAGAGTAGTACTCAGAGTCTTATTACTCGTGAGTTAGTGTTTGTGTTGTTATGACTCTGTCAAAATAAAACAGGTTAAGTAATATAATTGACCTGTTATTACTCTTGTGAGGATGAGTAATAATGAGAGTAGAAAGGAAGAGTAATAATGAGAGTAATAATGAAATAAACTGGATATTACTCGGACTACTACTACGTTATTACTTAAAAAAAATAGGAAAAATAACTATTATTACACACCAATATGACTAAACCAGTGAGTCATATCTGCAAGAGTAATAATGAGGAGAGTAATAATGGAAAAGAAAGAGTAATAACGTCAGTAATACTGAAACATACTGAATATTACTTGGACTAATATTACACCTAATTAAACAAGTAATAGCGAGAGTATTAATGATATAAATCGGTTATTACTCTAGTCACTACTTGTTATTACTCTAGGACAAACTGATTATTACTCCCAGTTTAACACTATTATTACTCATTGAAAGTAATAATGAATTAACTGATTATGACTTTAGAGTAATAATAATTCAAAACTGAATATTGACAGAGTGAATCTACAGACCATGTACACAAAACAGAATTATTTAAAATTAATTTACACACGGATTAATAATTTACAGAAAATACTGAAAAGACAATAAAGTGTCCTTTTAGCGGAAATAAAATAGTAATAACAGAATGACAAACACTACAAATTATTAATTAAAGAAACATATTAATAATTTACATAAATATTTGTAGTAACTTAATAAATCTATATATTTTCTAATAAAATAACTTTCTTATAGAAAATTATTTAAAGAGAAAATATGACTTATTAAATCAATACAAAAATTCAAAGTGACTTTAAAATAATAACATTTTCAAGAAAAATAGATTTCTAACAAAGTTACCACTTGTAAACTTTGAGAAAAATATTTTTAAACAAAATGAATTATTCCAAGTTCAAAAGAAGTAAGTAGAGATATATAACACAGAAAATGACATTATTTTAGAATTAACAAGCAAGGGGGTAATTTGATAAAATAATTATACAAGTGATTTTTTTTTTTTAAATAAATAAAAAAAATATGTATAAACACAATAATCACTTATAAATTATTAAAGAGCAACCCTCAGATATTAACTAGTTTAATTACTAGGACTATTTAACATACCCAATTCACCAACAATTCTGGTGAATGTGGATTCGTCAAGAGACTTAGTAAAAATATCTGCTGTTTGTTCTTCCGTGGGTACAAAATGTAACTCCACGGTACCATTCATGACATGCTCTCGAATAAAATGATACCTGATGTCAATGTGCTTGGTCCTCGTATGCTGTACAGGATTGTTGGAGATTGCTATGGCACTTGTATTGTCACACAAAATTGGAATATTGTCAAGTACAAAGCCATAGTCACGTAGCTGATTCCTAATCCACAAGATCTGAGCACAACAGCTTCCAGCAGCTATGTATTCAGCTTCAGCTGTTGAGTTGGAAACTGTTTGTTGCTTCTTGCTGTACCAGGAGACCAACCTACCACCTAGGAATTGACAACTCCCAGAGGTACTTTTTCTGTCTACAACACTTCCTGCATAATCTGAATCTGTATATCCAACAAGGTTAAAACCAGATTCTTTAGGGTACCAAATACCTAAGTTAGGTGTACCCTTAAGATATCTCAAGATTCGTTTAACAGCAATGAGATGCACATCTCTAGGATCCGCTTGGAACCTTGCACACAAGCATGTAGCATACATAATATCAGGTCTACTTGCAGTAAGGTAAAGTAATGAACCTATCATACCTCTGTAACTTGTGATATCTACCTTGGCAGAGTTTTCACAAGCTCCAAATTTCACAGCTGTTGATGATGGTGTTCTTGCTGAAGATGAGTCCTCCATTTGATATTTCTTGAGGAGCTCTCTGACATACTTGGATTGACAAATAAAAATTCCATCTGTCCTTTGACTTACTTGTAATCCAAGAAAGAACTTCAGCTCACCCATCAGGCTCATCTCAAATTTACCCTGCATTAACTTAGCAAATTTCTTGCACAGAAGATCATTAGTAGACCCAAATATTATATCGTCCACATAGACTTGGACTAATATAGTATCATTCTTATGTTTCTTAGTAAAGAGAGTTTTGTCTATGACACCTCTAACAAATCCATTTTCAAGTAAAAATTCAGAAAGAGTGTCGTACCATTTCCTTGGAGCTTGCTTAAGACCATAAATTGCCTTGAAGAGAAAGTAGACAAAATCCAAGAATTCTGGATCTTCAAAGCCAGGGGGTTGTTCTACATATACCTCTTCATCCAGCTTGCCATTCAGGAAGGCACTCTTGACATCCATTTGATAAACTTTGAAGTTTGAATGTGCTGCGAATGCCAAGAATATCCTTATAGCCTCAAGTCTAGCCACTGGTGCATAGGTTTCATCATAATCTATTCCTTCAGCTTGGGAATAACCTTTAGCAACCAGTCTTGCTTTGTTTCTAGTTACAATGCCATCTTCATCAAGTTTGTTTCTGAATACCCACCTGGTATCAACTACTTTCCTGTCTTTAGGTCTGTGTACCAGCTTCCATACTTCTTGTTGTTTGAATTGATTGAGTTCATCTTGCATAGCAATCACCCAATCAGGATCAGAGAGAGCTTCTTCTGTTTTCTTAGGTTCTATTGCAGACAGAAACCCAGAATAATTGCATTGATTTTGATAGCTCCTTCTAGTTTTTACACCAACATCTGGATCACCAACGATCAGCTCAAAAGGATGAGCTCTATTCCACACAGTCTGTCTGGGAAGATTTGACCTTGATGATTCACCTTGATCTTCATTATGATGTTGAGTATGACCAGCTGATCCTTCATCACCTCCCCCTGAGTTGTTGCCAGTTTGACTAGATGAATGTTCAGGAGTGTCAGTGGTATCTCCAGTCTGATCATTGTTTCCACCACCACCACCCTGATCATTATCATCATTATTACTGTTATCATTAGTAGCAACATCAGGTTGGTTGTCACCATCAGAATCGGAGTCTGTCATATCATCGAAAGATAACTTTTCAGATGAATCCTCCGTTTGGATACTAGGAAGTTTAGTGTCATCAAATGATACATTGACACTTTCAAGCATTGTCTGATGATCAATCACATACACCTTGTAAGCTCTTCTTGAATAACCAATGAAAATTGCTTCATGTGCTTTGGCCTCAAATTTACCACCACGATCATCTCCATCTTTAAGCACAAAGCATTTTGCTCCAAATACATGAAAGTACTTGAGTGTTGGTCTCTTTTCATACATAATTTCATAGGGTGTCTTCATCAAGTCTTTGTTGATTAAAGTTCGATTCTGGGTGTAACATGCAGTGTTAACCGCTTCAGCCCAAAAGTACAAAGGAAGCTTTGCTTCACTTAACATAGTACGTGCAGCTTCAATCAAGGTTCTATTCTTTCTTTCTACTACCCCATTTTGCTGAGGAGTTCTTGGAGCTGAGTACTGCCTAGTTATTCCCTTTTCAGTACAAAAATCATTTAGAACTGCATTCTTAAATTCGGTTCCATTGTCTGACCTTATTGCTCTAACTGGTTTCTTGTACTCCATTTCAATCAACTTGATGTGATCAATCACTAGCTGTGGAGTTTCATCTTTGGAATTCAGAAATAAAACCCATGTGTACTTTGAGTAGTCATCAACAATCACGAGAGCATATCTTTTCTTTGACATAGACATCACATTAACTGGACCGAACAGATCCATGTGCAACAGTTGTAGAGGTTCAGTTATTGATGATATGTCAGTGCTCCTGTGAGTTGCTGTTTTCAATTTGCCTTTTTGACAGGCATCACAGAGTCCTTCTTGAGTGAATTCCATTGAAGGTAAACCTCTCACCAGTTCTCTTTTAACTAGAGAATTCATTGTCTTGAAATTAAGGTGGGAGAGTTTCTTGTGCCATAGCCAACTTTCATCTGTAGATGCTTTAGAATAAAAGCAGTTGATTTCTTCAGTGCTTCCAGTGTTCATATTGGCCACGTACAGATTTCCTTTTCTGACTCCTGTAAGAGATGGTTGTTCATGTCTCTTGTGTGAGATTAGACAATTCTTCTTGTTGAAGTAAGCCTCGAATCCCTTGTCACAGAATTGACTGACACTTAACAAATTGTGCTCAAGTCCTTTCACAAAAGACACTTCATCAATGATAACATTTCCAGCTTCCAATCTGCCATATCCATCAGTTGTACCAATGCTGTTATCTCCAAAGGTAACCACTGGGCCGGCTTTCTCAACCACATTTGTCAGCAGGGTTCTATCTCCAGTCATATGCCTTGAACATCCACTGTCCAAGATCCAGGTCACTCGATCAACCTGTTTCACACCCTGCAATGACAAATAGATTAAACCTTCTTCGGAACCCAAACCTGATTGGGTCCAGAGTACTTAAAGAATTGGCCTTTATCAGGCAAAACAACATTTTTAACATTGACACCATCTTCACCACTAACCAACATACATTTAACCCTATAAACAGATTTGACAATCTTCTGTTTTATCTTGGGTATCCATGTTTCTTTAGCAGCAATGACATTTGTTTCACTGACTGGACATTTGACCTTGTAAACAGCCTTACCAAAAGTCTGTTTAGGCTTTGATACAAATGTCTCTCTCCTATCTTGAGGAGGACTAGCAGTCTTTGATCTAACATTTTTATTCTTATTCATGTGTTGTCGAGGAGCAGTCTTACTAGCACATGCTTGATTACCATTGAAGTAAGCAGACATTACATTAAAAGCACAAGACATACAATTGACAACACCACATGCTTTATGATAAAAATCAATGGTAGGCATGGTATGCATGTTAGACATTTTATTGTTCTTTTTCAACTTATCACCACTTAACCCAGTTTTAGATGAACTCATTGGATAAACAACCTTAACTGGTTTCTTAACAGATTTAACATTATCAAGGACAATGCCATTTGCACTGTCCTCATTACGCATCTCTTCTTGAATAATGATAGAAGTGAAGTTTGGAGGTTCTGCAATCGACTTCTTAAAGAGCGGATCTTCAACTTTCTTAAGCACATGTGGTATACCCCTCTCTTTAGCACTAACAAGGTTAGGGGTATTTATGCCTAACAAACCAACAGCTTCGTTATAACCAAACCCTATTCCTACAGTTCGTTCTATAGCTTGTTTATTGAAATGCTCTTTAGAAAGTTTAACAGAATTAAAGCAAGCACTAACCTTGGTTTCAAGTTCAGCAATTTTGGAAAGTTGTTTAGTCACTACTTCTAGAATGGATTTCTCTCTTCTATTAAGTCGTGCTATTTCCTCTTTTTGTTGATCTTGATTAACATGCACCTTTTTTAGTTCTAACACTTCATTTTCAAGTTCAGTGTTTAACAGATTTAATCTAGCAATGTGTTTTTGTGCATTAGCCAAGGAACCACCTAACTGACGAACCAACTCAGAGTCAGTAAGTTTTACCTGTGGTTTAGGATCAGTGAGCATGTCACCATTTGCCATTAGTGCAAGATTTCCAAATTCTTCATCTTCACTATCTGTGTCATCCCAGCTTTTACCAGCAGCCACATAGGCTTTTCCAGGTTTCTTTTTTTCAGGAACATAATCTCTCTTCTGGGCTTGTTTAGGTTTCTGACACTCAGTGGCAAAGTGTCCAAGTTCATTGCAATTATAACAACGAATTTTGCTTCTATCAACAGTTCCAGTTTTGTAGCCACCTCTGCTACTGGAGGATGAGGAACCTCCTCTCTGGAATCTGTTATTAGACTTGAACTTGAACTTAGGATTTCTCCTGAATCTAAAGTTGCCAAACTGTCTAACCATGAGTGCCATAGATTCATCCTCCAACTGATCCAATTCTTCTAATGAGTAAAACTCACTTCCATCCTGAGTAGCTGGTGTCTGACCATGTTCCACTTCAGTCTGCTCCTTGTCTGAGCTGTAAGGTCGAACAACCTTAGCTTCCACTTCCTTAGGAGCCTCAACCACTAATGCTGTAGATGAACTTGCAACTCTACCTTTACCATGAATCTCTTTCTGTTGGACTTGTTCCAACTCATAGGTTTTTAAAACACCGAAGAGTTTTTCAAGACTAACTTTATTCAAGTCACGAGATTCTCTTATGGCTGTTATCCTGTGTTCCAGGTGAGTTGGCATAGTCAGTAAGAACTTCAGATTAATCTCCTTCTGTGTATAGTTCTTGCCATGGATTTGCAAGTTGTTGATTATTTTATTATACCTTTCAAACACTTCTTGAATGCCTTCATTAGGGCCAGCTCTGAAGTGTTCATACTCAGAGGTTAAGATTTGAAGTCTGTTCTCCCTGACTTCATCAGTTCCTTCATTAATGGTTTCAATAGTTTCCCACATGTGTTTTGCAGTTTTACAATTCATCACATGGCTGTACATCACAGCATCCAGGGAATCTATTAGAATGAGTCTGAGGTTTTTATCAAGCCCTGCATCCTCCTTTTCCTCAGGTGTATAGGTGGCAGGGTCTTTTTCATAAGACTTAGCAGGAATCACAATTTTACCCTCAGCTTCAACTTCATCTTCATAGACCATAGGAGTTTTAGGTCCGGTTTTCAAAACAACCAAATATTTAACATTTGTACATTCCAGAAACAACTCCATCTTATTCTTCCACATATCATAATTATTTTTGTCAAAGATGGGTATCTTAACAATGGCTTTAGAAGTCATGATGAATTTTTAAGAGAGTTAAAAATTCGAGCTTGATTTTTAATTGAATAAGAATAGGATCTTGATTTGTATATCAATCAAACGGCTCGGATACCAATTGTTAGGTCCGTTAAGATTGTAGAAGGGGGGGGGTTGAATACAATCCTTATCGTTTTATCGAAATTTGTCCGTTAAATAAAATTTAGTTTAGACAAATTTGTGCGGAATTAATTGAAACAAAATTCAAGTTAAATATAACGATATATTAAACTTGATGGTTGTTACAAAATCAGTACAGAGTATTATCACGTTAATAAAAACTAATTAGAAAATTCGACATGAACTTTTCTAATTTAGTTAATAAAAATCGAGATAAGAACTAGGAAACTTAATTCGCTAGTAGTACAAGAGTGATCAATAAACAAGTTCCAGTGGATAGAATATTACAAGGGGCTTGAACTGAATTTATTGTGAAAATTAAAAGCTTCGTCAGTGATATAAAGATGAGAGAGATGGAGAGCTTCTGTATTCTCTTTTCTTGTCCGTCTTAGTCTTCTGTGTCACTGCCTTCTTTTATAATCAATCTTCTGTCTATTTTGGAGATATTTTGATCCATTATGACTCTCCATTATGACACTCAACTTAAGTCATTATGACAGTTCATTATGACACCAGAAGAGCTGTCATGACAGATCAATATTACTCTTGATATGACTCTTCATTATGACAGTCCACTATTACTGTCCAGCATTACTCTGTCCATTACGACACTTCAATATTACTCTGTCCATTATGACAGTCCAGTAATACTGTCCAGTATTACTCTCTGACTTAGGCTGTCATTACTCTCCGTTATTACTCCTGAGAGTAATAATAGAACAGATTTTCTAACCTTATTAAATCAAACGATTTTAACTAATCATTTAATTTAATTTCTTTTATATAATAATCCTTATTAATTAATCTAATAATTATTTTAATGAATAAATTAATTCTTTGAGAATTAATTTATTAATTAAATTAATTACTTGATTTAATTAATTAACAAGAATTAATATACCTCCTTTTGAGAACCAAATCTGTTCTTTAAACCACCGAAAATAATAAAGAGCTTCCACTGAATTAATGTTGACGCTCGATGCACGGTCTGGTTCATGAACGACTAACTCCAACGGCTTTTCTTTATTTTGACTTTAAGCTGTGGTCTATTTCTTCTCTCAACTTTCTTCAAATATTCTGTACTGATACTGTCTCTTGTCACTTGTAGAAATCTCTGTCTTTAAGAATTAAATCCATGACTTTGAATACCACACTGAGGCTTGATCAGTAGACTGAACTTCTTCCAGTGTAAAATATCAAAACTATAGATTGACTTGTAGACTTGTTTCTTCTGACAGATAGCATCTTCTGAGATTCCTGTGACAGATAATATTATTTACTTATTACAATCTAATTTAAGTTGAGTTGAGTCCTCGAACTACAAATAGGCTGAGTCATATGCCTTTCAAGCACAGCACCTAAACCTGTACGAGGTGCATCCTAATAAATTCCAAAATTTTCCTTCCTTCATTAGGTAACGCCAATGTTGGGTCGTTACCAATTTTATCTTTAGCTCCAGGGAGATCTTCCCCCATTTATCTTGTACATTCAAACTTTTAGTCTTACTAATAAGTCGGGTTATGGGACTGCACTCTTTGTAAAGTCCTGAGAAGATCTTTGGTAATACCTCGTGAATCTTATGAAATTCCTCACCCTTGCAGGTGTGGTTGGCCTTTCTCCATTTGAAACTGTCTTTAACTTGGTGGGGTCGACCAACACTACTCATATTGATCATATGTCCTATTAAGTTGACTTCATTTTGCCAAACTCTTACTTTGAGAACTTGGCCTACACCTGTTCTTTCAGGTTTCATCTAAAAGTATTCTCAATCACACCTTAACCACTGCTCGCCTTACCTAATCCATTTACGATTCAGTGTCGGAATAAACTTAAGGTAACTACCATAATCCATTCAAGGAAAAGAAAGAATCTAATATTCCTCTGAATCACATGCATCTAATGTTTCTGGTTCATCATTTCACTGAATTGAACTAAACTTATACTTGGTCTCTGACAGTAGTCTTGTTACGAGTTTATCATTGACTTACTGGTCTTTTCCTCTTGTAGGTTCCAAGATCATTGTCTCGCTTACTACTTCCTTATGTAACTTTATCCATTCAGGCCATTGCTTTCCACTATCTTTACTTTCTAAGCTAATCCATTCATAAAATGGACATCTCACTGGATAAACCACCTCATCAATCTCAATTTGGTTTTATAAATTATAACCTATGAAATCTTCCTTCTCATGGCAAATTACTGTTGACAATATTCAAACTTAACCCATTTATCAAATGATATGACACTTCTTGCCTCTATCTCCATTGTTCCTGGGACTCTACTTCCCAACATATATCGATGTCTTTGATAATCATGCATCATTCTTACTCATTTTCCCTCACTCTAGAAGTCTCTAAGGACTTTTATCTAACCTCATATAAGATCTCAAGTAATTCCTCAAATCCATCTTACTTGCTAGTACTTCATCCGGCAGTCCAGCTATGAATCCAATATGCCTCTTTAATTCTCTTCATAATTCAGTTCTTTACGCCCACTTCTCTGAGCACTATATCTAGATTCTTACAGTCACTCTGGCTGCAGCCCTCATCTCCTCAAGGTAAACTTCCCTGTCTCTAACAGGATTCTCCCCCTCTGCTGGAACCTCTTCCGGGTCCTCAGTAGGGTACTCTATCGAATCCACCATCCGATCGTCAGCATATAATCAAGCATCATCGTGCTGCTGCTCGTATGCCTCAAGGTCTATCGCATTACTAGTTGGTACAAGAACGAGCTAAGTTACTATCATGATACTTAATAGTTCCCATAAGGGTTTTATATGTCAATACTACATTAAGTAGTCCGACTATGAACTTGGCAAGAGTTCTTTTTATCTTAATGAATTTATTGTTTTAACGTCGCGTCATCTCTGGGATATATAACGCTCTCTCTGATACCATTTCTGTAACACCCCCAGATCTAGGGTTAGGGATCTGATCGTTACGGTCTCAATATCCATCCATAAAACCAACATAATTTAAATTACAACCTTGTGACCCAAAACAACAACATAAAATACACCCGTTATAGTCCCAGAGATGAAATCAGAGTAACCATCAATATTATTAATCACAAGTTTGAGTTCTTACAACCCAAAGAATTACAATTAACCATTACATACTCTTTGCCATCCATTTGTATATGCCATATAATAAATACATTTGATACTCAAATGCTAACAACTAGCCTACCAGTAGCTGCCTCTTCAGCAATAGTAGCTAAGACCTCAGCAATTATTCCTCTGACGGCTGTCACCTGCTTACGCTGAGTGCGCCTTGCGCGGCCATCTGATCTAGCTGTTGTTGTGATATAGATAAATAAAGCAAGGGTGAGCAATAGCCCACCTAAAAGAATATAACTGAACAGTAATAATATATAACAGTTCAAAATATCTTTGATACCATATGCCATGCATTAACGAACGTAGTACCAATATAAGTTATGAGATGAAGTTACAAGGTAACTCAAAATATACTGTTCCGAAGAAATATCTGTCATGTCAAAGATAAACCAGATATTATCAAATTTTCATAATAGAGGAACTTGCGGAAGAATATTGTAATTCCAGTTCAAACACTTTTCAAACCTGCCAACAATGATAATGTTGCAGAAAAATTTCCCAATTTGGAAGATGAACTAATACGGGTGCTTGCCGCGCCAGGAGCCACAACATTTACGATGATCAGTCGCATGTCATGCTCCCCATCATTTGTTCTCTACATGTAGAAGGAAGCACCGACGGATCGCCCACCCTCTGGAACCCCCCGGCCAACGGTTGGGCCATTAATTGCTGGACCGGCGCTACTCGGCCACTTACGCGTCTTCTAGTTCGAATAACATCCATAACTCTGAAACATAAAGTTTGTCCCCCTTTCCCCAAGTATAGTACTTGTTGATAGGACTCCACAAAGTAGTCGTATCTAATTGGAAAGGAAAATTTCACCAATATTTCCCAAGCTGATGCTTGTTAATGGATAGACACTTGTTCCATCAATCTTACCCCTCGAGCGTTGAGGAGGTAACCAAAAAGATTCATATTGATGTTTGAAAGAATCAAGATGTGAGTGACAAGATAGTTTTGCAAGAATATGACCGGGCAGTCAAATAAATATCAGCTCCCAAGTGAGGTCTCCTTATATGTTTTTGGAGGTTTGAGCGAGTATTTAAATCTTCTTATAAGACAGATTTAAATGAAAATAGAGTTTTGGGAACCTCCCCTTGATAAAATAGTCATAAAAGACTTCGAAATATTTTACATAATATCTGAAGGTGAAGGATAACCTTTGAATAATATAAATCATTACAAAAAGAATTCAAAAGAATTTAATTAAATATTCCAAGAATATTTATTAAGTCAATAATAATTACGGAATATTATTAAATCATAATATTGCTCGTAAGTAATTCTCGAATGAATATATAGAATTATTTATTAAATAAATCTCTTCTTAAATGAATATTTAAAATAATATTCATTAAATAAATAAACTTAAATAAATATTTAAAATAATATTTACTGAATAAATCAAACCTTAAATGAATATTTGAAAATAATATTCATTTAACAAATAACATTCCAAATGAATATCCAAATAATATTCATTAAACAAATAATTTCTAAATGAATATCCAAAATAATATTCATTTAACTAATAATATTCTAAATGAATATCCGAATAATATTCATTTAGTAATCAAAACTTTAAAGGAATATTCGAAATAATATTCCTTGAGTAATTAGAACAGAATACTTTTAAAATAATATTTATCAAGTACATAAACCTTAAATGAATATTCGAAAGTAATATTCATTTAATGAATAAAATTCCAATGAATATCAAAGTAATTATTCATTAAATAATCAAACTCTAATGAATATTCAAAAATAATATTTATCTAATATTTCTCGACTGAGATAATACTCAAATAATATTTCTCGAAAGATTTCCAAGTAGTTGATACTTTTCTGGAAATATAAATAATGTTTAATAATACATTCCTCAAAATGAATACCACTCTGTCGCTGGAATCCCTCCGGGTTTCCACGACTATTTATATGTCACAAAATACCGACTCCCGGTCTTATATTTAAAGAATGAATATATCATACGCCCTTCACTAAGGGTCTTAGCAAAACAATCCTGCTTATAACTGATAATTCATATCTAGTCTATAAGCCAAAATCAATTCAGGGAACAAGTATTCCAATATACTTTGAAAACAAACATGCATGCTATGGCATATGTATAACAACAATCATATATATTATCACAACAACAGTTCCAAGGTATTGGAAACTTGCCTGGTAATCCTGTAGGGGTAGTGTGCCTCGTGTCAATCCGGTGATCTATAAATAGTCACAATAACCGAGGTCAATCACTTAACACTTTTTAAAAGGCTAAGTATAACTTAACTTAAGTCGAAGCACGCTTTCGAATCATCTCGTTATACACCTCTTAGTGTAACTCTTTTATCCCCGTTGCGGTTCGACATATATTCGTTATTATGACATGTCCTTGTACCCACACTTGATACATACTTAAGCCATGTAAGTCTTAAGATCGATTAATTACGAATCGAGATTGTACTACGAGTTTTATCGTCCGTTTTCTAAGTTATTAACCAAAGCCATAACCAAGCATGCTTTTTAGGGGTTCGTTCGCGTTTAAACTTGATTCAAACATTTTTATAAAATCGGAAAATGATCTATTTGACATGTGGTTTTCTCCCACACCTTCTTTTTTACCTCTATTATTTAATTATCAAGATTCGCCACTGATTTCATAGTGTTAAGGGAATCCAATTTCAGTTACGAACTTCCGTGTACGGTTTCGAACCATTTTTACGAATTTAATCATAACTCCTAAACCGTAAGTCCATTTCATACGAACTTTATATCAAAACGAAGCTTATAA
The DNA here is from genome assembly GCA_037693485.1 of Kitagawia praeruptora. Taxonomy (NCBI): domain Eukaryota; kingdom Viridiplantae; phylum Streptophyta; class Magnoliopsida; order Apiales; family Apiaceae; genus Kitagawia; species Kitagawia praeruptora. The sequence goes on along the minus strand of CM075346.1, from coordinate 104,765,240 downwards.
CATAATCTATCTTAACATGGCAGATTACTAAGCTATGCAGTGAGTTAAGCCTACTGTGATTCACGGTTTTCAATATTTAACGAAAATCGGGCATTATGACGGCTATAAATCGAACGTTCTAAAATTCACAACATCAATCACAAGCCACACCGGGCATCCATATAACTTATACATATATTATTCATCCCCCAACTGTCCAAAATCATCTACTTGACCATCATAACATAATCATACTTAGATCCACTAACAAACTCCATAATCATGCTTGTAATCATACTAATATCATGACTATGCTAAAAATCATCAAGAACATGCAAGATCTTAAAATAAGGCCTAGGGTTTCAAGAGGTGATTACCTTCCTTGGTGTATAAAACAACTGAATAAGCCTTGTATAGTCCTCGTGTGGCTTTATAATAGCTTAGATCATCCAAAAGAAACCAAGAAAGCAAAGTTAGATCTTGAAGGTTACTATACATCCGTTCAAAGAACTGCAAAAATGGGGGCCTTACCATGTTTTTCTGAATGAGATTTCTAAAGGAGAGTTGTAGAGAATCTTAACAGCTTTCCAAAAAGCTAAAGAACACAAAATTTCATTGGATAAGGAAGGAGATATGGCTGTTTGAAAATCGCTACAGAAACTGTCCAGAATCTGGACAGGTTGGTTACTTCAAATTGGGGAAGGGATTTGACTAGGCTAGACTACTTGGATTGCCATGAAACTTTGAGCGAATATTGCCCATGGAGTGGAAAGGATTGGGTTAAAGTTTGGTGATTTTATCATGGTTAGAAATGGAGATGTGAATTTTTCTTTCCATGATGCTCCTGCTGGGCAGTTTGTAGAAAGTTGTGTTGCTTGGTTGATTTTCTTGATAACAATGCATAAAGTGCTTTCCACTTGTGCTCATCTTGTCTAATACACTTGCTAGGATAATATCTAGCTAAAGTAGCTTTATTAAAGGTAGTATGTCATGGATGATGAGTTTTGCAAGCCAAGTGTTGAACATTGGATGGTTATAAGCTAACTAAGTGATTTGATTTCTAAGTACTAGTTCATTTTCTAAGTGTGCTAGTTACATGAGTCCACTTGGTTGCTAGATATTTTCTAGTAGCTTATGCATGACTCTTGTTTCCTCTGCTTGTTTCTTTGTCCGGTTATTGATCCGTTTCATTGATTGTTCGGAGAAATTTCTCAAGGATTTCTAGTTAGGTTTTCACCGGAAACCTTCTTAATATTTATACTACCATTCTCAATCCTCCTTTATAATTCTTGTATTTAAATTCATCAAATCTATTTATTAAATCCTTAAATCTTACAGTGTCTAGGGAAATTTCGGAGAAAAATAAAAGTGTTGTTTTTCAGAATCCGACTGCTTTTACATACACTTATTTTCCCCTTGGATCACTAATGCGAACTCAGAAATTCATTCCGGGTACTTCTATATAGTATCATCTCATAATATTCTCATTTCCACCAAAAGCACTATTCAATCTTTATTCCATCTTTATTCCTTACATTTATTAAAATGTCCTTGTTCTCTTTCGGGCGTTCCTTAACCCATTCACGGAACCACTGGACTAATAACAGATATCGATTTGGATGACATGAGAATATTTCCTCTACTTGGAATTTCCATACCTTATCTTTCTAGGAGATAGATTATTCTAATCTAGGTTGTCAACCTGTTGCATTCTTCCTAACATATAAACCTTGGAATCTATATCCATTCAACACTCATTCATTAGAACTGTTACTACCTTGGAGTCGGAATCAATGTTCCTTCTTTTCTCAACACTTAATAAAAAGTTTTAATTCTACCGAAAATTTGGGTTCTTACAGTCTCCCCTCCTTAAAAGGATTCCGTCCCGGAATCAGGTAGAAGACAATTGAGTTCTTGTTGGTTATTTCACTTTCCAGTTCCCAGTCAATCCTTAATCAATCCCATTCCTTTTTCAGCACATCTTACTAGTGCTACCATACATCCTTTATCCTTTTTTTTTCTATTAATCTCTACTACTTTTCGCACAACACACTATCCGGGTTATGCTCTTACCCAGTCATATACTATTTTCCTTATTGGTATCTTTAGTGACTTTGGTATCACTATCGCGCTGCGAATTTCAGAGATAACCTCACTCATAAATATGCATTTCCTGATCGCTTTAATCTTCGCAATCTCGATCAATATATAGAATTAGAAGAATTTATTGAGAGATCACTATGATCAATGAACATTTTTCCTATTACATAGTTAGTACGGAAGGTGGCCAGCCTTTAGTACTTGACAAGCAATTTAGACAAGCTATGGTATTCCACTTAGACTCCTATCACATAGACAGGTAGTCACGTAGCAGTACCTCCCCTCTTTAAAGGGTTGTTCTTCTCAATTTAGAAGAAGATAAATAAGGGATAAGAAAAGGAAAGAATTTCAAAGAATTATATAAGAAAATTTTCATGATTGTCAAAATATCATACTTAGAATTTACCTCTGAACTATAGAGGTTTATTAGGGAAGGAAGTAATCGTATTCGTATCAAATACTACTTTATCGTAATCTCACATGTCGAATGTCCTTGCTGCTCTGTCCATCACTCGATGGACCTATACTCTTGTTCGATATTAGCATCACTTACTTTTGGAGGATCCTTCAACCTCTCAGGTTAAATCTTGGATTTCTCGCTTGACATTATTATTACTGACATTTCACGCCACTCTACTGACTCTTTCATATTCACAATACTAACACTATCATGTTGTCATCCCGAGAGTTCGTTAGAAAGTCCCTTCATAACATTCCTTGCTTCTCATTTCATAATTATCTCCCAATTTTATTTTATTTTTTTTTATCAATCACCTCCTTTGTATTATCTAATTCTTATTTACTTCTGTTGTTTAACTCCACCGTCATCTCAGTGTTGAGACACTCGTCATTTTTACTCAATACGTGTCACATGATTGGGGTCAAACTTTCCTTTGTTCAACCATCTAAATTTTCATTTTCTCATCCCATGAGTCTTTTTATTACTCAATCAACCTATTCCAAATTTCCTCGACTTCCCCCAACTTAAAGGGGTCAATTTGTATGTCATTTATGCTTCTCATTTCAACTTTCCGTTTTGGCCAATACCCTTGCCCTTCCAATTCCATACTTTTCTCGCTTCGTTACTAGAGCTTCTCATGAGTCCGCCTATCTGACTCCCTCATTGATCCTCAACTCTATTATCATTTCTATCAGTCACTTGTCTTTATTTCTACTATAATCATTTTATGAACCATCATAGCCTAATCCTTTATTTCGAATATCCTGCCGTTCCAAAATTAAACCATCCGAAATAACCCTGGACGATTTCTCTACTTAGAGTCCATTCGACATTTCCACCGTCGTTATCACCTAATTTCTCAGAAGGGTCATCATTGCTTATCGTTTACGCAGTGCTTTAATAGCTAAACATACGGTTTTCATGATTGTTAATTCAAGATCCTCTAGGAAAACAAAATAATCACTATTCCCTATCCATAAGGAACGCTTTCTAAACTTGACGTAGATATTACATGAAGCAGATAAAATTTTCAAGAAAGCTTCCAGCATAGTAGCTGGAACAAGCTGGTGAGATTATTAATCATATGTCTCCAGTATAAGACTAGAAGCTTAGCGGTTTGCCTAATCACTTGCCAATCTCATAATTCTCTTTCTTGTTTGCACAGAATTACACCAACATAAACTTGCTTGTCATTCATCATCATGCCAATTAGCTTATCAATATCAGTATCCATCTATCTTCTGTATTCAATCATCTCTTATTACCTCATCTCCTCTCTCTCTTCCTAAAATAAAGGAGAGTCGCTTGGGGAATTTGGTCTGGCCTATCGCAGAACCTTCTAATGTCGGTAATGTGCTATAGACAAAATCAGGAATCGAATGTTTACTTCAACTATCCTTATAAGTTACCCCTTGTACAATCATCAGGGGAACGTAAATTCTTCCATCACATTCTGACCTTCAAGGCCCTTCTCATTTTCACGCTATTTCTTTAGTATGAGCATGTATCCTTACTATCTTGTACTGAAAGTGTCGGCCACCTCATTGGCCTTTCCTGAATACAATAATTTCTTGAGATCAATGTTTTCCGGATCTATTCCAACTTAGGATGGAAGCATCCTCCCTTGAACTCTACTAAATGAGAGTAAACATATTCCAGTCTTTTCCGAAAGTCATTGCTTCCACCTTTCTGGTGTGAACATTACTACAGGTACTCCCAATCATACCTATGATATTTCCTTACTTAACTCCCTTCTTGTTTTAGGATAATCTTAACCTTATTGGTTCAATCCATACTTCCTCATGGTTTTACACGTGCTTCATCTAGCCTCATTGTTATTATGTCATACATTCCTTACCAAACTTCCCTTTTGAAATTTAGAATATTACCACTTCCCTTATAAGGTTTCTTAGGCCATCCTCATCATTCTTCCTGTATCTTCTGGTTACAGGGTATATCAAACATCATTAATCAATCCTATAACAATTCTATCTATGTACTTTTCGAGACTCCTTTCCACAAATCCTTATAGGTTATTGATACCTTGGTCGATTCAACTTATATCGTCTGATTTCACAATGTCTTTATTAGGGGTGATGCTATCCTTTGTGCATCCCCCAGGGTTCGTTTTAATCTATGGACATTCTATCCTCAATTCTATCTTCAAGGAATACTTACATCCTGTACTTGGCAATCAAATCCTATATTCTTAATAAGGATCTCTTTCCAAGCATTCTCATCTTGATAACCTATAGGTAGCTTAACGTTAACCTCTTTTTTCAAACGAATGTCAGTCTATATGACCTTCCAAAAGACAACATATGCCTATCTATTTCTTACAGAACTTGGTAATGGTAGCAAGGATGTTCTGGAAGATATTGGTCATGTTCAACGTGAATCTCTTAGTGCCTAATGCTCCTCTTGAGGACACTAAGTCTCATATAACATTTATGCATCATACTGCACCATCTTTGACCATCTTCGTGACTCTTCATTGGTCACTATCCTCAATCCTAATAAGTCCATGGTATATATAAAATCCATCATCATGTATCTCAATTCATTTTATATCAAAAGTCCTCGCGGTTGGCACTTGGTTAGGAGCACCCCGCTTTGTCCTTACATTGTTGGTTTAGTCACTTGATAATCCTTGGTGACTTGGCCTGCCCTGGCCACACTAAAATATGTGAGTTTAGGGGTTGACTAATAGCATTACTTTTCTAGCAATTGCTGGCATAGTGCCTTCTACTTTGATACCTTTTGATCTTTTCAAAACATTACTCCATATAAGTCTCAATCGACTTCTCGGTACCGTCTCCGGCCACCTTTCCTTTACTTTTATTCTTTCAACTATTCTTATTAATTTCACGTGCCACAAAAGTTTATACTCTTGGCATAACAACCTTTTCATTTAAGTCAATCCCAGAATTTCTCAATCCGGCTTGTTTCTTAATTATATTTCCCTTTTTCCGCCCAATCTCAACTTCATAATTTTGTCTCTATAATCAATCGTAATAATTGGGGTCTGTCCACCATCCCGTATAACGGCTACCTTACCCAATCCATAGGGTTTGCTCCAGTTTCCACTCTCTTCAGTGACGTATTCCGATAATCAGATAGACAAGGTTTGCTAAAATTTGTCAAATTCCTTCCAAGGATTAGGGAAATTTCAGTCTATCTATCCACCCACTGGTGACACAAAGAAGATCCAGTTCGATACCCAAAGAATATTTCCAGGAACACTCAAGCGGGTGGAACCATAAATAGTTATAATAACGAAATGATTGACATAAAGTTGGGAGTTTAACCATTGGAAAGAAACCAAATGTATATACCTCCCCTAGAAGGGAAATCAAAGTCTCCAAACTGAAACATACCACATCTTCCCGGTACATAATCGTCCTAATAGTCGATACTACCGAATACTAGTCTACCTAAAATCTAGTCTTAGAATGAACACTATCGTCAAGTTAGTCATTCCACGAAACTGGCACTACCAGGGCCTTCCGAATCTGATGAACCCTGCTGTCCGAATGCATCCGCAATTACCCTACCGTGTTGCACAAGCACAGCACCTAAACCTGTACGAGGTGCATCCTAATAAATTCCAAAATTTTCCTTCCTTCATTAGGTAACGCCAATGTTGGGTCGTTACCAATTTTATCTTTAGCTCCAGGGAGATCTTCCCCCATTTATCTTGTACATTCAAACTTTTAGTCTTACTAATAAGTCGGGTTATGGGACTGCACTCTTTGTAAAGTCCTGAGAAGATCTTTGGTAATACCTCGTGAATCTTATGAAATTCCTCACCCTTGCAGGTGTGGTTGGCCTTTCTCCATTTGAAACTGTCTTTAACTTGGTGGGGTCGACCAACACTACTCCTATTGATCATATGTCCTATTAAGTTGACTTCATTTTGCCAAACTCTTACTTTAAGAACTTGGCCTACACCTGTTCTTTCAGGTTTCATCTAAAAGTATTCTCAATCACACCTTAACCACTGCTCGCCTTACCTAATCCATTTACGATTCAGTGTCGGAATAAACTTAAGGTAACTACCATAATCCATTCAAGGAAAAGAAAGAATCTAATATTCCTCTGAATCACATGCATCTAATGTTTCTGGTTCATCATTTCACTGAATTGAACTAAACTTATACTTGGTCTCTGACAGTAGTCTTGTTACGAGTTTATCATTGACTTACTGGTCTTTTCCTCTTGTAGGTTCCAAGATCATTGTCTCGCTTACTACTTCCTTATGTAACTTTATCCATTCAGGCCATTGCTTTCCACTATCTTTACTTTCTAAGCTAATCCATTCATAAAATGGACATCTCACTGGATAAACCACCTCATCAATCTCAATTTGGTTTTATAAATTATAACCTATGAAATCTTCCTTCTCATGGCAAATTACTGTTGACAATATTCAAACTTAACCCATTTATCAAATGATATGACACTTCTTGCCTCTATCTCCATTGTTCCTGGGACTCTACTTCCCAACATATATCGATGTCTTTGATAATCATGCATCATTCTTACTCATTTTCCCTCACTCTAGAAGTCTCTAAGGACTTTTATCTAACCTCATATAAGATCTCAAGTAATTCCTCAAATCCATCTTACTTGCTAGTACTTCATCCGGCAGTCCAGCTATGAATCCAATATGCCTCTTTAATTCTCTTCATAATTCAGTTCTTTACGCCCACTTCTCTGAGCACTATATCTAGATTCTTACAGTCACTCTGGCTGCAGCCCTCATCTCCTCAAGGTAAACTTCCCTGTCTCTAACAGGATTCTCCCCCTCTGCTGGAACCTCTTCCGGGTCCTCAGTAGGGTACTCTATCGAATCCACCATCCGATCGTCAGCATATAATCAAGCATCATCGTGCTGCTGCTCGTATGCCTCAAGGTCTATCGCATTACTAGTTGGTACAAGAACGAGCTAAGTTACTATCATGATACTTAATAGTTCCCATAAGGGTTTTATATGTCAATACTACATTAAGTAGTCCGACTATGAACTTGGCAAGAGTTCTTTTTATCTTAATGAATTTATTGTTTTAACGTCGCGTCATCTCTGGGATATATAACGCTCTCTCTGATACCATTTCTGTAACACCCCCAGATCCAGGGTTAGGGATCTGATCGTTACGGTCTCAATATCCATCCATAAAACCAACATAATTTAAATTACAACCTTGTGACCCAAAACAACAACATAAAATACACCCGTTATAGTCCCAGAGATGAAATCAGAGTAACCATCAATATTATTAATCACAAGTTTGAGTTCTTACAACCCAAAGAATTACAATTAACCATTACATACTCTTTGCCATCCATTTGTATATGCCATATAATAAATACATTTGATACTCAAATGCTAACAACTAGCCTACCAGTAGCTGCCTCTTCAGCAATAGTAGCTAAGACCTCAGCAATTATTCCTCTGACGGCTGTCACCTGCTTACGCTGAGTGCGCCTTGCGCGGCCATCTGATCTAGCTGTTGTTGTGATATAGATAAATAAAGCAAGGGTGAGCAATAGCCCACCTAAAAGAATATAACTGAACAGTAATAATATATAACAGTTCAAAATATCTTTGATACCATATGCCATGCATTAACGAACGTAGTACCAATATAAGTTATGAGATGAAGTTACAAGGTAACTCAAAATATACTGTTCCGAAGAAATATCTGTCATGTCAAAGATAAACCAGATATTATCAAATTTTCATAATAGAGGAACTTGCGGAAGAATATTGTAATTCCAGTTCAAACACTTTTCAAACCTGCCAACAATGATAATGTTGCAGAAAAATTTCCCAATTTGGAAGATGAACTAATACGGGTGCTTGCCGCGCCAGGAGCCACAACATTTACGATGATCAGTCGCATGTCATGCTCCCCATCATTTGTTCTCTACATGTAGAAGGAAGCACCGACGGATCGCCCGCCCTCTGGAACCCCCCGGCCAACGGTTGGGCCATTAATTGCTGGACCGGCGCCACTCGGCCACTTACGCGTCTTCTAGTTCGAATAACATCCATAACTCTGAAACATAAAGTTCGTCCCCCTTTCCCCAAGTATAGTACTTGTTGATAGGACTCCACAAAGTAGTCGTATCTAATTGGAAAGGAAAATTTCACCAATATTTCCCAAGCTGATGCTTGTTAATGGATAGACACTTGTTCCATCAATCTTACCCCTCGAGCGTTGAGGAGGTAACCAAAAAGATTCATATTGATGTTTGAAAGAATCAAGATGTGAGTGACAAGATAGTTTTGCAAGAATATGACCGGGCAGTCAAATAAATATCAGCTCCCAAGTGAGGTCTCCTTATATGTTTTTGGAGGTTTGAGCGAGTATTTAAATCTTCTTATAAGACAGATTTAAATGAAAATAGAGTTTTGGGAACCTCCCCTTGATAAAATAGTCATAAAAGACTTCGAAATATTTTACATAATATCTGAAGGTGAAGGATAACCTTTGAATAATATAAATCATTACAAAAAGAATTCAAAAGAATTTAATTAAATATTCCAAGAATATTTATTAAGTCAATAATAATTACGGAATATTATTAAATCATAATATTGCTCGTAAGTAATTCTCGAATGAATATATAGAATTATTTATTAAATAAATCTCTTCTTAAATGAATATTTAAAATAATATTCATTAAATAAATAAACTTAAATAAATATTTAAAATAATATTTACTGAATAAATCAAACCTTAAATGAATATTTGAAAATAATATTCATTTAACAAATAACATTCCAAATGAATATCCAAATAATATTCATTAAACAAATAATTTCTAAATGAATATCCAAAATAATATTCATTTAACTAGTAATATTCTAAATGAATATCCGAATAATATTTATTTAGTAATCAAAACTTTAAAGGAATATTCGAAATAATATTCCTTGAGTAATTAGAACAGAATACTTTTAAAATAATATTTATCAAGTACATAAACCTTAAATGAATATTCGAAAGTAATATTCATTTAATGAATAAAATTCCAATGAATATCAAAGTAATTATTCATTAAATAATCAAACTCTAATGAATATTCAAAAATAATATTTATCTAATATTTCTCGACTGAGATAATACTCAAATAATATTTCTCGAAAGATTTCCAAGTAGTTGATACTTTTCTGGAAATATAAATAATGTTTAATAATACATTCCTCAAAATGAATACCACTCTGTCGCTGGAATCCCTCCGGGTTTCCACGACTATTTATATGTCACAAAATACCGACTCCCGGTCTTATATTTAAAGAATGAATATATCATACGCCCTTCACTAAGGGTCTTAGCAAAACAATCCTGCTTATAACTGATAATTCATATCTAGTCTATAAGCCAAAATCAATTCAGGGAACAAGTATTCCAATATACTTTGAAAACAAACATGCATGCTATGGCATATGTATAACAACAATCATATATATTATCACAACAACAGTTCCAAGGTATTGGAAACTTGCCTGGTAATCCTGTAGGGGTAGTGTGCCTCGTGTCAATTCGGTGATCTATAAATAGTCACAATAACCGAGGTCAATCACTTAACACTTTTTAAAAGGCTAAGTATAACTTAACTTAAGTCGAAGCACGCTTTCGAATCATCTCGTTATACACCTCTTAGTGTAACTCTTTTATCCCCGTTGCGGTTCGACATATATTCGTTATTATGACATGTCCTTGTACCCACACTTGATACATACTTAAGCCATGTAAGTCTTAAGATCGATTAATTACGAATCGAGATTGTACTACGAGTTTTATCGTCCGTTTTCTAAGTTATTAACCAAAGCCATAACCAAGCATGCTTTTTAGGGGTTCGTTCGCGTTTAAACTTGATTCGAACATTTTTATAAAATCGGAAAACGATCTATTTGACATGTGGTTTTCTCCCACACCTTCTTTTTTACCTCTATTATTTAATTATCAAGATTCGCCACTGATTTCATAGTGTTAAGGGAATCCAATTTCAGTTACGAACTTCCGTTTACGGTTTCGAACCATTTTTACGAATTTAATCATAACTCCTAAACCGTAAGTCCATTTCATACGAACTTTATATCAAAACGAAGCTTATAACATAATCTATCTTAACATGGCAGATTACTAAGCTATGCAGTGAGTTAAGCCTACTGTGATTCACGGTTTTCAAGATTTAACGAAAATCGGGCATTATGACGGCTATAAATCGAACGTTCTAAAATTCACAACATCAATCACAAGCCACACCGGGCATCCATATAACTTATACATATATTATTCATTCCCCAACTGTCCAAAATCATCTACTTGACCATCATAACATAATCATACTTAGATCCACTAACAAACTCCATAATCATGCTTGTAATCATACTAATATCATGACTATGCTAAAAATCATCAAGAACATGCAAGATCTTAAAATAAGGCCTAGGGTTTCAAGAGGTGATTACCTTCCTTGGTGTATAAAACAACTGAATAAGCCTTGTATAGTCCTCGTGTGGCTTTATAATAGCTTAGATCATCCAAAAGAAACCAAGAAAGCAAAGTTAGATCTTGAAGGTTACTATACATCCGTTCAAAGAACTGCAAAAATGGGGGCCTTACCATGTTTTTCTGAATGAGATTTCTAAAGGAGAGTTGTAGAGAATCTTAACAGCTTTCCAAAAAGCTAAAGAACACAAAATTTCATTGGATAAGGAAGGAGATATGGCTGTTTGAAAATCGCTACAGAAACTGTCCAGAATCTGGACAGGTTGGTTACTTCAAATTGGGGAAGGGATTTGACTAGGCTAGACTACTTGGATTGCCATGAAACTTTGAGCGAATATTGCCCATGGAGTGGAGAGGATTGTGTTAAAGTTTGGTGATTTTATCATGGTTAGAAATGGAGATGTGAATTTTTCTTTCCATGATGCTCCTGCTGGGCAGTTTGTAGAAAGTTGTGTTGCTTGGTTGATTTTCTTGATAATAATGCATAAAGTGCTTTCCACTTGCTCTCATCTTGTCTAATACACTTGCTAGGATAATATCTAGCTAAAGTAGCTTTATTAAAGGTAGTATGTCATGGATGATGAGTTTTGCAAGCCAAGTGTTGAACATTGGATGGTTATAAGCTAACTAAGTGATTTGATTTCTAAGTACTAGTTCATTTTCTAAGTGTGCTAGTTACATGAGTCCACTTGGTTGCTAGATATTTTCTAGTAGCTTATGCATGACTCTTGTTTCCTCTGCTTGTTTCTTTGTCCGGTTATTGATCCGTTTCATTGATCGTTCGGAGAAATTTCTCAAGGATTTCTAGTTAGGTTTTCACCGGAAACCTTCTTAATATTTATACTACCATTCTCAATCCTCCTTTATAATTCTTGTATTTAAATTCATCAAATCTATTTATTAAATCCTTAAATCTTACAGTGTCTAGGGAAATTTCGGAGAAAAATAAAAGTGCTGTTTTTCAGAATCCGACAGCTTTTACATACACTTATTTTCCCCTTGGATCACTAATGCGAACTCAAAAATTCATTCCGGGTACTTCTATATAGTATCATCTCATAATATTCTCATTTCCACCAAAAGCACTATTCAATCTTTATTCCATCTTTATTCCTTACATTTATTAAAATGTCCTTGTTCTCTTTCGGGCGTTCCTTAACCCATTCACGGAACCACTGGACTAATAACAGATATCGATTTGGATGACATGAAAATATTTCCTCTACTTGGAATTTCCATACCTTATCTTTCTAGGAGATAGATTATTCTAATCTAGGTTGTCAACCTGTTGCATTCTTCCTAACATATAAACCTTGAAATCTATATCCATTCAACACTCATTCATTAGAACTGTTACTACCTTGGAGTCGGAATCAATGTTCCTTCTTTTCTCAACACTTAATAAAAAGTTTTAATTCTACCGAAAATTTGGGTTCTTACAAGTGTGCATGCAACAAGAGAAATAGAAACGATGATCAAATAACAAGGGAATAATAGCCGAAGCAACTCAACGAAACAACTTAGCTAAATCAATTCAAAAATTAACTAATCTAACACTGCTTTGTCCCCTGCAGCGGCGCCAAAAAATTTGACAAGGCTGCGCGTGCCTATCAAATAATAATATCTAACAAATCCTTCTAACTATGTAGCAGGGTAAGTCAGAGTCGATCCCACAGAGACAAACGTATCAATCACCAGTTATTTCTGATTTAATTCGGCTAAGCAAGTAACACAATAAATATTGAGAGATTATTAAACTAATTTTATACTAAAGAGAATGGTGTTTATATAAATCAAATATTAAAAATATCCAGAATTAAGTATCCCCACTAGCATGAATTAATGCAATCGTGAATTCCCTCCCCAATCAATCGTATAATACTCAACAGGAAAGGTGCGCCCTATAAATTACCAATAACCTCTCTCGAGTATTAATGGCTTCTCTAAAATACAATCAAGCCTATTCTCATGGTATCATGCAATTTAGAGACATTAATCACAGCACCCTAACTTCCTAACAATCCGTTCTACCTATTCTCATGGAGAAGTTCATGTCCTCATTGGATAAATCACAACCATCTAAATTCAACTCCTCGTTGATAAATAGACAATGGTTCAAACAATAAACATAATCACATCTAATTTGTAATTGCTAATTAAAACAACTCAATAAACAAGAGCAATTAAACAATCAAATTGGGGGAATTGGGAAAATCACACATCAACTGATGTGCTAAAAATATTACAATTAAAATCGCAAGCGCACGATCTCGTTTTAGTATTTATGATTCGATCCACAGGGACTGTTTTTTTCGCAAACCTTAATTTTTAATTTAATCGAACTAGAACAATTGAGTTTTGGAAAAATTCGGATTTATACTATTTATTTCCTAATTCATAATTCTAAATTATTCTAAAATTTAACATAAAAAATCCTAAATTCAATTTAAAACAAACTTTTATTCTAAAACTCTTTTTTTTTTTAATTTAAAAGTACAAATTTTAATTACAGAAAATTTTTAGAAAATTTTGACATAACCTATTTGTAAATATCACTGGCAAATAATTAATAACAACCAAAATGAGCAATCTCATGGTTCGAACATATCCCAGAATTATTTAGAATAAAAATGCAAAAACAGAGTACTTTAACTTACAATAGCAAACTCAGAAACTAAATAAAAACCAACACATTAAAATTACAACCCTATGAACAAACCCGCAACAAACCTTGTGTATTATACAGAACATTCGACAAACTCAGCCGGACTCGGAAACAACACAAACACAGACTCGGCAATTGACTCAAAACAGAGATGCACGAACACTAAACTCAATTACAATGACAAAAACTTGGCAGCAAAACTCAGTGAAGAAACAGCAATTCGAACTAAACTACGAATTAACAGAAAACAGAAACTAACAAATCAGCCACCAAAATGAAAAAAAACTTAGGAACCGAGTTGACTCGGCTGTTGAACTCTTTCGAATGGATAAGAAATGAACCAAAATAAAATACTAAAGTCACTAAATCCTGCAGCAAAAGCTACAACCTCAGGCACCAGACTCGACTACAAACACAATATCGACGAACTCAACAACTCGGCATTAACTCAGTAACAATCGCAAAATGAATTGAACTCAGTTCTACAACACGCAGCGAATCAGTAATTAGATAAACAAGCAAGAGTAATTCGAACTCCACTACATAATAACGAATTCGGAAAACTAACTAAGAGTGGGAAAGAGGATTTGTGTGAGATGGGGAAAGGAAGAAAAAGGGAAATGGGTTGTGTGTATAGGACTCGGAAGAAAAGTAAAACGAAGGAGGAGGATTGGCTGTGGGTTTGGGGGTCTTAAGAAAGGGGGAGTAAAGGAGAGAAAACAGGGGAGTGTGTTTAATCTAAGAAGAAGAACTAAAAAGACAACAAGTGCTGGTCTTCTTCCGAATAAAACTGAAATGAAATTAGGGGAAACCTTCGACTTCTAATTAATACAATAAAACAGACTGAAAAATATGCTTACAAGAACTGAAAAATTACAACTAATAGCTATCTAACTAAGGGTTCTAATCTAATCTAGTGGTTGGTGTCCTAATACTAATCGGTTTCTCTCTTTGTTGTGTCTGTTCTATTTATAGGACTTAATAATTAACTTGATTACATATGAAAACAGAATGCAAGTCTGCAAAATCATGCTGCACTTTTCAAGATTCCCTGCAGGAAGCTTTTGACATTATAACCGGTTGCTGAATAAGTCAGAAGAGGGTTTTGGGGTGTGGTTGAAATAATCCAATTTGCTCCAATCTCCTAATTCTTTTTTCCTTCTTCTTTTATTCTAGCACTTTTTCTTCATCTTTTCTCCTTCTTTGCACTTTATTTCTTTATTTTGTCATTTCTTTATTTTCTCTCAAATTTCCTGAAATGCAACAAAATAATTTATTAAAATACGAATTCAAGCAATAAATAGGTATTAAAAATATGCAAAATTATGCACTAATCAAATGCCCCCATACCTATCTTTTGCTCGTCCTCGAGTAAAACAAAAAGAAAAAAATGTAGAATAAAAACCTATACTCACTGTCGTAGGAATCACGGGTAATTTTAGGTTTACCAACCCGTTAAACCCATAGACGATCTCTACAGGAGGAGTGTTGTCTCCTAAGGGTTTACAGAAGATATACCCATAAAATCTTATTTTATTTTCTGCCAAGTCTCAAGTATGCAACATATCATAGTACTCCACACAAGTAAACCTCAATCACACAATATATTGAAAGTCTGTTCACTTACACATCATATGTACAAGACTATCCAAGTAAGCACACAGTCTGGATAGACAAAAAGACCATGAAATATATATCAATGCTGCATTCAATGAGTAACATGCTATGGATAGAAAATCTCACATAACTCTCAAATCACACAAGTGTTTAGGTGAAGTGTATTCGCTCAAGTTCAATCAATTAAGTCATGTGCTACCATATGCTTGGTTGTCCACCAAATCTCCACTACTTTGTATACATGCATGCACAAATCAAAAGGTCTTTGTTAAAGGTTGTAACATGGCTAAGGTGAAGGGTAGGGAATCAAGAAAAAGGCTGACAAGTGGCTAACTCGACAAACTAATAGAGCACAATGTTCATTTTTAATTAAAGCACTCAACATGAAATTTCGATCATGTAAAAGGTGATCAGACTCTCACAAGCATTAAACCCCAAGCACATATTACCATGTACTTTTCCATTTTCATATTGCACAAAACTAATGAACACAACTTTACTTGACCCTTTATTTTCTCTTTTCTTTATTTTCTCTTTTTTTTTTCTTTTTTTTTTTACCAATATTCCCTCCCAATTTTCACATTTTAACAAAGAAATCCCCACACTATGCACTCACCAACCCCCAAATGAATCAAAATGCTCTACTAGTAAATCAAGAGAAGAATAAACAAGTAGGCTCAAGAATTTAGATTGGTGATACAAAAATAACGGATATAAAGCTCAAAGGGGTTCACTAAGGATATATGATTCAAGGGCACTGTTTGGATAAATACGGTTAATCCTAGTGCCTTTATCATTTTCATGCATACAGATATCATGTAATTTCAAAATGGTTTAAAGCAAGTTCTAGAGAAACATGCCAAATGATGAACAACACACCACAATAAAATTTGATTGATATAAAATGTACCAATCATAAATTAGGCTCAAGATCTCACAAGGTGAAAGCATGCTTTAGTACTCACTAATTTTGACAAAGACACATCTCAAGTTTTATAATTTTCGCAAGCACGTACAAGGAATCATCAAGTAACAGATAACTTTCAGAGATATGACTTGTCAAATAATCATGCAAAATAAGCTCACAAGATGTGTACCTATCCCTGTTAACACACTATGAGACGAGGCAATTAATTTTCTAATTTTTTTTAATTTTTTTGGATTTTTCAATTTTTATGTATACTAAGAACTCTCCCCCATACCTAAATCATGCATTGTCCTCAATGTATGCAAATAAAAATGAGGTATGAAAAAGTGAACGAAAACTCCCCTGAAAATGAGCAAGACAATTGTTCCTCTGAACATATCTTCAAGTTTGCCTTGCTTAATTCTTTCCACATAGCACGAATACTCCCCTTAGCTTTTCCTTCCCAAAAATAAATTTAAGTCCGTGTCCACAACCTTTTCCTTTCCTTTATTACGCCTTTTAGCTTCTTGATCATCCACCTTCTCCCCCTCAGTTGGGTTATCCTCCAGAATAGTTGGATGTGGAGTTGGGAAATTAGACGAAGCTGTCTTCATTAAGGAATTAATTGCATGACTAAACTGGGCTGCCATGGAACTTAATTGAGCCTGGAATGCATCATTTTGAACAAGTTGCAAATTTTTGATTTCTGCAATGGACTCACGGATATGTGGCAACTCGTTCTCCAGTGATTGGACCTGTGCAAGGAGTCTGTTATATCCCGCTCTGGTTAGAGGTGCATGTGGTTGAGTTTCTTGCCCACTCTCATGTCCTGCTGGTGTTTCTCTTGGCTCTTGTCCAAAACTTCCACCGAGATGCGTATCTGCAAATGAAATCATCCTAGGGCCTTTGTCGGATGGTGCAATGAAAGTTCGGGAGCTTCCAACCTCTCGTGAAGCAGTTTGCCGATCACTGGTAAAGAGTGGTAAATCTGGAAAAAGATCCAGGGATTTTCTCTCTGGGAGATTAAACTTGAATGGATTGAATGGCACAAGACCCAAGTTTCCCTTGAATGTCTCAGGTTCGCTAGGTTTACTCCATTTAGAATGAGGTAGATCGGCTGCTGTAGTAAACTCCATATATGGTGCTGCTCTTACTGGATTTGGTAACAACAGAAGTGGAACAGTCTTTAGATATTCAGTTAGGACTATAGGCACATCCGTATAGCTCTTATTACTTATGTAATTAATTACATTCGCCTTCATGGAAGAACATTCCACATCTCTACCATGGTCCAAGCGTAACCTATCTGCATCACTCAAAAAATCATTTAATATTAGCTGCAGAAATCTTGGATATAGACATTTGACCCTTTGAGTTCGGACATCCCTTGTTCTTAGTTGCTTCATCTTCAAAATAATTTGACCAAGCACTATCTTACCAAAATTGATCCTCAAATTGTTGGCGACCGCATACCCTATTGTTTGAATAAATTCAGATATTCGATCTAGATTTGTTCTTTCTGAGGAAAAAACATGGTTAAGAATGTGGAAGAAGAAATTCCAATACTGGGTTAGATATGATCTAGAGAGATTACCAGTATTGAAATTATCATCTTGGTACCTTATAAGACGAAAGAACCTTTTAATCTGGTCAGGTGTAGGATCAGAAACGCGATTTTCCATAGGAAAATGAAGAATTCGATTAACATCTCGTTCAGTGACCCTAATCGACCTACCAAACAGTTGATAGGTGATTGCACACCCGTCCTCTCCAGAAGTGTTAACCGCACTGCAATATAATTCTCGCAAGGCATCATGGTTAAGCGGCACTGGTGTAACTAGAGCATAACGAATTACTGAATGTTCATTCAGAAATTGTGCCCAAGCTCGAAACTGCTCATCCTGGATGGTGTTGATTTCCTGAATGGAAGTAGGATTAACTCTAGCAATCAAGAAGCTTCTCTGCATTGCCATTTTCAAGACAGCTAGATTGTTAGATCTTTTCCCTGGGAGGTTGAAGTTTTCAGCAATTTGTGTGAATACGCTCTGTATATCTGAAATGATGATATTCAACACAGACAAAAACTCATTGATTATAAGGTTTCAAAGATTAGCGGTTATGTGTGATATAGTACAAGCTATGTATTCGCTTTCCGCTTTCTTTTCTTTCAGCTCCAACCCTACTCTCTCTTTTTTCCTCCAAAGTCCTCCTCGAGCCACACAATTCTCCTTCTTTTTCAAAAAATATTTGCATGGCCCTACTAAATCAATTCTGTGGGGATGAGTTCTTGATGAACAATTATATAAAAGAGGAAAGTTAAAAAAAAAACACAAAAAATCCTAAAAATTACAGAATAAATAAATAAAAATAAATATAAAAAAATAAAAAAATTGGAAAAACTCCCCTAACACATTGCTCAAACCGTTGGGTTGCCTCCAACAAGCGCTATTTTTAAGGCCATCAGCTCAGCCTCCTCTAATTCATTCCGGTAAAGGCGGAGTATAAGCTCACCACCGGTATTAAGAGTTTTTATAGAAGTGATTTTTCTCCTGCAAAAAGTCTCCAAACAAGCATCAGTAAAATAAGATATGACATTAATAAGCAGCAACTGATTAAGTGCTTGTGCAATTTTGGAAAACTTTGTGATAAAACAACGATAAAATTCGACACCACGAAAGCATCGAACTCCCTTGACATAAGGTGGAGGCTCTGGTGGTGGCTTTTCTTCACTCCTCACTTTCACTGGAGCCATTTGAACTACTTTTATCACATCAAAGATTAAGGAGACACTTCCATCTTTTCCCCCTTCTTGGGAAACATGATCCGCCACCAATATAAAACTCATACCGCTAACATCATTCATAGACCAATTAGATGCTTCTTTATTTTGTTGAAGCAAATTAATTACTTGAATTTCTTGGTTATGAACAATGTCACTAGAAATAAAAGCACGATGAGTTTCATTATCACCTAAGACTGTCTGATAAAGAGTGGAATTAGGCAGCTTCAAATCGGGTGTCGGCGGCTCACCTACGGAATCCTTAACAATGAATTTATGATCAAAAGAACAATCCTCAATTATGGTTTCATGTTTGGAACAAATGTCATTCAATTCATTTAACATCTCTTCTGAAGAAAAATCCTTAACCAACTCATGAATTTCTCGATTAGTCTCGTGATTAAGATCGAAATCCTCATTAAGAAGAGTCTCAATTTCACTATCCGCCAAACTCGACCATGTGACACTCTTATTGACTGGCTCAGTTTAGTCTAGACCATGATTCAAGAGGGATGGATTAGGTTCAGATATCAAATTCTCTCTCTCATAAATGGTGTTGACTAACTAACTCATTTGAACCTCTAAATTAGATATAGCTTGAGCATTAGAATTCAAAATCTGCCTATCTTGGGTCACGGTTTGCATGAAGGTTTGTTGGGATTTTATCAAATCCTCCGTGCTCTTTTGTAAAGAATTAAATCTCTCATCTGAATCATTAAATTCAGGAGGGTTTAAAGGTTCCTGAATCAGGTCAAGATAAGGACTATGATTTTGAATAACAAAAGAGCTAGGATTCAGGTTTTCAAAGGAGGGTTGAGCATGAATTAAATGAGTTTATGCTTCTAATAATGCTTCAATACCCCTTTCTAAAAAATTTACACCCTTATTCGAATCACTAAAGTTGCAGCTTGAAGGTGTTTGAATCGGGTTTATTTGAGTGTGATGAGAGTAATGATTTGGCATTTGAAAAGAAGGTTGAGGATCGTGGTAGTTTTGATCATAATCCCATGAGAAATTTGTGTGATACCCCCAACCGGGATTGTAGCTAGGTGCAAAATGGTCAGTCCTAAGGGTTTGTTGACACATAGAATTATCTTGCTCAAATTCATAACAATTTGTAAACCCTTGAGAATAAGAATTATAATTTGACCACATTATTGATCACACAAAATAAGCACACAAAATAAACACTCAAAATAAAGGGTGAAAAAGCAAAAGAAAAATTCTAGACCTAAGGTTCCTTAATAAAAATGAGCTAGACATTGCTCCTACTTTAAGGACCACCAAAAATTCGGTAAATCAAGAATTATTCGAACCGATTTGGCCAGGTAGGTGCAAGCATTGCCAAGAGGCTAAACACCAGCCTAGACACCAAATCCTAATTGGCCAGGTAAGCTTTCGCTTGCCTAGACACCAAAGAGTCAAAATAATTAATGATTACTTCGTTTCTTAGGTACCTTCCTAATTGAGCGCGAAATTCCTAGGGGCAAACGTCTAATTAATTTTATTAAGGTTTATTAAAATGAATGTAACAAACAATGATATATATACAAAAATGGTAAACAATTATGGATGCTTACACTACGTGTACTAATCTAAAAGAAAGAAGAATTTAACGTACCTTTGGGTCCTCCAGCAATCACCACAATTTATAAGGTACGAAAAATTAAAAACAAATAAATAAAAATCTAGATGGTGTGCTCCTAGGTGATTAAATGCATGATGCAACAATTATGTATTTACAACTAATTTTTTTGGATTTTTTCAATTTTCAATAATTTTTTTTTTGTGATTTTCTAAAAATAAAAATGCGAAAAGAGTGAGATACGGGTTACCGAAGCATGCTTCCAAAAATTCCGATTTTCGTTCCAAGCTCCTCGAGAAGATTCCCGAAATTCCAAACTTTCCTAAAAAAACGAAAAAAAATAAGGCAAGCAAAAGAAAACTAATCCGAAAAATTAAAAATTAAGGCGCGAAAAATAATTAGTCCCCGGCAGCGGCGCCAAAAACTTGATGTGCTAAAAATATTACAATTAAAATCGCAAGCGCACGATCTCGTTTTAGTATTTATGATTCGATCCACAGGGACTGTTTTTTTTCGCAAACCTTAATTTTTAATTTAATCAAACTAGAACAATTGAGTTTTGGAAAAATTCGGATTTATACTATTTATTTCCTAATTCATAATTCTAAATTATTCTAAAATTTAACATAAAAAATCCTAAATTCAATTTAAAACAAACTTTTATTCTAAAACTCTTTTTTTTTATTTAAAAGTACAAATTTTAATTACAGAAAATTTTTAGAAAATTTTGACATAACCTATTTGTAAATATCACTGGCCAATAATTAATAACAACCCAAATGAGCAATCTCATGGTTCGAACATATCCCAGAATTATTTAGAATAAAAAGGCAAAAACATAGTACTTTAACTTACAATAGCAAACTCAGAAACTAAATAAAAACCAACACATTAAAATTACAACCCTATGAACAAACCCGCAACAAACCTTGTGTATTATACAGAACATTCGACAAACTCAGCTGGACTCAGAAACAACACAGACACAGACTCGGCAATTGACTCAAAACAGAGATGCACGAACACTAAACTCAATTACAATGACAAAAACTCGGCAGCAAAACTCAGTGAAGAAACAGCAATTCGAACTAAACTACGAATTAACAGAAAACAGAAACTAACAAATCAGCCACCAAAATGAAAAAAAACTTAGGAACCGAGTTGACTCGGCTGTTGAACTCTTTCGAACGGATAAGAAATGAACCAAAATAAAATACTAAAGTCACTAAATCCTGCAGCAAAAGCTACAACCTCAGGCACCAGACTCGACTACAAACACAATATCGACGAACTCAACAACTCGACATTAACTCAGTAACAATCGCAAAATGAATTGAACTCAGTTCTACAACACGCAGCGAATCAGTAATTAGATAAACAAGCAAGAGTAATTCGAACTCCACTACATAATAATGAATTCGGAAAACTAACTAAGAGTGGGAAAGAGGATTTGTGTGAGATGGGGAAAGGAAGAAAAAGGGAAATGGGTTGTGTGTATAGGACTCGGAAGAAAAGTAAAACGAAGGAGGAGGATTGGCTGTGGGTTTGGGGGTCTTAAGAAAGGGGGAGTAAAGGAGAGAAAACAGGGGAGTGTGTTTAATCTAAGAAGAAGAACTAAAAAGACAACAAGTGCTGGTCTTCTTCCGAATAAAACTGAAATTAAATTAGGGGAAACCTTCGACTTCTAATTAATACAATAAAACAGACTGAAAAATATGCTTACAAGAACTGAAAAATTACAACTAATAGCTATCTAACTAAGGGTTCTAATCTAATCTAGTGGTTGGTGTCCTAATACTAATCGGTTTCTCTCTTTGTTGTGTCTGTTCTATTTATAGGACTTAATAACTAACTTGATTACATATGAAAACAGAATGCAAGTCTGCAAAATCATGTTGCACTTTTCAAGATTCCCTGCAGGAAGCTTTTGACATTATAACCGGTTGCTGAATAAGTCAGAAGAGGGTTTTGGGGTGTGGTTGAAATAATCCAATTTGCTCCAATCTCCTAATTCTTTTTTCATTCTTCTTTTATTCTAGCACTTTTTCTTCATCTTTTCTCCTTCTTTGCACTTTATTTCTTTATTTTGTCATTTCTTTATTTTCTCTCAAATTTCCTGAAATGCAACAAAATAATTTATTAAAATACGAATTCAAGCAATAAATAGGTATTAAAAATATGCAAAATTATGCACTAATCATCAACCATAACTAGGGTTCTACTTAACCCTAGATTAATAATCTACTCACTCATAATTGTATTAACAAAACAAGAATTATAAATTGAACACATAATTATAAGAAAAGAGAAAAACCTTTAATCTTCAAAGCAAGTAAAAGTTCTCCCTTGCAGATCTAAGCTATGATATGATAATAAAAATCCTCCCTAATTTACAAGGCTAAGATGTGTTTAAATAGGCTCTAGATCTCGTGCCCAGTAAGAAATTACCTTCTAATACAATTAGAATTCAATTAAAGTTCTAAAAACTGCCCAAAATACAATTAGAACTTGAAAAGGGCAAAACAGTAATTTCACTGCTTCAAACAGTCTGCTTGTCGTGCTTCCTGCCCCCACCACGCGCAACTTGCTCTTGTAAAACCTGTTCCATGTTGTAGAAAATCTCCCAAGCTTCGTGTGGGCAGTAAGATCGCTGAAAACGGACTTCTAGAACTCCAGATATGGCCAAAACAGTATAAGCTGCGCAGCCTTCCCGCAAAATCCGAATTTTAATCAATTAATTCTCCAAAAATGATTAAAGCATCGACCATTATCAACATTCTTGTAGATCTGCACAACTAAACAAAACACTTCAAAACTACAAGAAACTTGAGTCCAAGACAATCAATTTAAGCCGATTTAGAATGCTCCAAGTAGATATAAAATCCACTTATCAGTTATAGACCAGGCCCTCGGTTAAAAGGCGCTTGAACCGAGGCACCAGATGCTTGCGCACAGCAGCATGCATCAGATTCTCCTGGAACCAACATATAATTACACAGCCAACACAAAAGAACCAACTGGTAAAATATGTATAACTACACAGTCTACATACAAGAATTAACCACTAAAATAGGTATTTTTAAAAGGGCCTACCTTCTCATCGATGAGAACCATGTCCATGCCAAGCAAGGTGTTGTCCTTTGTACTGATAGAGTCCCACATCCTACAAATACGCACTCTTATTACCCAATCTTCTGCGTCGCCCTTCAAATCGGAAAGATAAATATATGCCATAACTGTACCACGAGAAAAGAAGGTCATCATAAGTGACCACATATCTAGACCATCAACATATACATCACTTATCACATAAACCAGCAAACTAATTAACCAAAATCCCAAAATGGACAGAACAAAGCAATATATAATATAGTATGTGAGAAAAACTGTAACCACCATGTAAAATTAAAAGCATGAACAACATAACTAACATGAATCATTAAACCACACCACCAAAATTTTGAAATGAACATATAGAATAAACAATGCACATGAATGACGAAATCTATGCATATATATAAAGCAAAAATAAATAACTAAATCCGTTGATTAATAATAATCATCATCAAGAAATCATCATCAAGAATTTATAATATTCATAGGCAGGAACAGGGTATAATTAGTGGCCATTGAAGGCTAAATAAACACACTATAACATAAAAAGTACTTTGTAATTACTATAGATGAATATACGGACCATGTGTTCATTGAGAGGAACATGCCTAAATACAAAACAACCAATGAAATCAGAGCGAACATTTTTTAATAACCTGCTCCGTGAAATAATTCCGTGACCCCTGACCATTGTCACTGGAGGTGAATATTTATATGGCAATTGATGAGCAGCTGATAGGTTTTCCGTTACCAAACTGTGTAACCGGCGAAGCTTTTCAAATCAATCATCAGAAATAATTACAAGGGAGGCAGTAAGGCGTATTAACAAATTCATTACACATATGTATTTACGCACATAGTTATATGTATATATCTGCACAATTGGCAAAGTAAAGGGATAAAGCGTAGGAAATTTAGGGGAAAAGGAAATATAGGTTAGGGCCTCGAGGTACAGCCACGTCAGACGCCCGAGTTTTTGCTTTATATATATGTATAGATGTCTTATCGATCAATTGCTCGTTTTTTCTTAATTTATTATTTCTTTAATTTTTATTTTGATTATACTTTTAAAATTTATCTATTAATTTTTATGTTAAAGTATTAAATTATAAAAATATAAATATATAATTATACCTATCAAATTATTAAAATTTTTATAAGTATATAAATATTATAATTTTATAATCCACATATTATCATAAATATATTTTATAAGACAATGCTACGATAAATATAGTGAAGTCGTAATCCCTCAAAACAATGTTGTATTTGTAACAACTAGACAATTTCTCTTACTGCATTAAGGATGTACAAAAAATCTTTTGAGTCGAATTTTATTCGGGTTTTAAACTTTTTAAAAATCGGGTCGAACGGGGCTGAATTGGGTTTCCTCTAAAATATGAGGATCATTTTAGGTCCATTGATTAGGTTGGATTGGACCGAACTGAAAATGCACACCTAGAGCCGGGGTGAATAGGTGTAAATGATTACCTATGTCCAATTTTAATATTTAACAAAAAAATAGCTTATTGATTTCAATTTAAACAGATGCAAATGGTACGTTGAATGTAAATGGTCAGCTAAATGCACAAGTAGTAAATAAGGTGCAGGAAAAATAAAGAATACAACGATCTTTTATACTCTTATGTAGATTCACATGTAACAAATTATCCTCCTTCAACTACTATTGGTAATTTTTCTAGTGTCACTTCTTAAGATTTTAATTACATCATTGTGTTTCTGTGTCGTAATATGTCAAATGACTTTAACTACAGATATCATTGGAGTCATACAACATCGTGATGCGATTCGGGTCATACCTACACGGAATGGCAATCTGCAACTACTGAATTTGGTATTGACTGATGGGAGGTGGATTACATTCTTATGCAATTTTTATATATTGTTGGATTGTATACAAGTAAAAATCTATTTTACTGAACGACATTTATGCATGTACAGAATCTCATTCCCAGTGAATGTTTTTGGAGATATGATAACACCACTTGAGCAATTGATTGAAGAAGAGCAGCAACTTCCCAGAGTTGCTATAGTAACAAGTGTTAGAGTTTATCAATATAAGGGTTAGTTTGATCATCTGTTTGTTAGACAATAGTAATTACTATTTAGTTGCCCTATATCCTACGTACTATAAAAATTTCATATTATATTTTCAGCCATAGTCAAGTGCATAACTACTCAAGCTACGAAGTTCTATATTAACCATGAACATGAGTCCGTCTCTATCATGAGGGAAAGGTAATATGATTTTTCCGAGAGAACATAAATCCGTCATTATCAAAATTTGCACGATCCATTTACCAAAGTAAATTTCATGATGGTTTTGTAGGTTTGCCAATATTCCATGGGAAATATGAAGAAAGGATACATTTTCACACAATGATCTGTGGTGTGTGATTAATGCTGCTCTACTGAAGCATGTTTTTCAGATTTCCAGTATTAAAAGATGAATAAATTTTGGTTATAAGTCTAGACTACTATTAAGTTTGTGCCTTGAATTTCCATTGGACAAAGTTTGTAATTTGTCATCAATAATTTGCATTTTACCATTTTATTACTTTCAGTTTGGTATTAATATATCTTTTACAAGGATTTTCATTGCTTTTAAATTCAAGATTTGTCTTTGAAGTGTAAAATATTAGATTAAATTTCGAGATTAGGAATCAATTAAATTAAATTTAATAATAAAATATTAGCAATTGTAAAAAATCATTAGTAAATATATATATTACAATGAGTTTTTAATAAAAAGAAGAGCAAAATAGCACAAAATTTATGTTGTATCTCTTTTTCCCAATAAATATAATAAATTAAAAATAGCAAAATAATATGAGTATAAGTAGCTCGCGAAGCGCGGGCAAAAGTCCCTAGTACAGTGAAGTCGTAATCCCTCAAAACAATGTTGTATTTGTAACAACTAGACAATTTCTCTTACTGCATTAAGGATGTACAAAAAATCTTTTGAGTCGAATTTTATTCGGGTTTTAAACTTTTTAAAAATCGGGTCGAACGGGGCTGAATTGGGTTTCCTCTAAAATATGAGGATCATTTTAGGCCCATTGATTAGGTTGGATTGGACCGAACTTAAAATGCACACCTAGAGCCGGGGTGAATAGGTGTAAATGATTACCTATGTCCAATTTTAATATTTAACAAAAAATAGCTTATTGATTTCAATTTAAACAGATGCAAATGGTACGCTGAATGTAAATGGTCAGCTAAATGCACAAGTAGTAAATAAGGTGCAGGAAAAATAAAGAATACAACGATCTTTTAGCCAAGTTCGAGCCCTAATCCCCTATAGTCTACGTCCGGGTCCCTTACCAACCTGGTAAGAGAATATATTATTGATCAACGAAATAAAATCCCAGATGCTGATAAATGGCTTGCTGAACACCTGTTTCAGAACTTGCTCTCTAAGTTATACTTCCCAGATATACTTCTCTAGTAACGTTCACCAAACCCTAGTTCCCTGCCAATATGTCCAACAACTAATGCTTACAAATGAACAATACAATTAAGAAATTTACAACTCAAACTATGGATTTTTCTAAATAAACAATATAGGTAGATATATAAATGAGCTCGAGAGAATCAAAGAGATTTTGCAAAGAAAGCACTGAGTTGTTTTGTTCTTGATGTTCTCAGATTAGCAACCGAAAATCTGAACAAGAACAGATATATTAAGTCATACAATTAACGGTCAGGAACAAATCCAACAACTTAACATTTGAATCCAATTCAACGTTCAAGTTTGTTATAAGAATGATTTCTAACGTTAATGTATACGTTAGATAGAAGAAAGAAAAGAATAAAATGTTCAATAGATGTTTCTTTTGAAAATATGGGAGTAAAAACCGTATAGGAGAGTTTGAACAAATGATAGAGTTTAAACAAAAAACAAACTCCTATAGTTTAGGAATAGAGTTTTTGTATATAAGAAATGATTAAAATGAGGTCAGATTATATCCTATATATAATTAGGGTAAGGGATTTTAGGTGATGGTTTGGTCGTCACCGGACCCCACAACTAAAATATAGGTTAATTAAATAAAGAAGTAATTGTTTACTAGTGTTTAAAGAAAAAATAGTAATATACACTATTAATAATATTTCTAAAATTTACAATTATTTGAATACAATTATAAATAAATATTTAAAAAAAATAATATAGTAACATTCAACACATCATATAAAATATTATAAAAAAATATAAGTCATAATGATAAAAAGAACATTCAAATGTTGTAATAAAAATAAAACTAATAGAAAATATTCAAAAATAATATTCTAAATTTTTATAATATGCATTTAAATAAAAAATAAGTAATCATTTTAATAAAATTAATATGTAAAAATATATTAATACAATAAAGTAACTTCTAAAAAATAAAAAATGGAAATTTTAAATTAAAATATAATATTAAATATTTAAATCAGATAAAATAAAAGTAGCCGGTTTCATATAATTTTGAAAAAATAAATATTTTTAAAAACATTTTCCCACAAGTAGATCTACAATGAAAACTTACAGCAAACCACTTACATACGGTGTTAAACGAGTACAAAATATGAAAATAAAAATAATGTATTCGTGTAAATGTATATTTCAGTTCATAATTAAAATATTATTTTTATATAATTTTAAATATTATAAAAAGAAATAGTAGTTATTTGAAAAGTTTACTATAATAAAATATTAGGAAAATATGAATGATCGAAAAAATAAATTTTGGAAAATACATTTTTTTAAAATAGAATAAATGTAATAACTAAAATTTATCTGAATAGTATTTATAATTTTTTGTACATCTCACTGGTATAAAAAATATATAATTGGGATAAATGGGTTATGGGGGTATGACAGGGTATAGTTGTTTGTGGATAAGTAACTACTAAACAATGGGAGAAAAATATAGTAATTATAAACTTTCTATTAAAATAATTTGAAATAGATATATAAATACAATAACATACAATAATAAAATGATTATAAAATGTAATAGTATTTTTTCAAATAGAAATTAAAATTATATCTTTTCGAAGAATATTAATATATGTAATAATATAATAATTAAAATATCAAAAAAATATCATGATACTGAAAAAATTAATAAAAGTCTTAAAACTTTAATTAAATGAAAGAATAAAATTAATTTATAAAACATCCCGTTCATTGCACATGTATAAAACTAGTATATATAATATACGTTTTATATATTTAAAAGATCCTTACAATTGATTAGAAGTCAAATCCTGTAAAATCTCCAATCCACAGTTTTGAATTTTCTGGAATGTTGACAAATGGCTGTCTCTGCGCAAATGGCTTGCCAAACTATAACATAATAACTCTGACACTGGCTTGCTGTTTTAGGATACTGATTTGATAATCAGTAAGCTAAAGTATCCTGCAAAACCTAGTTAGTGCATACATAAATACCACACTATTTTATATCTAAATACCAGCCGTGATCATCAAAATCATAAGAGTATTACGAACTGAGCTTTAATCCATGTTTTTTAATTTATATATTAAAATTTTGAAATTATTTAAAACATTTCATATTTTTTGATTTTATCTTAGAAAATTTAGAAATTTATCCATGAATACTTTTTTTTCCTGTTAATAGTTTTGAGATTATTAACTATATTGTATATTTCTAAAATTTATCTTTAAAAAATTGGATTTTTATCCGAACTTTTTAAAAAGTTCGGACTTTAATCGGGCTTTCGACTTTTATCTTGATTTTTGGACGGGCAGGATTTGATGAAAAATAAGAAATCCATGTATGTAAGTTCTGCGCGCTGGACCAATCTTTTTGGGGTTTTTTTCAGACCAAATTGGACCAAAATGCATATTATAAGGTCCACGACCAAATCAAATCCGGCATTTTTTGAATTTGGTTTTAATTTTAAGCTTTTCCCTGGAATGAATCGAACGAAATTTCAGATTTTAGATTTTTTGAACATCTCTATGCTACCCAAAAAATGCTCCCAAAGGATGTGACATTGAAGAGTTGAATGTATGGAGGATTTTATTTGGTGAGATTTATATGGCCTTGGCGAGCCCATTATAATTATAACCATTCAGATAATGACACGTGTAATTTGGGAAAAAATTTGGGATCCAATTTGAGATACCTAGCATTTTCCTTGCAAATTTACTTTATCTTGTGATTCTATTTTATTTTATTTTATATGTACATGTTTACAAGAACGCTTAAACGTATAGGGACTTGATTATAAGAGACGAAATGAGAAGGGCACATTAGGTGATAAATACTTTTCAGAGTTTGGAAAAAGAAGCACAAGGACAATTTAGCAGATAATCTGGTACCCTACAATTGTTACAAGACAATCTTTCTATAGCAAACATCACATTATAAACCTCAATCAATTAATTTCTTCATGCGTGTCCGCTGTCCGGCCATAAATATAAGTATATTTTGGCTTGTATGTAGTCTCAAATTCACCTCATTATTTGTTTCATCGCAAACTACCTAAGATCATGTTTAAAAACATTTAGTTAATTCTAAATGGACATTTTTTTTGAATAAATAGATTTTTATGTTTTATAAATGAATATATATTTTCACAAATTTTAGAGTGAGGATCTAACAAAATTTAACCTAGAACTTAGAACAATAAGAAATAAGTTTTTACCTCTAACCTATCTTATCACCCTAATTCTAAATGACACTAATTAAATTATCATTTCAAATTCTCAATTTTATACTAATATTTTGATTGTACTGGATTCATATCCCGGTTCTTTTCTTTATACAAACATTTCATTTAACCAAATCTAAATTTTGGATATAATTCAAGTTCCCATCAAATAGTAGTATTTTTCCTTTGTTCCTATTTACTTCGAAAGTTTTTGGTCATATATATATTAACGCTTCTGTAGATTTTCTAAAAAATAAAAAATGCATTTTTTTTTGAAAGTTTTAAGTATGTGTTGTGAGGGAAAATTGGTACAACACTTCAATAAGAGAATAACAAGAATCAACCGAGAATAATCCAAAAATCTTTATTAAATAAACCAATTTACAAGCCAAAAACCCTAGGCTCATAAACCCTAATCCGAGAAGAGGTATGGTGAATATTTGGACTGAGTTTGCAAGGTACTCCAGGCTATGATGATCGAATATGACCTATTCAATCGAGAGAGAGAAGCCCGGAGCGTGTGTTAGAGGTGTATCGGTGTGTCTAACCTTGCAAATTGCCTACATACTCTTATATTTATAAGAGATCAAGTCCCATGTAGTTCTTGATATTTCCCACGATTTGATAAGCCTCATCCTCCGTAACAGACCTCCTTTGATCGTGTATCCATCCTTCCATATTTATCCAACTGTTATTTTATGATTAATCCATGTTTTCCATCCTCTATCTATACATATATCTCCGTATATATACATATCATGTACGTATATAATATTTATCCATGATAAGTGTTGCTGTTGGGCCATTCCTATTGTTTAGGAACTATCCAAATGGTTGTTAGAACGTCCCTTATCCGATTTCCTGTGATTTAGGAAGTCCCGAGATTGCTGGTATATTTTCTGGAAACCTTCGGGGTTCACGCACGTACCCCCTGCCCTATAGCCTTCCTTCCAGCTGAACCCCTGCCAAGCCTTCATATGACATTACCCCTAGCCAGGGTTCATATGCTCGCACCCATACATGAACGTACCCCACATTAGATGCCAAAGTCCTATCCTCCCGTTCACTTCCAAGGCATATTAAATCATCATGCCCGTTCCTTAGCTCAACCTATCCCTCCACATTCAAGTAATTCGAGTCCATAACCTTAGTGGGCCTTAAATCAAGCCCAAGGCGGATTTTGGGCACAACAACTACCCCCCGGTTCCTTGTAGCCATTGATGCAAAAGGAACCTATTATTACTCGTACCTCAATAACATTTTCGTTCCATGTGAATCCCTAAGCCTACGTGAGCGTACTCGTTGTAGGAAACAAGGGACTCAGCCATGAAACTCCTGTACTAATGACTGTACCTTTGTAACCTTCGAGTTTGAAACATAGGGTTCCACCATCTCCACATTAGGGTACCACCGGTGAACCCCTCAAGCTACGTACCTTCAATTTACTCAAAATTTGAATTCCACCAAGACTCTCTTTTTCCCCTTGAAACTCAATGCATTAAGCCTGCCCTTTGTCCATATTCAGTGCCCTTAGATCATGCATGGCGTACTAGTTCCAATCATGAGCTTTTTATCATGATCACCTAAACCTATTAGCTTCCAGCCTCCTTCCTTGAAAACTATAGCCTGATTTCTCGATATATTTCTTTTCCTTGCGAGGTTGGTCTTCATGTGTGAATCCTTGTGGGTGAAGCGATGAAGCTTCCGTTGTTGCAAATACAATCTTCCAGAATCCTGGGCTACCAAGACCACTAGAAAAGGTGATTAGTAGCATGAGCTAAGTAGCCCACATATATACTGCACATAGCGCATACACATTTATAATGCAGGGATGCAAGTATAATTATGCCAGTTTAAATGATTTTGTAAAGATATGTCCGTTGCTGCCTTCGCAATCAATAGAACCCTATCAAACATGCCCTTCAAGACATAGTGCCAAAATATTTAGAAATTTCCATGACTCCATCACAATGGACCTTCTAAGATGTTGTTAAATTTTCCGAGACTTCATGAACATGTGCTCATAAACCACGGGACTTTGCCAAACCATGGCCATAAATATGGGGCTTTTCCCAAGTGAACCTATAATCCATAGGATGCAGGTTATCTTACATGCGTACCCCAAGAGGGACCAAGATAAGGTTATAGAAACCTCCTCAATTGTAAATATGTCTTTCCAAGTGGTTACGTTTTGGGGCATATAGCATGCCTAGGTACCTACTTGACAGCTTTAGCTAGCAAGTTTGAAAATTATTTTGAAAATATATGTCATGATGATCCTTTTTGCAAATCCATGCAAGTGTGAAACCATATGATACACGTATTCAGATGAACATGAATTAATGGGTGATAGAAGATAATGACCCATTTGAAAAGATGAACTTCGCAATGAAGTTTTTAGCTGGATGCTATAAAAATTTCCTCGTATGCACATAAAGCATGCATGATAGTGAATATGTAAAAGAATGAAAGTATAACTTATCTTTTCTTTTAGCATGTCAATCCAAATCAGGGTTCAACCATTGAACCCATAAGGTTGGGGCTGCCTCCCTTTGAGTTTAAGATGAGGTCCTCTTTCCATTATGTAAGCCATTCCATGATGTTGAGTTACCCCCCGAGGATCAGATTTCCTTCCCATACTACATATAAGCCTTCCTCAACTTGAATCCTTGAACCTTTGTAAGTGCATATGCCATGTGTAAAGTAGTCTGCTTGGGGGTACGTTCAAGCCCTAGGGGTTCACCCAGTTGTACCCTTGAATGCTTTATAAATATCGAAGCTTCACGTAATAGCCTTAACATGTATATATTTGTTCACATGGTGTATGATAAGGGGACACCACTACCTGTCAAGGGTTCACGTGGGCCTAACCACACTACCTATGAAGGGTTTACGTGGGCATAAGATTGATAGGAGCATTGCTCACCTAGGGTACCAAGGGTCAATGTGAACCAGGAAAGAAGGTTCCACTACCTGATGAGGGTTCACGTGGACCTAGCCACACTGCCTGCCGAGGGCTTAGGTGGGCTTGAAGCTGATGTGAGTTTCGCTAGCCTAGTGTCCCTAGGATCGACGTGAACCCATGACATGCATAATCCATACATGTTAAAAATCTGCTCATGAATAACCCATACATGAAAAATCCAAATCATGAAATCCAATCCAAATCCGAATCCAATTCTAAATCCAAATTCAAATCTGAATCCATAACCAAATCCAAATCTGAATCCGAATTTAAATCCAAATCCAAAATTCAGATCCGAATCCAAATCCAAATCCAAATCCAATCCAAATCCAAATCACTAGATCCAAATCCAAATTAGATCCAATCTAATTCAAATCCAAATCCGATTCAATCCAGATCCAATCCATATCCAATACAGATCTAATCCAGATCCAATCCATACTCCTAGAGGAAGCCCGTACCTAAGAGGTTCATACCTAAAAGGTTCCTACCTAACAGGTCCATACACGTACTACCCCTAGAGTTCTTTGGCATAACCTATCTTATAGTAAAGGACTAGGTTCATGTAAACAATAAGACATGAACACACAAAGAAGGCATGCGAACATAAGACATGAAGCACGTAAGTACACATAGCCCATAAAGCACATAAGTACACATAGTCATTCACATCAGTTAAGCAAATAAAGGCAAAGATGAAGTGATCATAGTTTTAATCCAGTCATAAAAATTATTTCACAGATAAGCACTCATGCCTTACCCCTGGGCTTCCACTAATATAAACTATAAACTCTTACCGACTGAACCCCTAATCCTAGACCGGTCTATGGGATCAGACCAAGAGTGCATGAAGAATTCCCATTAACGAGGTTCCATCCTGGGAGTTTCCCTCGACCAGGTTCCGTCCTCGGAGATTCCCTCAACGAGGTTCCATCCTAGGAGTTTCCCTCGACCAGGTTCCATCCTCGGAGATTCCCTCAACGAGGTTCCATCATAGGAGTTTCCCTCGACTAGGTTCCATCCTCAGAGATTTCCTCAACGAGGTTCCATCATAGGAGTTTCCCTCGACTAGGTTCCATCCTCGGAGATTTCCTCAACGAGGTTCCATCATAGGAGTTTCCCTCAACGAGGTTCCATGTGATTTCCTCACAATGCTAATTTCCTTAGCATTCCAATTTCCTTGAGTTGGACTTTACTCACCCAGTTTCCCTGGGATCGTGGCGAAGCTATTTGCCAATTCCATGTGATTTTCTCACATCACTAAAATCATTAGCGTTCCAATTTCCAAGAGTTGGACTTCACTCACCTAGTTTCTCTGGGGTCGTGGTGAAGCCGTTTGCCAATTTGTACGTAGCTTCCACAGCTGTACATAAATCCCATAACGGGGTTGATTATCCACCAATGTGATTACACGGAAGTTTATCAGCGTTACGCCTTCTCAGGGTTCAAACGAGTGAACCTCCAATATAGGGGAACCTTATGGCCCTAGTTTCCCTAGGACTAGCCTGCCTTGTGATTCCAATCCATTCACATGTAATCCACATGTGATACATGTACAATCCATACATGTCCCTACCCAGATTCATGTATAATCCATACATGTTCTATATAGTCCGTGTAATCAATTAGCACATAATCCATGTGCTTCCAATCTTGCCTTGTGCGCGTAATCCACATGCAATTCATGTATAATCCATACATGTTCCAGCCTTGCGCACGTAATC
This sequence comes from Kitagawia praeruptora, assembly GCA_037693485.1. Taxonomy (NCBI): domain Eukaryota; kingdom Viridiplantae; phylum Streptophyta; class Magnoliopsida; order Apiales; family Apiaceae; genus Kitagawia; species Kitagawia praeruptora. The sequence continues at coordinate 104,730,130 of CM075346.1, read as the reverse complement.
CACATGCGATCCTGTCCATTTGCACGTAAACCACATGCGTTCCATTCCTTTAACATATAATCCATATGCTATAAATCCAGCTCATGCATAATCCATACATGAGAAATCCTTTCCAACTCAATTCATGAAATCCAATCCACATATGCTCCTTGATCTAGCTTCCAGGGGTACCTCAAATTAGATTCCATTAGGGGTTCGCATACCAGAACCTCAATAATCTTATGGTCCTGACCCATTCATTGCGTGAAAGTTCCGTTTGCTTAAAAATTTACCACTTTCAAGATACCATCAGGCAGTATACCATCCACTACCCCCCGATTCCTCGGCGTAGTTTGTCCATGGCCAATATTGTATTCAACTTCTCATCCTTTTTTAGGAGAAGTCTAAATGGACATCCGTGAAGCTAGCTATACACGTCTCACCATAGTTTCAACCTCTTTTTTTAATCCGTGTAGGAAGCCATGCTCCTCCTTATAAATGTGAGGTATGCAACCATTTTCTTTGTCTAGATGATAAAACCTCCTTTCTTTGGCCTCCGCTTAGGTGCTTCAACCAATACCCCCAGTATGCCTTTTACCGAGTGTTTCAGGTTTTCTCCATCCTCCATAGCCGAAGTTGTTAATAACATCATCCTGGGGGAAGCCACCCCTGATTTCTTCCCATTGCCTTCGTGTATGCAGACCCAAGTCCATTCCAATTGAGGTTCCGTTGTTAGCTTTATTGTTTCCTTAAGCTTTTGCAGCTTCAAGTTTTTCCTTTAAGGGGTTCGCGTGTGAACCTCGCAACCATCTCTTTATTGATCGAGATTATACCTCATTCCTTGCCTAGTAGCATCATTTCCATAATTCCATCGAGATTATAATCCTCAGTTCCTTTTGTAATTCCTTTCTTGAGGTATCTCTGTGTTCCGACTTCTAATGTCTAGGGGGCTTATAGCAGAGGAACCCCAATGTGGGAAACCTTCTAGCTTTTGGTGCTTGAGGGGTTTATAGTATGAGAACCTTCATATCCATAATATAAATTAAGTCCACCATTTGTATCTCCTTCAGAACGGGTCATCCTACCATAGTGTTGTAGAATATGCTTTCAACCATAACTCCTTCCAAGGGGGTGGATAAGAAGGGGTTCATCCTTCAATACTACCAGTGACATTTTCAGTTCGTGAGAGATTCGAGTCCACCTTCAACTTCCACGATAAGATTTTTGCTAGAGCTTCATTTAGGACATTGCTTGGGACCCAACGCTCTTAGCTGGATATATATTTCAAATTTCTCCCTTCCACTGTTAGTAAAGTTTTCACCGTGAGAACCTTTATAAGCTGCTTTCGCCTTTTTCATTAGGTGTCGTCATATTTCCAACCAAGAACTCATTTTTCATTTATAGAGGCTCCTTCATACTTTCCTTTAAAGGGGCAACCTCATTTCTCTAGGTTTCATTGATTCATTTTTTGAAAAGCTTTTCAACTATTGCTACTATATGATGTGTTATGCCTTCATCATCCTCCATTAGAGCAGCCATTTACATCAACGCTATGGGTGGTACTACCCCCGAAAAACTGGAACCACTTTATGGGGTTCCATCAGCAGGGTTACTGGTAACACGATTCTTCTGAATGAAGCTTCCATCATATCCGTACAGTGAGGTGTTCACTTTTGACCATTTTCTTGATTTAACCATTTGAGTATCCCATACCAGTTGTGTAATGCCCATTTGTGTCATAATAAGCGAAACATGGTCAAGATTGTTTTTCTTGAGGAATCTCCTTTAGGCATTAGTTAATCCTTTTGGGGTTCTCATGTCGAGTGATACAACTGCTACGGTTGAACCCCTATATTTATTTCTAATATTTTCCATTTTAGCTTAAAGCCTTTGAATGGGATTTTCATGCTTAAACCCTTTTCCAGGTTGCTTCCCGGGTTCTTCTTGCTTATTGCGGGCCTTTTCATTATTCAGCTTCTTGCTTATCATCAAGGGGCCTTCCATCATCGAACCTATCGTATACGAACCTCATTTCGAGGAAGCTCATTTCTGGGGGAGTCCTTTTTACCAATCTTTTCCATATTTAATTTGACAAGCTTCATATTAAGCTTCCTACCCAGTCTATATATTGAACATACTCGGGCTTCTGTTAAGTGAAGCCTTAGGGTTCTAGGACTTATCTCCTTGAACATGCCATCATCGAACCCCTGTCCGGGTTCCTCCCACCAATAAACCTCTTTTTCATGGAAGCTTAGTCTTCCAGCTCATTCGTGTTCTCATGGTAAATGTTGATAGGAAACCTTCATGCCGAATATGTAAATTATCAATAAGACACCTCTAAGCTTACATGAGCTAGCTCGTTGTAAGAAACAAGAGGTATCTAAGAGAATAATGTAAAATATTTTCGGCAGCTCACTAATGAGGGAGTTCGTATCCTTGCCATCATATCCAGGTTTACCTACTGATCATTAATTATGGGGTTCGCATCAATTCTTCAATTTGGGTTCACCCATACCCCTTCAGTCAAGAGGGTTGCACCCCTGTCTGTATTGGGGTTCACCTGTTACTCATCTATCAGGAGGTTCGCAACCTTATCTGCATTGGGGTCATGATGTTCGTACCCCCATTATCGTTAAAGTTCACCTATTTACTCCCTTTATGGATTGAGCTATGGTGCGAACTAGTGTTGTGCTCCACAATTTTTAACGGAAACCCCTGGACTTGTTTAAATCCAGAATTGTTGATGGGGAGCTCTCATGGGCCTTATCCTCCAACCAGTTGAACCCCTAGATTGATATTCTCCACTTTCTTCTACCATGCATGAGTATGTTTTCCAGAATTATGTATTTAGGGGTTCATCTGCAAGGAACCTTCAAGCTGAGAAACTGGGGGTTAATCTGATTTCGAGTGCTTTCTGTCATGGGTGCGACCTCCAGATTGAGGTTTCTCCTGCCTTCACCCCTTGAATCCCTTGTTTTTTTTTAAAACCATTGAATCCTCTTGGTTATTGAACTTCAAACATCAGTTGTCGTCGTGCTTCTCCCTCGATTTACTTACCAATGCCTTATCAACTTAATGCAGATTTTTATTCAGAAATGTTCCATCCTGGACAGCTTGACCACCGTTGACTAAAAATGGCATATCTCCCTGTAGAAAATGAATTTTTACGAGCCGTAAATTTTTCTGGAAACTAGATTCCAATACCTTTCCAACGGTATATCACACTTCACCTAGAACCTTCTAGATCAAAGCAGTTTATTATGTTAAGTTGGCTCAAAAACTGCAGAAACATACCATCCTGGACAGCTTGACCGTCTTCGACTAAATATGGCATAACTTCCTGTAGAAAAAGTATTTTTACGAGCCGTAAATTTTGCAAGAAACTAGATTCCGATACCGTTCCAATGGTATATCATGCTACACCTAGAACCGTCCAGATCAAAGCAGTTTATTCTGTCAAATTGGCTCAAAAACTGCAGAAACATACAATCCTGGATAGCCTGACCACCTTTGACAAAATGTGGCATAACTTCCTGTAGAAATGGTATTTTTACGAGCCGTAAATTTTGCCGGAAACTAGATTCCGATACCTTTCCAACGGTATATCGCACTGCACCTATAACCTTCCAGATGAAAACAGTTTTTTCTGTCAAGTTGGCTCAAAAACTGCAGCCTCATTATTCTTCATCTTTTTTCCGATGAACCATGATTTTTTTCTCCATTTTTTTTTATCTTTTCTTATCTCTTTTTCCAGAGACTCGATTTTATTTTCCATCCTTTTTATCTTTTTCCTAAGCTCCTGATTCGTGACTTCATTATCCCGTTCTCCATCACCATCATTCCGTTCATTACCGGAATTTCGAGACATCTCTTCCCTCTAGAGATAGAACCTCCCCTCCTTCTAGCGCCACAAATGTTGTGAGGGAAAATTGGTACAACACTTCAATAAGAGAATAACAAGAATCAACCGAGAACAATCCAAAAATCTTTATTAAATAAACCAATTTACAAGCCAAAAACCCTAGGCTCATAAACCCTAATCCGAGAAGAGATATGGTGAATATTTGGACTGAGTTTGCAAGGTACTCCAGGCTATGATGATCGAATATGACCTATTCAATCGAGAGAGAGAAGCCCGGAGCGTGTGTTAGAGGTGTATCGGTGTGTCTAACCTTGCAAATTGCCTACATACTCTTATATTTATAAGAGATCAAGTCTCATGTAGTTCTTGATATTTCCCACGATTTGATAAGCCTCATCCTCCGTAACAGACCTCCTTTGATCGTGTATCCATCCTTCCATATTTATCCAACTGTTATTTTATGATTAATCCATGTTTTCCATCCTCTATCTATACATATATCTCCGTATATATACATATCATGTACGTTATAATATTTATCCATGATAAGTGTTGCTGTTGGGCCATTCCTATTGTTTAGGAACTATCCAAATGGTTGTTAGAACGTCCCTTATCCGATTTCCTGTGATTTAGGAAGTCCCGAGATTGCTGGTATATTTTCTGGAAACCTTCGGGGTTCACGCACGTACCCCCTGCCCTATAGCCTTCCTTCTAGCTGAACCCCTGCCAAGCCTTCATATGACATTACCCCTAGCCAGGGTTCATATGCTCGCACCCATACATGAACGTACCCCACATTAGATGCCAAAGTCCTATCCTCCCGTTCGCTTCCAAGGCATATTAAATCATCATGCCCGTTCCTTAGCTCAACCTATCCCTCCACATTCAAGTAATTCGAGTCCATAACCTTAGTGGACCTTAAATCAAGCCCAAGGCGGATTTTGGGCACAACAGTATGCATTATTTTATACCATACACTTGTGAATTGATCAGCTGGCGCGCGATCAAATCATCATGTCAAATTCATTGAAAGAAAAGAAACGTTAAAATTGAAACATGGAAAAAAGGGTTTGTATTTGAAAGGAGCAAGTTTATTGAAAAGACAAGGGGGCAGTGACAAATGAACAAGGACCTAGTACGTACAATTGATTCTCATTCATATAATTATTTTAAATCATCATGTTTATACAACTCCGAGTTCAGGAATATATATAAACATAAAGGGATCCCTAGCTACTAGCTAGAGTATTAAATTCAGGACGACTGTATATGTGTGTGTCGTATATGGTTAACCCTAATTAAGTAGGTGGCTTATTTTCTATCAATCATTGTGCAATTATGTATATTTGAAAAAAAAATCTATATGAGATTTATGGACCATATATATATATATATAGGGGGCTACTCCAATACAAACCTCCTTAAAATACAAACCTACAAACCAAGCATAATCTAATATTTCAAGCTAATCTAATGACCAAACTAGGGGTACCCCAATACAAAAAATGTTTAAAATAATTGGCTCTATCCAACAAAAAAAATATAAAAAAATAAAAAAAAATCATTGTTCACGTGATGACGTGGCAGTGGATTTCACTGGTTAACGGTGCTTCGCACCTTCTTGTACGGCGCTTCGCGCCTTTATCATTCTAAAGTTGTAAGGAATGACAATCAATGGTAAAGGCAATAGACTATTGACGGGTGTGTCGAGAGCCTTCGGCCCTCATGACTACTTAACTCATCCGTTTACTGTCTTAAATGCTTCGCATTTCCACGGCAAGATTTTTTTTTTTTTTTTGGAATTTTTTTTTTTGTTGGATAGAGCCAATTATTTTAAGCATTTTTTGTGAAGGTACCCTTGGCGGAAACCTTAGAATACATGAAATATAATTAATTTAGTGTTGGTTTGTAGGTTTGTATTTTAAGATTGGTTTGTATTTGAGCACTTGCCTATATATATACTCCCTCTGTCCCAACAGTTTCTTGACATTGGGGTTGGGCACGGAGACCAAGGATAGTGGGTGTGATATTATTAAAATAAATGAAGTAATGGGTGTAATAATGATTTTATTGTTAAAATAAATGAAGTAGTGGATGTAATAGTATAAAGTATTGAAAAAGTGGAGTGAAGTAGTGGATGTAAGAATGTATTTTATTATTAAAAGTTACTATTTTTAGTAATGTAAAGAATTGGTGGGACGTCCCAAAAAGGAAATTGTAAAGAAATGGATGGGACAGAGGGAGTATATAGTTGTCAGTATGCTAACTGCTGAAGAGACATTTTATTGTACCTGTTTTTCTCGCTTGCAATGAAGTACAAGCTGTAATCATGATTTATCATGCATAGATGGATGAACTGCATCCACATTATAAATTTCAGTTAAGGAATTAATGTATCACTAAATTAATTTATATACAAATGAATTGTACTTTTTTATAAATATAATTGATCACTAAAATACTTACACATCCTGTTTTTGATTTAATTTGGACACTCAGTTTTCTATAAAAGAAGCGAAAAAGATAACGAATAAATCAAAATACTTTAATTAGCAAGAATGTTCATCACATTTTTTTTTGCTCAGCATCACACTTGTACATTTCCTTGAGAGTACATATGAACTCGTCTTTGGAGACTATATTTAATTAGGTGCAGCACCAACCTATTGGCATGTAGCCGCCCTTATAGTCAATCTGCAGATAACTTAGTAAATTAGGGCTCATGCAATATATTATTATATACTATCACAAGTTTGACTATATATGTATGGAGTAAGGGCAACAATATGGCCGATTCTTGAATTGCGCCTTAAAAGGAGGTTGCTTTGTATCTTTGATTCTTTGCTCGAAGGCATTGACCTATTGGTTATTTTGCTGAGAATTAATTAAGAGTTATGCTAGAGATCCCGAAGTACTTTCGGAAATTATTTCCAAATATTAAATGTTAGTTTTTAATTAATGAAATTCATATGAATATATGAGAGTTCTTTCCTTTTAAAATATATATCCAATCAAATTTTGCCAACTAAGCTTTTAAATATAATTTAATTTTTTTTTGGAGATTCTAACATTTTATATTAATTAAATACATGAAAACAAAATTAGTTTGATAGTTACAACAATTATGGACGTTTGATCTTCAGAAGATGATGATCACTCATCATCATCATGTCATTATTATGTAACATGGATCATTTTTGCATAAAAAAATTAGACAAGTTGACAAAAGAATCCAAATAATATATTAACGTTTTCTTCGATATCTAAAAGAGCATCTCCAACAACATTGGTTAAAAATAATTGGTTAAATTATATAAAATATTAATTATGTAAAATTTATCGAACTTATAAGATATTGTGCTTCGAGGATATTGGTTATAATGATTGACTATATCTTAAAAATGGTATGTTATTAATATTTTAATTTATTATTAATGGAATATATTATTTTAATATAAAAATAAGTGATGTGACAATTTATTACAAGTCTATAGAAATTCGACAAATGTAACCAATATCAAGAGATTATCTATAATTATTGACAAATCAAGAAATCTATCTATTCTATTATATTAAAGCCGAAACATTAAAAGTTTGGTTGGTTGGTTGGTTGGTACCTATTGATTTTACTTATTTACCCTTACTTAATTACAGATAAAATCTTTTTTTATATTTTATCTAACTAAATTTTTTTCTTTACTAATCAATTTCCTTTTTCGGTTAAACATGTTACCTTTAAAATTTTTGCTTTGCTAATCAATTTCCTTTTTCAGGTTAAACATGTTACCTTTTCTTTTCTTATTAATAACTAAGCAGTTTCCTTTTTCAGGTAAAATATAATATCTTCTATATGTTATCTAACTAAAAAGCATATTATAATTACTATTAACTAATTAATTAATTTTTTCATTCAAATTATCTTTTCGCTTTTCTCTAACTAAAATATTTCTTTTTCAAATTATATCACGGGTTACCATTTAAAAATCTTCTTTTATATTTTATTTAACTAAAATTTAATCAATTTACTTTTTCAAGTTAAACATGTTACCTTTTTCTTTTCTTTTTAATAACTAAGCAGTTTCCTTTTTCAGGTAAAATATAATATATTATATATGTTATCTAACTAAAAAGCATATTATAATTACTATTAACTAATTAATTAATTTTTTCATTCAAATTATATTTTCTCTAACTAAAATATCTCTTTTTCCAATTATATCACGGGTTACCATTTAAAAATAATCTTTTATATTTTATTTAATTAAAAATTTTAGTTTACTAATCAATCCACTTTTTCAAGTTAAACATGTTACCATTTTTTTTAATAACCAAGCAGTTTCCTTTTTCAGGTAAAATGTAATATCTTTTATATTTTATCTAATTAAAAAACAAATTATAATTACTGTTAACTAATAAATTAATTTTTTATCTTTTCTCTTTTCTCTAACTAAATTATTTTTTTTCCAATTATATCACGGGTTACCTTATTCAGCCAAAACAAGTTACCTTTTTTATTTTCTCTAACTAAAACCTCTCTTTTTCAAATTATGATTCTATTTAATAAAAATAAAATCATAATATTATAATTGTTGTGGAATAAAAACTAGGTTATTAGATTGCGGCTAGGGTTTGATGTATTTAATGCAAAGGGTGGTTGAGCTTCGAGCTTTAATGGCTGCTTCTGCGTTCGAGACTTAATCGGTCCTCACAGAATGCCTACGTATCTCTGTATTAAGAGAATCAAGCCAAGAAAACGTAGTTCTGAGTTGAGGGGTCTGACCCTTTATATAGGCTGAGAAGCCTCAGAATTAGGGTAGGGTTAAGTGACTTGGCAGACAAGTCAATCTTGAGGAAAGTTCTAGACCCCTTCCTTGGAGGAGTCTGTTTCCTTGTATGAGTGTATGCCTTGGAGGCTACTCCTTGTAGAGATAATGTTCTTATCTGACACTTATTGCTGAGCTGTTTATTATCCATAATATTAATTACGAAATTAATATTGTAAATAGGGTTTGGGCCCACCTGGTGGGCCCCACGTTTGGACCATTCCGGGTCTAATTAATGCCACATTAAATGTGTCTTTAGGGCTTACTTTTAGCCCATATCATTTGCCCCCCAACTTCTAGGAAAACTGATCAGGTTTTCCTTGAAGTTATAACGGCCTTACATGAGACTTGGGTCAGGGTTTATTGCTCTTACATGAGTATTTTCAACTTATCATCTTAATGTAAAGCGTGGAGCGACCGACGCAATTTACGACGATGTTGAACGACACTAAGCGGTGTTAAATGGCACTAGACAGCGCTAATCAGCCTTAAACAATGTTTAAACAGTGTTAAACAATGTCGAATGGCATAAAACGGCACTAACGGCACTAATCGGCGCTAAACGGTGCTATACCTGCACTAAACGGTGCTAATCGGCACTAATCGGTGCTAACAGGCACTAATATGTGCTAATCGGCATTAAATGGTGCTTAATCGGCACTAAACGGTGCTAGCGGGGGTCCGGGGGCGGCAGCCCCCGGGCGGGGTCCAAGGGGCGGCAGCCCCTGGCGGGGTCCAAAAAATTGCATGTTTTTCTTCTTCTTTTTTTTTTTTTCCAGGCCAAATTCGAGCTCAAACTGTCCCAGGTCGGGGCTTTTTTCGAGCTCATTTAGCTTATTTTCGACCTGGAGCTTTTCGAGCTCAACTGGTACAATTTCGAGCTCAAATTTCGAGCTCAAATAGTCCCAGGTCGTGGCTATTTTCGAGCTCATCTAGTTCAATTTCGACCTGGACCTTTTTGACCTCAACTAATACATTTCGAGCTCAATTTTCGAGCTCAAGTAGGGGCCAAATCGTAGCTTTTTTCCAGGAAATCCAATGTTTTTTCGACCTGAAATGAACGAGCTCTAATAGTGTCAAAACGACCTCAAAATAAATCCCAGGTCGTGAGGAATTTCCATCTTTTCTAGTTCATTTTCGAGCTCAGACTCACGATCTCAATTCTAGGAGATATCGACCTCAAATTGGCCTCAAGTCGTATGGATTTTTCGTGAATTTCTGTTCTTTTTCGACCTCAAATTTACGACCTAGCCATAGCATATTTTCGACCTCAAAATGGGTTTTTACTTGACTTTTCAGGTCGTTTGATCGAGCTCGAAATCGTATTACCAAATGAGGTCGTTGGTCTCGACCTCAGACAACTTTGCTTGGGACACTTGTTTTGCTTTTGGGCCTTAGACTCATCAGAATTCTGGGCCTCTCCTCGTGGGCCCTAATCACATGTTTGGGCTCTTCTTTATTGAAGCCCTAATTGACTTTGACTTGGGCCTTAACTTTTGGTCAACATGACCTTAAATTAAAACCTTAATTAGGTTTATCAATATGGGTTGGGCCATGACAGGCCTTTAATCACTTTAACTAAACTTGGGCCTTAACAAGCCTAGTGTTGTTGGGCCTTTTTAAAGTCCACTTTGTGTTGATGGCCAACAAAGATTTCCAATAGGCTACAGCCAGTTGACCTTCTCCCTCTTCTTTCGGGTCTTTCCTTGGTTTGTAGGACCTTGCCTTGGTTTTAATTTAGCCACTAGTTCCTGATTTTTAGGCCTTGAATTCAAACAACCAGCTTAATTTGAGGCAAACGGCCTTGTTGGCCATCAAGGCGAATGCGTATCTCAATGCTCTCACTGACAGTTTCGTGCCTCCAAGGCATTATCATAGAGCCAACCAGTCTCAAGATGAGCTTTGATGGGGGTCTGTCTAGCAACTTCCAACGTCGATGGGCGCCAACAATTTGCGCTCTATAGCGGGGTCTCCAAGACCTGATAGTAAACACTTCTAGTGTAATTCTCGATTTCAGACGAGGCGAATTTGGACAAGGCATCGGCCGTTATACAAGTTGGTATTCCTCGAATCATACCATACCAACTGTGATTTTACAATTTTCAGATATTTCAACATCGTTTCATCTTTGGCTTTTAGAGCTCTACTCACTTGGGCTATCACCAACCTTGAGTCTCCATAGACTTTAAGATTTTTGGCCCTCATGGCTAAAGACGAGCCTAGTCCGGCTTTCAAGGCTTTATACTCTGCCTCGTTATTGGTTGTCGAAAAATATTCAACTTCAAGGCACATTCAATCGCGAAGCCATCAGGGCTCTGTAGGACTATACAAGCACCACTTGATTTTGTTTTTGATGCCCTATCAAAATAGAGCACCCAATGTTTCTTCTAAACTTTATAAGTTCTCTCCCTCTTGGGGTGTCTCATCTTGCCCTTACTATAAGTTCTCTCCCTCTTGGGGTGTCTCATCTTGCCCTTACTGGGGTGTTGTGCCTTCCTGCCCCCGACTTCTTGGTTGTCAATGGTATATTCAACTAAGAAGTCAACGAGTACCTGTGCTTTAATTGCAATTCGAGGATTGTACGCGATATCAAATTATCTGAGTTCTATCGCCCACTTAGCTAGCCTTCGGGTTATGCAATATGTTTCTCAGTTGCTGGTCCGTCAGGATTTCAATCTTATGTGCCTGGAAGTACGATCGTAGCTTCCTCGAGGCTGTTACCAATGCCAAAGCACACTTCTTAATGGGAGAATAATTTAACTCAGCTGCATGCAACATCTTGCTCACATAGTAGATAGGCTTCTGAACCTTGTTATCCTTTCGAATGAGGATGGCACTCAATGCTTGTTCAGATATTTCAATGTTGGCATTCTGGATTGAGGGTCCAAAATTTCAGATTGGTTTTCAAGCTTTGACTTGAAGTTTCAACCATTGGATCTTATCTGGAGGTTCATGACCCCTTCAAGTTTGGCCTTCATAGCTATCCCATGGCCTTCATGGCTAATAACTCGTGTTCCTTATCCTAGGATTCGAGGTTGACGTTTACATGTTCATCGTTGGTGTTCATATGTCGACTACCAAGTATTCACGACCTTTCTTTTGGATTGATGTCAAACTAAAGGTCTTTAGGATCCCTTACTTGACTTCATGTCTTTCACGGCTTGTCTCGAATCTTAGTTCTGATTTCAGGGTTTTCAAACCTATTTTTGCTTCTTGTTTTTTATCCGGGGTCCTTCAAGGACTTAAACTCTTAGTAACTCTCGACCTTTCAGGGTTTTTATTTATGCGTTTGTTTGTTTCCATTCGTGTATTTTTTTATTTTCGGTACTTGGTCATCTTTGACTTACACACATCAGGTGTTAGGTACATAAATAAAATCACATAATCAATGAATGGAAAACAAACTTGCATTAATAACTTGAGATGGGTTCAACCCTTACATAGAATACTACTGTCCTACTCGGAGCAACATGCTCTGCAATGGTTTCATCGAACCTTATTTCTACTTCTACTAGATAAAATATGAAGCTAAAAACTACTAGGATAATTTGAACCCATCGGGGCTTTGCAAGACTAGGCTTGCACCACTTGATTTTATTTTTGATGCTCCAATAAAATAGAGCACTCACTACTCCTTCTGGTCACCTCATTCTTATTCTGAAGTTCACTTACAGCTTGGGGTACAATCTCCTGCCCCTCGATTTCTTGATGTTCCTTATCACTACAAACGTCCATGTCTTCAATCGGAAGGACCTGCCCCCCGACTCCATCAGGCCTTAACGCGGCTACATAACAGCTCCTAGCCATTTTCTGGTCACCTTTTTGTTCTCCTACACCATTCCTGGTTGGAAACTTGATCTTCATGTGATAGGTTGAGGCCACAGCCTTAAAAGCATGGAGTCTAGTCCTCCCGAGGATGGCATTGTAGGTGGAAGACGCTTTGATAACCAAAAAGTTCAGCATCTGAGTGGCCTCTGTTGGCTTCTGTCCGATGGTGACGGGCAACAAAATAGTTCCCTCAACTTTAGTCTCTACTCCGCTGAATCCATATATAGGCATGTTAGATAGGGTCAACTGAGAGTCGTTGTATCCCATTTTCACGAATGCATCATAGAATAAAATGTCCACTGAAGCTCCATTGTCTATCAAGACTCGCTTCACCTCTGAATTCCCAATCATGGGTGTTATGACCAGCGGGTCATCATGGGGGAACTTCACCCCTTCAAGGTCTGAATCCTCAAATCCGATCGTTAACTCGGTTCTTGCACGTTTCGGTGCTTCTTCGACAATGTGCACCACCTCTCTTGCATAAGCCTTCCGAGAGTTCTTGGTTGTCCCAGCCGCTGTCGGGCCTCCCGAGATCATGTTGATTACTGGCCCTCGGGGCTGTGGGTTTCGATCTCGATCATCATCGCTCCTATCATGATTTCTTCTTTGACCACCACGATCTTCACCCTTAGTGAAGTGGCCCAACTTCCCTTTACGGATCAAGAACTCGATCTCATCTTTGAGTTGCTTACAATCATCAGTGTCATGCCCTACATCCTTGTGGAATCTGCAATACTGATTTTTGTTCCTCTTTGTGGGATCACCCCTGAGTGGCTTCGGCCATCGGAAATCCTTATCCTTCTCAATGTCCAATAGGATTCGACTCCTGGGAGTATTCAACCTTGCATACTCAGCGAACCTTGGTCCTTGGCTCTTCTTAGGGGCAGAGTCGGAGTCCTCACTAGTTCGGGGATACTTGTCCCTAGCATCATATTCCTGGTCATCATACTCCTGGTCTTGCCTTCGCTTCTTGGAGTTCCCGTTGCCTCCATTGTTTATCACGACATCCTTCATGGTGCTGTCCTCGGCCTTGATATACTTATCAGCCCTTCGTTGGAGCTCAGCCATATTCTCGGGTGGGTGCTTTGCCAATGACCTTTTAAAGTAAAGATCAGTGGTGCCGTGCTCCAGGGCTACCATGGCCACCTTGTTCTCTAAATCAGTAATATTTAATGTCTCCTTGGTGAACCTCTTAAGATAATCTCTCAGATTCTCATTCTTCCCTTGTACCACATACATGAGAGATGCAGAACTTTTTTCATGAACTCTCCCGCTGATAAATTGACTAAAAAAAGCAGCACTTAACTCCTTAAAGGAGCCAATTGAGTTTGCAGGGAGTCGGCTATACCATCTTTGAGCCATGCCCGACAAGGTTTGAGGGAACGCCCTACACTTCAAGGCGTCACTTGCAGGCTGTAGTAATAGTGCGTTCGAGAACGTCCTAACATGATTTGCGGGATCACCCGTTCCATCGTAAGCCTTAATTGTCGGCATCTTGAACTTCCTTGATATGTGGGCATTCATCACCTCCTCGGTGAATGGGGGCGTGGGATCATCAGGATCCCCAAGTGGCATCAGATCCTTGGGGTTGCTCTTAGGGGTTTCCACCCTTGTAGTTCTTCCAGTTGGGGCGGTAGCCCTTCTTTGCCTTCTTGAAGGCCTCTCCAGATCTATAAAGGGAATCGGTCCTGACGTGGGAGGTGGCAAAGTCTGATTTGATCTGGCTTGCTCCCTGGCCATATCTTCCTTTAATCTCAAGATCTCGGCTTCATAAGCCTTAATCCTCTCAGTAGTTGTTGAAGGGAGTCCATCATGAGTAATTCGAGTTCTCCCCATAGGTTCTTTACTTGCACGCCGCCTCCTTGGAGCTTCATCACGCTCGTAATCATCGCCAGAAGATGATTCATCCGTATAAGGACCAGAAAAATTGCGATAATCTCGATCTCGAATATACAGGGCATGACCACTTGGTCCAGCTCCGTAGTTAGGCATCCCATACATTGGATTGGTGCTTATGGGGAGATCCATAGTGTGGATCTGAACCCCTCGTGTAGGGTTGTTGGGGTCTACAATCAGGGAAGAAATCCCCACCTGGAGGGGGTTAGTCCCTGGAATTGTGTGGACGATCGGAGGTAGCGTACTCTCAACATGGGTAGTCGTCCCTAGGGGTTGAGAAACTTGATACGGAACGATAGTCCCGGATGTCGGAGGTACTTGCTCAGATGTCGGAAGTACTTGTTCAGTAAGGGGCGGAGCAGAGCTAAGAGGTAGAGCCTCGGTAGCGATTGGCTCTGTAGTGCTTGGTGCAGTTCTTCGTGTTTGAACCATGGTTGATGTCTTCTTCCCACAGACGGCGCCAAATGTTGTGGAATAAAAACTAGGTTATTAGATTGCGGCTAGGGTTTGATGTATTTAATGCAAAGGGTGGTTGAGCTTCGAGCTTTAATGGCTGCTTCTGCGTTCGAGACTTAATCGGTCCTCACAGAATGCCTACGTATCTCTGTATTAAGAGAATCAAGCCAAGAAAACGTAGTTCTGAGTTGAGGGGTCTGACCCTTTATATAGGCTGAGAAGCCTCAGAATTAGGGTAGGGTTAAGTGACTTGGCAGACAAGTCAATCTTGAGGAAAGTTCTAGACCCCTTCCTTGGAGGAGTCTGTTTCCTTGTATGAGTGTATGCCTTGGAGGCTACTCCTTGTAGAGATAATGTTCTTATCTGACACTTATTGCTGAGCTGTTTATTATCCATAATATTAATTACGAAATTAATATTGTAAATAGGGTTTGGGCCCACCTGGTGGGTCCCACGTTTGGACCATTCCGGGTCTAATTAATGCCACATTAAATGTGTCTTTAGGGCTTACTTTTAGCCCATATCAATAATGTTATTAATTAACCGATTACCTTTTTAGCTAAAAATGTATCATCTTTTCTATTTTTTCTAATTAAATTCCTTTTTTTAAAAAATATCATGGGTAACATTAATTTCTCATTTTCTAAAAATATTATCAGCAATTTTATTTTGTAAAATAGCAATTAAATTATAATTACTATAAAGTATAAACTAATCAATTACCATTTTCATCTAAAGTATGTCACCTTTTAATTTTCACGTTGCCTTTTTTTATTTTTTCAAACTAAAATTTCTCTTTTTCCAATTATATCATGGACGACTCTATTTAATAAAATTAAATAATAATATTATAATACTAATATTAACGCTTATCCTTTTTAGCTAAAACGTATCATCTTTTTCTTATATTATCTAACTAAAATTCCTTTTTAGAAATATCATGAGCGACATTAATTTCTCCTTTTCTAAAAACATTACGAGCAATTTTATTTTGTAAAATAACATAATTAAATTATAATTACTGTAAATTAATGAATTACCCTTTTCACCTAAAATATATTACCTTTTTAATTTTCTCTAACTAAATCCTCTCTTTTTTCAATTATATCACGGGCATTCTATTTAATAAAACAAAATAATAATTTTATAATTACTAATAAATAGCTTATATTATTACCTTTTCAACTAAAACCTATCATATTTTCTATATATTTTTTTTAACTAAAATCACTCCTTTTAAAGAAATATCATGGATAACATTTATATAATTATGATCATCATCTCATTTAAATATTTAAGCCTCCAAAATTCATATTTAAAAAAAGTTAATAATTTTTTTTTACAATATTAAAAAAATCCGTGCATAGCACGGGTTTTAAGCTAGTACTATTATATAAAAGCCGAAACATTAAAAGTTTGGTTGGTCGGTACCTGTTGATTTTACTTATTTACCCTTACTTAACTACTAATTAATTACATAATTTCTTTTTTCAAATTAAACTTATTATCTTTTCTATTTTTCACTAACTAATTAATTTCCTTTTTAGGTAAAACACAATATCTTTTATATTGTATCTAACTAAAATTTTTCCTTTCTTATAAACACTAGCTACGAGCAATTTTGTTTAATAAAATAACATAATTATATTATAATTATTATTAACCAATCAATTACCTTTTTCAGCCAAAACATGTTACTTTTTCTCTATTCTATAACTAAAATATCTCTTTTTTCAAATATATCACGGGTGGTTTTATTTAATAAAATAATAATATTATAATACTAATAATTATCAATTACCTTTTTCAGCTAAAAGGTACATGTTGATTTTACTTATTTACCCTTAGTTAACTACTAACTAATTACATATATAATTTCCTTTTTCAGATTAAACATATTACATTTTCTATTTTTCACTGACTAATTAATTTCTATTTTCAAGTTAAACACAATATTTTTTATATTGTATCTAACTAAAAAATTTCCTTCTATAAGCACTACGAGCAATTTTGTTTAATAAAATAACATAATTATATTATAATTACTATCAACCAATCAATTACCTTTTTCAGCCAAAACATGTTACTTTTTCTCTATTCTATAACTAAAATATCTCTTTTTTCAAATATATCACGGGTGGTTCTATTTAATAAAATAATATTATTATAATACTAATATTACTCCCTCCGGTCCATTATATAAGGCATTTGACTTTTCTGCACGTAACTTTAGGTGCTTTGACTATATAGCTAAAATTATTATTTTTCAATTTTTCCTTTTTTGAATAAAAATATGATACTTTAATTTTTATTTAGAAAAAGAAATTTTAAAAAATAATAATTTTAGCTATGTAGTCAAAACACCTAAAATTACGTGCAGAAAAGTCAAATGCCTTATATAATGGACCGGAGGGAGTACCAATTACTTTTTTCAGCTAAAACGTATTATCTTTTTTATATTTAATAATTAAAATTCCCTTTTTCTAGAAATATCACGGGCAACATACATTAATTTCTCACACACTACGAACAATTTAATTTAGTAAAATAACATAAATTAAATTGTAATTACTATAAACAAATCAATTATCTTTTTTACCTAAAAATGCCATCTTTTTAATTTTTACATTACTTTTTTTATTTTCTCTAACTAAAATTTATCTTTTTTCAATTATATCACGGGCGGTTCTATTTAATAAAATAAAATAACAAAATTATAATGTTAATAATTAATAGATTAAGTTTCAGCTAAAATGTATCATTTTTTCTATATTTTCTAAATAAAACATCTCTTTTCTTAAAAATATCACGAGCAACACTAATTTTTCCTTTTCTTAAAATTTTACGAGCAATTTTATTTAGTAAAATAACATAATTGAATTATAATTACTATAAACTAATCAATTACCTTTTTCACCTAAAACATGTTTCCTTTTTAATTTTCTCTAACTAACACCTCACTTTTTCCAGTTAAATCACGGCATTCTATTTAATAAAATTAAATTATAATTTTATAAGTACTTATAATTAACCGATTACCTTTTTGAACTAAGATGTATCATCTTTTCAATATTTTCTAACTAAAATATTTCTTTTCATAGAAATATAACGGATAACATTTATGTGATTATTATCAAATTATCTCATTTAAAAATTTAAGCCTCCAAAATTCATATTTAAAAAAAAAGTAAATCGAATTAATAAAACAAATCATATAATATTAAAAGAAATCCGTGCATCGCACGAGTTTTAAGCTAGTTATCTATAATTATAGATAAGAATTTTGTTTCATTGAAATGTCTAATCTTTTACATATTATGTGTAAGTTTGATTTTTGTAAAATTACATAAACTTTTAGTTAATGGTTGAAGATGCTCTAAGTAGTCTAAAAAAGAACAATAGTCTCTTCCTGATTATGCATTTATGCTAGTGTGCAGTAATCACGTACATAAGTGTGGGTAATATCCTACAACCATGGATATTGTGTATATATATATGTAGAAAATGTCACAAAACTAAACAATTTTTCCAAAAACATTTTCAAAATAATGTGGCAGGAATAATAAATGAGATGCATCCCCTACATTCACATCAATTCCATCAATTAAAACTTCATATTTTAACATATCATCACTTTTGTCACATCATTTTGAACAAGTTTTTGAGAAAATTGTTTGATTCTCTAATATTACTCATGTATGTATAGGTGGGAAAGGAAGTGTGATTTATGGCCATGCAAGAGTAGTTTAAATATGCTATCTGAAGCGAATCTTGTGCTTTCCTTTCAAAAGTTTGATTTGAATTATATTGCAACCATGGGTCCACTTAATTGAATTTCGATATCTTCTCAACTCTCATCCACCAGCTCAAAGCCTAAAATTAAGTGGAGTATCTAATTTTAAACTACCCACCACGTTGCCTTCAAATAAAATTGTATCATAGGAAAAGTTTTTTTTTAAAAAAATACGATAAAAATTATAATTACAGTAGTAGTTATATTTCACGTTGCAATAATTATATTTTGTGATTACATATGAGATTGTATGATATTTGTGAAAAAATTATCAGTAACTTAGACATCTTTTTTAAAAAAAACCTTCCATTTATTCTTTTGGTAAAAACATAATAGTGGAATACAATGATAAACATCAAAATGATTGGACGTGGATGAGTTGTATTTCGTTCAAAGTTTTGCGTGCATGCTAATGTCATGTACATTGACGATAAATATTAATCCAACTGATATAGCACGATATGTCTGTCATATACAGTGCATGCATGTCACTTATATGTCAGAACAACGATTTCAAAAATTGGAACTATTCGATTGAAGTATCGATTTGCGATATATCGGGTGATTCGGTTAAAAAAATCGGCGATTTATAGACGATTTTTGTAAAATCGACCGAATCGGTTCTAAAATTTTGACCGATTTTTGGTCAATTTATTAACAATTTTTCAGAAATCGATCGATTTCTATAACAATACAGATAGCAATAATCGCACCTCGAGCAGAACTGCATGTCTGCGTCCAATATTCGGTCTGCCTCTCGCATTACATAATTTACATTATTGTTAATTCGGTCTGTCAAGGACACTTTTTTTATACAACGAACATAGAAGGGGCCAAGGGGGCATGACGAAGGGGACGAGGATCCTCACCCAAAACAATTATCATAGTTTACAATCACATTTATAAGCGTGGTAGACCGAAACCCCTCATAATAGTATTTAGCTACCATACGGTATTTGAACACGATAAGTATGCCGCAGGATGTCTGCTGGGGCCAAGGACCTTCTTATACCGGAGTAGTATATAGAGTATCTAGCTTATTCTAGCTAACTTACGGTGTGCCTGTTTGGTTAACCTTATTTTAAGGACTTATTAATTTATTTTTGGGTAAAAATTTTATATTTTGATAATTTTTTTATACAAATATTTAATGTATGTTTGAGATTCAATAAATTGTAAAAATAAGTTGGAAAATAAGTTGAAAAATTAGGAATCTCTAACTTTATTTTAAAATAAGTTGACTTATTCTGGAAAAAAATTCCTTAAAACACCCCCAGTATGTCTCTTGGTCTATCATATAGTGTTAGAGCATTTCCAATGCAATAAAATCCTTAGCTAAAATTTTAAATAACTTACCAAATTTGAAAATTATACATAACATGTTAAAAGTTAATTGACCAAAAAGATTATTAATAATAATAATCATATCTTTTTTGAAATATAACCAATCATATTATAGTTGATCCCCAATATTATAGTTGATCCCCAATATTGGAGTAAAACACTCTACAGGTTCAGTGTAGACAGCTTTACCCCTACCCAAGGGTAGAGAGGCTGTTTCCGGTTTTTGACCCCCGACAGGAGTCGAACCCGTGACCTCACGACTCACGGGTTGGATACTTACCACTGTGCCAACTCAACCCGTTGGAACGTTTCTCATAATATCCTACTTAATTACAAGTCCAAGTCAAACTTGTATACCTGTCTATAACCTACACAAGGTTCGAGTCTAGTCGATGAGTCTATCTTTTTAACGATTAATTGATTAGGCGATGATTAATCGAAATGATTAATTGGAATACTAATTGGATGTATTAAAATATTATTTTTAATATAAATAATTTTAATATTTAAAAATATATTATATATAAATAAAAAATATAAATAGTTTCACTTTATTATCAAATATGATGATTGAATTTAATCTTTCATGTATAAACTATATTTTTTTATTAAAAAAATTTATATTTTTAAAGTTTTATTCTTAATTTGATATTTTTTTATACGTTGACCGATTAATTCTGATTAAATCCTATTAATTCCATCTAAAATTGTTATCGATTAATCCCGTCTAGATTGTCTAGACTCGTCTAAATCCAATTAGTCGTCAATTTTTAGGAAAAACGTACAATTTTTTTTTGACTAATTTTCATAAAAAATAAACATTTTTATGCTAGGCCTAAACACCAATTAATCGATTGCCTATATTATCACTCCACTGTCTTTACTCACAAAATGCAAATGCACAGAGGAAGTAGGCAAAACAGCATGCATGTATGTGGGATGGCCAGTCTTTTGGTCTACAGTTGCATACTTGAAATTAAAAATATGTAATAAATTTTAAAATTAAAGAGTAACTGACATATAATCCATGAATTAAATAGTATTTATGCATCACCTGAAATGCTAGCTAAAGGTTTTTGCAATTGCAACGTTTGAGCTCAGCTGGAGCTCAGCTGACAAATTAAGCAATCATAGAGAAAACTCATATTTCACAAAACGGGAAAGTTGAAACTTCACTCTCACACCCAAAAAAACTGTTGTGTTTGTAAGTATGAATCAGAGGTGTGTAGGGACCCATGCAGCACGTATCATGGAGACAAGGCGAGTCGATGGAATTGCCTTTTATATCAGACATATTAGCTGCTAGCTAGCTGCTCCACTGCGTGTGATACAGATAATACGATGCTTTGTTTTCTGTGTATGCCTTTTCTTCTTTCTCTGTGGATTTATGTATGTGCACATACATGCAAGTATGAAATTGATTCAAAATCTATTCATTTAATTTCTGATCAATTTATCTACATTCTAATTTTTTCTTTCCAGAATATAGCTAGTAGATCCATTACTTAATCAATCTCGATATGAGAATTTGGGAATATAATTATACAAAATTACTGAAAATAAAGTTACGATATGATATTCTATCACGCTCGTTTGTTTTGATATAACTCAATATTGTACGTAATTACATATTTTGGAACTCAAAAAATTTATTATGTGTAATTCAATAGTAATTTTTAAGTTGGATAGCTTGACATGAATTTTGTTACTAAGCTCTACTATAATCACTATAGATATAAATTTCATATTTCTTTAACAAAGTTGTATGAAATTTGAAATAACCTAGCTAGATAACTATTGTGAAATAGACAAGGCCTGTTTATGTACTTTTCATCTTGACATATTTTCTTGCACACTTCAAAATTAGAGGGGCTAATTGTTCAGTTTTTGTATCATGGGGTCATTGGTCAAGTCATCCAATAAGGTCACCTTTATTGCTTTAAATTATATAATTTAATTAAGAGATAAATAATTGGTTATAGCTAGACTATGTTATTCATCAAGGATGATGGTTGAACAGTTGCAAAAAGTACAAGTCCATTTTGCTTGAAGAAGGCAATATTAATTTAACTTACTTTGATTTGAATATATAAGACTACTGTTTAAAATGCATGTAATTGCATATAACTACATGGAAGAGCGGGATCTACGACCCATGTAGTCGATTTAATTAAACAACGGAAGTTTAAATTTAAAATTGAGCCATCTACTAAATGGTTGGTTACGATTTTGATAAACCAAACAATAGATTACGAGCTAGACGGTCGAAACTGACTCTTCTTCCGGGCATTATTTGGCCTTTTAAGGTATGTTCAATCTTATTCTTACAATACAAATTAATCCACCAGAGAAATTTTAGAGTTTCCGAAAACGTTCTCCAATATTGAATTCTCATCATATAATTATTGGTTGTCTTCATTAATGTATGTGATTGATCTCTCTTATATTAATATGAATCTTACAAATAAAATCATATCAAGTGATATTTGGGATTTTTTTGGGATTTTTTTCAAAATACGTAACACTGCTCTTGCTCTTAATCCACTACATACACTGTTCTCTACATGTCCTTTCCATACGTTTCACTAAAAATTCTCAACATATACGTAGATATTAAATATTATAAGATTATACTCCCTCCGTCTCTAAATATCATTCCTGTTTTGACTGGACACGTTTGCCAATACACATTTTCGATCATTAATATCTTCAATTTCGTATTAGTTTTAAATATAAAAACTTCACTGTATTAAAGTACTCATAAATACAAATCCAACAAGATCACTCATGACTATATTTGGTCTTATAGATTAAACGTAAATTAGTAATTTGTCTCATGTCATGAACAATCCCGACATTTCAAATAAGAGAAACAAATAGAGACAGAGGGAGTATTGAAACCTTTTTCTAAAATTTTAGGTAATCAGCCAAGAAAGAAAAAGCCGCACAAACACACCATTGATTTCTGCATTTCAACCTCTTCTTACCTTTCCCTCTTTAGTCTTTATATCTTTCTGTTGCCATTGTCTCCTTTCTCTTCAAAGATTCTTTCGTGGAGTATTTTGGAGCACTACGGCCCCTTTGTTGAATAACTCGACCAAGTAGTACATTTTGTAACACACCTGTAATTATATATCTTGATTCCTAATAGGCCAATATGTTTCTTGCTCTTGATTAGTTTATAATTACAGGTGCTTTGCTTCTATATACATATATATATTCCATAAAAGAAATCATTATTACACTTATCCGTTTTAACAATTTTGGAAAGGATGAGCGAGAATTGATTTCAGAAATTAGGATGACGAAAAATAAGTTCTTACCATTTGATTTTTTTTCTTTTCTTTGTTAAGTATGAAAAATAATTGTCATACTATATATGTAGTCTGAAAACGTATATATAGCCATGATTTGTAGAATGTAAAAGAAAATAAAAAGGATATATGACTATAATGGTACATTGGTCAATCCCTGCAACCAATTAGAAAAGAGTAGTGCTAGGGACCCCAAATTTAGTCCCCAAAAAAGTTCCCAAATGACATGGCATGAGTGATTTGGCAAATTGTAATGTTTTAATTGGATGGCCCTGGCGGGCCCATTATAATTATAACCAATCACATTCATTTGGTAACAATTTTTGATACCCAATTTGGTACCTCTAGCATTTTTCATTAGGAAAATGAAAAGTAGAAAACAACAGAACATCGGATGTATAAAGATATTATCTTGTCTATATGCTCTTAGAAATATTTGAAGATAAGTATCTATTCCTTCTCCATATTTCACCTTACATATACTTGTATATTTTGATTATGGGTAAATTAAAATTAAAATCCACTAAAACATGAATATGAATATGAGCAATGCTAGGGATTTCGAAAGGGTTCCCGAATTTATTCCCGAATGCAAAGTGATATGATTTAATTTGGAGTAGTGCTAGGTATACCAAATTGGGTACCAAAAAAAGTTAGAAAATGACATGGCAGGAGTGATTTGGCAGTTTGGAAAGATTTAATTGGTGGAGTTAATGTGTATACAGGGGGCCCCAATTAATTATAACCAATTAACTTAATACACATGGTATTTTGTAATTTTTTTTGTACCCAATTTGGGGCCTCTAGTATTTTCCTTTAATTTGTGCTATTGATGTGCATATATGGGAACTTTTTTATTTTTAAATTAAATATCCAATCAATGATTATCAACTCATCATTCAATAGAACAAATTCGAGAACCCTTTCGGGGTCCCTAACATTTCTCCATAATTATACACATGTACTTTGAGTTTAATCTTAATCGAGTCAGACAAGTAAGTACATTCCGGTTAATTATACAAGTTAATAATTCAAAGATACACATACACATGTATATGTCTAGTGTCTTTATCAAAACATGAAAAGTATATTAGCTAGTAATCCCACAATCTATGCAATATAATCAGTGTCAACTTTGATTTCACATTTGCTTCGTCCATATTAAGTTGATTTGGCCAAGTTATAAATGTGTATCGAATTTCAAATCTTTTTCCATATCTACTTTTGTTTTGAAGCTCCCTTCTCTCCCAAGTCCCATCCGCTTCTCTCTCTCTCTCTCTACTTTTTTCTCTCCTCTCTTTTCTTCTTAATTGTCTGCCTTCTAAAATAAGTTTTAGTGGGACAAATATCAGTTAATGGATATTGATCTCCTCTGGGCTCTTGGGGGGGATAATTATTATTGGTTAATTATTATTGTTCTTAGTTTTATAATTAGTTCAAGGTTTTATAATCATTCTTCTTGCAGGTTGCATGGCACCATTGAAGGTATCTACTTCAACATTTTTCAAAAACTCTACTAAACCTAAGCATCCTTTTTATCTCATCATCATCTTTCTGGTTCTCTCCATCTTCTTGCTACTCTTTTGCTCAAAATCGTCCGATGATTCATTGAAAGTTTCATCAGCAACGGATACTTCTTCGACAAACATTCCGATAATAACTAAGAGGCAACTTCTTTCTTCAACATCTTCAGTGAGTAATTTGAATAACAAGAAGGTGACTGGTGATACATCTACTTTACCGGTTTCTTCATCTTCGAAGAGGAATCGAAAAGTCAAATTCGAAGGAGATGCTCATGAAGTTCCAAGCGGACCAAACCCTATCTCCAACAGGTAAACAAAAAGGATGATCTGCAGGCTGCGTAATAAATGTCTCTCCAACAGATTTCATTTATTACGAGCATCAGCAATTTGCTCATGATCAGTTGCCATAATTACCAAGCTGCTCGTCGTTATAAGTTAGTAGAAGTTTGTTACCTGTGTTTCATATGGTTGGCATCATCTTTTCTTTCTTATTCTACTTTTTAATTTCTTGTAGAAATGTATACAAAAGATACCCTATTTAAATTAATATATTTTCTATATGTGTCCATCTTTGTATAAATCATGATGATCCTGGTGGAGAGGTGTTATTTATATATACACATTTTTGTTTTATATATTTAAATGCTTGGTTGATTATATTATCATTTCATGCGATTATCTGAATTATATGCTAATTTTGCTTTACTAATGTCTTCTGATAATTAAGTTGCAAATTCAAAATATAAGAAGAGTGTAAAGGAAAGAATATGTGACGAACTATATTGCAGGTAAATATATCTGTGTAAGTTTGGTGATCTAGATTATGTAATATACGTTTTCGTAGTAAATATGTTATAATAATTATCTGTCGGGAATCCGAGTCTATATATAACTCAGAATGTATGTTGTATTTATGTTTGAAGAACAGAAGGGTTTAGCAGGAGTAGTTGATAGGAGGGGATGGGAGGAATATATGTGATGAAAAACAGCTAGCAATGTAGGGGCAACTGTGAGTCAGATGCTGATCAGATCTGATATATTGTTTGCTGGTGAAATAGTGAGAAAGCGAAAGACCATAGCTTTATTAATTTCATATTTTTTTACTAGTACAAAATTATTTGAAATTCTTCCCAGGACTTTTTACTTTAAATTTGTCCTCACAATCATGCACGTCTCCCAATAAAGCTGAAAATCAAACATATGAAATTGATAATAATCATGATTCTATGATTTCATAATAATAGTGTAACAAATACAAGCACAGTGCCAGTTTAGTTCCCTGTTATTGAACAATAACACATTTTTCACCCACCTTCATCATTGTGTCTTTCTTCTGTTCATGTTTTTTGGTTTCTTGCTGCAAAAGGAGTATCCAGTATCCACTAATATGTCTCGTCATTCAGGTATAACAAATGACAAGCAAGTATAACAGAGCATACGAAAAACATAAAAAATGGACCGAACTATTTAAGTGAAAAACAAAAGAAATATTATTAACCACATTCTTAAGGAATAACGGGCCTAATTATTCAAAAGCCAACATAGCTAAATTTACGAATTCACAGACTAGGCTACCTGATATATCAGAACAAGGCTCTCAGGTCGACTGAGAGACGAGCAAACACTAGAATTACTAGGCCACATTACACAATAAGATCAGAAATTTAAAGCTAATAACCAGCTATCTCGGAGAACATTCAAACACTACAAGGATTTTTGCTTTAGACAACTGGCAAAACGTGTTGTCTGAAGCTCCCGAAAACTGTTGACTATCGGAAAGTCGTCTGATACACACCTCAGACAACACACAGCAAACTGTCGTGTGAGAGTTGAAAGACAAGTAAAAGCCACCTGAAAAGAGTTGTCTGATACCCAGAAACAACAACAATTTCTTTGGAAACCTGTTGTCAAAGCTCCAATAATGCAACACGTTTTAACGAATATATTGTTATTTTAAGCAGTAAAGACAATGGTTTCTTAGCAAAAACGAGTTGTTTTATGGTTAGATGTACAACATGTTATCTCATATGGCATGTTGTTGTAGAGTATGAAGGATAACACTTTCTTAGTATATAACATGTTGTTATTTGTTAAAAAAGACAACAGTTTTGCAGAGTATAACATGTTGTTATTTGTTAAAAGAGACAATAGTTTTGCAGAGTATAACGTGTTGTTATTTGTTAAAAGAGACAATGGTTTTGCAGAGTATAACATGTTGTTATTTGTTAAAAAAGACAACAGTTTTGTGGGTTTTAACCTGCCGTGTGTATTCTTTTCGCACATTACTTTGTTAAATGGTACGTGTTGTTTGATTGCAGTTTTTACAACTGTTAACATTAAGTAGTTTTTATTTTCCTGTTGTGTGAGTCATTTCCTCACAAGGGATTTTAATAAAAGCATTGCTTGATATATAATACAAGTGTTAATCATTGGTGGACATTGGCTAAAAGTATCTTAAACAATGGTTCTGGACATGTAAAGAAAACCAAACTACAAAAACTACGTACCAATCAATATTCATCGCTACAAAGCTACTAGCGATACCAATTCCCAACAAAGTACCACTACCATCATCTAAATTACAATGTCTTTTAACTTGCTTGATGTCGATGAGATTTTCTCTTGATCCTTCCCTTGATGTTTTCGCTTCTTGTCATTCTATACATTGTAAAAGTTAACGGCCTGCATAAAAAAAAAAAAAAGACACTCTTAGTCATTCATGGGATACAAAGATTACAAAGAAAGAGACAGTGCAGCAAGACAGAGACACATAGACATACCCATGATCATCATTTCAGTGCTTTATAAAATCTAGTAAAACCTGCACTATACACAAGGGAACATAAGAGTCTATAATTTTGTAAGGAAACAAAGATTTAATGCTCTGCAATGGTAAGTAATATCTCAAAAGCTAACAAAAATATATATCGTTTTAAGAATCTATATTACACAAAAGTGTGGGTAGACATCCCACATAATAGATAGCGGGGAAAAAAATTAGTTCATCGAAAAGCCAAGACTATATAGGAATCAGTGTAAGGTGGGATGAGAGATAGTGAAATAGTTTACTCATCTATACAAAAAATACCTGCGGCACTCCAACTAAGCAGTTATCTTGAGTTATCAGGAAAGAGAAGAAGGGGGTTCATTGCTTATTGAAGAAAGTTACAAGAGCATACTGCAGAAGCAAAACTCACCACATAATGTGAAGCAAAAACAAAGCTGTCAATTCCTGGGACTTGAGTGAGAGTCCTGTGGTAATGTGAAGGAAAAAAATTTAAGTAATTTAAAGCAATACTGATAGTAACCGAGGTAGATACATATACAAAAAGAACAGAGCACTTATTTTGCATTTTCAAGTACAGTTCCTCCCCAATTTGAGATGGTGTAGAATGCTAGAATTATAGCACCAACAGGGTTAATCCACCAGTAGAATTTATCACCAAGAACAACAGCTACCAGACCAACCACATTTGTCACCACATCAAAATAATGGTCCTGCGGATAAATTTTTTTGAACTTCAAAACTAGAAAATTGTAGCAGGAAACAAAAGATTTATCGGTGTGAACATTATAATATTGAAACTTGTTTCAGAAACTAAAACATATCATAACTCTGATATAGGAGATGTCTAAAATTTAAACCCTCTTGTTCCCGACATGGCTTCCAAGGATTGAGACAGAGGAGACAGAAAACATCAGCGACGACATTGAACAATATGTAGTAATACAAAATTTTACCTTTGCATAGGCTCTAACAATCCTGTTTCCTGAACTTCTGCAGTAAATCCAGAGCACAAGTTTTACACCAGTCGCGGTAGCAGCAAAGATAATGATGCCAACTGGTTGGACTCACAATTTTCCAATAGGATATTTGTAGATGTTTATATCTTTCATAGTTCTGTGTGTATACCACAGGATTCCTCCAGCCATTAGATCAAGCAGAGAGTCAAGTGTTGATGCTGCAATTATATATATACAACTCACCAACAATTAATCACAATTCTTATAGCCTCAAATCGATTCCACTTTATAGGATTTCACAATTACATCGATTACAGCAACTGTAACCAAAATCAGCTTACCTCAGTTTTGGTATATGATAAAAGATGTTGGCGTATTAAAATGAAAGAACAAACCAAAGCTATCAAGACAGAGCGGATTGCAACGATCTGTAACCTCCATCGCTGAAAGCCCAAGTTCTCGCATTGTTGGAGAGTAGTATTCACTGTGTTTATCGTAGACGGATCAGCTGCCTGGTACATTAACCAATATGAATTAAAACCATTAAGATTAAATGGCTTTCCGTTAAGCACGAAATGAGTCTCTCTCCTTTTAATAAAGCTTTTGCCATGAATGTTCTTGACACTTCTAGCTTCTACCCCTAAACTAGAGACCATAACAAGAAGTGCAAAGAAAACAATAGTGTTAAACATTTCGTTATGTTCAATTAAAGAAATTAACTATGGCTAAGCCTTGAAATATTAAGCAGAACCATTTTTAAGGATCATATCAATCTAGATAACATGGGTTTAGTAGATCATACCTGCTCTTTCAAACTCCCCTAATTCACAATAACAAACAGCAGCAGACTCAACTCTGCCAATAAAAAGAGAGACGTACGGGCACTGTAAGAAATCGCCCTGGTTGCAATCTAATTGACCACTTCTTCATCCCATAAATGCTCAGCAATCACCTGTGATTGATAGCGGTTTAGTACCCGGGTCCAAACAAAGAAATTAAAAAGAAATATGAACAGCAATCACCTTTGGCCACGGGTCTTAACAGGAAGTTCATTAATCTTATAAAGTGACTATAGCCCATATGTACTCATCCTTAATTAGGTTCTGTGTGTCGTAAACATTGTAGCCTGAGAAAACTACTTCACTGTTTCTACCATAAATAGCAATTGAAGTAGATCCAAGAGGGAAGAACATCTACACAATGAAAATGATATCCAAATTTAGCAAAAACAAATCACAACCCAACTGTTTAGTCGACCATATATACACAAAGTGACATAAGGGTACCTGTAGAAAGCTTGTCAAGAGGAGAACAAAAAGGCTGGTAAAAAAAATTGGTCCCAGAAAGAGCTTGAAAGAGCATAGCAGACAAGGGTTAACAGTCTGAAAAGAGGTTTGTTTGTATCTAACATACCCCTAATCGGAGAACCCCCAAATCGATGAATAGAGATGAAGATAGAGAGAAACATTGATTTTGATCCAAGTTGTGTGTTTGATTTTTGATTAAATAGGGTTCATGTCTGTGAGAGTGGTGAATACTTGAGAGAATGGGAGTGAGGTAGGCGTTTGTGTTGGTATGTGCGAGAGATAGAGACATAAGAGTCACGGAGAGGCGTATGGAAAAAAAGAGGGGGAAGTGAAATTGGCTAGTGTATCAGTAGTATATTGACTAGTACCCGTAACTCGTGTTTTGTTACTGATTATTGTTTTTATTTTTTAAAAACTATTTCTCTACGATCCAACCATACGGATATTAATATATATCTAATATATTGATATTCCCAAATTTTCAAAAAATAAAAAATTAATTTGGTTGGAGATCTTAGTAGATCAGTAGTATATTGACTAGTACCCGTAACTCGTGCTTTGTCACTGATTATTGTTTCTATTTTTTAAAAACTATTTCTCTACGATCCAACCATACGGATCTTAAGATATATCTAATATATTGATATTCCCAAATTTTCAAAAGATAAAAAATTAATTTGGTTGGAGATTTTAGTGTATCAGTAGTATATTGACAAGTACCCGTAACTCGTGCTTTGTCACTGATTATTGTTTCTATTTTTTAAAAACTATTTCTCTACGATCCAACCATACGGATCTTAAGATATATCTAATATATTGATATTCCCAAATTTTCAAAAAATAAAAAATTAATTTGGTTGGAGATCTTAGTAGATCAGTAGTATATTGACTAGTACCCGTAACTCGTGCTTTGTCACTGATTATTGTTTCTATTTTTTAAAAACTATTTCTCTACGATCCAACCATACGGATGTTAATATATATCTAATATATTGATATTCCCAACATTTCAAAAAATAAAAAATTAATTTGGTTGGAGAACTTAGTAGATCAGTAGTATTATTAATTAGTACCCGTAACTCGTGCTTTGTCACTGATTATTGTTTCTATTTTTTAAAAAATATTTCTCTACGATCCAACCATACGGATGTTAATATATATCTAATATATTGATATTCCCAACATTTCAAAAAATAAAAAATTAATTTGGTTGGAGAACTTAGTAGATCAATAGTATATTGACAAGTACCCCTAACTCGTGCTTTGTCACTTATTATTGTTTCTATTTTTTAAAAACTATTTCTCTACGATCCAACCATACGGATCTTAAGATATATCTAATATATTGATATTCCCAAATTTTCAAAAAATAAAAAATTAATTTGGTTGGAGATCTTAGTAGATTAGTAGTATATTGACTAGTACCCGTAACTCGTGCTTTGTCACTGATTATTGTTTCTATTTTTTAAAAACTATTTCTCTATGATCCAACCATAAGAATTTTAAATATATCTAATATATTGATATTCCCAAATTTTCAAAAAATAAAACACTAATTTGGTTGGAGATCTTAGTGTATCAGTAGTATATTGACAAGTACCCGTAACTCGTGCTTTGACCAAGTAGTAATTTGACAGTTGACCGTTAAATATCATACAAGAATCTGGATCGTGTGCCGTTAAATGAAGCAACACTTTCACTACGTTTTTGTTAAAATCTCGTACAACCCAACCTTTTTATTTTTCGACTATTTTTTCTCAACACTGTAATGAGTGTTTATTAACATCTATACGGTTCGATCGTCAAACAAATCATTTAAAAAATTATTCAGTGAATCTGGATCGTGTACCGTTAAAGGAAGCAGCACTTTCACTACGTTTTTGTTAAAATCTCGTACAACCCAACCTTTTTATTTTCCGATTATTTTTTCTCAACACTGTAATGAGTGTTTATTAACATCTATACGGTTCGTTCGTCGAACAAATCATTCAAAAAAATTATTCAGTGAATCTGGATCGTGTACCGTTAAAGGAAGCAGCATTTTCACTACGTTTTTGTTAAAATCTCGTACAATCCGACCTTTTTATTTTTGGATTATTTTTTCCCAACACTAAAAATATTTTTAAAATATGGGAATAGCTAATTTCAAATGTAAAGAAATCACCGGGACGGAAGGAGTATGATTTTTTAATAACCATTTATAATAATAATAAATTAAAAATAATAAAAAGTTATAAAAATTTCACTTCCCTCCGTTAATTCATTCATTCCCCCCTTAGTAAATATTTCCCCCCTTTTGTCAATATTTCGTTTCCCCCCATTAGAATTCCCCCCTTTGTAACTCTCTCAGTATCAGACTCTCACAAATAAAAACTCTGGTCTCTCTCTTTCTCTCACTCTCTCTCAAACTAAGAACCCTAATTATCCAGTGGAAGAAACTTCAGTGGAAGAAGAAAGATTGGAAAACGGGTGAGAAAGAAGAAATATTAAATTTTCAATTGTGTTCTAATTATGACTTTTACTGGTATTTTCTAATTATGACTTCTTACTGGTATGTTCTAAATGTAATTTCGCTATGATTAATATATGTAGAGAACTTTATGTTTTGGAATTTTATATAGAACTGTCTCAAAATATTTTATATAGAACTGTCTCAAATTGTTGGTGTATGAATTCATGCCAAATGGTGTTATGCAGGAGCAATTGTATCGAATTGGTGGTCAGTTGATTTTTGGTCTTTGTCAAAAACTTTCAAGATATAAGGGTAAGTAGTGTTCCATCAATTTCGAATATACAAGTTGCATTGCAGTAGAGCAATTGTTTTACCTCTGTAGTTCTTCTGTCTTCATCATCACTTCTGTACTTATCATCATCCAATAAAGTTTCTGCATTTTCTCACCAGTTGACAGCCACTTATTTTTTCCTCCATTTCAGTTTCTCAGTTGCTTTTGCAACTACATTCTCATTATCATGATTCATTCTATGCTCATTTCCATTGATCTCATTTTCAACTTCTCTAAGGATTTATTTCTAACATTTGATAGTTCTTTATCACTGTCTGAGATGTTATTAAGAGTAGTTACCATGCTGTATTGTCCATCACTATAAGATTTTTTGTTCTTCAACTTATGTTTACTACAAATTTTAAATGTCTTTTCTGTCTAACATCTAGATATAACCATCTTCATTACATCTGCATCATTCTGTAGTCTTCCACAACCCACAACTAGAACGTGGTCTAATGTGATTTCTAAGAGCTTCCAATTAAGCCAAAATGGTAGACATGTCAGAACTATTTCGTTAACCATGTTAATTTTGTCTCAGTTTTCCTCATTTTACTGAAGTTTAATTGTTGGGTTCCATGGAAGCAAAAAGAAGATATATGGTTAAACTGGAAAGCAGAAATTTCAATGTTTTTTGGGCCAATAGTTCAATCTTTTATTTGTGAATGATTACAAGTGATCGAACTAATTTAACAAAAAATATTGATTGACACTAGGATATAATAAGATAATTTTTGATGATGTCTAGGCTAAAACAAGAAGTGACTCTGGATTTTAGTTGGCCTGTAAAAGGAAATGGCTTAGTGGTCATAAATAAAGCTACACATAAGCACTACCCAAATAGCTGTTTAATTTACTCAATTCTCTCTGAAAAATTTAGTAGCTATATTTACTTTGCTGTGCTGCCAGATTTTATCTAAATTCACATTGTTCTGTCTTATGAGCATATGTACTTGTATTCACTTTGCATATACAACTGAATGAATTTCTTAATTTACTTCGAATGTTCCAAGATGTAAGATCCTCTTATTTAACATTGCTAAGCATCTTTCTTTTGCATTTCCAGGCGGCCAATTTTGAAGCTGAAACTTCTGGTGTTCAGGATGGTGAATATCACTTGTCAAAGCATGAATATGCCGTGGGGCGTGGGAAGTATAGTGGTCTGTGATATATATCTAAAACCCTCTCTTAACAGACACACACACACACACAGACAAATGAGAAGAAAATATGTATAATAAGACAATGAAAAAACAAACTTCAATGGAATCTTAGTTTAGGAAATGGTTACTATTTATAAGTTTGACAACCGAGTTTATTAACTTAAGGTGTTATAAATCTGGTCATCACTCAAGACAGTATCTTTTCTGCAGATTGAATGAATGCTATGTGTCCTTCTTTTGCTTGCTGGTTTTGTTATGAAAATGTGGCTCTGTACTTGTTTTGTTTAATTGTAGGACCACTGACCAGTGATTACATCACTAGCTAGCAGTCTAGCAGAGAGTAGAAGTAAAGTCGAAGCACTAAAAGAGTGGAAGATTCCAAGAGCAGCTTGTTTCTCATTATTTTATTTTGCAATAACATTGTCCTAGACTCCTAGTTTATCGTGGACACTTTTATTCTTATTTGGAATGTAAACTTATGAAGCAACTCAAACTTCAATTTCTGAATGTTTTATGTTGTGACTATAAATTATCTTTTAAAGGTTTTCTAGCAAACTCAAATTTTCTGGATATTTATCTGTAATTTGGTTTCTAATTTCGGTCCACAACTAATTTTCTGGATATTTAGTCAGAGATATTACAACTATTCTTTTGACAGAAAACTCTGTCATAATTTGAACTTATGACCAAATATGAATTTGTGATCTGAACTTGTGACAAAATGGAAACTTACTTGTGACAAAATTCTGAACTTGTGACAAAATGGGAACTTGTGACAAAATTTTGAACTTGTGACCGTATTTTCGAACTTTCAACTGGAGCAAAAATGACAGAACTTTTCTGTCGTAAATGACCTTTTTTGTTGTAGTGTTTGTTGATTTGTTGGATGCCAATTTGGTAGGTTAGTCATCTTTTAAATATGTTTTTTTTCATGTGCAGTTCATTAGACAACAGTTTTAAAAAGAAGACACTTGTATGAGTTGAAACACACAATAGGCTAGAACGTGTTGTGTGTTCGATTAAGTTCATACAACACTATGTAAAGCACTTGTGTTAAATATCATTACACAATACCACATTGGAAACCACTTGTCTCATTCTAACAATACTTTTTACGATGTATTGTCTATGCTTCATTCACACAATATTTCTGAAAAATGTTGTGTGTTGGTTAACTGTCACACAACACTATGGATAACATATTGTATGAATGCTACTTAGACAACAGACCTAAAAACACTTGTCTGATCTAAAAATACTTATGCATTTACACAACACCCCTGGTTTTGGCCCATTGTGTGAATGTAGGATTAGACAATACTTTTTCGAGCACGAAAATACTAGTTGTCTGATCATTTCGGGCAACACTTTTTTCCATGGGTGTTGTCTGAGGGGTGTCGTCTATAGCCAGATTTCTTGTAGTGAAAACTCATAATATGAATGGTTGATTACCCTTGATTGTACTATATTGTTTAGTATCGAGAATGAGCATGAGATTTTAAACGTATTAAATTCTCATTCTCATTCCGGTTAACCAAGTTAATTAGAATCCCATGATTCGAATCAACAACATAGTACCGAGAAAGTTACATCTTCAGAAATCCCATTTTGCAAATTTTGTGGAACAGTGTTAGAGAGTTTTGCCTTGCAAGGACCTCGAGAAGATATATGATTATGGGGCAAAAATTCAACTTGTAATAAAAATTTTAACAAATCAATGGAAAGATTCAAGAAAAATCATACCTTTTCCTTGGTTGAACCAAGCAAATCAACCGGGTTTTCTGTCGTGGGTCGGAATTTGCGAAAGAGTTTTGCTTCCCAATCAAAAGATTATACTGAGTCATGCACAAATTCTAAGAGAGTACTGTCCTGACTAATATGGACATGTCTCAGTTTTGCCAATATACTACCCATACAAATTAAAGCTCACTCAAGTTACTGATACAAAGCGCTTTAATTCTTCTCTGAGATGCTCCAGTTGCTGCAGTCTACTCCTTCCCCTTACTACTACGTCTACCCCTGAGAACATGAAGAAGAAACTGTTGTTTTCGCATTTGTTGCTCATTCCATTTCCCCGAACCAATTTCAAATATAGCACATTACTAATAACCAAACTTAAAAAACGAACTTTATTAGACTGAGGAACGGTGATGAGGATAGCTAACTAAATTATACAACATAATAGGCGGTCTAAAGCTACAATGCACAATTTAGAAGCAATTCTTATACAGTTATACTGAATGTACAAGTAATGCCTATGCAACCACATTCATATAAAAACAACTTCATATTCAAAAGCCAAGGTATCACACTTGATATTTGAACACAAGACTCTCAGGCAAGCAAATAGTCAAATTCTAAAAATAAATATGCAGCAACACATTTCACACAAATACCAAAAACTAAAAGACTAGTGATGATGATCAACACATGTACGTTGTTTTTTCCACATACTACTAGTGGTTACAAATGTATTTTAGTAGTCAAATCCTTCAACTGAAACAAGGCTCTCGGTGTACTTGACAACTGAATTAAATTCTCCAGCAGAAGGAGCAGCAGCAGAAGGAGCAGGGGGAGCCGGTGAAAGGAATTTTTTGGTATCTTTCTTTTTATAGTCATAAAAGATGTGTCCAACAACATCATTTTTTGCTACAAATTGTCCAACACCCAAATAGAGACTTACCCAATCTATCTTCAAATCAGCATCGAGATTGAATTTTTTAGTCCAAGACACCATGTTGTCCCAAACACCATCCAACGTCCATAGACTAAGAACTGATCCATCACCGATGGATTCAAAGATCATTGCAACAGAACCTTCGAAATCCAAAACATCAGATTTTGGATAATGCTGCACAGAGGTAGGAAAAGGATATACTTCAAACACCTCACTATGCAAATCGAACGATATTAACTCTTTAGTGCCTTTGAAAAATAATACCCCGGCTTTGAGATCATGAACACATTTTGAATTCTCGCAAAACATTATACTGTGTACTGTTTTAGGAACTTCGATCTCTTTCCAGTAATCAGCATTTAAAGAATACAAATCTGCTTCCAGTACATGAACAATGTCATCAACATCCTGATCCCAATGTGAAATACTCATCGTAATCCGAAGAAGCTTGTAGTCGTTGGAAGTAGAATCGAAAACAAACCCGAGACTAATTTGCAGGCAAAGTCCTCGTTCTTTCGGATTAGGAAGCATCTTCAACCGTTGGGTCAACGGATTCCAAAGATGTATAACATCACCATATAAGTCAGCAAGACAAACAAGACCATTACAAGAACAAATATGACGAACCATACCATTACATTGTGGCGGCACTTGGAGCTTGACAGATTTTTCACGTGTATCGATGAAAACGTGGTCTACATCATCGTCGTTCATGACTAGGAAGGCTTGTGTTTTGTGAGAATCGGTAAATTCTTGGTTTAATATTATGGAACGCCATGACTTGCTAGCTAAACTAAAGCGTAGCAGTGAAAATAAAGGTAAATATTGAAGTATGTTGAAGATAAGTTCTTCCGGTAAATAATGGCTGATCCTCTTATTCGCCATAGAGGCCGAATCGATGAGGATTCAATGTTACAACTTATAAACCCTTATACTAATTATATAGCCTAAGCGGTGTTATCATATGTTATATATTTTTTCTGTGGTTTTCTCTTTATTTATACACAATACGAAGTAGAAACTTAATTAGAATTGTAATCGGTACATTAGAGAGCCCATATAAATTTCTACACAACTCCAGACTACTCGACTAAATTTCTATACAAATTTCTACATTAGAGAGCCCATATAAATTATTACACTTATAAACCCTTATACTATATAGCGTTACTCCCTCCGTCCCAAAATACATGTCCCTTTTCTAAAATGAATTTATCCCATTTTACATCCGTCCCAAAATACATGTCCCTTTTCTAAAATGAATTTATCCCATTTTACATATCCCTTTTCTACTTTCAATGCAAATTTAAGAGTAATTTCCCAAAACTATCCCTACATTTATTGTATCTAAATTTGACTTTTTTTTCAAACTTAACACTATTCTCTTTTTTCAATGTATTAATTAAGGGTATTGGTTGGAAAATTTTATCTAACTAACTTTCTCTTAATATATGTGTATTTTAGAAAAGGAACATGTAAATTGGGACGGAGGGAATATTTTTATGTGGTTTTCTCTTTATTTATACACATTACGAAGTAAAAACTTAATTAGAATTGCAATCGGTATATGAGAGCCAATAAATATTTATTCTAACAGCTAAGGAAGAAATAGAAAGATAAGTAAAACCTCTATAAATTAATATTCTTAACCGATAAATATTTATTCTAACAGCTAAGGAAGAAATAGAAACATACAGTAAAACCTCTATAAATTAATATTCTTAACCGATAAATATTTATTCTAACAGCTAAGGAAGAAATAGAAACATACAGTAAAACCTCTATAAATTAATGTAATTGGTACCGGAGAATTATAGTAAGGGCTTTTTTCATAAATATATAAAAAAAGTAAATTTTTGCACATTTACTTTTGCTAAGAATAATTATTTGCAATATTATCAACCTAATTTTCAAAATTGCAAAAATACTAGGTCCCCCCTCCTCCCTCACTTTCTCTCTCCTCCTGATCAGCCGACTTCTGTACTTTTTTTTTTTAAGGTGGGGTGCTGTTTTGGGATGCAACTCAATGCAACCACATTCAACCATTCAACACTTTTTCTTCTTTTTTTTAAGGTAAGATGATATTTTGGTGGATTTGGGTTGTATGGCCCCGCAGGGGCAACAACATTTAACTAAATGCAACCACATTCAACCGAATACAACCACATGCAACTAAATTGCTGATTTCATGATCCATTTTTCATTTGTCATTTTCGACCTCATTTTTTAACTCTAATATATATATTAGAGTTAAAAAATGAGGTCGAAAATGACAAATGAAAAATGGAACATGAAATCAGAAACTTAATGCAACTAGTTGAATGCAACCACATTTTCAAACACATTCCAATTTTTTTTTTTTTAAAGAAGGGTGCTATTTGGGTTCCATGGCGCCGCAGGGGCATATTCAACCAAATGCAACCACATTCAACTAAATGCTACCACATGCAACTAATTTTCTGATTTCAAGTTCCATTTTTCATTTGTCATTTTCGACCTCATTTTTTAACTCTAATATATATATATATATATATATATATATATATATATATAGGGTGCCCTTCCACAGCCACCGTTGGTTGAAAAAAGGCCCACAACCACCAACTCGTGAACTGCCGCAATGAACACTTGCGGTAGGAAAACTTAAAAAAATTATAGGGATGCCGCAATGAAAACTTGCGGTAGGTATGGGCCGCAATGAACGTTTGCGGCAGGAGTCGCTCCCAGGTCCTTAAATATTATTTTACGTTTTTATACTTTTATTTTTATTATTTATCAAAATTAAAAAAATTGGTAAATTAATACATTATAAAATATAAAAATGTTTATAAAATTTGAATTATTACATAAAATTTTAAATAAATTATTATAGTTTTATATTTAATAAAAGTAATAAAAATAATTTATTATAGTTTTTAAAATTCTATTTTAATCCACATGTCCCAGGAAAAAATAATTTAGTAGATTCAATCAAATTAGATAATAATTTTTTTGAGCAAACTTTAAAAAAAAAATGGAAAAAGGAACTTCCTAGGGGGTCACCCATCTCAGAATTGTTCTAGCCCAAGCACGCTTAACCTCAGAGTTTCGATTAACAACATCCCACTCGGCCAGGAATGTCACATCTGTTCATTTTAGCAACCGTTCATATATGAATGCGAAATGAATTCCGTTCATATTTCAATATTTTTTTAAATAATAATATTTTAAATTATTTATTTATAATTATTGCTTTAAAATTCGAAAAAAACATCAACATTTATTTTAAATTAATCCTATATTTCGAATTTTAGTTAAAAAAATTGGGAATTTTTTTTCCCATTTTTCTCGAATTTTAAATTAATTATTAGGAATAAAATATAATTTATGCCTTTTTTCGATTTTAAAATGCAAATTTTGTCAAGTTTTAAAATAAAATTTGGGGAAAAAATAATTTTTTTTCATTTTTCTCGAATTTGATATTTAATAATTGAAATAAATTGTAATTTATCATTTTTTCAATTTTTAATATCATGACATAAATAATAATAAAAAATTATTGCTATCCGCAAGGCCTCATTGCGGCAGGTATTAGTCAAGTAGCTTTTCTCTCTCCTCCCCTGTTTTCCTCTGCCGCAATGAAGCCTTGCGGATAGCAATAATTTTTTTTTGTTTCTTGATATTAAAATTTGGAAAATGATAAAATTCCAATTTATTTCAATTGTTAAATATAAAATTCGAGATAAATTAAAGATTTCGTTAAGTGTTTTACTAATTTATTTAATTCATAATATTTCAATTAAAATTTGGAAAAATGATAAAATTACAATTTATTTAAAATGTTAAATGTAAAATTCGAGAAAATTGAAAGAATTATTTTTTTCCCAAATTTTTATTTTAAAATTTAAAAAAATTTATAAAATAAAATTCTATTCCAAAATTTACAAAAAAAAAATTTCATTTGAATTCACCCAAAAATATTTATTTAATCGAATAAATGTTGAAAATATATAATTGTTTAATTGAATTGGAGATAATACAAAATATTTAGAATAAACATGAAAAGAAAATTTTAATTCATTAATAATAATTTTGGAGGGGGGAAAACATCAAAATACAATTTTTATTTAAAACAATTTCTTCGGAGCCCTCCTTCTTCTTCCGTCTACGGATATTCATGTCCGTACAATTTCATCAAATAGGCATTCTCCATTTTAGCCTCTTTCAAGGCTTCTTCGAGCTCTTCGACTTTTACCTCCAAATCTACAACTTCATCTTCAAGAAGCTTGATTTCTATCTTGGCTTCTACCAACTTTGCTTTTAAACTAGCATTGTTCTCATTTTTTGAATCCATGATAAGAAAAATTTTAGGTTGCTAGAGAGAAAAATGAGAAGAAGATTAGAATATGAAATTTTAGGTTGAGGGTGTGAGTATTTATAGAGAAAATATTTCAAAGTAAAATTTTTTCAACATTAAAATTCAAAATAAAATTTAATGTATCTTGAAAATAACATTTGAATTTTTGGGAATGTAAGTTGAACATATGGAAGACTGTGTCAAACTGGTGGGTGTACCCTGCCGCAATGAGTCATTGCGGCAGTAAAAATTTTGCCGCAATGACTCATCGCGGCATACACAACAGCATGACAGCAGGCTAGCGTCAGTTTCTTTACTGCCGCAATGAGGCCTTCCGGATAGTAAAATTTTTTATTATTATTTATGTCCAAATATAAATTATCTGTTATTCCTAATAATTAATTTAAAATTCTAGAAAAATGGGAAAAAAAAAATTCCTAGTTTTTTAACTAAAATTCGAAAGAAAGGATTAATTTAAAATAAATGTTGATGTTTTTTTCGAATTTCAAAGCAATAATTATAAATAAATAATTTAAAATATTATTACTTAAAAAAATATTGAAATATGAACGGAATTCATATCGCATTCATATATGAACGGTTGCTAAAATGAACAGATGTGGCATTCCTGGCCGATCGTGTTGTTATGAATCGAAACTCGGAGGTTAAGCGTGCTTGGGGTAGAGTAATTCTGGGATGGGTGACCCCCTGGGAAGTTCTCTTTTTCCAATTTTTTTTTTTAAGTTTGCTCAAAAAAATTAGATAAATGTTTTTTAAAATTATATTTTAATCCAAATGTCCCAGGAAAAAATAATTTAGTAGATTCAATCAAATTAGATAATAATACTTTTGAGCAAACTTAAAAAAAAAATGGAAAAAGGAACTTCCAAGGGGGTCACCCATCTCAGAATTGTTCTAGCCCAAGCACGCTTAACCTCAGAGTTTCGATTAACAACATCCCACTCGGCCAGGAATGCCACATCTGTTCATTTTAGCAACCGTTCATATATGAATGCGAAATGTTCCGTTCATATTTCAATATTTTTTTAAGTAATAATATTTTAAATTATTTATTTATAATTATTGCTTTAAAATTCGAAAAAAACATCAACATTTATTTTAAATTAATCATTTCTTTCGAATTTTAGTTAAAAAAACTGGGAATTTTTTTTTCCCCATTTTTCTCGAATTTTAAATTAATTATTAGGAATAAAATATAATTTATGCCTTTTTTCGATTTTTAAATGCAAATTTTGTCAAGTTTTAAAGTAAAATTTGGGGGAAAAATAATTTTTTTCATTTTTCTCGAATTTGATATTTAACAATTGAAATAAATTGTAATTTTATCATTTTTCCAATTTTTAATATCAGGACATAAATAATA
This sequence comes from Kitagawia praeruptora, assembly GCA_037693485.1. Lineage (NCBI taxonomy): Eukaryota > Viridiplantae > Streptophyta > Magnoliopsida > Apiales > Apiaceae > Kitagawia > Kitagawia praeruptora. The sequence continues at coordinate 104,687,918 of CM075346.1, read as the reverse complement.
ATAAAAAATTATTGCTATCCGCAAGGCCTCATTGCGGCAGTAGAGAGTCCAGTAGCTTTTCTCTCTCCTCCCCTGTTTTCCCCTGTCACAGGGAAAAACAGGGGAGGAGAGAGAAAAGCTACTGGACTCCTACCTGCCGCAATGAGGCCTTGCGGATATCCGCAATGATACAATGCGGATATTAAAATTTGGAAAATGATAAAATTCCAATTTATTTCAATTGTTAAATATAAAATTTGAGATAAATTAAAGATTTCGTTTAGTGTTTTACTAATTTATGTGTTTTTCCTAATATTCGAAAAATTGGAAAAAATTCTAATTTAAACTAGTACAAATGCATGTATTGCATATTAATACCTTACATTGAAAATTAAGATTATAATTAATAAAAATAGTTTCAAATATTACAGAATACAATTGAAACTAATTGCCAGGACAATTTCTTCTATCATGGTTTGCTCCTACCAACCCACATTTTCCACACTTTCGTTGCTTGGTTGTTGAAGTTGACGTTTCAATACCACTTTTATATCTTGCCGCTTTCTTTCGTCCCTTAGTTTGTGACATTGGAGGATCGAATATCGGATCATGATCCCAATCTTCTTGAGGAAACGACTCGTTCATTTGTTCGATCTTATCTTCTTGTGGAAAAGCAATTTCCACGTGACACCTCTGATAAGATATATTTTTTTATATATTTTAGATAATTTTATTCCCACATTTAATTGCATTTTGCATTAATTTGGATATTTATTTAATTAATTTTAATGTTTTATTTCAGGAGACAAGAATTTCTAAATTTGGAAGAATTTGAGCTTAAAGAACTATTTTGGAGCTAAAATTGGAAGAAATTCGGATTTATTGAGCTACACCCACTTCCTACAGTATTTAATTCATATCCGGAGTTGTAGGAGTCAGATTTGGACAATCTTACAGTCCACGCGAAGCTTATGAAATTATCTTCAATACAGAGGGATTAAATAAGCAAAAATCCGATTGGAGCAGCTCGAAATCTGAGGAATAAATGAAATCTCGAATTTTAGAAAAAAGTGAAAAAGTGAAAAGCAAAAAGTTAATATTTGAAAAGTTGAAAGAAAAAAAAAGAAGAAGAAGAAGAAATCAGAAAATTACGGAGAAGGCAGTCAGCAAAATACGGAGCAGGCATCTTTGAAAATTAAAGCAGCTGACTTTGGAAAAAATAGCAAACCAGCATGATATAAAAGTCCTATAAAAGGACTTGGCATGGGATTCATTCAGGGGGGAGAATAGATATTAGAGCAGAAGACAAAAGCTTATATTAGAAAAGAGGAGACAAAAGAGATAAATCATCTGCACTTTTTCATTTCATCTTTGTTTTCATTCGGTTAATGCAATTTTGGAGTTAGGGGCTTGATTTTCTTTCTTCTCTTTTATGTACAATTTGGCTTGATTCTCCATTCTATTGTAAATTTGAGGTACTCCTGAATTTTATCTTATTTATTAATATATGTTTTATATGCCTTGTTTAAATATTTTTGTCGTTTCTATTAATAGCATGTGTGAGTAGTTTATTTCTAGGGTATAAGGGGAAGCCATGTTTACACCATGATAGTGCTTTAATTTTATTTGTTGTTTAACGGATATGAAATAATTCTAATCGATATGTTATAAAATCTAATTTGTGTTATCGGCCGGTATCATTAATTAATTATTTGCGAATAGGAATAATAGATCGAGAGATTTTATTCACTAGAGGCATGCATACGATTAGCGGAATTGAATTTTAGTGCGAAAGAATAATTAGATTTTCCGAGAGCGTTAACGCTTGAAAGAGATTAACACATGCTCTAATTATTTAAAATCCGTTAAATTACTATATCCGTTTAATTTGTTTCGGTGTAAACATGGTGAACCCGGTTGCCCTAGACTTTTAGTTAATCGACTTTAAAACACATTTATTTGCATTATTTAGTTTTATAAAAATTCTCAATAATTGTTAAAAATATAAAATTCGTGACAATTAAATTAAAATTAATAAAACCTGCCTCCCTGTGAACGAACATAAAAATATACCGCATCAAATTTGGCGCCGCTGCCGGGGAGGCAGTTAGTTTTTATAAATTTTAGTTTTATTGTCCGGGTTTTATAATTTTTAATTATAAATTTAATTTTTATGTTTTAGTGTTTAAAAAAAAATTTAGCAAAAATATTAGTTTTGTAAAATTGCAGTTTTTATTTTCCTGTCTTTATTTTTGTTAATTCGTAACACAGCTTTAGCCTCTGTTTTCGTTTAAACCCAGCTACAATTACCCCTCTCCCCTGTTTCTTTTTTGTCGAACAAACCTTTCACCCCTTCTTCTTCACACCTCCGAAACCACCGCACACCTCCCCTGTTCTCCTCTTCGTCAAAACGCCACCACAATTGCTCACACACTTTTTAAGTTCTGTTAATTGCTGAATTGACTCGGGTCCGAAGTCTCCCCTTTCCCTTGTTAGTTTGCTGCGATTCTGAGTCCTCTCTCGCTCAATCAAGTTCATCACGTAGTTGAAACGTGGGACGGAACAACTACCAACAGCGCCTAAATTTTGAAATGATTTGCACAATGCACTATACCTTGATGCTTGTGATTCACCAACATTACCAAGAACGGGAGGGGTATAAGGTAGAGGTCCGGCAATTTTGTTGCCATTTTTTGTCCACCTAGACATGATGTAATCATTCGGTATACGTATTTTTTGTTTCATGTCTAGGTAACGGATCATGTGTTTACAAATCATCCCGGAATGTTCAAATTGCATACAAACACATTCAATCTGTCCATCAATATGGGCCGTCAACCGATAGCTTCTTCTACGATCCTCCGGCACGGTAGACTTCTCAACCACGAACATTTTAAATAAATGACATCCACCTTTAGTTTTCGTCACGACATAAGATGTACTTTTTAGAAGCTCCTTTTGAAAACGCCTAAACATCTCTTTCGTGTAGATTTCGGATGCATGAATTTCCAAGGATGATTGCAATACTAGTCTCCTTTCCCTTTCTTCGCTCTCGTAGTCACTTTTAACCTCCCTAAGATATTGTGCCTCCAAAGCCTTTTGGGAATTCTCAATGAATTCTTTCAAACCGGTAGATGCTTGCACATATTCATCAAAAAATGCATTCATTGATTCGCTTCTAGAGGTAGTGGTCATACCGGCGGCAAAATGCGACTTTGTGTAAGCACCAATCCATTGATGTCTAATGCGATACATTTCATTTAACCAAACATGATCCTCAAGTTTGTACTTCTCGACCAATTCCTCCCATCTACCTTCAAATTCCGTGGGAGACAACGACTTGTACACACATGCATTAAAATCCGTTTTGAATTCCGGATATTTGGTGTACAAACTAGATAACTTCTCGGGAAATTTACTACTTATATGCCATGTACAATATAAGTGATTTGTTTCGGGCATAACCGTGGCAATAGCATTTCCCAAAGCAATGTCTTGATCGGTAATTATTGTAGTGGGACGTTTGTTGTTAACGGCTTCCAACCAAGTTTCTAAAACCCATTGATAAGAAGTCTCGGTCTCATCTCTCATGAGTGCAAATCCAAACAAAATATTTTGGTAATGGTGGTTCACCCCCGTAATAGGTATGAAAGGCATACAATACCTATTCGTTCGATAAGTTGAGTCGAACGTCACCACATCACCAAAATTCTTGTAAGCGTTCATGCATCGAGGATCAACCCACACCAAACCTTTAACACGATTCTCGTTATCCACATCCACTCGATAGAAGAAATGACCGAACGCATTCTCTTGTTGTAACTTTCGTAACAAGACCAAGCCACACTCCGCATCACCGGAATCAAACACTCGGTGCCGAATATCCCGTATGACATTACGTACATCTTGACTAGAAAACCCTAAATTTTCAATGCCTCCACATGTCTCACCAAGATATTTCATCACTTTACTCGTCTCGATCCCCGATTTGTTAAACAACTCAATCAATGATCGGGTGATCGGATCGATGTTGCGTGATGTTTGAAAAAATTGTCGCTTATCCGGTGTTACCATGGAATGATTATGTTTCAAATCAACCAAAGTTACCTTCCATTTGTTTACATTCACTAGGTGACATACGTACATTCGAGCACAACAATTCGTTCGTGGATCTACATCCCTAATGCGTCGTTTTCCCTCCGATTCCGGTGCTACTCTTCCACCCTTCTTACAAATAAACAAACGGGATGATGAATCATGACTCCGTTGATGTTTATGAGTATTCCTAATTATTATCTCGAATCCGACATTTCGACCATAATTTCTATAAAAACTTTCCGCCTCATCTAATGTATCGAAAATCATTCCAACACAAGGCACAACCTTATTAACATCCGCAAATGTAAAATAAAAATTTTGGTTTCCAATATCCTCATCATTATCATTTTTTCTCATCCTAACATCCTCATCATCAACATTTTTTCCCATCCTAACATCCTCCTTATTATCAATTTTTTCCATCCTAATATCCTCATCTCCTTCATCATCATTTTTTCCCATCCCAAATTTCTCATCTTTTTCATCATCACCATCACTAATAATTATCTTGTTTTTACCCTTTTCACCATCATTTTTTTCCCCACCAACATCATCAACATTCATTTTATTTTTATGAACATTGTAATTCACTCTACGTTTATGAACACTACTATAATAATTATCAATATCTACATCATCAACGAATAATTTACGAGAAACATGATTTTTTTTAACGGGCGGCGTAACATAATCATCACCATCACGTTCACTAGATGAACTAGAAGAGCTGAATAAAAATGAAGCCATTGAATAGAGCACTAACCTTAATTTTGGATGAATTTTTGAGCTTCCAAACCCTTGATTTCTGCTGTTTGGAAAAAAGGAAAGTGAAAAAGAAGACAAATTCTGTAACCTTAAAGGAAACAGATTTCACGCCTACCGCAATTTCTCATTGCGGCAGGAAGCCTTAAATGCCAACTGCCGCAATGAATCACTGCGGCGGATGGTTCATTTATTACCAACCACCAACCATAATAAATGTTTTAAAATTTTTCTGAGCCGCAATGAAACATTGCGGCAGCAAAAACTACCGCAATGTATCATTGCGGCAGTAATAGTAGATTTTTTTTTTGTTTAATTTTTAAATCTTCAAATATGCATCAAAATAATAAAATATATTAATTTTAACTTTAAAGTATCTTTAATAATGTATTATGGATATTTTTTACATGTTATGTAGTTTAAATAATGATGGAATGTGTTACGACCAACTCAACACGCAAGTGCACGTGATCTCAAGTAATACAGATAGCAAATAAGGTTCGTTCCTACAGGGACTCGTTGTATTGTCTAGCTACTCACTCACCAATGTATGATTGTTTTCCGATGCTAAAACAAATAAGAAGTGGATTGTTATTATCACTAAAATTTATCTAAGAAATTTAACTAATTATCAACTACTTGAACTGAGATTTATGTCGAATTACTTATGCAAATAAAACATGGGAATTTAGTTTCTTTAAACAATCCATCTATGGTCTCCAAGTCCCTAGCCTTGTTCATGTGATTTAGTAACACCTGATCGAACACACAAAACTGATATAAGCCAACTTCCGTTAAACAAATACCATCCTAAACAATATCCACAATAAAGATAGAAATCATTTAGTCTCCCGATTATGCCAAGTCTTCATATGTCTATAAAGAATAAAACATAATGGTTGAGGTGCAAGCATTCAATTGATCACATAGTCGTCATAAAACGATTAGAGCTACGACACTAATTACGAATGATATTATCACGCATAAACCTACGCTAACATGGCAAGTTCTAAACTCTTATTTCCACTTTCGCTTCAACAAGAATTAACACACAATTACAGGAGTTAGCTACTCTCCTATAACGAATTAAAATCAACCATGATAGGATATCACATCAATCACACTAAAGGCATCGAGAAGATTCAACACATAGAATTCATGAATAATTCCACTAAACCCCCATGACAACGAATTAGTTCATAATCGAACTAATCATCATCATGGGTTCCAATGAAAACATGACTCTAAAATAAACAAGTAATTAAAATAGAGAAGAAGAAGAATAAGGTTTAGAATTAATCCCCACAATCGAAGAATACAAAGGTTCAAGAATAGCTTGGAGGAATTCCTTCTCCTTTTCTCTCCTCTTGAAAACCCTAGCTTATAATACGTGCGTGTCTCCTTCTAATTACAAGGGTTGGATGATGATATATAAAACACGTTTCCTACCTTTGCCCAATAATAAAAAAAAATACCTAAAAAACAACTAGGAAACGATTTTAATGTCAAAGAACACTTAAAATACAATTTCAGATCAAATAAGGGCAAAACTGGAAAATCAGCACGTCCCCGAGCACTTTGCTCAAGAACTGGCGCACTTTGCTCGGCCAAAATCTGCTCATCCCCGAGCACTTTGCTCAAAACTGGCGCACTTTGCTCGGGCAAATTCTGGTCCCGTTCTTTTCTCCTTCGTTTTTGCTCCGTTTGCTCCCGTTCTTTTTGCATTCTCTTCCGTTTTCAATCCTCTATGCTTGGAATCCTCATGGTGAACCATAACAAGACTCCATTCTATATCATTAAGCCCGAATCCAACTCCAAAAGCAACGGAAACAACGATCTTAATCAACATTATTCCAACCCTGCACAATAAAGCAAACACATCAAAACTACCAAAATCTTGAGGTCAAAACAATCAATTTAAGCCAATTTAGAATGTTCCAAGTGGATATAAAATCCACTTATCACACCCCCAAACTTAAACTGATGCTTGTCCTCAAGCATATACAATTACAACTAACTAACTAATTAGTACCACTTCCGTAGGTGATCACGGTTGCATTTGGCATATGCAACAAGCCCTTTAAACCCCTAGGTAGCCCTAGTGGACGAGTAAGGTCTCGTGAGGGCCTATAGTGAATGTACCCACAAAATCCAATGCAATGCAATGCATGAATGCAACTACTATGAAAATGCAAGATCCCCTTCAGACTCACCAAAACCAACTAACAAGCAAATATCTCAATGAATGTAACAAATCCAAGCAGAGCTCGACTAAATCCCCGTATACTAACAAATACATGAACAGAAACGTGCGTGTGTGCAATGCTCATCAGAATACCCCCAGAACTAGGTCAAAAATCATACATGCTTCCCGTCAAGACAATCACAGGTTTATAACTAGAATAGACTGTAGACACTCCATAGCCTAGTAACACCTCCACCCTTATCCAAGGTAGACAGAAACTCATGCTTTACTACTATACTACGACACTACATATACAATAAGCATGCTTATTTAACCGTGCAATGAGTGAGACCCCAAAAGGCTTATACAATAATACCCATGTAGCGAGTGTTAGGTCAGCAGGATCCCAGACTATAAAAGCCTTAGGTCACTAGGACTAAGTCCCCTCAGACTTAATTACTCGAGTATTAAAGAGCTCACTCTGGTTAATTTTGCATTTAAATTATTTACATGACTCTTTTTTTTCTTCTTTTTTATTTATATTTTTTTCTTTTTTTTTTTTTGTGTTTTTTTTTTTTCTTAAGATCTGGAATGAGCCTTTCTCATTTCCAACCCTAGACTACTCATATAAATATGAGCTGGCTACTAGCCAATTGACGCCTAGCCATTATTGACAAATATTAACAACTAGCATGAAATTCCTGTTTTCCCCCAAACTTAGACTTTAATGTTCCTACGCTATAAAGGGAATAACGAAAATTCTAAATATAAACAAGTGATTAAATCTCAAAACATCCCACAGGCATAACCCTAACCTAGCCCAACAGCACCCCAATGAGACTGTGTAATAAATTTTGTTCCCGTAACATGCAAGTCAATTTCATAGAAACTATAAATCAGCCCTCTACTCATCATCATCACACCCAAATCAACATCCACCTATCAATCAGAATCAACTCGTCCTAAGGGATCATGAAATATGCATGCCATGAAAATGCAACTAAATGAAACTCACATGGTATACGAAAATAAAACAAAATGTCCTATATGAACAAACGTAGATAATACGAACATAACAATCATGCATGAACTATCACTACTATGCAACATGATATCCTATATGACCACAAAATACAACAAAACATACAACTACTATCCCCCAAACCACCCCCAAACTTAACATATTCAATGCCCTCATTGAATGGAAGTAATACAAGGGATAGAAGAAACATACCTACTCATCCTCGCTTCCGTCACCTTCCTCATCCTCATCCGAAGAATCAGTTGGAGGATATGGAATCCGGGATCCAAAGATAGGCCACTGAACCGGAGTACTCGGTGACTGAAATTTTGCCTCCAAAGCTATGCCCATGTCTTCTGAATATTGACGACTGCTATCATGCATAACATCCAACCGCCTAGTCAATCGCCGCAAATAAGACTCAAGAGTGGACATATTCCCCGTACTCTGCTGTGAACCGGCTCTAGCAACTCCCGATCCCTCGGCTACATGACCACCTGCACCACTAACACCACCTTCGGCCTCCTTCATTCGCCCAATAGACGAATCAGCAATAGGAGCCCCAGGCTTTTGCACCGGCTCATCCACACGCGGCGGCACTTTTGCAACATCACACAATCCCGTAATTATGGAAGCATAGGGAATACTAGCTGTCGAATTACTCTTCAAAAACCGAAGAATAGTTTGATTAATCAAGTAACCCAAATCGACATACTCACCTTTTAAAATTCCCCACAAAAGGATAGCCCTGTCAACAGTAACTTCCGTCACATGAGACGACGGAAGGATACTAGTACATATGAATAAGAACCATGCACGGGCAAACTTAGTCAATGATGCGGACGGAAAATTCCTCTTTTCGTTAGTACCCGCCTTACACCTCCAAACCGCCCCTGGAACACACAACTCACCGATGACAACATCAAGATCAACATCTCCCACCGTCTTCCGTCCCCAATCCTCAACACCCCTAGATTTAGGCAACTGCCCAATCAAATTCCGAATTGCTCGAGGAGAATAATCAACCTGTTGTCCCCTAACAATCGTGGAGTTATTCTGCTCTACTGAAGCATTAGCGTAAAACTCCCGAACAACATTCAATGGCACATCATTAGCCAATTCGCAAAATACCTTCCAACCCCTCACATTCACCATAGCCACCATCTCCTCGTTATCACGAGGCACAAACCTCCTCTCCTTTATAACTCCCTTACGAACTAATCGACCGTACTCCGACTCGGCATCCGAATTCACAAATTTCACTACTCCTTCTTCCACAATAGCATCCTCATCCACCGATGAACGGCTACTACTACTACTACCTACCAATTTTTGTCTTTTGGGAGCCATAACAACAAGAACAACAATCCACACACCACAAAATCCACCAAATTCGAATTTCACACAAAACCCCCAATTCAAGAACACAACCAAACCCTAATTGACAAGAACACAATTCGTAGCAATTACAAAGATGAGATTAGAACAATACCATACGAATTGAAGAGGTGTCCTTGCAAGAATAACCCTCCAAAAATTTGAATATATCCTCCCCTTGAGCTTGGAATTGATGGATGGGTATAATTTGTGAATGAGAAGTGTATATATAAAAAAGTGTATGGAGGAATTTTTAATGGGTGAAGATGTATAAATATAGAGATATGTATATATGAGGTGAGATGGAATTGGGTTAGGAGAGGAATTAGATTTAGAATTGGAGAAGGAGGTGTTAGGGTTTTTGATTTAGGATATAGAAGTGTAGTAGGATGTGTATAAAAGATGAGAGATGGGTTATTGGTTTGGGGGAAAAAAAAAATTTTTTTTTTTATGCAACAGGTCTCGGCTACAGGGGGATGTGGCGCTGACTGCTCGGACATTGGCGCAAGCTGCGCGAGAAGCTCCTGGAATGCGCAGGCGCATTGTGCGCGAGAACTGGGCAGAGAGCGCGGGGGAGTTCTGGTCACGCAGGCGCAGTGTGCGCCATCCTGGCGCTGTTTGCGCGGTCTCTGTCTGCGCAATAAGGCGCAGTCTGCTCCAATTCGGCGCAGTTTGCGCGAAAAGCTTCTGTTCTCTATTTTTTTTTTTTTTTTTTTTTTTTTTTTTTTTTTTTTTTTCAGAGAAGAAGAAAAATTCTTGTATACACAATACTTGGGTTGCCTCCCAAGAAGCGCTTCTTTTACGTCATTAGCTTGACGTGACTTCCATCTCCTTAATTTGCACAAATTAGAACCGCAGTCTCAATTTCGCGATTCAACTTCTCTCCAAAATATGGTTTCAACCGCTGACCATTGACCTTGAACGACTGTTCCGGTAACTTGTCAAAAATCTCCACTACCCCATGTTGAAAAACTGTTTTGACTGTGAATGGGCCTGACCAACGTGACTTCAACTTCCCAGGAAATAACCGAAGCCGAGAGTTATACAACAAAACCAATTGTCCGGGTACAAACGTCTTAAGAACCAACCGACGATCATGCCACCTTTTTACTTTCTCTTTGTAGAGTTTGTTGTTCTCATAAGCTTGCAAACGGAACTCGTCCATTTCATTCAACTGAACCATACGCCTCTCACCTGCTGCTGTAAGATCAAAATTCAGCTTCTTCAATGCCCAATATGCCTTGTGCTCTAACTCAGCTGGAAGATGGCAAGCTTTCCCATACACTAGTTGAAATGGTGACATTCCCAACGGCGTTTTATAGGCTGTCCGATAAGCCCACACTGCTTCATCCAGCTTCAATGCCCAATCCTTCCTAGAAGGACTAACTACCTTCTCAAGAATCCGTTTAATTTCGCGATTAGAGACCTCGGCTTGCCCATTGGTTTGAGGATGATAAGCTGTAGCAACTCGATGATTGATGTTATAGCGTGCCATCAGGGATGTAAACTTCCGATTGCAAAAATGCGTACCCTCATCACTGATGATAACTCGTGGAGTGCCAAATCGAGTAAATATGTTCTTGTGGAGAAAATTAAGCACCACCTTAGCATCATTTGTCGGAAGTGCTTTTACCTCCACCCACTTAGACACATAATCCACGGCCAGAAGAATATATTGATTACCACATGACGGAATGAACGGTCCCATGAAGTCGATTCCCCACACGTCAAAGATCTCTACCTCCATCATGACATTCAGGGGCATCTCGTCCCTACGAGAAATATTACCAACTCGCTGACATCGATCGCACCTCAACACAAACTGATGAGCATCCTTGAATAGAGTTGGCCAATAAAACCCTGCTTGAAGAATACGTGTGGCTGTCTTCTCACCCGCATAATGACCTCCATAAGCTGTAGCATGAAAATCACTTAGAATAGCCTCGGTTTCACCGTAAGGAACACAACGCCTAATAATCTGATCAGCTCCTTGCTTGAACAAAAACGGTTCATCCCAAATATATTGCTTGACATCGTGCAAAAATTTCTTCCTTTGAGCATGAGAGAGCTCAGGTGGAATGATGTTGCTTACTAGATAATTCACGAAGTCTGCAAACCATGGTTCATCATCTTGCACTTTGAATAATTGCTCATCAGGGAAGAACTCATTAATGACCGTGTTGTCTTTAGGTGACTTGCCATGATCTTCCAATCTAGAGAGATGGTCAGCTACCTGATTCTCCGTCCCCTTTCTATCCTTGATTTCCACATCGAACTCTTGTAACAGAAGAACCCAACGAATCAATCTTGGCTTAGAGTCCTTCTTCGCAAGGAGATAGCGAATGGCAGCATGATCTGTATAAACTGTCACCTTTGTACCAAGCAGATAAGAGCGAAACTTTTCAAACCCGTAGACAATAGCAAGTAGTTCCTTCTCAGTGGTCGTGTAGTTCAACTGAGCATCAGTTAGTGTTTTGCTTGCGTAGTAAATAACGTGGAACACTTTTTCTTTCCTTTGGCCTAGAACGGCCCCAAGTGCATAATCGCTGGCATCACACATCAAAGCAAATGGTTGACTCCAATCAGGAGCTGTAATAACTGGAGCAGAAATTAGTTTCCTCTTCAAGATCTCGAACGCATGTGAACAAGCCTCATCAAACTTGAATGGCACATCCTTTTCCAAAAGATTGCATAACGGCTTAGAAATTTTTGAGAAATCCTTTATGAAGCGCCTATAGAATCCCGCATGACCAAGAAAGCTGCGAATACCCTTGACTGAGACAGGGGCAGGAAGGTTCTCAATAGTCTCCACCTTTGCTTTGTCAACTTCCAAACCTTTACACGATACCTTGTGTCCCAGAATGACACCTTCTTGCACCATGAAATGGCACTTTTCCCAATTTAGAACAAGATTCGTCTCCACACAACGTTTTAGAACCAAACTCAAGTTTTCCAAACACTCATCAAAAGAATCCCCAAAGACTGAGAAGTCGTCCATGAATACTTCCACATTAATTCCAATCATGTCAGAGAAGATGGCCATCATGCACCTTTGAAAAGTAGCTGGTGCACCACACAACCCGAAAGAGACACGTCTGAATGCGAATGTGCCAAATGGACAAGTGAATGTAGTCTTCTCCTGATCCTCGGGTGCTATACAAATCTGATTGTACCCAGAATACCCATCAAGCAAGCAATAGTACTGATGTCCAGCCAATCTGTCGAGCATCTGATCAATGAATGGAAGTGGGAAATGATCTTTCCGAGTGGCCTTGTTCAATTTCCGATAATCCATGCAAATCCTCCAACCCGTAACTGTTCGCGTAGGAATGAGCTCGTTCTTCTCATTAGTCACCACTGTCATGCCCCCCTTCTTAGGCACACACTGTACCGGACTCACCCAAGAGCTATCAGAAATTGGGTAGATAATACCCGCGTCAAGCCATTTGAGAATTTCCTTTTTCACAACTTCTTTCATGACAGGATTCAGTCTCCTTTGATTATCAACTGTAGGGTTAGCTCCCTCTATCAAAGGAATTTTGTGCATGCAGTACGACGGACTGATACCCTTGATGTCTGCTATAGTCCACCCAATGGCTGATTTGGATTCCCTTAAGATTCGCAATAGTTTTTCCTCTTCTATTCCTGAAAGCTGAGCAGATATAATAACAGGTAAAGTAGAAGAATCACCAAGATAGGCATACCTTAAATGTTCAGGCAATGGCTTAAGTTCCAATGTAGGTGCTTCCTCGATGGATGGCTTAAGTCTAACATGAGACTTTTTCAATTCTGACAACCCCAATGACTCAAATGAGCTTTGAAACTTCTTCCATGGTGATGCATTAAGATATTGCAATTGTTCTTCATCCTCTTCGGTCTCAACCTCCAAATCATTAGCAAGAACTCTTTCCAACACATCAGCTTTTATCAAGTGTTGAGTTCCGTGGTTAACCACCTTGTCGACCGTATCAATTTTGAAACACTCTTCATCGTCAGTTGGAAGCTTCATTGCATTGAAAACATTAAAAGTGACATCTTGATCGTGCACCCTCATAGTGAGTTCCCCCTTTTGGACATCGATAAGAGTTCGGCCCGTCGCCAAGAATGGTCGTCCCAAGATGATAGGGATCTTCTTGTCTTCCTCGAAGTCAAGAATAACAAAGTCGGCTGGAAAGATAAGCTTGTCGACCTTCACCAAAACATCCTCAACTATTCCTCGCGGATAAGTAACAGAACGGTCAGCAAGTTGTAGAGTCATGGTAGTGGGCTTTGGCTCTGGAAGACCAAGTTGCATGAAAACTGATAAGGGCATGAGATTAATACTTGCACCCAAATCACACAAACATTTGCTGAATGAGATGTCTCCAATAGTGCATGGAATGGTGAAGCTTCCCGGATCCTTCAACTTAGGAGGCAACTTTTGTTGCAAGATGGCACTACATTCCTCCGTCAAGGCAACAGTCTCTAACTCCTCAAGTTTCAATTTCTTCGAGAGAATACCCTTCATGAACTTCGCATAGCTCGGCATTTGCTCAAGAGCCTCCGCAAATGGTATGTTAATCTGCAGCTTCTTGAATACATCCAAGAACTTAGCGAATTGCTTGTCTAACTTTTGCCTTTGAATTCGTTTTGGGAATGGAGGAGGTGGAAACACCTTATCTTCTACTTCTTTTTGAGAATTAACACTCTTGTGAATGATAGGAGTTGAAGGAGTAGCATTAGGAAGCAAATCAGAACCAGATTCGACCTCAACTGAAGATTCAAGTTTTTCCTCGGTTGCTTTTTCTTCGTTCTGACCTTGTAGACTTCTTCCTGATCGTAATGTTATTGCCTGAACCTGTTCCTTTTGATCTTTCTTGCCTGGATTCACCTCTGTGTCACTCGGAAGCGTTCCTGGTTGACGGTTCAACAAGGCATTGGCTAGCTGGCCAATTTGATTCTCTAAAGTTTTCAATGACACTGCCTGACTCTTATACATCATTCGAAGCTCTTCCAATTCCGACTTCTCAGACTGATTCAATGAAGTTCCTTGAGATGGTTGAAACCCCGGTGGATTGAATGGTTGCCTTGGAGCATAAGGTGGTGGTTGATAGTTCTGATTACTTGGCCTTGCATTGAACTGCTGATTTTGTGGTTGCTGAGCACCTCCCTGATTGTTGCTCCAACTGAAGTTAGGATGATTCCGATTGTTGGGATGATAAAATTGTGGCACTGGTTGCTGAGATCTTTGAAAATTACCAACAAATTGTGCGGATTCAGCTGAGATAGCACACATATTTGTGTCATGTGCCCCTGCACACAATTCACACACCATAGCAACCTGGTTAGTACCAAGATTAGAAAGGGAATCTACCTTCATTGTCAACGCTTTGAGTTGAGCAGCAATAGCAGTAGCTGCATCCAAGTCAAGAACTCCAGCCACTTTAGCAGGTGGCAAGCGTTGAGTAGGATTCTGAAATTCATTGGCCGACATCATTTCAATCAGATTATAAGCATCCTCATAGCTTTTTGCCCATAGCGCTCCTCCAGAAGCTGCATCTAACATAGGCCGGGACTGAGCTCCCAACCCGTTATAGAAATTGCTGATTATCATCCAATCCGGCATTCCATGATGAGGACAACGTGCCAATATCTCCTTGTACCTCTCCCAAGCTTCTCCCAAAGATTCCTGGGAATGCTGAGCAAACTGAGAAATGGCATTCCTGTAAGCTGCTGTCTTCGCCATGGAGAAATACTTGGTCAAGAACTTTTGAGCACAGTCCGCCCATGTTGTAATAGAGCCTGATGGCATAGAATGTAACCAACTCTTGGCTTTATCCTTAAGAGAGAAGGGAAATAGCCTCAATCTGATTGCGTCATCTGTAACTCCGTTGAATTTGAAGGTGTCACAGATCTCAAGGAAGTCCCTAATATGAGCATTGGGATCTTCAGCAGGACTACCCCCAAACTGGACTGTGTTCTGAATCATCTGAATGATGTTTGGCCTTAGCTCGAAATTGTTAGACCCTATAGCTGGGCGAACAATACTAGTATGAATGTCCTCCACTTTCGGCTGAGAGAATTCACTCAAAGCCTTCGCTGCTGGTTCTTGATTAGCCATAACTTCCTTTGCTTCAAGATTGTCTTTTAAATCGAAATCAAGTCTTCTCCTAGCTAGTTCTTCTGTACGTGCTAGTTCGTCTCTACGTGCACGAGCTCGTGTACGCATAAACTCTCAACAAGTACCTGAAATTCACCAACAAGAAATTTTATGAAAACGTCCTAGTCACCGAAATTCAATGACCACTGATGGCAAATATTGAAACTAAACAAAATAAAACCACGTCCCCGGCAGCGGCGCCAAAAACTTGTTACGACCAACTCAACACGCAAGTGCACGTGATCTCAAGTAATACAGATAGCAAATAAGGTTCGTTCCTACAGGGACTCGTTGTATTGTCTAGCTACTCACTCACCAATGTATGATTGTTTTCCGATGCTAAAACAAATAAGAAGTGGATTGTTATTATCACTAAAATTTATCTAAGAAATTTAACTAATTATCAACTACTTGAACTGAGATTTATGTCGAATTACTTATGCAAATAAAACATGGGAATTTAGTTTCTTTAAACAATCCATCTATGGTCTCCAAGTCCCTAGCCTTGTTCATGTGATTTAGTAACACCTGATCGAACACACAAAACTGATATAAGCCAACTTCCGTTAAACAAATACCATCCTAAACAATATCCACAATAAAGATAGAAATCATTTAGTCTCCCGATTATGCCAAGTCTTCATATGTCTATAAAGAATAAAACATAATGGTTGAGGTGCAAGCATTCAATTGATCACATAGTCGTCATAAAACGATTAGAGCTACGACACTAATTACGAATGATATTATCACGCATAAACCTACGCTAACATGGCAAGTTCTAAACTCTTATTTCCACTTTCGCTTCAACAAGAATTAACACACAATTACAGGAGTTAGCTACTCTCCTATAACGAATTAAAATCAACCATGATAGGATATCACATCAATCACACTAAAGGCATCGAGAAGATTCAACACATAGAATTCATGAATAATTCCACTAAACCCCCATGACAACGAATTAGTTCATAATCGAACTAATCATCATCATGGGTTCCAATGAAAACATGACTCTAAAATAAACAAGTAATTAAAATAGAGAAGAAGAAGAATAAGGTTTAGAATTAATCCCCACAATCGAAGAATACAAAGGTTCAAGAATAGCTTGGAGGAATTCCTTCTCCTTTTCTCTCCTCTTGAAAACCCTAGCTTATAATACGTGCGTGTCTCCTTCTAATTACAAGGGTTGGATGATGATATATAAAACACGTTTCCTACCTTTGCCCAATAATAAAAAAAAATACCTAAAAAACAACTAGGAAACGATTTTAATGTCAAAGAACACTTAAAATACAATTTCAGATCAAATAAGGGCAAAACTGGAAAATCAGCACGTCCCCGAGCACTTTGCTCAAGAACTGGCGCACTTTGCTCGGCCAAAATCTGCTCATCCCCGAGCACTTTGCTCAAAACTGGCGCACTTTGCTCGGGCAAATTCTGGTCCCGTTCTTTTCTCCTTCGTTTTTGCTCCGTTTGCTCCCGTTCTTTTTGCATTCTCTTCCGTTTTCAATCCTCTATGCTTGGAATCCTCATGGTGAACCATAACAAGACTCCATTCTATATCATTAAGCCCGAATCCAACTCCAAAAGCAACGGAAACAACGATCTTAATCAACATTATTCCAACCCTGCACAATAAAGCAAACACATCAAAACTACCAAAATCTTGAGGTCAAAACAATCAATTTAAGCCAATTTAGAATGTTCCAAGTGGATATAAAATCCACTTATCAGAATGACATGTACATCTCAATCTTAGATAACTGCTGAAAAATGAATCAGGATGGTAACATTTTTTGTTATTTTTTCTATTTAAAATATTTAATATAAATTTTTTCTTAACTCTTTCATTCATTTTAACTTATATTAATGTTTTATGCTATTTTTTTCATTTTTAAGATTATAATAATATATTTTATCATTATTTTCAAGTTTTGACAATACATAACTTTTTTTTTCTAAATTTGTTTTAAAAATTAATTAATTAATAATTTAAATGTCTCATGGTTGGAAGTCATTCCCATGTTCATTAACCGGTCTATACACATTTTATATGCTATTATCTATTAATTTAATATTTTTTATTAATTTTATAAATATATATCACATTATAATAATGTAAAATAATATGTAAGGTAATTTTGCCTAAACTTGCAAGAGTACAAGTTGATGGAATAGCAAAATGTTTGTTTTATTTGGAAAAGGTCAAGAGTTCGAATCCAAAAAAATGGAAAAAGTTTGTTTTAATTTACTAGTTTTTATTAATTTTATAAATAAATATATATCAAATTAATAATGTAAAATAATATGTAAGCTAATTTTTCTTAAATTACAAGAGTACAAGTTGGTGGTGCGGCAAAATGTTTGTATAATTTCTAAAAGGTCAAGAGTTCAAATCCAAAATAATGCTATTTTTTTTAATTAAACAACTAATAATACTGCCGCAATGAAGGGTTGCGGCAGTACTATTTTATAATACTGCCGCAATGAAAGGTTGCGTCCATCCTGCCGCAATGAAAGGTTGCGGCTATCCTGGTGGCTCGTCCAACCCACGGTGGTTGTGGACCTGAACGCATATATATATATATTAGAGTTCAAAAATGAGGTCGAAAATGATAAATGAAAAATGGAACTTGAAATCAGCAACTGAATGCAACCAGTTGAATGTGGTTGCATTTGGTTGAATATTGCCCCTGACGGGGCCATGTAACCCAAATCCACCAAAATCACCCACCTTAAAAAAAGTTGAATGTGGTTGAATATTGCCCTGGCGGGGCCATGCAACCCAAATCCACCAAAATCACCCACCTTAAATAAAAGTTGAATGTGATTGCATTTGGTTGAATATGGTTACATTTGGTTGAATATGCTCCTGCGGGGCCTTGGAACCCAAATAGCACCCTTCTTTAAAAAAAAATAAAAAATAAAAAATAAAAATTGAATGTGGTTGCATTTGGTTGAATGTGATTACATTTGGTTGAATATGCCCCTGCGGGGCCATGGAACCCAAATAGCACCCTTCTTTAAAAAAAAAAAAATTTAGGGTTAGGATTGGTATTTTTGCAATATTGAAACTTAAGTTGGTAAAATGCAATTAATTAAAGGATATGGTATTTTTGCAAATAGAAACTTTAAACCTAGTATTTTTGGGAAATTCCCTTATATTAATTTAGAGAGGTATTAGTTAATCAATAAATTAATAATTATTAATTTTTAGAGAATTTTTGACATCAAAGAAAATTAATTTCAAATTATATACACTTAAATGGAATGAATTGTACAATTTATGTTTTATACTTAATTCAATATACATTGTTTACAAATTTAATGAGTATTTGCGAGATTCAAAATAAATATTCATGTATATTTAGATGATATCAAGGATAAAACAATATTTTTTCAACATTTTTCACATCAAGACATGAAAACACTGATTAATAATTTTTTAATGTTTTACCAAAACACCACGTTCGAACTTTTGGATACAATAATGATGGTTAAAGACGAGTTTCATATAGATTCAAATTTTAATAACCCTATAATCATATTTTACAAAAGGGTGATACATATATTTTATGATTATAAAGGTATTATTAATTTATAACATTATTGGGACCATATATTTATATAGGGTTTTCAAAAAAATTATTATCCTATTATCTTATCGAAATTGATCATTTTTTAAAGTGGCCCAAATTATGACCGGAAGAAATGATTAACTTAGAGAGATTATTAGTTTATCGAATATTAATTTAACAAGATTTTACTGTATTAAAATAAATATTTTGAACGTTTGAGAGGTGCCACCCGGCCATGGGTGGCGTAGCCTCCCCTAAATTTGTATTTATGTACATACTTATTTTTTCTAGCGTGGGGTGTAAATATTTGTATTAATATAAAAATCATTTTGATCGTTGTCGAATTGTGTTCGTAAATGATTTGACTTTTTTTTCTTATAGTGATTCTATTATAAAAGAAAAAAAGGGAATTCACCAAAAATACTAGATTTAAAATTCATATTTGCAAAAATACCATCTTCTTTAATTCATTGCAATTTTACCAAACTAAGTTTCAAAATTGCAAAAATACTAGGTCTCCATTTCCCTCCCACGTCACTTTCCCTCCCCCCTTTCCCTCTCATTCCACGTCACTCATCTCCACGGCTGTGTCCTTTTTTTTTTTTTTTTTTTTTTTTTTAAGACGGGATGCTATTTGAGTTTCATGGCCCCCGCCAGGGGCAATATGCAACTACATTCAACCACATTCAACTGAATGCAACCACATTCAACTTTTTAAGATTTTGGTGGATTTGGGTTGCAAGGCCCCGCCAGGGGCAATATTCAACCAAATGCAACCACATTCAACTTTTTTAAAGGTGGGTGATTTTGGTGGATTTGGGTTGCAAGGCCCCGCCAGGGGCAATATTCAACCAAATGCAACCACATTCAACTTTTTTAAAGGTGGGTGATTTTGGTGGATTTGGGTTGCAAGGCCCCGCCAGGGGCAATATTCAACCAAATGCAACCACATTCAACTTTTTTAAAGGTGGGTGATTTTGGTGGATTTGGGTTGCAAGGCCCCGCCAGGGGCAATATTCAACCAAATGCAACCACATTCAACTTTTTTTAAAGGTGGGTGATTTTGGTGGATTTGGGTTGCAAGGCCCCGCCAGGGGCAATATTCAACCAAATGCAACCACATTCAACTTTTTTTAAAGGTGGGTGATTTTGGTGGATTTGGGTTGCAAGGCCCCGCCAGGGGCAATATTCAACTAAATGCAACCACATTAAAATTTAGTTGAATATGCCCCTGCGGGGCCTTGGAAGCCAAAAGCAGACCACCTTAATTTTGGTGGTTTTGGGTTGCAAGGCCCAGCAGGAGCATATTCAACTGAATTCAGTTACTGATTTCAAGTTCCATTTGTCAGTTGTCATTTTCGACCTCTTTTTTGGACTCTAATATATATATATATATATATATATATATATTAGAGTTCAAAAAAGAGGTCGAAAATGACAATTGAACAATGGAACTGGAAATCAGAAATTTAGTTGCATTTAGTTGAATGTGGTTGCATTAAGTTGAATATGCCCCTGCGGGGCCATGCAACCCAAAATCATCCCACATTAAAAAAAAAATGGTTTTGAAGTCTGTTGCAGTTGATGTGGTTGAATGTGGTTGAATGTGGTTGCTGATTTCAAGTTCCTTTTTTCAATTGTCATTTTCGACCTCTTTTTTGAACTCTAATATATATATATATATATATATATATATATATATATATATATATATATATATATATATATATATATATAGAGTTAAAAAAAGAGGTCGAAAATGACAATTGAACATTGGAACTTGAAATCAGAAATTTAGTTGAATTTAGTTGAATGTGGTTGCATTAAGTTGAATATTTCCCCTGCGGGGCCATCCAACCCAAAATAGCACCCATCTTTAAAAAAAAAAAAAAAAAAAAAAGTCGGCTGATTTCCTGGACAGGAGGAGAGAGAAAGTGAGGGAGGAGGGGGGACCTAGTATTTTTGCAATTTTGAAACTTAGGTTGGTAATATTGCAAATAGCTATTCTTAAAGATAGTAAATTTGCAAAAATTTACTTTTTCCTATTTATTTATGAAAAAAGCCCAAGAAAAAATGGTAATGGCAGAATAGATGCATGCCTCGGTTGCAATATCGCTTTGTAATTATATAAATAATGTGTTTCTGGAAAGCATTTTGTTCTTCAGGAAAATACATAGGCAACCCTGTTTTAGCACGGGGCAACACGGTGCGAATAGCCTTGATTTTTGCAGATGTTAGATGCTTGAGGGACAGACCCTCATCGTTAACATATCTCTAGCCAGCAAGGCCATCTGAAAAGTAGTTTTAGCAGCCTGTTTATAAAACATGGACATGTGTGCAATGATTTGCAGCAAGACAACCTTGTTCAAAATGTGGTGCGACAAGGAAACCCCAAATCTAAGCACCATAGGGGTAACTAGAAAACTAGTTGTACTCTTCTTGTTACCAGGGCATAATAAACCAACCTTAAGACAGCTCCCGGATTTAAAATAAACTCACATGTGATTTAATTAGATCATGTTTATATGCATCATGAACGAATCAGAGAATCCACAAGACGTACAACAGCAAAATGGACTTGAATTGGGAGTCCGGCTATTGCTACTGTTGTGAACATTGTCCAAAAAATCCAATTGAATTACTTAAATTTATAAATCATATCAACAAATATAGATAACGCAATACAAAAAGAATAAACAAAAGCATTACGATATACTTAATATGCACGTCTAGTGCTGCATCTAATCCTGGAATGGAGTTGGTAGTTTAACAGTTTGGAGAGCAAATAGTTGTTGAGCTCTCACAGATGGACTAATAATATTGACAAGAAAATTCAGATAATTAATTTTTTATCTTAAATATTTGTAGAATGGAAAGATTGTGTTAATTCCATGTTCTATGTATTGAGCCATACTCCCTTACATTTGTTATAAATCATACACATCATCTATTCTGTACTCTTGTATTGATTCCCTTAAATAGCAGTTGTCAGTTGTTCATTTAGATCTCTGTAATAGGACACACATATAACCAAAAGAAGTTATTGGATTGAAACACTTACTCCAACTGCATAGAATTAGCGGGAGGCTTATTAGCTTGCGTGAATTGCGAGAGCCAAAGGAGGCTGTTCTTCTTAGTGGAAGTGATAGTAATTAGTAATTACCAAGTTGAGGTTGAAGAGAAATCAGAACCTTTTAACCATGAAGGTCTTGTGGTATTTGGAATCGGATCAACCAAATACATTTAAGAATATGAATGATGGATTGGACGAGAAAGGGTGGTGGACTCGGATCAGCCTGGCAGAAGTCTTCCTAAGCAGTGCCTCCAGTCTTTTCACGTTCCTAGTGTCTGTAGCGTTTTTGGGTAAGACATTTACTTTGGTGAAGCTGATTAGCATCCTTAGTTCTTTGCATGGGAGGAAAAATAATTGTTAGTTTGGGGGTTCAGAATCAGGATTGAAAACAGTTGCCTCAAACCTCTTCGTGGACTGAATGAGTAATCACGTACAATATTCATTAAAAATAACTACATTCTTAAGCTAAGGTAGCTAGTTTTACTTAGTCACATATACTTAGATATATTGAAACAAAGATCTGAGGTCCATTGGGGCACAAGATCGATCAACTGCATTCTACAGTGAGGTCTGAAATATAAAAGCTACCGAGCAACATTGTTGTGCGTTGTTTTTTCCATATACTACTACTACTGCTTACCCTTTTCAGTTTGTTTTACAAACTCTTCGAGTGAAACAAGACTTCCGGTGTATTTGACAACTGAGGTCAATTCTCTAGCAGCAGGACTTTGTGGAAGAAACCTATAATTGTTATCTTCCATTTTATAGTCATAAAAAATGTACCCGATATCATTTTTTGCTACAAACGTCTGTTCCACGTCCAAATAAAGGAATATCCAATTTATCTTCGGATCAGCCGGCGGAAGATTGAACTTTTTAGTCCAGGACACCTTGCCGCCACAAGTATCATCATCCAACATCCATAAACTTAGAAGTGACCTATTATCGATGGATTCAAAGATCATAGAAACGGAACCTCTAAAATCGAAAACGTTTGACTTTCTTCCATACTGCTTGGGGTCAGGAAACTTATATATCGCAAACACCTCATTATGCCAATCGAATGATAGTGACTCATTATTATAACCATCCAAATACATTACCCCTGTTTCGAAATTAACACATTGTGATTCCGAGTAAGGCCTAAAACTTTGCATAGTAGTAGGAACCAGAATTTCCTTCCACGAATCACCATTCGAGGAATACATCTCTGCTGTAAATACACCTGTACGTGGCGGAGCAATAATATAATGATCCAGATCATCGTCCGCAAAATCAATTGTAAACTTAATAATCTTGTAGTCATTGGAAATACAATCAAAAACAAACCCAAGTTTATGATTTTGGTACAATTTTGAATGTCTCTTAGGGGTAGGAAGTATCTTAAACCACTTGGTCGACGGATTCCATACACAGACAATATCACCGTTTGTATTGGTAAGACAAACAAGACCATGACAAGAACACATGTACTTATTAATACCTCTAAAGTTTACTGGTGGCAAATTGAACCCAATGGAGTCTTCAAGAGTACATATGTAAATAGAGTTTATAAGATTTTTCGTTTTCCAATCAAATATGGCTACACAAGCATGTTTTTTCAGGGAATGGGTGAGATGTTTTCGAATGAACTGTGGGTTTGATATAATGGATCGCCATGACTTGCAAACTGAACTAAAACGAACAAGTGATTTTACAGGCAGTGATGATAATATCTTGAAAATAAGTTCTTCCGGTATATAATAAGTACTGCTCATTGGATCTCACCGATGGTAAAGTGAATTGTAAAGAAATCGAGGGTTTTGTTTTAAGTTGAAACTGATCATATTATGGGTCGGTTTGGGAAATCTTATTTTTCAGAAATAAGTTACTTATTCTGGGAAAAAGTTAGGAAATATGTACTTTTTTCTGAAATAAGTAACTTATTTTTGCAAGATAACGAATATTAAACTCCACATACACATTTTTTTCTAAAAAAAAGTATGTAAATACGAATTTTTTCTCGAAATAAGTAACTTATAAGCTCAATTTAATTTTTGCCAAACAGGCACTATATCTAATAAGCTGTAACAGTAATCTTATCCACAATTTTGTTGATTCTAATCTTTTTAAAAATAGATAATCAAGATTATATCATTGTAAAAAGAAAATTATAATCTAAAAAGGATATAATTATAAAGGTTGCTTTAGAAGTGATTTTTAGAAATAAAATTATAATCTAAAAAGGAAAAAATTAAAGAAATTTGTATTAGAATTGAATTTTATAAGGAAAATTATAATCTGAAAAGGATATAATTAAAAAATATTGTATTAGAATTGAATTTTACTTATTTTTTTATTAGTATTAAAAAAATTCATGTTTACTATTTGGGCTCAATCTTAAAATCTAGAAATCATATTTTGATGATTTTATAATCCACGCAAAGCTCATAAAACTATCTTTAATTTAGTGATGACTTAATATTTATTATTCAATTGGAAACACTCAGAATCTGAAGAGAAAAAATATAATTACCAATTTTTAATTAATCCTATTCAATGTAAAATTCCTACATTGATAATGCTATTCAACGTAGAAAACCTAATTAGATATGATTTAAATATTTAACATACATCTTTTCGTATTTCAGTATAAATACAATTTTTAGTTTATAACATATTAAAAAATTAAATATTTTTTTTATGCAAGATCCAACGGTTTTCATCTATTTATTTTAAGATCTAACAGTTCTTATTTATTTTATCGTACGAAGAACCAGACTACCTATAATCAAAGTTTTGGACAAAATCCTTCCCACACTTATTATTAAAATTGTTTTTGGTTGTTAGTAGAACTATCTTCAAATAATAATAAAGGTATTTTGATAATCAAAACGAATTATAAGTAGAATTCATAAATCAGATTGAATTTTCAACGTAAAAAATCGTTAATTTCTTCTATCTTTTGTTTCTGCATATATTTAAATGGAAAATAATTGTTAAACCATCACTAAATTAAAGATTATTTTATAAATTTCACGTGAAATCAAATTTTAAGAATTTAAGATAGAGTATAAATATTAAATCGGACGTGTAAAATCTTATGTATATCAAATTTTTAACAAAAATTTGATATCTAAATTAATAACATATAAAATTAAAAAAAAAAATATATATATATATATATATATATTAAAAAAGGAACCGTGCATTGCACGGGTTATAAGCTAGTAAACCCTAATATTAGTAAATACGTTTTGCTCTCTCTCGTTATAGGGCCACCGGGGATTTATGGCAGGGTTTAGAAGTTATTTGGGGTGGGCTTTAGTCAAAAATCGATATGTGTGGGCACTGGGCACTGGCAACGGGTCGGGTCGGATCGGATCGGGTTTCGCAAAATTCAAATCCAAAGTTTTTGGATCGGGTCGGGTCTGGATCCGGGTTTTAAAATCAAAATCCAAATCATCGGGTTTTATCAGGTTTCGGATCGGATTCGGGTTTAAATCAGGTTTTTAATTCAAAATTCAAAAATTAAAATAATCCCATTAAGCAAAACATAAAAGTACAAATATATTTAAAATATTAAAATATTTTAATTGCATAAAAAATATATAATATTATCAAAAAAATTAAAAACTATAAGAAAAATAAAGAATATTTATATTTATATAAATATATTAGAATTTTAATAAAAGAATAAGATTGTGATTCGAATAAATAAATCAAAATTGTGGCTTATATATATATAGGCAAGTGCTCAAAAGAGAACTTATTTTTTGAAGAAAACTAAGGTACTAATCCTAGCCATTAGATGTACTAAGATCAATGGCCCCGCCAGGGGCACCCACACACTAATCAAATACACCCTCACACACAGAATCACACCTAATCCCCTCCATTTTTAATTTGATTTTTCCCGTCAATCGGTGATATTTTTTTTAAATCTAATTTCACCACATTTTTCTTCATCTCCCAACGATTAGTTTGCATACTGTTATGCCATATTTTGGCATGTCTAATAATCTCTCAATTTCTAATATCTTTTAATTATTAATTCAGATTAATAATTATTACTTAACCGCTAAGTTTTATCCTCTCCCTGAAATGAGGAAACAATCAATCTCAATCAATCAATAACGGAAAATATCTCCAAACGATATTCTTCAAATCAGGAAGATATCACAACGATAAGATTAAATCAGATAAAATCAGTAATCACCCAGATTAACGAAGTTTATCCCTAAAGTCTCTAAGGGGTAGACACAAATCAATTTCACAGAACTACATGGGCTTGATCCTATATAAACATATAGGTACGTAGGCATCTTGGCATATGGCGACCGATACACGAGACAAATCGAGACACATGCCAAGTCTAGCCCCCTCTTTTTCATAACCCTAAACCCCTAATCCCCTAAACAGTTACATACTCATAATTTCACTTTCACTTATCTATTCCAACAAACCTCCGATTTCGTGTTGTTACGAAATTCCTCCAACAACATTTGGCGCTAGAAGGAGGGGAAATTTTTGTTTGAGGAGGACAAACGAATACTTTCAAAGGGGGTTATGGGTTTTATCAATTGGGGGCTTCAACGGTTAAAAAAAAAATAAGGTCGTGGTTGTTGTAACGACGTCAACAATCATGGAGGCAACAACTGATGTACTGGCCAAAAAATTATAAAGGACGGATCAAGAAAAAGGCGCATGTCAGCAAGGATTTTTCTTTTAAAAAATGGTGGAACCTGTAAAGTTACGTCACACCGAGAGTGTCAACAGCAACGACAAGGAACACAGTGCTTGTTCGTGTTAATAAACAAGGAGCCATTGATTTACGACACTCGGAGGCCCGCACAAGAAAAAAAAAGTGCAACAAAACAATGGGTGCAACTTGCAAGTGCAAAGGCAGGAACATGATGGGTGCCTTATTCCTAGGACCAACGAGAGCAATGAAAAAAAAATTAAATAAAAAAAACAAGGCTAAGTAATCCACAGAAAAATGGGAAGCCCAACAAAGAAAGACACGGAGATGGGACTGGAGGCCACGCAGCAACGGAAGCCAACAACGAAAAAAAAAGCAATGAGTAACTAAACGAGGAAAGCAAGAGGGCGCCACATAAAAAAAAGATAAGTTTTTTTGTCCTTCTCCATTATATTTTTATGCAATTAGAAATATTATGCCATGCATGCATAATTATCATGTTTTTAAATATTTTTCAAGAAAAATATTTATTATTCAAAAAATTCATGCGAGCTATCTATTTTTATGCTTGTAAAATTATTGCAATTTGGAAAATATCGTACGAGATATTTATGTTGATGAATTGCGGATATTTATGCTGATTGATTGTGGATTTATTTTACAATCCCGTACGAGCTGCATTATTTTCAAGAAAGAAAAAATGCATATACGAGACGCATAATTTTGTAAAAGATTTTCTACAAAAAGGAACATTATTTTCGAAGCAAATAAATATCGCGACATTAGCATATTTATTATTGCGTTTGGATTTGCAAAAGATTTTTCTTATATTGTCGCGATAGTACATATATGTCAAAAATATTTTCAAACTTGCGAACTAAATTGTCAAGTAGGGTAGCCTGGACAAGCTATAAATCTCGCAATGCAACATGCTTAGTAAAGTGCAGTGCAGCACCATCTGGATTATTGAAGGCCCATGGCCAGATCTCTCAAGATCGCATGGGTGGAGGCATCCCTATGCAAACTATCTTTATTGAAGGCCCATGGCCAGATCTCACAAGATCGCATGGGTGGAGGCATCCCTATGCAAACTATCTACATCTCTTCGCCAAGATCTCATCTACATCTCTTCACTGAGACATCTCTCAGTGAAGACTCCGCTAGACACATCCTTATGTGGTTGCATCAAACACTTGAAAAGCGTGTATGCCTATTCGGGATATATACAAGCGCACAGGTCCTAACTAGACAACAAGGATCGCAAAGGATTTCAAAATTGTTATTTATGCTCGCACATTTGAAAACCTTGGCAAAGTATATCTATCTTATACTGGTTATCACATGCTATCATACTTGCATCCGCATACGCCTAACGAGCACATTGGTGCTCTAAATGTTTTGCTAATCTTCTGTTTTTAGCTATTTCAGCGATCGAAGAAATTTGGAAGCTTGAAGAATTCTTAGTTCTCCATTGCAGCAAGCTACACTGAAGAACTGGGGGCTAGTTGTTATGCCATATTTTGGCATGTCTAATAATCTCTCAATTTCTAATATCTTTTAATTATTAATTCAGATTAATAATTATTACTTAACCGCTAAGTTTTATCCTCTTCCTGAAATGAGGAAACAATCAATCTCAATCAATCAATAACGGAAAATATCTCCAAACGATATTCTTCAAATCAGGAAGATATCACAACGATAAGATTAAATCAGATAAAATCAGTAATCACCCAGATTAACGAAGTTTATCCCTAAAGTCTCTAAGGGATAGACACAAATCAATTTCACAGAACTACGTGGGCTTGATCCTATATAAACATATAGGTACGTAGGCATCTTGGCATATGGCGACCGATACACGAGACAAATCGAGACACCTGCCAAGTCCAGCCCCTCTTTTTCATAACCCTAAACCCCTAATCCCCTAAACAGTCACATACTCATAATTTCACTTTCACTTATCTATTCCAGCAAACCTCCGATTTCGTGTTGTTACGAAATTCCTCCAACAACACATACCATATATGCTATATTTCGATTTAGTTTTCTAAGTTTTCCATTAAACGAGGTTTTCCCTAGATCCTTACTATATATATATATATATATATATATATATACTACTTGCTCAAATAATCAAATTGCGAGCTCAATTTCCTGACCATCCCATTAAATCAATTCGACTAGACAATGCTGCTGAATTTACATCTGCAAGTTTCAATGATTATTGTATGTCAGTAGGAATCTCAGTCGAACACCCTGTAGCTCACGTGCATACACAAAATGGCTTAGCAGAATCTCTAATTAAAAGGCTTCAACTTATTGCACGTCCCTTACTTCTAAGAGCAAAGTTACCTACATCTGTTTGGGGTCACGCAATACTTCATGATGCAAGTATAATTAGGATAAGACCATCTGCCTACCACAAACAATCACCTCAACAGTTAGTTTTTGGACAAATTCCTAATATCTCACACTTTAAGGTGTTTGGTAGTGCGGTATATGTTCCCATTGCACCTCCACAGAGATCCAAAATGGGTCCACAAAGAAGAGTAGGCATATATGTTGGTTTTGACTCACCATTTATCATAAGATATCTTGAACCATTAACTGGTGATGTGTTTACTGCTTGTTATGCTGACTGTCATTTTGAGGAGTATGTGTTCCCTCCGTTAGGGGGAGATAATGTTTTGCATAAATTAAATTCTGAACTATCATGGAATGCATTAGGATTAAATGCTTTTGATCCACGTACTAAACAATGTGAATCTGAGGTTTTAAGGATCATTCATATGCAAAATATTGCTAATCAAATGCCGGATGCTTTTAATGATTCTAGACTTATTATAAAATCGCATATACCCGCTATTAATGCTCCGGCCAGGGTTGAAATCCCTATTCATAAATTAATTCCTGAAGAATTGGTTGGTGATTCAAAACCATGCCAGAAGCATGGTAGACCTAATGGTGCGAAAGATGTTGTACCACGAAAACGGAAATTGAATGGACCTGCCCCTGAAGTGGCAGATGTTCCTGAAGTAACTACATCAAAAATCCCAGAAGTGGTATCACCTCCTGAAGAGGTTCAAGCCCCTGAAGTGGCTGTGACAAAACCACCTGAAGTGGTATTACCTCCAGAAGAGGATATTGCCCCTGAAGTGGCACATGCTTCCATAGAAGAAAAGGTACCTGAAAATTATGAGATCTCAATGAGTTATGTACATAACGGAAAATTATTGGATCGTGGGAGTAATGAGGTTGATGATGTATAAGCTTTTTCCGTGGCATGTGATATTATTATGAACTCCGATCCTGAACCACAAAGTGTGGAAGAATGTCGACAAAGAGATGATTGGCCAAAATGGAAAATTGCAATTCAGGAAGAAATGCAATCCTTGCGCAAGAGAAATGTATTTGGACCTGTAGTCCGAACACCAGCTGGTGTGGTTCCCATTGAAAATAGATGGGTGTTTGTACGAAAACGAAATGAGAAAAATGAAATTGTGAGATATAAGGCCCGGCTGGTAGCCCAGGGATTCTCTCAAAGGCATGGATTTGATTACCAGGAAACTTACTCTCATGTGATGGATGGAGTTACTTTTCGTTTTCTTATGGGTATGGCTTGTATGGAAAAATTGGAAACACGTCTGATGGACGTTGTGACAGCTTACCTTTATGGATCACTTGATAGTGATATTTATATGAAAATTCCTGAAGGATTAAAGTTAGAGGAAACTAAGCCTCAACATTTATATTCAGTTAAACTACAACGATCATTATATGGCTTGAAACAATCTGGTCGTATGTGGTACAACAGGCTTAGTGAATATTTATTGAATGATGGGTATATAAATAATCAAGTGTGTCCATGTGTGTTTATCAAAAGGTCACACTCTGGTTTTGTTATTATTGCAGTATATGTGGATGATTTGAATATTGTAGGTACTTCTGAAGATATTAGTAATGCTGCTAACTATTTGAAAAATGAGTTTGAAATGAAAGATCTTGGAAGACAAGATTTTGTTTAGGTATACAGGTGGAGTACTTATCTTCAGGCATATTTGTTCATCATTCAACCTACACAGAAAAGGTTCTTGATCGATTCTACATGGACAAATCTCATCCACTAACTACACCGATGATTGTTCGATCATTAGAAGTTGAGAAAGATCCTTTCTGTCCTAGAAAAGAAGATGAAGATGCACTTGTGTTAGGAATAATTCATAAGTTGTGATGTTAAGAATAGAATTTACACATTATACTTCTTGTAATCCTGATCTTATAAAGGATTTAGCACTTTATATAGGATTTATGTGTAAGACAGTTATCTGTATAGTTTAGTCAGGAATGAACAGTGTATCGGAGACTACATGTCAGGAACAAAGAGCAAATCCTGATGACAGTCTAATACTGATGATGATCAGATACTGATGCAAGATGAAATCCTGATATCAGTCATGTTACTGATGATGTCATTATGGATGCTACAGAAACTGGCAAGTGCTATAAAACAGGATCGTTGTTTGAAGAACAAGCAAGAAGATATTATGAAGGAAAGAGTTTTCTATTTATGGAAACTATCGACTAGAAGGCAGAACATTGTCATGTATAGATTATATCTTTATGTTATTAGTTGATAGGTAGCATTATAAATACTCTCTCTATATCATTGTAAAAAGTGTCGTAGTCGAACAAGCGTGCGTTGTAAGTTCGTGTGTGTAGCTCTGTATAAGGTTTGTATTCGAGAGTTCGAAACAAACAGAGAGAGATTTGTATTGTCAGCAGCTGCTAAAGGTATTTATACACCTTTGGTAGAGTTTGTATTTGATCTTATTAATACAAACAGAGTTTGATTCATTCGTTTATTCTTGTTCATATAATCAAGCAAAAATCAGACACGATTATATAACTTGTATTCAACCCCCCCTTCTACAAGTTATTCGAGTTAACAATTGGTATCAGAGCAGGTTGATTTCGAATAATCATAAAGATCTGCAATCATGTCTGGTTACAAGGATGGGAATACTAAAATTCCTATGCTCAAGCGAAACGAATATACTCTATGGGAAGTAAAGATGTTGCATCATCTGGAAGCAACAGATCCTGATTATCTTGACAGAATCAGAGATGGACCTTTTGTTCCAACAAAAGTCGTTGGACAAGCAACTGTTGATGGTGTGGTTGTTCCAGAACATACAGCAGAGAAGCCAAAATCTGAATGGTCAGATAAGGACAAGGAGAATGTTCTTAAAGATGCTAAAGTGAGAAACATATTATTCAACAGTCTTGATTCTATTCTCACTAACTATGTTCTCTCTTGTAAAACTGCTAAGGATATATGGGACAATCTTAAGGTTCACTGTGAAGGAACTAAGCCTGTCAGGAAGAATATGAGGACATTACTTATACAACAGTATGAGTACTTTGAATCCAAGTCTGGTGAGTCACTTACTGATACCTTTGATAGGTTTACAAAACTCATCAATGAGATGGCCATGCATGGTAAATATTATGACTTGGAGGATATGAATACGAAGTTCATGAAAGCTTTGCCTGATTTCTACAATGAGAAGATATCTGCGATTGAGGAAGCTAATGATCTGGATGAGATTTCATTAGAGGCAGTATATGGAAAATTGAGAGCTTATGAACTTGACAAGCAGCAGAAAAAGAGCAGGAGTGAAGGAAAGATGAAGACTATTGCACTTACTGCTCAATCTGAAGTAAAGAAGCTTCCTGAAGAACAGCATGAAGAGATTGCTGTAAAGAATTCAAGGAAGAAGAAAAGCAAAGAAAGTTCTGAGTCAGAGACTACTGATATGGACTCTGATAACAATGATTCTGAATCTGAGATGCAGGAACTCTTTGCTATGTTTGCTAAAGCTTTCAAGAAAGGAAGATTCAAC
This sequence comes from Kitagawia praeruptora, assembly GCA_037693485.1. Taxonomy (NCBI): domain Eukaryota; kingdom Viridiplantae; phylum Streptophyta; class Magnoliopsida; order Apiales; family Apiaceae; genus Kitagawia; species Kitagawia praeruptora. Next base: position 104,655,116 of record CM075346.1, on the reverse strand, counting down.
AGGAGAAGATTTAGCAAAGGACCTTTTCAAAAGAAGGAGGAGAAGAAGAGTGACAAAGGCAAAAGTACAATTGTCAAGCTTGATAAGGCCAAGATCAAGTGCTTTAACTACAGCGAGCTTGGACACTTTGCTAGTGAGTGTAAGAAGCCTAGGAATTTAGGAAAGGGTAATGCACTTATGGTCACACAAAAGGATTGGGCTGATTCCAGTGATTCTGAAGATGAATTGGATTATGACAACATTGCATTGATGGCAAATAGTTCAGACAAACCTGGATCTCCAAAGAAAACTTCTCCATCCTCTGTTAAGGTATCACTTCACTCTCTTGATTCATTTGATAGCTTAAATTCTGATGAAATTAGATCTATCCATGCTGAGTTTAAGAATCTTATGACTAATTTTAGAATTCTTACTTGTGAAAGAGATGAACTTAAGGTTAAGAATGATAAATTAGTTGATAGAAATAATTTTCTTGAATCTGAATTAATTCAAATGGAAGAATACAAGTTAAGTTCTGATAAAGCTAAGCATGATTATAGTGTTATTCTTGAGGCTTATGACTATGTCAGAAAAGAACTAGAAGAAGAGAGAGATGTGATTAAGGCCATTAACAATTCCAGTAAAAAGACTATAGAAATCTTTGAAAGTGGAATTCGTGGTAAGGTTAATGGTTTAGGTTTTGATAAGGCTAGACAAGAAGAAAAAGTAGCTATTATCAATGATGATAGTAAGATAGAAGCTAACACATCTAAGTCTGAAGGTAAGAAAATTGTTTCTGAACCTAATCATGTTAAATTTGTTGATTCAAAAGGTACCCCTGTTGTACACAAAAGGATTAACAATAGTAATTCAGATGAGAAAGTGTTAGAGAAACCTAAGAATGTAAACATAGGGTTTCTGTCTAAGTCTCAGTTGAAACAGAGATTAGATGGTCTTTCAGAGTCTAGCAAGATCAAAAGAAATAGGAATGGAAAAGAAGGTATTAACAAAGAGAATAATTACAAGAATGTACCTGATGCACCTAGAAAAAAATGCTATAAGTGTGGAAATCATAATCATTTGGCCCTAGACTGCAATCAAAAACCTTCTTGGAAAACTGAGTCTAGATTCCCCAAGACTCAGAAAATTCAATACCAACCACAAAAAGCTTGTTATCATTGTGGTAGTTTACTTCATTCCATTTACATGTGTAGAGAATATCATGAACTGTATTATGACTATTATTCCTTGAAATCTGAAACTCCTAGTCACAAACAGTTTGTGAAATTAGAATCTAAAGCTGACTCTACAACAGGTAAAGTAAAAGCAAAATCTTCAAAGCCTGTTGTTTCTAAATCTAGTAAGAAAGGATCCAATCAAAGTTGGGTCCTAAAAAATTCTAACTAGTTACTTTTTGTTTGCAGGGCACAGGAAAGAAGCATTCAATTATCTTGGACAGTGGATGCTCTGGACATATGACTGGAGAGAAGTCCCTGCTTACAAAGTTTGAGAGGAAAGCTGGCCCAGTAATATCTTTTGGAGATGGCAACAAAGGAGAAACTCTGGGATATGGCTCAATTGTTTTGGGGAATGTTATCATAGAAAATCTAGCACTGGTTGAAGGCTTGAAACATACTCTTTTAAGCATAAGTCAACTGGGTGATAAAGGATACAAATCAATCTTTGACAGAGAAGGATGCAAAATCTTGAATATGCAGAATGGAGACATTGTTCTAACTGGTCAAAGACATGGTAACATATATGAAGCCAGCTTAAGTGATACATCTAAAGAAATTGTTAGATGTCTCTATAGCAAAGCAACAAGTGATGAAAGCTGGAATTGGCACAAGAAGCTCTCACATCTTAATTTCAAGAAGCTTAATCAACTTGTTAAGTACAATTTGGTGAGAGGCCTACCTCAGACAAATTTTGTGCAAGATGGACTTTGTGATGCATGTCAGCTTGGAAAGCAAAGAAGAACCACTTTCAAGAGCAAAACTGAAAATTCAATTACTGAACCATTTCACATGCTACATCTTGATCTGTTTGGTCCAGTAAACATTATGTCTATCAGCAAGAAAAGATATGCTCTAGTTATAGTGGATGATTTCACAAGTTTCACATGGGTGTTCTTTCTACACAAGAAGGATGAAGCTCCTCAGCAAATCATTGAACTTATCAAGAATATTCATAATAACTCTGAGTACAAATTCAAAGTACTTAGAAGTGACAATGGTACAGAATTCAAGAATTCTACGATGGAGGGGTTTTGTGCAGACAATGGAATCACTCAACAGTTTTCTGCACCTGGTACACCTCAACAGAATGGTGTAGTGGAAAGAAAGAACAGGACTCTCATAGAGGCAGCAAGAACCATGCTTGCAGATGTAAAACTTCCAACCTATTTTTGGGCAGAAGCCATTAACACTGCATGTTTCACTCAAAATTGTACCTTGGTAAATAGTCATGGAAAAACTCCCTATGAGATGATCAAAGGAAAGAAACCAAGTGTGAAATACTTTCACATCTTTGGATGCAAATGCTATGTCCTAAAAGTTCATCCAGAACAACTTGGAAAATTTGAAGCCAAATCGGATGAAGCAATTTTTCTTGGATATTCATCATCTAAGGCCTTCAAAGTTTATAATCTCAGAACTCACATTGTTATGGAATCAATTAATGTTGCATTTGATGATAAGAAATTTGGAATTCTGCAAACTGATGAAAGCCATGACAAATTAGAATTTGAAAATCTGAAGAATTCTGAGATACTCTCCAGTGATGATGAAGGTTCTCCAGAAGAAATTTCTATTGCTTCTCAAAGGAATGCTACTGTTGAGGGGGAGCAAATAAATCAAAGAGAACACAGAGATCATCAGGAGCAGACTAGCCTTTCAGAGTCTATTCCATCAGGAATTGACGTTTCAGAGTCTACTCCATCAGGAACTGATCTTTCAGAGTCTACTGAAGGAAGATCAGTAACTAGCAGCAATATAGAATCTACTGATTCTTTTGATCAAAGGAGAGTTTTTGAAGGTAGAAAGAATTCTTCTACAAGAGATACCACTAACTTAGAGGGAGAGACTAGCAGAGTCAATTTACCACCTGTTAGAAAATGGACAAAGGATCATACTGAAGATTTGATTATTGGTGATCCTAATAGTGGTGTTCGAACTAGAAGATCAGTTCAAAATGAATGCTTGTATAGTTGCTTTCTCTCAAAGAATGAACCTAAGAAGGTTGAAGAAGCCTTACAGGATCCTGATTGGGTAATTGCAATGCAGGAGGAGTTAAATGAGTTTGAGAGAAACAAAGTCTAGAAACTTGTACCAAGACATAAAGATAGATCTATTGTTGGTGCAAGATGGGTTTTCAGGAACAAGCTAGATGAATCTGGTATGATTGTGAGAAACAAAGCAAGATTGGTGGCCAAGGGTTATTCTCAGGAAGAAGGCATTGATTATGATGAGACCTTTGCACCTGTAGCAAGATTAGAAGCAATCAGAATGTTTCTTGCATTTGCAGCTCATTCAAAATTCAAGGTATACCAGATGGATGTAAAGAGTGCTTTTCTAAATGGCAAACTTGATGAGGAAGTGTATGTGGAACAGCCACCTGGATTTGTTGATCCAAAGTTTCCAAATCATGTCTACAAACTTGACAAGGCACTCTATGGACTAAAGCAGGCACCAAGAGCATGGTATGAGACTTTGTCTAAATTTCTTCTTGAAAATGGCTTCACAAGAGGTACAATTGACAAAACTCTATTCTTTAGAAAGATAAAAGGTGAATTGCTTTTAGTTCAAGTTTATGTTGATGATATTATTTTTGGTTCTACTAATGAAAAGTTGTGTGCTAAGTTTAGCAAGCTTATGCAGTCTAAGTATCAGATGAGCATGATGGGTGAATTAAATTATTTCTTAGGCTTGCAGGTCAAACAGACTGAGACTGGTATTTTCATTAATCAGTCAAAGTATATCAAAGATCTTTTAAGAAGGTTTGACTTTCAAGACTGTGCAGTTGCAAAAACACCCATGGCAACAGCCACTAAACTAGACTCTGATCCTAAGGGAAAGAGTGTGGATAATACTAGTTATAGAGGCATGATAGGCTCATTGTTGTATCTAACTGCAAGTAGGCCAGATATAATGTTTTCTACCTGTTTATGTGCTAGATTCCAAAGTGATCCTAAGGAATCTCATTTAATTGCTGTGAAGAGAATTTTTAGATATCTCAAAGGAACTCCAAATCTTGGTTTGTGGTATCCTAGAGAATCTGATTTCTTTCTAATTGGCTATTCAGACTCTGATTATGCAGGGTGTAAGATAGACAGGAAAAGCACTACAGGTACATGTCAATTTTTGGGAAACAGATTGATTTCTTGGGCAAGCAAGAAGCAACAATCTGTCTCAACCTCAACTGCAGAAGCTGAGTACATAGCAGCAGGCAGTTGTTGTGCACAGCTCCTTTGGATAAGAAATCAGTTGATGGATTATGGTATGACACTTAGTAATATTCCTATGTTTTGTGATAATACTAGTGCTATTAAAATTGCAGAAAATCCAGTTCAACATTCAAGGACTAAGCACATTGATGTCAGGTATCATTTTATTAGAGAACATATTGAGAATGGTACTGTGGAACTTCATTTTGTTCCTACTGACAAACAGCTTGCAGATATTCTAACTAAACCACTTGATGAGACTACATTCAGTAGATTAGTAAGTGAGTTAGGAATGTTAAATTTTTAGATCTTTAACATCTGCAAATGTAGCAAGGTATGTTGTTTTTAGCTTATAGACTTGATATTCTTGTCAGGATCTATATTTGATTGTTAAATGCTTTAGCTATAACACTTTGCCTTGATGAATTTCAGTATGATAGACTTGTAATAATCATCAGGATTAGATTTGTTATCAGGATGCTGACGTCATCAGTATTGTGTCAGTATCAGGATTATGAAAATTGTTTCAGATCCTGACGTTTACTTTGTGTAGTAATCTAATTCTGTGACGTATTAAGTATATACCAGCAAGTTTTAATATTTGCATACTAATAATTTGTACATCATTCAATAATCAAAAGACAAGTAGATAACAAGAAATTGTATTTTCATTAATTGAAATCATTACATATATGGAAATGAAATACAACATCTTTTTGTCTAATTTCTACTGATAATTCTATACTTGTCTATTGATATGAATTCTGAGGTACAGGGCAAGGAGCATCTCAAGAAATCCATCAGGGGATTTGAACAGCTTCGTCTACTCTTGGATTCCTTGTCTGTGCGACTTGAATGAGAGCAGCTAACTTAAATGAATAGCATCTCCATCAAGATCAACCTCAGACTCTCGGCCAAATTCTTCATCCTCAAGTTTTGAGGAGGTTAGGGGAAGATTGTATCCAACAGATGGATGTTCTAGGAGAAACCTCTGGATATTTTCGAAAACCAATCCATCCATGATTAGTTCGATGAGAAGAGTTGTCTTTTCAAAGAGATGATCAAGAACAGGATGTTCATCGATCAAGAGAGATCTAAAGAATGGATTTGAAGGAAATTTTGGTTTGAGAAGCATTGTTGAGAAGAAAAGAAATTGAAAGGTTTATGGAGAATGGCATAAGGCATTTGTTTCTTTTAAAGAAAGACGTGAGAAGCTGAACAGTCACTTGGAAGTTTTAATGAAGTCAGATGCTAATTATTGCGTGTGACTGTATTTCTTGTTTTCAAGAAATGTCGAATATATCTAACCAATTGATTTTTGTTCAGATTAATTGTTTATTTCTTTTTCAGATAAAAGAAAAATGCCACGTAGAAACTCCATATTAAGTCTCTGGAATCAGGATGATATTGATCAGGATTTCATGTGTAACCATCAGGATTTGAAAATTATATTTTTAAATCACATTGCATTTTGTGATTATTTTGATGGGAGGTCAACAGAAAAAGGAAGCTGATCAGTATTGACGTTTATCTTGATAATACCCTGATTTATTTAATGAAAATCAATTTTGGATTTTATTTTCCAAAAATCGTGGGTAACCGCACTTTTCAGGGACTGACACCTGTCAATCTACGTGTCAACGTGGGATAGTGGTCTGAAAGATTTGTAAAATATATTTGTTTTGAAACTCTAATCGTGTAATTGCTTTCTCTAATTTTATATTCTCTAAAGCAAAAACCACTCTTGAGTTTTCAAAATCACTAATCAATTTCAAGAATTTTCAAGTTCTTTTCAGATCAAAAATGGCAGCTCAGAGAAGATTACCTAAATCAGTAGCCTTCAAGTTTGGTGACTTCGATTTTATGACAAACAATCATGTAGCTGCTATCACCAAAAAGGAAGGAGTGTCATCTGATTTTCATCCAATCATGGACTTTCTGGCGTATGGACCATTAAGTTATGCATTGACAGCATCTCCACAAATTAATCAAGCAGCTGTTTCACAAGCTTGGGAGAATGCTGAGGTAATTGATTCTACTCAGAGTCAATCAGGTAAGATTGTTCTACATTTAGGACAAGACTCATTTGATATTACTGAATCTGTTGTTAATTCAGTACTTCACTTACCTGTTAGTTTGATTTATGAGAATGTACCATCTGATGATAATGTAAGAACTATGTTGTCTGAATTAGGTTATAGTGGACCTCTAGACAACATGAGCCAGTTGAATAGGTCTTTTCTTAGAAAGGAATGGTCTTTTTACTTTGATCAAATTGCTAAATGTTTTACTGGTAAATGTAGTTCTTTTCAGCAAATTACTTCTGTTACATCACATATTGCTTATAGTTTGCTTTATGACAGAACAATTAACATTGGTCATATTATCTTAAGTCAGATGAGTATTAAACTTGGGTTAAGAGATCAAAACAGGAAAATGGTTTATTATCATAGATTTATGCAAATGTTTATTAATCATTTTATTCCTGATGTTGAAGCTAGATTTGGTAGAGAACATTGTGTTTCTTCTTATGAACAGCAAAAGAGAATTTTCTCTGACATTACAAAGAAGGACAATGAAAAGAATCTAGATGAAATACCTGCAATTCATTATCCACATCATTTTCAGGTAATTCTTAAAACTCAACTTCCTACTCTCTACAATTCTTCTTTCTTTTGTGGTGAAATGGCTCAGGAGTCTCAATTGGAGGAGAACCCACCTGTGTCTACCCAAGTAGCCCAAAACATTATAGTCTCTGAAACAATTCAAGAACCAAACTTTGATCCACAGCCTATTGTTTCAAAGAAACCAACCTTTGGTGTTTCTCAAAAGACATCAGTTGTAAGGAAGAGAAGATTTGTTGTGTCAAGTAGTAGTAATTCTAGTGAAGATGATGATGATTTAACTCTTGCTGAGAGAGCAGAATTGAAGGCTGCAATTCAACTTTCTTTGTTAGCACATAGAGATGAAAAACCTAGTCACAGCCAGGCTGCAGTCTCTCAAAAGGCTGTAGTTCTTAAAAAGGGAAAACAGTTACTGGATACTGTCTCTCAAAAGACTGTGTCTATTGAACAAAGATCTCATCCCAAGATCACTTCTGTGTCTACACCTCTTGAGTCTTCTCAGGATAAATCTTTTGCTCACTATACCAGGAGAACAAGGAGAAAGATTCAATTGTCACCTACACACACAGAGTCTAGTCCAACTAACATTATGCAGGTTTCTACAAATGAAGCTACATCTATGTCAGTATTTGACAAGAGAGATCTGGATATTGATTCTTCATGGGAAACTACATTATCATACAGACTGGCTATGGGACTAATTTCTCTCAAAGTGAAGTTGTCAAGGCCTGTTCTAGATTTTTTGGTTGAAAGAGTACCAAAACTTTTATTTCCAGATGAATATGGACTTCTACATCAAAGACTTGACTTAATGAAGATGTATTTCTATGTATCTGTCAGAAGACAATTAGTCAAGAAATTTGGACTCTCGAAGCATGTTGCACTTCAATCACTTCATGCATATTTATTTGACAAGGATGTCATTATTGAAGATGCTTCAGCTCAAGGTGAACAACTGGAGGAAGTAGATAGAGAGAAGCAGTCAAGAGAAGATACTATTGCACCAGTGGTGAATAGTAGTAAAGATCATATCACAGTCACTGTAACACAAGAACCATCTAGTCAGAGGTTGGATGACTCAGGAGCTGTGATAGCTGATGTTGAAAGGTCTTCTGTGATGACTGAGAATGCAAGTGAGATACCCTATGATATGGGAGGAATGACTTTGGTTGATTTTTCTGAAGATCAAACAAATATTGTTCGGTTAGAGTCTATCCACCTTGAGGGTGTGTCTCAGCAAACAACACTTAAAGACGGTGCTGTACTAACTATGGTGTCTAATGAAGTATTACTGAAGACATCAGAGTCTAGTAAAGAACCTGAAAGTGGTATACTGGAGCTTGTAGTCTCTGGAAGGAAAGAAGATGATTGTAAGGGTTCAGAGACTATAGCAGCTCACTCCTTGGAGAAAACCTCAAGCCACATGCCATATGAGGAACCCTCTCTCCATGTGAGTTCAGGTATAAAAACTCCTTCTAAACCCTATTTTTCTGTAGGTCATGAGAGCACTTATCCAAATTTGAGTGATACACTTGAAAAGATGGACTTAGATCCACAAACAGAGAGGCTGGCTCCTGACCAGGCAAAAGGTGAGGTAGAAAGAGTGTTGACTTTAGTAAGTCAAAGTGAGAATGAGGGTATGGATGATCAACTCCATAGTGAGGGAGAGAAAATTAGGAAACCATCATTTGATTTCTGGGATCAGGTTTTTCCTGAATCTTGGTCTGAAAATTTGGGTATGGATGCTGGTACTTATTCATTCATCAAAATGTATCAGAAGAATGACCTAGCACATCACAATGCGAAGCCAGAAGTTAAAGCTCAGAAGCAAAAGGAGAGGCTTGCAGGAATCATTAACAGAAGAGGTGCAAGGATAAAGCAATCTCTTGATACATATGTACCAGATGAAGTTTCTAATGATCCTAGTGTTCCTTTGTATGTACTTCCAATATCAGCTAGAATTGAGACATCTACCGTCTCTGATCACTCTAAGGAGGAGTCAGGATTTGAAGATGTTAGTACACAGAATACTAGTGAAGGAGATGATGATCATGTTTCAGTTCCAGAACAGAAAGATGAAGATGTTGATACTTCTAATCAGGTTTTATTACTTGAATATCATACAACTCAAGCAACTTCTTCTACAAGACTTGAAGATACAGTTCTTTCTGATTCTGATACTGAAGATACTAGAAGCACTTCCAACATTGAAGTGCTATGCAAACAAGACTTCAATCACTTGAAGATAACCAAGTCACAATTATGGAAAATCAAGCAGTTCTGATGAATATCATTTGTTCTGTTTCTGAGTCTCTTGGAATTAATATTGGTGATGTCAAAAAGGGGGAGATAAAGGTAATTCAAAGACAACAACAACAACACCACCAGACTGGGGAAGATAAAGCTGGGGGAGATAAAGAGCAGACAAAGGGAAGTAAAAAGAAGAACTAGGAGTGACAGTGGTGAATCTTAGCTAGGAAGTGATAAAGGAAGAGCAGCATTAATAGTTAAAATTCTTTCTTCTAAGTACTAGATAAACGTCTACATCTGGGAAGGAGGTACTTAACTTCATAATTTTACATTTATAAATTCTATTCTGGTTGTATTGTTATATGTTTTGACATCCACAACTTAGATTTATGCTTCAGATTTTAAAGCATAAATAGGGGGAGATTGTTAGGAATAATTCATAAGTTGTGATGTTAAGAATAGAATTTACACATTATACTTCTTGTAATCCTGATCTTATAAAGGATTTAGCACTTTATATAGGATTTATGTGTAAGACAGTTATCTGTATAGTTTAGTCAGGAATGAACAGTGTATCGGAGACTACATGTCAGGAACAAAGAGCAAATCCTGATGACAGTCTAATACTGATGATGATCAGATACTGATGCATGATGAAATCCTGATATCAGTCATGTTACTGATGATGTCATTATGGATGCTACAGAAACTGGCAAGTGCTATAAAACAGGATCGTTGTTTGAAGAACAAGCAAGAAGATATTATGAAGGAAAGAGTTTTCTATTGATGGAAACTATCGACTAGAAGGCAGAACATTGTCATGTATAGATTATATCTTTCTGTTATTAGTTGATAGGTAGCATTATAAATACTCTCTCTATATCATTGTAAAAAGTGTCGTAGTCGAACAAGCGTGCGTTGTAAGTTCGTGTGCGTAGCTCTGTATAAGGTTTGTATTCGAGAGTTCGAAACAAACAGAGAGAGATTTGTATTGTCAGCAGCTGCTAAAGGTATTTGTACACCTTTGGTAGAGTTTGTATTTGATCTTATTAATACAAACAGAGTTTGATTCATTCGTTTATTCTTGTTCATATAATCAAGCAAAAATCAGACACGATTATATAACTTGTATTCAACCCCCCCTTCTACAAGTTATTCGAGTTAACAACTTGGGCCTGAAGTTCCATATCTTAGTGCAATTGGAGCTCTTATGTATCTAGCAAATAACACACGACCTGATATTGCATTTGCTGTGAACTTATTGGCGAGATTCAGTTCTGATCCAACTAAAAGGCACTGGGATGGGATCAAACATATATTCAGATATCTTCGTGGGACAATTGATCTTGGATTATTCTTTCAAAACAATTCAAAATCACAGCTGGTTGGATATGCTAATGCTGGGTACATGTTAGATCCACATTTTGGACGATCTCAAACAGGTTATCTATTCACATATTGTGGTACCGCTATTTCTTGGAAGTCTACAAAACAGACTATGGCAGCAACTTCATCTAATCACGCAGAGTTACTTGCAATCCATGAAGCAAGCAGAGAATGTATTTGGTTACGATCTGTCATTCAACATATTCGAGAATCATGTGGTTTATCAGGTATCTCAGACAGTCCTACAGTTATGTTTGAAGATAACTCAGCTTGTATTAAACAACTCAAGGAATGCTATATCAAAGGGGATCGAACAAAGCATATCTTGCCAAAATTCTTTTACACTCATGAACTACAAGAGAACGGTGACATTGATGTACAACAAATTTGGTCATGTGATAATTTGGCAGATTTACTCACAAAGTCTCTTCCTACTTCAACATTTGAAAAGCTGCGAAATAATATTGGTATGCGAAGATTGAGGAACTTGATACATTAAGATGTCAAATTGTGAGACGTTTTATTCAGGGGGAGACTGTACTCTTTTTCCTTCGTCAAGGTTTTTATCCCACTGGGTTTTTCCTTGCAAGGTTTTAACGAGGCAGTTAATCTTTGTAATAACTCACATTTGACAATCAAGGGGGAGTGTTAGAATTTGTATGATTGTCAAAGTGTTCTAGAATTTGCCCTTGTGGTAAAATTAAGAGTCAACAAATGCAGGGAATAATTAAAGTTGCACAATCTCCCATACACGGTTAGCCTAACATCTGTACTAGTGTTTACACCAATGAGTAGGGTGCCTGTCACGAGACTCTTGAAATGCATGCCTATAGGCATGCTTTTTGTCAAAAGGCATGCCCAAATGGCATGCCATTCTTAATTAAATATAACAAAAATTAAATTGTAGATTGAACTTAAAAATATGACCAAAATCAATTGATATTCATATTAGAACACCGTTATAATACTAACTTACATTAGTAGTTTATCTAATATATTCACTTAAAAGTGCTTCAAAACTCCAATTTTCATCTTCTGCCGCAACATTAACATGTTCCTAATTTCTTGCACATTATATTGCTCAAAAGCATCAAAATTAAAGAAGTCTTCCATTACTCCAATAGTTGAACTTAGATCTTCAACTTGGACATCAATAATTTCTTCATTGAGAAGATCCTCTCTATCATCATCACAATCTTCTACTATATCAAAATCAGCCATTGATAGTCCATCTGTCTTTTCCAAATCAAGTTTGCAAGGCTTGCTTTTATTCTGAACTTGAGTCACCAAATCACACTTTATTTGTGCAATCATATTTAAACTATCTACTTCTAAGCGATTACGTGGTTTTGTTTTAATTAAACCAAGTGTGAGTATAACTATAATATCTTGGACCAGTTTCAAAACTCTACTCATCTATAGATTATGACATATTTATTAAAATCATATTTATTATTTATAAATAATATTAATATAAAAATAATAAAAAAAAATTAGTAAAAAAGCATGCCAAATCATGAAAAAGCATGCCTATAGGCATGCCGTCATGGCATGCCCAGTCTGGCATGCCCGTGCCACTGTGACATGCACCCTACCAATGAAGCGGTAGACATTTTACTATAAATGGGACCGAAGTGTATTGACATAATTAAGGAAAAACACAGAAAAAAGCAATAACATATCTTTACATATTTTCTCTCTACTTATTCCTCTCTCTCGTGAAATTTAATTTAGATTCTTTTCATTATTTGGTAACATATATAAGTTTTATATAATATTTATTTATAACAAATTTGTAAATAATGGAAGAGCCATATTTTTTAATATTTTCGAGCCAAATTCAAGTTCAACCAATAAAGGTCCTACAACTTCGATAGGCCCAAAAAACTTTACAAAAGAGAATGAATAAAAAACTAATTTTTCTTGATGTATACAGGACGAAATTTCATATGGACTTAGGTATGTGGGCCTAGTGCAACTGACCACCCCATGGATATATTTTAAAGACAGAGATTAACGAGCGTGAGGATCACGACAGACCAAAACAGAATATCCGGAAGCAGTATGTTGTTTCCGAACCAAACTAGTTCTAGCTTGCCCTCATCATTATTCCGAAAAGGAGAACATATAGTATTCATATATTATACTATATATATTATTATTGATACATGGCCCAAATAGTTGCAGAAAGTAGGGCAAACGGACGGAAAGATGAAGAACGTTGAAGACCCCCACAAAGCAATATTAATGGCAATCTTAGCGGAGGAAGATAAACAGCGATGTGGGAAAATTTTGGAAATAATCGTCAAGGGGCTTTTCACGGTGATAGTTGTTTGTGGATTCGGCACAGGCTTAGTAGTTGCACCATACTATATGATTAAACTCTGTCCGCCAAGGGAGTGGATTCCGGTGTTACCCTTTTATCTTATTTTATGGCTTTGTTTAGCTCCTTTAGTTTATTTTCTTGCCGTATCAGTGATCTCTCAAACAAAGGACTTCATTGTGACGTTTTATGGTTTAAAGCTGAACAAAGGAAACGAAGAACACAGATAGTTGTAGAGCAAATACTTGATTCATTAATCTCACTGATTCAGATCTAAAAGCTGTTTGATTACATTCCAAATGCTCCCTTATAACATGGGTAGCCAACTAGCATAACAAACAAGTACTTAAGGTACTTTCTAACAACATTTGTCACTACCTTAAACAAAAACAAACACCATAAATAAGCATAAGACAAAGGTGCTTGACTGAGATATGTTGGACGAAGGAAATAGTCTCATTACTCCCCCTCAAGCTTGGAGGGAAGCTGTGCTGCAGCTCCTAGCTTGTCCAATAAGTAGTAGTGTTGTTTGGTAGATAGAGCCTTGGTAAAGATATCAGCAACTTGAGCATAGGTTGGAACATGCTTGGTCACTAGAGTTCCAGAATTAACCTTTTCTCGAATGTAATGACAGTCGACCTCCACGTGTTTAGTTCTTTCATGAAGGACAGGATTGGCTGCCAGTGCAAGGGCTGCTTGATTGTCACAGTGCAGGACAGTTGGGGGCAAATTCTGAAGGCCCATATCTTTAAGAAGTGCAGAGAGCCAAGTTACTTCACAGGAAGCCACAGCCATGGAGCGATATTCCGCTTCAGCAGTCGAGCGAGACACAACAGGTTGTTTCTTGGTTTTCCAGGATATAGGAGAAGAACCCAGAAGAACACAGAAACCAGTGGTGGAGCGTCGTGTCATTGGGCAAGTAGCCCAGTCACTATCACAGAAAGCCTTGAGAGTGGCTGCAGAGGATGAAGCAAAGAGAATCCCTTGTCCAGGATTTAAGTTGATGTAGCGTAGGAGTTTAATTGCAGCATCCATGTGGGCAGTAGTTGGATGTTGCATGAATTGTGTGAGAATGTGCACTGAAAAAACAATATCAGGGCGAGTAATAGTTAGGTAAATCAGCTTACCAAGCAAACGCTGATAGGGATGTGGATCTTTCAAGAAGGTTCCAGTGTCAGAGCTTAGACGAAGATGAATGTCCATAGGTAGCTTCAAAGGTGCAACATTAGTGACACCAAATTCCTCTATGAGATCAACAGCATACCGTTTTTGAGAAACGAAAAATCCAGCTGAGGACCGATCAATTTCGAGTCCTAGAAAGTACTTGACCACACCCAAGTCTTTCATTTTGAAAGCACTGGACAGCATTTGCTTCAAGCGATTGATCGAGCCAATGTCATTGCCTGCAAGCAACAGGTCATCGACATAGACCAGGACTAGAGAAATAGAGGTTCCAGTAGTTTTAGTGAAGAGGCTATAATCTGACAAGGATTGAACAAATCCAAGTTCCTTCAATGTTGTTGACAATTTGCTGAACCAGTTTCTTGGTGCTTGTCGAAGCCCATATAGAGATTTTTTTAGCTTACAAACAAGAGTGGATTTGACATTGTTCAGCTCCCCCTGATTTAGAACAACCCTGCTTCCCAAACCACTGTATCCTTGAGGCAGGCGCATGTACACAGTCTCATAGAGTTCACCATGGAGAAAAGCGTTTGTCACTACCTTAAACAAAAACAAACACCATAAATAATGAGACTATTGTTATGGATCATAATGAGACTATTTAATAGAATCAGACACATTGTTATGGATCCAAGATGTTACCATACTATTGCAGGTGTCCCACTGCAACGCCTCAGTTGTGTCTGTTGCGCTCCGAATCTCTGTCCCAGTAACGAACCCAAGCTTCCGTTTTGAGGAGAGTTGGATTTCCATGGAGCGTTTCCAAGATCGATAGTCTCCTGCTCCTTCAAGCTTGGAAACACTAATCGACAATGGATTGTCTGAGGGATGCAAGAACAGTGGGTTCTGCATATCTTGGAATGAAAACTTACTTCCAGTTGCCATGTAAGAGAAATAAAAGAATACTGAGCACTGCTCTTGCTCTACAACACAGCAAACAAACAGGAACAAATATGAGCTTTGAGAAGTGAGACAAACAGAAATGGATCAACAAAAATTCACTCTATTCAACTCACTCTTCGAAGAATCAGATCTTTGACAGCAGCTCTGATACCATGTGACGTTTTATGGTTTAAAGCTGAACAAAGGAAACGAAGAACACAGATAGTTGTAGAGCAAATACTTGATTCATTAATCTCACTGATTCAGATCTAAAAGCTGTTTGATTACATTCCAAATGCTCCCTTATAACATGGGTAGCCAACTAGCATAACAAACAAGTACTTAAGGTACTTTCTAACAACATTTGTCACTACCTTAAACAAAAACAAACACCATAAATAAGCATAAGACAAAGGTGCTTGACTGAGATATGTTGGACGAAGGAAATAGTCTCATTATTCATCCAAGACATAAAGTCCGCAAAGAATTTGTCTGACGCAACAAGAAACGAGAGTCGTAAAGATCATCTGCCCGTTGCAAAGGAGGACTTATCTGAGGCGAGTGGTCATCTACCTCTTGCTGCAATTGTAATACATCCTTGATTATATATGTTTGTTACGATGTTTCACTTTATTTTATATTAATTTATGATGAAAAGACTCTGTCAAACATTGCTCAGTTCGGAGCTGATTCAATGAACCTCAATAGATAAATTCTACACAACAATTTACAAGGTTCATGAACGTACATGTAGTTAGATACTGATCTTTCTAGAGAAATCCATTGATTCATAAATCCTGAAAGCGCATTATTTCCATTTCAATCCACTATCAACTATGATGGTTCATGAACATGTTTTATGTACTTTCACTAAAACCTTCTATAAAGACCTCTAATTACACTGTGTTTGTGCTTACTCGATTAGAAACAATTTATGGCATTAATGTTTATGGTGCTTTTGCATTGTAATCGGCTTTTAACACTCTCAGCTTAATGTGTGCTAGGAATGTTCAGGTTTCATGGATGCTGAGGAAGTTGGACAAAAAGTTAGTTTTGGTAGCTATGCGTTAAATTGTACTCCGTACTATATTAACAATAATAATGACAATGTTTAGGCCTCCACCTAAGGTAGTTAACGTAATTTTCTTATATATACTATATATACTAGCTTATAATTCACGACATGCACATTTTTTTAATTTTTTTATTTAATAAATTAATTTTTGTGTGTTTTATTTTGAAAATTGCTAATTTTATGTAAGGTGTCATCGAAATTATTTCATTACATCCTTTATATATACTAGCTTATAACCCGTGCTTCGCACGGGTTTCTTTTGATAGGTTATAAAATTTATTTAACATTATAATTATGAACTTTGAATTTTTAGTAAATTAATTTAATCATGTAATATATCTTATTATTAGATCTAACGATTCTTATTTATTACTAAAAATAATGATTTGAATATATGGTGAGATATTTTTGAGTGTATATTATTTAATTTTATTAAATAGAACCGTCCGTGATATAATTGGAAAAAATAAGATTTTAGTTTGAAAAAATAGAAAAAGATAACGTGATAATTAAAAGATGACATACTTTAGGGTGAAAATGGTAATTGATTAGTTTATAGTAATTATAATATAATTGTTATTTTACTAAATAAAATTGCAGGTAATATTTTTAGAAAATGAGAAATTAATGTTACCGTGATATTTCTAAAAAAAGGAATTTAATTAGAAAAAATAAAAAAGATGATATGTTTTTAGCTGAAAAGGTAATCGGTTAATTAATAGCATTATAATATTATGATTTTATTTTTATTAAATAGAATCGCCCGTGATATAATTTGAAAAAGAGAGGTTTTAGTTAAGGAAAATAAAAAAGGTAACTTGTTTTGGCTGAAAAAGGTAACCCGTTATATAATTGGAAAAAATATTTTAGTTAGAGAAAAGAGAAAAGAATTTTTTTTATTAGTTAATAGTATTTATAATTTTTTTTAATTAGATAAAATATAAAAGATATTAAATTTTACCTGAAAAAGGAAACTGCTTAGTTATTAGAAAAAAAGGTAACACGTTTAACCTTAAAAGTAGGTTGATTTGTAAAGTAAAATTTTTAGTTAAATAAAATATAAAAGAAGATTTTTAAAAGGTAACTCGTGATATAATTGGAAAAAGAGATATTTTAGTTAGAGAAAAGAGAAAAGATAATTTGAACGAAAAAATTAATTAATTAGTTAATAGTAATTATAATATGGTTTTTAGTTAGATAAAATATAAAAAATATTATATTTTAACTAAAAAAGGAAACTGCTTAGTTATTACAAAGAAAAGAAAAGGTAACATGCTTAACCTGAAAAAGGAAATTGATTAGTAAAGCAAAAATTTTAAAGGTAACATGTTTAACCTGAAAAAGGAAATTGATTAGTAAAACAAAAATTTTAGTTAGATAAAATATAAAAAAAGATTTTATCTGTAATTAAGTAAGGGTAATTAGGTAAATTCAATAGGTACCACCTGAAAAAGGAAACTGCTTAGTTATTAAAAAAAATGTAACACGTTTAACCTGAAAAAGTAGGTTGATTTGTAACGTAGAAATTTTAGTTAAATAAAATATAAAAGAAGATTTTAAAAAGGTAACTCGTGATATAATTGGAAAAAGAGATATTTTAGTTAGAGAAAAGAGAAAAGATAATTTGAATGAAAAAATTAATTAATTAGTTAATAGTAATTATAATATGCTTTTTAGTTAGATAAAATATAAAAGATATTATATTTTAACTGAAAAAGGAAACTGTTTAGTTATTAAAAAGAAAAGAAAAGGTAACATGTTTAACCTGAAAAAGGAAATTGATTAGTAAAACAAAAATTTTAAAGGTAACTTGTTTAACCTGAAAAAGGAAATTGATTAGTAAACAAAAATTTTAGTTAGATAAAATATAAAAAAAAATTTTATCTATAATTAAGTAAGGGTAATTAGGTAAATTCAATAGGTACCAACCAACCAACCAACCAAACTTTTAATGTTTCGGAATTTATATAATAGTATAGATTAGCTTATAACCCGTGCAAATCACGGGTTAATTTTAAATACTTTTAAAATTATATGATTAAATAAAATAAAGTATAATAATTTATTATGAATATAATTTAACTATATAATATTAATTAATAAAATTATTAGTAATAATAATAGTTATTTAATAAATGATATGTATTGATTAGAACTAATAATAATAAAAAATCTTAATGTAAATTTGTTGTTGACGGGATTCGAACCTTGAATCTTTAGAAAAGGGATTTAAATATTGAATATTATTTATTATTAGATCTAACGGTTATAATGTATTTATTATTCTTTTTTTTAGATGGTTGAACCAAACAACCAAATTATACCCCTATTTGCTTATTATATAATATATATATACTAGCTTATAGCCCGTGCAAAACACGGGTTACTTTTAAATATTTTTAAAATTATATGATAAAACAAAATAGAGTTTTATAATTTATTATGGAATTAATTTAACTTTTAAAATTATTTAATAAATCACATGTATTGTTTAGAACTAATAATATAAAAGTTTAATGTAAATTTGTTGTTGACGGGATTCGAACCGGGATTTAAATATAGAATATTCCTTATTATGATATCTAACGGTTATCATCTATCTACTAAATATCTAACAATCACTATTGTTTTAAATTGTTGAACCAAACAAACAAATTATATCCCTGTTTGCTTATTATATACTCCGTATTAGTATAGATGTATATAGATTTTTATTATATTTTGATTAATGATTGTAAGATGTGTTGTGATAGTTTTGGGTTTATATTAGTGATTGCAAGATTAGTTTTAAATTTAAAGATAACATGCTTTAGTTAAAAAAACAAATATTAGCATTTGTAAGATATGGTACAATTTTAGGTGTTTATAAAAAGGTAATTTCTTCAATTAAAAGTAAATGTTAAAAAGGCAATCGGCTAATAACTATTTATTATATTATTATAAATAATAATTAAGTAAGAATAATTAATTAAAATAACATGCTTTATTAGTTAAGGGTGAATAAGTAAAATAAAGAGGTACCTTTCTTTTGATATGTTATAAATTTTATTTAATATTATAATTAGGTTTTATATAATCATTATTTTCAATAATTTTTTTACTTTTAATATAATTTAATATACTCTTTTTCAAGGATTATCCTCATGTTTTCTTATTATTAGCAATGTACATAGATTTTTATTATATTATATTAATAATTGTAAGATGCGGTGTGATATTTTTGTGTTTATATTAGTTATTACAAGATTAGTTTTAAATTTAAAGGTAACATGTTTTAGTTAGAAAACAAATATTAGCGTTTGTAAGATATGGTACAATTTTAGGTGTTTATAAAAGGTAATTTATTCAACTAAAAGTAAATGTTAAAAAGGCAATCGACTAATAACTATTTATTATATTATTATAAATAATAATTAATTAAGAATAATTAAGTAAAATAACATGTTTTATTAGTTAAGGGTAAATAAGTAAAATAAAGAGGTACCTTTCTTTGGATATGTTATAAATTTTATTTAATAATATAATTAGGTTTTATGTAATCATTATTTTCAATAATTTTTTTACTTTTAATATAATTTAATAAACTCTTTTTCAAGGATCATCCTCATGTTTTCTTATTATTACCAATGTATATAGATTTTTATTATATTTTATTAATGATTGTAAAATGCGGTGTGATATTTTTGGGTTATTATTAGTTATTGCAAGATTAGTTTTAAATTTAAAGGTAACATGTTTTAGTTAGAAAACAAATATTAGCGTTTGTAAGATATAGTACAATTTTAGGTGTTTATAAAAGGTAATTTATTCAACTAAAAGTAAATGTTAAAAAGGCAATCGACTAATAACTATTTATTATATTATTATAAATAATAATTAAGTAAAATAACATGTTTTATTAGTTAAGGGTAAATAAGTAAAATAAAGAGGTACCTTTCTTTGGATATGTTATAAATTTTATTTAATAATATAATTAGGTTTTATGTAATCATTATTTTCAATAATTTTTTTACTTTTAATATAATTTAATATACTCTTTTTCAAGGATTATCCTCCTGTTTTCTTATTATTAGCAATGTATATAGATTTTTATTATATTTTATTAATGATTGTAAGATGCGGTGTGATATTTTTGTGTTTATATTAGTTATTGCAAGATTAGTTTTAAATTTAAAGTAACATGTTTTAGTTAGAAAATAAATATTACCGTTTGTAAGATATGGTACAATTTTAGGTGTTTATAAATGGTAATTTCTTCAATTAAAAGTAAATGTTAAAAAGGCAATCGGTTAATAACTATTTATTATATTATTATAAATAATAATTAATTAAAATAACATGTTTTATTAGTTAATGGTAAATAAGTAAAATCAATAGGTACCAACCAACCAAACTTTTAATGTTTCGTCTTTTATATAATAGTATAGATATGCCAACAAGGTCTTTCAAGGCTATTTAGTAAATTACATGTTTACCCTTTATTTAGTAAATTACGTATTTACCCATGACAATTTTAATATATTAAAAAATGTTGGCACCAAGGTTTGAACCCATGTTCTTTGGATTAGAAAAGAATTATGTTCCCATCTCCAACCACTATATACGAAGAATTTATGTTACCTTTTTAAAAATCATTTACTACATGTACAAATAACTCCCATATTCTATTTTATTTAATATTACTACCTTGCTGGGAATTAAAAAATTTAATCAAATGAATTATGTTATTTATCTATCATGTTTAGTATGAGCATTAAATGAATTATGTTGTTTGTGTATTATATTTAGTATAGGTCAAAATAATTTTTGACGAGTTATAAAAAATTCAATATACCCGTTATAATAATTTAAAACATAATTTTGTGATCAGTTAAATAATTTACATATGAGATACAAACATTGTATTGATTTTTAATTAAATTAAAATGCGTAGTTAGACTTGGTTAGGACACGACATTATAAATTAGATTATAGATGCAATACAATTAATTATGAGATTAAGATGTATAGTTATGTTAATGAAAGATTGATATTTAAAAAAATACATATTGTATATATAATACATAAATTATAATGATCGGTTAGTTGAATTTAAAAATTAAATTAAAAAAAATAACCAATTAATTATATAGTAATTAAAAGAAATTTAAAATTTTAGATTAAAAAAGGTGAATTTTTAATATAAGACTACACATATACACATTTATATAATTATTATTGGTTACTTATGGAGTTTCAAGGAAGATTTAACTATAAAACTATAAATAATACGTAACTAAAATCATAGAATATATATTTCATATTATCGTTCAATTTGTAAGAATATATATATATAGGCAAGTGCTCAAAAGAGAACTTATTTTTTGAAGAAACTAAGGTACTAATCCTAGCCATTAGATGTATTAAGATCAATGGCCCGCCAGGGGCACCCACACACTAATCAAATACACCCTCACACACAGAATCACACCTAATCCCCTCCATTTTTAATTTGATTTTTCCCGTCAATCGGTGATATTTTTTTAAATCCAATTTCACCACATTTTTCTTCATCTCCCAACGATTAGTTTGCATACCATATATGCTATATTTCGATTTAGTTTTCTAAGTTTTTCATTAAGCGAGGTTTTCCCTAGAGTAGTGAACCTGAGATATATCTCAGGTAACTTGCCTGAGATATCCATATTTTATATGTAAAATTAGGGTGGGTATTTTAGTAAATTCAGGATTTTTTTAATTGGTCCTGCGGACCCAGTAAAATTTAAAACTATTTTGCAAGTATCTCAGGAAAAGTTACCTGAGATGTATCTCGGGTTCCTTTTTCTCTCTCTATATATATATATACGTTTATATAATTATTATTGGTTACTTATGGAGTTTAAAGAAAGAATTAACTATAAAATTATAAATAATGCGTAACTAAATCATAGATCAAATTTTCATATTATCGTTCAAAGTCATGTGTTTTCTATGAATACATGTATCATTATCAATATCAACACTAACAACACATCGCTAACACCACTATCACCATCATGACCATACCACCACCACACACAATCGCTAGAATCACGAGTGAAATCACTAATTTTTTACTGCAATCAAATCAATATCAGGCTCTACACCACTAAAAATCATAATGATAGTAGAATGACCGAACATTCAACTTAAATCACTAAAATTTGAATCCAAATCACTAAAATTTTGAACGTAATTACCAAAATTTCCAAAATCTAAAAATCTAATAGTGTTCGAAGGTGCTGGTATGACGGTGATAGAGTGGATGAATGGCCTTTATAAACTCGAATCTTATGTGAGAGGATGAAAAGTGAGATGAATGAGCGATCAGAGATGTAGGGTGGTTGGAATTCGTGACAAACGTATTTACAAGTTATTTCTAGAGTGTTGGTCGATTTGGTGACATTAAAAAATTGTCGAGTGATAATAATTTATAAATGTATACACACAATTAATGTATCTTACTTCAAATATTTTATTAAATATATCACACTTTTTATCTATTATGTTTTGGTTTGTTTTAATTTCCATGAGCTCCAATTTTATAATCACCATCAGTAAAGACTAGAATATCAAGTTTGAGTAGGCTCTCTTTATGAGATATTGGAGTAAATTTAAAATGTTTAGTTTGAAGTGAGGGATCCTAACTTGGTTTTATAAGAGCGTGCATAAATAAATAAAACCACCATCGGTTAAGGTTAGCTTCCATGTTTTTAGGGTTAATGTTTTTAATTTTACAAAATAATTATTAACTGAAAACCACATGTATCACAAAATTAAAAGAAAGAAATTACTAATTTATAAAATATGTTTTAACTTTTAAAGATTATAAAAACAATAGTCAATAATTTTAATTAAAATTTAATTAATTTGGCCATGGTGAAACAACATAGGGAGCATAATTTTCATTTATGAAAGAAATTACATTCGACAGCTTACTTTAAACTAAAATGAGATAGATATTCAGAGTAAATGTAAGAGTTTAAAACTTAAAATTAGTTGAGTCCAAAAGTTTATATATATACGCTTGCACGTTACATTAACAGAATAAAAAAGACGAGAACGATCCTGACATAAAAAACTGAGGATGAAAATAAAGGGTTGGAAAAAGTTTATGAGCGACAATACTCACCTGATCGTTGCATTTGTTTCTTAACGGGCTTGTTAACTCAAGTGCAGGATCAGAAGATATATTTAGAAATAGTCCCTTCTATAGAGAATTTGTTATATATATAGAAAATTGAAGAAAATCAATAATTTTTTTATTTAAAATAGAGTTAAAAAAAATTCAAGAAAAAATATTTTTCGAAAAAAAAATCTGCATGCTGGCATGTCACCAACACCATGTCAGCAATGAAGTGCCAATGACACATGACAATGTCACGTTAGCACTCATGACGTCACTGCTGCCGTGACAGTGAAACGTTATCAGTGATAAAGTTATTGCTTGATGACGTTATTGCTGACGAGTTAGTGACACGTGGTAGTTTCACGTCATCATTGATGATGTGTCATTGCTGACATGGCACTGCCATGTCAGCAATGGTTCCACGTCATTGTTTTGTTCTATCACAAAATTTAAAAATTGAT
The DNA here is from genome assembly GCA_037693485.1 of Kitagawia praeruptora. Taxonomy (NCBI): domain Eukaryota; kingdom Viridiplantae; phylum Streptophyta; class Magnoliopsida; order Apiales; family Apiaceae; genus Kitagawia; species Kitagawia praeruptora. The sequence continues at coordinate 104,631,363 of CM075346.1, read as the reverse complement.
TTTTTTCTATTATGTAACAAAAAAAATTAATCTTTTTTTTAATAGAACCAAAATTTAAAAATATATTATAGAATCAGACAATTCTCTCCGACTTTCTATATAAGATAATTCTATCCGAAACAATGACCTACTTAAGAATTGTGATAATTATCTAGGAATTGTGATAATTATCAAAGTGATCGATTATTGTTGTCCGATTGAGTTCCTTCAAAAAGTTAATAAAATTTGCTTTAAAATTTTTAAAATCAAATAAAATATATGAAATAAATTAGTAATTTTAAAATTAATATAATTTAATCATAAATTATAATTTTGTATCAATTTATTGCAAAATTAAATATTTGTATCACTTTAATCATAATAATGATAAAATTTTAAATTAATGACTAATTTAAATCATCTTTAAATTAAATAACTCATTTAATACATTTAATAGTTTGAATTATTGATGACTTTGATAATTATCTAGTTGGAATTAGATGACTTGTCTGTTTTAAAGTTTGCGTATGGACTGTCTATATATATATATAGCAGGGCTGTAATTCGAGTCATGTAGTTCGTTAGCTCGCTCGGTTTGAACTCATTTAACATGGCTTGATTTGGCTCGAGCTTGTTAATGAGCCGAGTTTGAACATAAGACCGGTCTTGTTTAATTAAATGAATTGACTCGACTCAACTCGTGAAATTAAACGAGTCGAATTTGGGTAAAAGATTAGCCTCGTTTAAGTGTAATTTTACATGAGTCGGCTCATCCGACTTGTTTAAATAGGTTCGTTTAGCTAAACGAGTCGAGTTCGGACATAAGATTAGACTCGTTTAGCTAAATGAGCTGATTCGACTCGTGGAAAAAAATTCGGCTCGAATTAATACCCGATTCAAACTCGTCGGGTCGACTCAAATTATAGCCCTAAATTATATAGTCTTCTAGTCAGACTAGTACTGCATAGAATATGTAGTCGGAAAAAAATGTAGCAAAAGTGTATTAGAACTCATAAACCAAAGCATACGTATACACAATATACGAAATGAAATGATTGTGGAGTTATTGCTATATTTTAATTTCAAAAATTTAAAATAAAATGAAATCGTGCTCTCAATGCAACAATCATAAATTTGATCAAACTTGTTACTTTCAAATTTAAATTTAATTTTTTATGAAGCACACTTATGACAGCATTGGATAGATAAATTATCTAGATAAAAAAGATCGAGTGATTTATCTCCTTTATCTCTCTTCTTTCAATATGTAACACAATATTTAACATATACGATTTAAAAGATAATTTTTGTTTTCTATGTCTTAGACATAACTATATTTAACACATTATTGAACATGCTTTTACAGTATGTGCTCTTTGGCTAGATAACATTTTATCAAATATATTTTTTGATTGTTTTAAGTATATACAAATTATTTTGCATATTTCCGTCAAAGATAAGTACATATAACATGAGAAAAATGGGTCTGAGGTTGTACTATGGCAATTTTCCTGAGGTTAAAAGATTTTTTTCCTAAAAATCAAGTTGTCTCACAGGGGTAATTTTATAAATATAAATTTTTTTATAATAATTTACATATATAGCCTTATAAATATATTACAAATCTTTTAATTTTAGGAAAACTCAAGCCCAATAACATTTGCAAGTCGGACAAAAAATTAAAACAAAATGACGGGAGAAAAATTTGCAGAGGACACATAGATTCTTCAAATTAAAGAACCATTTCAATATATGGGACAGTGGCAATAATCATATTTTACTCCATTTTTCTGAGGCGCACAAGCTAACAAAACGTTAATTAACAGTGTACACACAAGTAAAAAAAATAACAACGAATTGTCGTGCCAATCACAATGTTCAAAGCTTATTTTTGTACCAATAGACACCTTTAGTCTTGTTGTCACCTTCATCCTCTTCTTCAACATAAAGACACTCCTTCGCTTCTCTCCACATTGCCTTGTAAAATGGAGTTCCATCATAATGATAGTACTCCCCTAGCACAGGCTTAATGGCTTCTGTGGCTTCCTGAGCATGGTAATGAGGTATCGAAGAGATCAGATGGTGTAGCACATGAGTGTCCGCTATGTGATGGAACACTTTGTTTAAAATTCCGTAATCCCTGTCAACCGTAGCTAGAGCTCCTCTCAACCAATCCCATTCCGAGGAATCGTAGTGAGGCAATGAAAGGTGAGTGTGATGCAATAGTGTAATCATCACAAGGAAACCATTAACAACGTGTAATGGAGCTCCGTACACTAGGAATACCCATGCAAATCCTTTCACTGCTGCAATCCGATATAGTCCGTAACAGGCTGCAACGAATCCAATATCGGATAACATGATTTGAGCTCGTTCACGTTCGGAGTAAATAGGACTGTATGGATCAAAGTGGGATGCAAAACGATCATAAGATCGCCCTGCTATGTTTACAATCAAGTACAAAGGCCATCCTAAGGTTAGAGTAAATGCGATGATAAAGACTCTATATATATATATATAGGCCTTGGTTCATTTAGGAACCAAGTTTATTGAGTAACTGAGTAACTAAATACAGGCCCTGGGATTTAGTACACATCAATGGTTATTATTACAAGTCTTATTGTTGTTGGAGGAATTTCGTAACAACACGGAATCAGAGGTATACTGGAATAGTAGAGCGATTATGAGTATGTGACTGTTTTAGGCTGTTTTAGGGGATTTGGGTTTATGAAAAAAGAGGGGGCTGGACTTGGCAGGTGTCTCGATTTGTCTCGTGTATCGGATTTCATGTATCGGATCCCTTTGCCAAGATGCCTACGTACCAATTTATATTGGATAAAGCCCACGTAGTTCGATCTGTTAAATTGATTTGTGTCTACCCCTTAGAGATTTTAGGGATAAACTTCGTTAATCTGGGTGATTACTGATTTTATCTAATTTAATCTTATCGTTGTGATATCTTCTTGATTTGAAGAATATCGTTTGGAGATATTTTCCGTTATTGATTGGTTGTGATTGATTATTTCCTCATTTCAGGGAGAGGATAAAACTTAGCGGTTAAGTTATAATTATTAATCTGAATTAATAATTAGTAGATATTAGAAATTTGGGAGATTATTAGACATGCCAAAAATATGGCATAACAACTAGCCCCCAGTTCTTCAGTGTAGCTTGATGCAGTGGAGAACTAAAAATTCTTCAAGCTTCCAAATTTCTTGAGTAGCTGAAAAAACTGAAAGTAGATGATTAACAAAATATTTAGAGCACCACTGTGTTCGTTAGGCGTATGCGGATGCAAGAGTGATAGCATGTGATGACTAGTATAAGATATATATTTTTGCCAAGGTACTAAATGTGCGAGCATAAATAATATTTTTGAAATCCTTTGCGATCCTTGTTGTCTAGTTAGGACCTTGGCGCTTGTATATATCCCGAATTGGCATACACGCTTTTTAAGTGTCTGATGCAACCACATAAGGATGTGTCTTCGTTTGTGACGAGACTATTAATAAGAGATGTAGATGTAGTTCTGGCGAACTAGTTTGCATAGGGATGCCTCCACCCATTCGATATTGAGAGATCTCATGGGCCTTCAATAGAGATAGTTTGCATGGGGATGCCTCCACCCATTCGATATAGCGATATCTCATGGGCCTTCAATAATCTAGAGGGTGCTGCACTTTAATAAGCATGTTGCACTACGAGATTTATAGCTTGTCCAGGCTACCCTACTTGACAATTTAGTTCGCAAGTTTGCAAATATTTTTTGACATATATGTACTATCGCGACGATATATGAAAAATATTTTACAAATCCAAATGCAATAATAAATATGCTCTTTTAAGAATATCGCGATATTTATTTTCTTCGAAAATAATGCTCCTTTTCTTTGTAGAAAAATCTTATACAGAATTATGCGTCTCGTATATGTATTTTTTCTTTCAAAGCATGCAGCTCGTACGAGATTTTAAAACAAATCCGCAATTCATCAATATGTAAATATCCATAATTAATCAGCATAAGTATCTCGTACGATATTTTTTATATCGCAATAATTTTACAAGCATAAAAATATATTGCTCGCACGAATTGTTAACTAATAAATATTTTTCTAAAAAATATTTAAAAACATAAAACTATGCATGCATGGCATAGCATAATAAATTAATTAATTTGTGGGGAAATTAAAATAAAAATTGAAAACTTATCTTTTATTTTTGTGTGGAGCATCCGGAAAAAAGATAAGTCGCTATGCTGCTGATGGTGATAGTAGTTCCTGCCGGTGCGCGTGTCACTTTTGTCCATCTTTTCTTTCTTATATTTGCTCTTCCCGGGTCCCACCATATATGTAGAACAACTGAACTGCCACATTTGTTCCTTTTTTTTTTCTTCCTGTCTCCATGCTTTTAATCTTCCATATTTATTTTTTTATGTTGTCATCCACTACTAGCTGCTGCCTCGTGATTTTTATGCTCTCCAAATTTAAAGTCGCCATTTTTTTTAATCCTTGTTGATGCGTGTGTTGCTTCTCTTTGGCATCTTCTTATTTTTATTTGCGTTGATGCTTCTCCCTTTTCCCGATTGACGTGCTCCTTTTTCTTCATCCCCACCTTGTTTACAATTTTGTCGCCGAACTCTATTGAAACTTCTCCATAACTTTTCGTCGCCACCATTAAACAGTTGCACGTAACAAAAATTGCCCCATGAATGTATGGATAAAAAACCCAAAACCCTACATACTCAATAAATTATCTGTCCTCCACAGATAATAATACCCCTCCTTTTAGCGCCAAATGTTGTTGGAGGAATTTCGTAACAACACGAAATCGGAGGTATGCTGGAATAGTAGAGCGATTATGAGTATGTGACTATTTTAGGCTGTTTTAGGGGATTGGGGTTTATGAAAAAAGAGGGGGCTGGACTTGGCAGGTGTCTCGATTTGTCTCGTGTATCGAATTCCATGTATCGGATCCCTTTGCCAAGATGCCTACGTACCAATTTATATTGGATCAAGCCCACGTAGTTCTGTGAAATTGATTTGTGTCTACCCCTTAGAGACTTTAGGGATAAACTTCGTTAATCTGGGTGATTACTAATTTTATCTTTTTTAATCTTATCGTTGTGATATCTTCTTGATTTGAAGAATATCGTTTGGAGATATTTTCCGTTATTGATTGGTTGTGATTGATTATTTCCTCATTTCAGGGAGAGGATAAAACTTAGCGGTTAAGTTATAATTATTAATCTGAATTAATAATTAGTAGATATTAGAAATTTGGGAGATTATTAGACATGCCAAAAATATGGCATAACACTTATCAATTCATATCAACCGTGTATATACATGGATAGCTACTCAATGCATAACTGTCATCATTACATTTTTCAAAACTCATTCTTATTTTTCAATCCTTTAATAATCACCAGAATAAAGACAATAGATTCATTATTTGAGTATTCGCAATTTTGAAATCCATTATCCTTTTCATTACTTATTATTATGCGATTTGTAAATTAGTATTCTATATTTAATAACATATAGAACACATTTAAGAAAATACAGAACATGTACAATTTTACTAATTTTTCTAAATATGTTCTGTACTATCACGGTGGTGCTAACAATCACCATAATAGACATAATAACATCATTATTTGAGGATTTGCAATTCTTGAAATCCATTATCCTTGTCATTACTTGTTATTTTGTGATTTGTAAATTGGTATTTTTAATAACATACAGAACACAGTTAAGAAAATACAGAACATGTACAATTTGACAAATTTTTCTAAATGTGTTATGTACTATCACGGGGGTGCTATGTTCTGTAATTTTGTAGATGGCATGTTCTGTGTACTGTTCATTTATAAGGAAAAGAGGAGGGTGACAGTTATTGAAGAAGAGGAGGGTGTCAGGGGTGATGTATATATGGCAGTTAATAAAAATGGGCTTCTAAAATCTTCACCACTAAATGGGCTTCTAATCTGGTCCGTTCATTTGTAATGTTAATCAATGGTGTCTAATTAAGTTACTTAGTTACTCAAAATATTGGTTCCCCAAGGAGAAGCCCTCATATATATATATATATATATATATATATATATATATATATATATATATATATATATGGTCTTGTCCTAATAGAAACTAACTTAGAATAGAAACTAGAAATTAAACCTAAATTAAATATTTCAAGCTAATCTAATGACCAAATTAGGGGTACCCCAATACAAAAAATGTTTAAAATTATTGGCTCTATTCAACAAAAAAATAAAAAAAAATTAAAAAAGTTACTGTTCATGTGATGACGTGGCACGTGAACAGTAACTTTTTTTATTATTTTTTTTATATTTTTGTTGAATAGAGCCAAGAATTTTATAAGTTTTTTGTGAAGGTGCCCCTAGCGGGGCCATTAAAATAAATGAAATATAATTTATTTAGTGTAGATTTCTAGTTTCTATTCTAAGGTTGGTTTCTATTTGAACGCTAGCCTATATATATATATAATGGTGGACTTAAAAGCAAGGATATGGGGTTTGTGCTTTGTGCTGAAATTCCCGAAAGATGTGAAACTCAAGATTTTTTGAAGCAATAACGCTTCAAAAGCTTTGTGTGCCTGCAATATATTTTATGCTCAGGTACATAAAACTTTGTGATTTGCTTTGTAGTCATAGTTCATTGTGCAATTTAATATGCTCATTACCTTTCAAATAGAATGTCCTGATAATATTAGAAAAATGTAAATCATCTTTTGTATCCTAATAGAGGCAAGACTTTAGTGTTATTTGCATGTTACATCAAATCAAAACTTTAGCTCACAACTCTCTCACCTGTTTTCCCTCGGCGGAGTGCGGAAGCCGGTGAGTTTCCCGTCGGCGGAGAAGGTGGAGTCGCCGGCCGTTTCTTCACGATCTGGCGGTGTTAGTTTTTCGGTCTCTATTCGGTTTTGGCTTTTGAGTTGGATGGGGAAATCGGCGGAGAAGGGGAAAGGAAGGCTGATGTTGTTGTGGTTGGGGAGCCGGTTGTGTCTCCCTTGTCGTTTAGGTCAATCTTTGTATAAGCGAATGCTAATGGGCTTGTGTTGAATCATTGCAAGGAACGACAAGTGAAAGAAGATGTTGGAGTTGCGTGGGGAAGCTCTTTTCTCAGTATACCAAGGGAGTCCGGTGACTCGGGACCGATTCTCTGGCTGGTAACTTCATTCCTGGTCTCTTATTGTTTTCTTGTTTGATTGGAGTTACATTGCTATGTGTATGACCACCATAGCCCAGGGTTCCTTCTTAGTTATTAGTTTTGTCATTATTCCTATTGAATAATTGTCTGAAAATTGTTGCATTGATTGAGTCTGCGTTGATTGAGTCTGGGACATTATTTGTTGAATACTTTGTTAGTGATTGAAGTACTGCTACTATGATCTGTGGTTCCTTGTACTCAGTGGCATATATATTATTAGTTTGGTTGAGATATTTGACTGAATACCTCTATGTTATTATGAATTGTACGAATACTGATTGATTGTTGATCTTGAAGACTTTGTTTGCATCCATGTAGGTAGCTATGTCTCGACTGCTTAACATTACTCTGCTTATTACAGTTCTTCTTGGTTTAATCCTTGTTTGTATAATTAAATGTATTTGATGGGTTGTGTGTGTGTGTGTTTGATTTTAAAAAATCTTATTTCATTATGTTAGAATTGTTTTTGCCTGATTTAAGGGGCCTTAATTTAGTGCTATTTAATTTTGTGTAATTAGGGTACCACTAATTTAGCCTTAGTTACCATTTTTGTGGGATTGATTTGATTGTTTAGTTGATTGATTGAGTTTGTAGCATTTACTATAATTGATTTGATATTTATTTTTCAATTATAGTATTAATTGATGATTGATAGTATTTGAGTGTGCTTAATTGTGTTGAAGATGTCATGGTTAATGATTGATGACTTGTTTTTTTAAAGTATCTTAAGTTTTTGTACTAATTTTGGGTGGCCATAATTAATGGCGTAGATTTTGGACCTTTAAGAGGTAATTATGTGCCATTTTGTTGGCTTGTTTATTTCATAATTTACTTTTAGACTTATTTATTCAGTTATGTTATTAATAATTATTATGTACTATTGTTGGTATTTCTATATTGTGCAAATTTATTAGTTAAGGTGTGGTTATTATTAATTATGTAATTGTTAATTTTTTTGCTCTATCTTAATTTATATCTAACCAAAGGGATTCCCTTTGGTTAGGTTTTTTTCTAAAATCTTTATTTTATGTTTTTAATCTTTTGATTTAGATTTTTTTAATAGAACTTTTAATGATACTGTTAATATCATACAGGACTAACGTTGTCGTTTTATTATTGCAGGAGTGCAGTCCTAGGTGTTTTTCTTTTCATCTTTAAAGTTTTATTGTCTAAGTGTCCAAAGGCAACATGCGTGTCTTTTGGGTTAGATGGTAAACTTTTTTGAATGAAAGAGATCACTTATCCCGAAAATTGTATTACGGTACAATTTATGTACGAGTAGTCATTCCTGACAAATATATATATATATATATAACATATACACAAGACTTACATACCAAAAAATTAAAAATTAAATAAAAATAATATCACGTTATTTAAGATGTCTCAAATATATGAAATGATATAATGAATAATAATTAATATTAAATGTACATATATATATATATATATATATATATATATATATATAGGCTAGTGATCAAATAGAAACCACTTTTAAAATAGAAACTAGAAACCATTATCTACACACCCTACTTTACTATCTCCACACCATATTTTACTATCTCTAATTACTATCTCCACACCATATTTACTATCTCCACTCCTATGCATCACCCACCCCCAATATGACATCACCATGTCACCCTCCACCCCCACCCCCACCTCCATCTGACCTGCCACCCCCACCCCACCCCCATCACCACCGACGCACCACCACCTCCACCGACGCACCACCACCTCCACCTCCACCGATGCACTACCACCGCCGTCTTTTTTCCGACCACTGGCCCCGAAGGGGCTCCGATTCCACCACCAATTTCCGATTCCGATTGCAGATGTACTTCTTCCCGAATCATTAATTATGTAACTACAAACATAATTTAGTGATTTTTAACTTTAGATCGTAATCTTATCTTCATCTACTGATTCTGAACATTCCGATGATGACTTCCAGATTTGAATTTGTGTATTTGTGTGTATGTAACGATGTATGTGTGTATGTATCTGAACAATCATGGTGGTGGTGGTCGATGGTAGCGATGGCAGGTGGTGGCAGCGTTGACAGGTGGTGTGGTGGTCGATTGCAGCGATGACAGGTGGTGGTGGTGATGGCAAGTGAAGGTGGGGCTGGGGTAGGTACGGTATCAGTGATTTTAGCTGTATAGATTAGTAATTTTTACCATACTAGTTAGTGATTTCTGCAATACAAATTAGTGATTTCACATATATCTGGTAATTTATGTTCATAATATACTTAAATTCAAATCTGATTAGTTTTATAAAAGGTGATGATTGTTTTGGGAGTCGGCTGGTGAAAATCGAACTTATGAAGTAGAGAAATATAGATCAAAGAGTGGTAAACAAAAAGGCATCGGGGTTAATGGTGATTGGAGGTGGTGGCCGGAATTAATGGTGGTTGAAGGTGGTGGTTGGAATCAATGGTGGTTGAAGGTGGTGGCTGGAATCAATGGTGGTTGAAGGTGGTGGTTGATGATGATGATGTGGGATGTATATGTGCGAGATGTATATGTTGAAACTTGAAACAGAATGTTATGGGGTTAGGTGGAAAGCGCGTGAGTAAGAGAAAGAATAATGAAATGATTTATAGTTTCTATTTTAATTTGGTTTCTATTGGAGTAGGACCCTATATATATATATAGAGGTTGATTCAAATGAGAACCATTATCTAAAAGAGAACCGGAGAACCATTGGATCCTACTGTAGAACATATTTTGTTTCGTAATAAAAATATAGTGTCCTGCTATTGAATTTCAAAATTATGCACATGAAATTAAAATTTCTACAATTGAACTTGCTTATTTTTCAAAATTTTGCATATGACATTAAAAGTTCTACAACTGAACTTGCTTTTTCTACAAAGTTCTATGACTGAACTTACTTTTTTCAACAAATATTCTATTGCTGAACTTAAAGTTCCTGTTGAACTTAAAGTTCCGCTGCTAAACTTATTAGAGTTCTCTGGTTCTCAGTTTAGTGTGGTTCTCCATAGAGCGTGACCCTATATATATATATCAAGTGCTCAAAAGAGAACTTATTTTTTGAAGAAAACTAAGGTACTAATCCTAGCCATTAGATGTATTAAGATCAATGGCCCCGCCAGGGGTACCCACACACTAATCAAATACACCCTCACACACAGAATCACACCTAATCCCCTCCATTTTTAATTTGATTTTTCCCGTCAATCGGTGATATTTTTTTTAAATCTAATTTCATCACATTTTTCTTCATCTCCCAACGATTAGTTTGCATACCATATATGCTATATTTCAATTTAGTTTTCTAAGTTTTCCATTAAACGAGGTTTTCCCTAGATCCTTACTCTATATATATATATATATATATATATATATATATATATATATATATATATCACGTTTCGGGTTTCGGGTCGGGTTACCTAAGATCCAGATTCAGATCCAAACTCTTTCGGGTCCAAAAATAAGATCCAAATCCAAATCCAAAAAATCGGGTTTGGGTAGATCCAAACGGATCGGATCGGATCGGGTATCCGTCGAGTCGGATTTTTCTGCCATCCCTACTGGGCACCAAGGTTTTGTATACATGCCCTACATGAGCCATGAGGTATATGAGCTTGTCATTATTCCATTCCATTTCTTAAAATATTAATAAATCTAAATAGAGAATGATGGCCCAATTATGACAGCAATCTTGTGATGGAAACAATTTTCGCGCACAACTTACTACGGAATCTTAAATGTGTCGTAAATACTTACAACGAAAATCAAATTCGTCGCAAGATAAATAGTTATAAATAAAATTTAGCTAACTAAGTTAGCTGGGAAAAAGACATCGTTTTAAAATTGACTTTACGACGGATTTTTCGTCGTAAGTTAGTTCACAAATAAACTTTTCCGTCGTAAATTTGGTTATTGTAATTAAATTAAATTGCAAACTGAATTATTTTTTCTGATGACGAAACAACGTCATTTTAAAACTGATTTTACGATGAATTTTCCGTCGTAAATTACTTCACTAGTCAACTTACGATGAAATTTTCGTCATAAATTTGGGTATTTAATTAAATTTAATTAATTGCAAAATGAAATATTTTTTCTGATGACGAAACGATGTCGTTTTAGAAGTGAACTTACGACGGAAATTCATCGTAAGTTAGTTTACCAGTCAACTTGCGACAGAATTTCCGTCGTAAATTATGTTATTGTAATTAAATTTAGGGTTTGATGTTCCTGAGGTTACCTCAGGAAAATTACCTGAGGTAATTAAGATTCTCCATATTAATGCACGAGGGTATAACTGTAATTACAGGATTTTTTTAGGAAGTTTTTAATATTTACAAAAAATGTCATAATGTATTTCCACTACAACCTCAGGTAACTCTCCTGAGGTAACCTCAGGGGCTTTTTTCTCTTAAATTTAATTGCTAATTGAATTATTTTTTGTATTGATGAAACAACGTCATTTTGGAAGTGAACTTACGATAGAGGATTTTCCGTCGTAAGTTGTTAGGCGGCAAATTTAACTTTTCATCTAAAAATAAGCGGCAAATGCAAATTTTCATCCAAAAATTAGGCGGCAAATAACTTACGATGACCAATTCCCTCGTAATTAAGTTAGCATATAATTTTTTTTAATCTTTTTATGTAGATTGGAATGTGTGATTGGACAGGTTTAGGATTTAATTTGGAAGCCGAAAATGGCTGAACCTGAAAAAGCACCGGAATGTTGTTTTTGGTCCGGGTAACTTATGACGAATTTCTGGGTAACTTACGACAAATTTATGGGTAACTTATGACGAATTTCTGGGTAATTTAGGACAATTGTTCATCTTTTTATATTCTTTTTTATTCTTTTTCAAATTTAATTGTGGTAGCAGGTGGATTCCAAAAGTAAACTTACGACAGAAAAAATCGTCTTAAATTATGAACATACGACGGATTTTTCCATCATAAAATATAAATTATGATAGTTTATTTCGTCGTAAGTTATTTACTATTTTATTGTAAGAAGTGGGTCCCACATTGTAACTTACGATGAAAATTTATACTTGTGACGAAATTTGTATTTGTGACGAAAATCCGAACTTAAGACTCGAACAAAAATGAAAAAATTTGTCCGTCGTAATTGGACCAATTGCGACGATTTCAATGTAAAATTTCCGTCGTAAATTACCATTTTTCTTGTATTGTACGCAAAACTTGAAATTAACAAAAACTACTACAATTACAATAGCATAACAAATAGTATCCGAAATTAACCATTCATACACAAAACAAGCTAAGAGTGGCAAAAGTCACCATGGACAACATAGTTAATACAATACCAAATAATCCTTACATAATTAACATAAAAACCAAGTAAACCACCCCATCATTCTAAGAGTGTCAAATAGTCCTTATTGCTAATAGTGTCCATAATAGTCGTAACATGACCGCGGTGGTGGAGCAAAGTGGCCACCTGTTGGAGTAAAATGAGCCCGTGGTGGTGGTGATTTTCGCTAACAGCCAAACTATGTACAAGCAGCAGCGACTATGGAACTAAACACCCCACCGAGTTAGTAATCACCTCAATCTCTTGAAATTGAGTAATTGATGAACAAAAAAGGGTTCTTGGATATGGTTCTTTTCCACAATTTAACTCAGAGAACTTCTCTCTTTTTTGTGAGCAACGGCATGATCAGATGCACCATTTCCAGATGACATAGCCTTGGTCAGAATGCTCCTGCAGCTACATTTAGAACTGATAGGATAATCTAGTAACGGTTGAAGGAAGATGATTTTCCACTCCCATAACGTGCTGGACCCCACTTCCATACCTTTCACTGCTTTGCATTGGGCCAGCATCCCTTTCGTACAGAGAGTCTCTCTCTGCCATATCCATTTGTTGGGTAGCGATCTGAATCTCTGTACCGATCACCTACAAAGCGATCACTGCTGGAGGATACCTGTATATACATATACTATACTATAATAAGTATATTTTTGTAATTTGGTTTATCCATTTTTAGTTATTTTCTTATTTTTGGTTATCCTTTTAGTTATAATTACAACCGTTAAATCTAAAATTTAAATAAATGATGATTGTTGGATGCAATACTACTAAAAGTTGTTATATAGAGATGTTTAAGGTTCGAATCCTGCCAATAATATTTTAATTTACAATAAATACTAAAAGATGTTATATAGAAAGTAGTAAGGTTGAAAATTCGATTCCCTCCAAAATCATATTAATTTAGATTTAGTATTAAAAGTTGTTAAATACGAAGGTTCAAATTCAAATATCTTAACAACATATTTAAAATAATATTCATAATATAATATAAAAAATATACTACAGTATAAGTAAATTAAAAAATTTAAAAATAACTGTACCTGTGATTTGCACGAGCTATAGGCTAGTTTAATAATTAAATGAAAATATATAATTAGCATATCTATATTTGTATACTATCTATTTGTACTATATATACTATAATAAATAAAAGGGGGTATATTTTGTAATTTGATTAACCCTTAGTTTGGTTATCTGCTCATTTTTTGTTATTAATTCCTTTCACCACAACCGTTAGATCTGCGATTCAAATATATGATAAAATACTAAAATTTGTTATATACAGAAGTCTAAAGTTCGAATTCCGCCAACAACATTTTATTTTAAAATTAGTACTAAAAGATGTTATATGGAAATGTTGAAGGTTCGATTATTACCAACACCATATTAATTTAGATTTAATATTAGAAGTATTATATACAAAAGTCTAAGTTTCAAATTCTTCTAAAAACATATTAAAAAACATCTATTTATAACATTATATATAGAGAAAAAGGAATTTGAGATTAATCTCACGAAATTCTTGAGATACTTTATAAAACAAGCTTTAAAATTTATTGGGCCCGCATGACTGATTAATAATATTTTAAATAAATCTTGATTTTACAAAAGTGCCCCCCATATTTGCATATAAAATTATATATCTCTGGGAACTTACATAAGACATATCTTAGCTTCCCTAATTTCTTATATATATACTAAACTATAAGTAAATTAAAGAAAAAAAAATTAAAAGTAACCTATGCTTATAGGCTAGTTTATGTAATTTGAAAAATATTAAATACTTAATTTATCATAAATAATAAATGTGACCAAAAATATTGACACACAAAAATATGAAAAATTTGTATGGAATTATGGTCGAGGAACGAGAATATTTTTATGAGTTTATTTGGGTCGTTCAAACAGGCTTAACCATTGTTTGAAATGTAGTGGACTTCGAATCAAATGGGCTAGACCAAAATCCTTTAAAGCCCAAGGTAAGATCAGACTCAGAACAGTTGATTTTTACTCTGTTTATGAATGAATAATAATACATGTGATATTTACATTCATTTCTCGTCCTTGATTGAAGATTCTGTTTCATAATCTACTTTAGCTTACCTTCTAAATCTGGTAACTGAATCTTTTTTTCTGTATACATGTGATTTTATATGTTTTATATCTGTGTATATATACATGTTGTAAATTGTATAGATACACTACTTCTGCTACTTCTATTTTTTAAGAATGCTGAAGTGTTATAGTATATGTTAATCTAGTAGCTTTGTGCTTGATGGGTTGTTGTCATTATCTAAAAAAATACTAAAAAATTTGAACTTTTAGATTTTAAGTAAGCCCTTTTGTTGTTTGTACCTCATTAAAGGTCTAAACTTTTAACTTTCTTGATTTTTTGATATTTATTAAAAAATAAAAGAGGTGGAAGGAGTTGAATTTGGACTGTTTTAGTATCTTGAGATTCTTTTAATTGGTTAGTAGCCCTTTTGGATTTTTAAAGAGATGAGAAGTGAAGTTTGGAGATGGGGTTTAGGTTTGAGTTACATAGTGTATGTTGCGATTATTTGGATTGCTTCAAGTTTTGTAGTTCAGTCAGTTGTTGATGCCGGTGTTTCGCCATTTCTTATTACCTATATATGCAATTCGTTGTTTGTGGTTTATATACCCTTGGTGGAAGTTGGGCGGTATTTGGAAGATTCATATGGTAGTTTGGTATTCTGGCGAAAAGATAGTAGCTTGTCCAAATTGCGAGAGCCAGAGGAGGCTGTTTTTCTTAGCGGAACTGATAGTAATTACCAAGTTGAGAGTTCGAATCAGGATGAGGTTGAAGAGAAATTAGAACCTTTTAACCATGAAGGTCTTGTGGTATTGGATTCGGGTCAATCAGATACATTTGAGAATGTTGATGATGGATTGGATGAGAAAGGGCGGTGGGCTCGGATCAGGGTGGCAAAAGTCAGCCTGTTAATATGTCCATTTTGGTTTCTGGCACAACTCACTTTCAATCTTTCCTTAAAGTATACTACAGTCACAGTAAGCATCCTAAATTTGTACTATTGTTTAAAGATATTTTGTGTGTAGAATCTTCAGGGGTAGTAACAATTTAATCCCTTGTGTACAGTCTAACACTATCTTAAGCAGTGCTTCCAGTCTTTTCACGTTCCTAGTCTCTCTTGGGTTTTTGGGTGAGACATTCACTTTGGTGAAGCTGATTAGCGTCCTTCTCTGCATGGGAGGAACAATAATTGTTAGTTTGGGGGACTCGGAATCAGGACTGAAATCAGTTGCCTCAAACCCCCTTCTTGGGGATATCCTTGCTCTTCTGTCTGCTGCATTATATTCTGTGTATATTACTCTTATCCGTAAACATTTGCCTAATGACGACACTGAAAATTGCGGACATGTTAGTATGGCACAAGTCCTTGGATTTCTTGGGCTGTGCAACCTTCTGATTTTTCTACCTGTTGCACTTGTACTTAATTTCTCCAAGTTGGAGCCTTTTGGTATGCTTACTTGGAAGCAGTTTAGCCTGATTGTCGGAAAAGGTATGTCTCCCTAGTTTTAGCCTTCTCCTGTAAATTAGAACGAACTTCTCATTTTCGTCATGCACAAAAATGATTGTATTGAAAAATCCAGGTCATAGATATCATATTCAATAATGACATTTTGTTGCAAGTATAATGCTGTTTAGTTCTGTATCTCATAGATAAGATTGTGCAAATTTATAACAGAGTTATAATTACATTGGGATTTTATCCCCTCTTTCATTTTCTTGTCTCCTGCTTTTCGTACTCCCTATAAAACGTAAAATCTTTAAAGATGCGAAATTTCCTACATGTTAAACCTTTTAACTAGTCAATACAAAGGTTACATTATATCAAGGGCACCTTACATGACTGAAACTAATGTCTGAGTGGTTTGCTTTTGCATAAAGCTTATTGCAAAATTTCCCTGGATGAATAAAAGGATAATTTGAGCAGAAGGCTTATATCATCCTCCCGAACATTGACCTTCTAGATGGTAGGCAAACCTTGTTACGAATCTCAATCTGTATGCCTGATTTTTTTTTCCTAGAAACAGGTGAAATACTGGAAATGGCAAATAACACCTCTCTAACACAGTATTTGGTCCTTCATTACATTTTATGATGATAGCTCAACAACTAATTGCTCCAAAATGTTTGACCATGAATGACATTGCAGGATTAGATCCAACACTAGACAATTAAACATGCATATCAAGTTTTTCATAATTCTTTTGTTTCTGTTCTCTTTGTACTGCTTTTCTATATTGCATGATATATTATTTATAATGTAATGTCATTTTCGAAGGTTTGTTAGACAATGTTCTGAGTGATTACCTATGGGCCAAGGCTGTTCTTCTCACAACCACAACAGTAGCAACAGCAGGACTCACAATTCAAGTCCCTTTAGCTGCCCTTGTGGATTCGGTGACGGGAAATGCACCGCATACTATGGACTATGTAGGGGCTGCTGCTGTCATGGTCGGTTTCGTGGGCATTAACATCTCATCAGATACATTCTTAAGATCAACAGAATCCAGCCTTGAATAATGAAAACACAATCCTACTAATGAAGAACGCCTTTAAGAGTGAATCTAAAGGGCATTCGCTAGTTCAGATCGGATTTACTAAAAATTTAGGAATTTTTTCATGTTATGTGTTATTCGTTAGTCAATTTTTATACAACTTACATCTGATGTATCTAAATCCTCAATGTGCACTAATAGCCGCAAAGATCATAAATTGGTGGAATAATTAAATATTAATAATCGTCAGTATGATTTATGATTTAAATGTCTAGCCTTTAGTCAATGTTCTATTAGTTAATAACAAATTGTGAGAATTTGCCATTACAGGTTCAAATCAAATTTGAATTAGAACTATTCAAAATTTCAAAACCACATTTAGCTAGTAACCAAGACTTCAACATTCAGAAAAGTATCTTATGAATACAAAGCAGACAAGTTCATATTCAATCGTTTAATAATGTTTCATAGCCATTGGTAACGGTTATGGGGGAGCGGTTCATCTATGCAAGCACGAAGAACTGACCCAATAAATCTAACAAGAAAAATAAGTAGCACAGAATCATAAATACCAATAAGGTGACAAGATTAGTATTGAATATCACTAGCTCTGCACAGAGTTGGTGCTTCCATATCTTTGCATCACCCTCTTAGTTGCAAGTGCTGCAGCCTCACTGGCACGCAAGGTTCCGCTTGCCATGATTGCAGCAAATTCATTGGTTATCTCTTCTTGCACCTTGTTTCGTGCATCCCCGAGAGCATCTGCTGGTTTAGCCTCATCCGAAGCCGCACTTGTACTAGGCACTCCAGACGCAGGTTTCTTTTCTACCTTTGGTTTAGTCTCAGCCTCTTCTTTTTTCTCTACACTGTGTGCAACATTGTTGGCAGTTGTTGACAATATAGGCTGCTGAAACTGGGGGGCTTGGGGAACTGCACCAGCTTTCATAGTTGTCTCTAGTCTCTCTATCATAGGCACTGCACAGAAATATTTACAGGTACTCATTAGCTACAAATATTTCCTGCCTTAGAAAATAACTTCTACAGTCTACCCTCTTCCAGGAAAAAAAGGTAACTCTACTTCTCAGCTAGAATTGGGGAGCTAAATCAACTACTAAAATGACCAATATTATAAGATATCAAATGCCCAGTAAAAATTAAAAATATAAACTACTATTCAATGTAACCAAGGTTAAAAACTTACAAATGAGAGCAGCCATAGGACTACTTGTGACTTCATTAGGAAGATTAAGGATGTATTCTGGAATGGTAGCCCCCACCAGAAATTGTGCAACCTCGTTGCTGAAATTGTTGCAATTGTGCTTGAGCAAACTATATGACTCAGCCGTATACCGAGGGCTGATCTCCTCCAGATACATTTCAAATACATCTTTTGGGACGTGAGTGACACCAATATCTACAACTCGAACAGGAGTTCCATATGGTGTAGTTCCAACAGCTGCATGCTGAACACCACCACTGAAATAGTATTCAGTGCCATAAACCACTATTCCTGTATGCCTGTAAAATGTAGAAGCATACATGCTTATTAGCCCATCAAGCAAAGAAAAAAAACATTCTTCAATGTCTTTATGCAGATATCTTAGGTGCCAGAAAAAGTAAGGGGTAACATAATATTGGTTCTAGGAACCTCACATTTCACATCTAAATTAGTAAATTCATTACTGTGAACCATCTTAAAAACACAATCAACAACTTATTGAATTTAAGAGCAAGCATGCAGAAGGGAAAAAAAAAACAGGAATATTTAAGATAACTAAATGCCAGAACTAAATGCATAACACAAAGATAAAGAACAGAAAGAAAGAAAAAAATGAAAACATCATGCACTTACCAGATGCCTTCTATAACTTTCCCCAAAAATGTCATTGACAACTGCCTGGCCATTCCTTGACTCAAGTCATAGACGTTCAAGCTTACCTTGTGACCTTCCTGAAACCAGAAAGAAAAAACAGTTAAACGCTTTATAAGTGCTAATGAGTGTCAACTTCTCACAGCAAAAACAATTACAACAGAATGACCAGCATACAGATATAATACACCAAAACATCATGAAATGAAACTTAATTACCTCAGCCATCCTGGGTAACTAGATGAAATGTGCAACTGCTAGTTCTTAGCTCTGTAAACCCTGTAATGTACCTGCAGGTAAATTTGAAGAAAAACTGCTTCAGTTCCACATACATACAGAAACACGAAATGGGATGTTGAACTAAAAACAGCCACATGACAATAATTTTGTCTCACCATTCGTAAAGCAAGCCACCTGTTTGTTTTATTTTACTTTTGAAAATAAATTCTTCCCCTTTTTTCCCTTTCATTATTATTCTTATAGATCAAACTAGAGACCTCGATGTATTCCGTGTTTTAAACTGATTTTAGATCGAGGTCAATGTCAAAACACTAGAAATACTAACATTTAACAGTGCACATCTGATCTGTAGGTTACCCACGTACATTAACCAAGAACAAACCTCAGTAACTACATGATCTTTATCTCCAAATAAAACAGACATTCCGCTCTAATCATATTCAACAACAATCCTTCGCAACTGCCTCGCAAATTAAGCCTAATCATTCACTCTAAAGTCTAAACAACAACATTACTAACAAAATCAAGATATAGCTGCTTATCAAATGTATATTATAACAAGATTGTTAATCAAGATTAAAAACTTTAACACAATAACATTCATAAAACTACAAATCACATACAAACACCCCAAAACAAAATCAAAAAAACCCAATTTTCATAAATTCACAATCAAGATTCAAACTTTAAACCAAAAAAAAGCATACCCACAAATCAAGAACACGAAATTCAATCAAATGCTACAATTTTCAACCCTAAAATCAAGAAATATATGATAAAGATTCAATCTTTACACAAAAAACATAAACAAATTGAAATTAATTCATAATTTCAAGTAATGTATACAAATTAACAGATGAAGATCATCGATTACATACCTAAAGAACTGAAAAGGGTGTGAGAATCGTCAACAGCGTAGAAAAATTGCGGAGAAATCAAGAATCAATAGAGTATTTGTGTATGTATAGTTGTATGTACATGTTTAACGTGTGTTTATATAAGGCGTGCGTTCAAAGAGCTTGGAGGGGTTGGAGACTTTGGGCTGCTATTCTACGACTTTCTAGAATGTACCGTCCAATAAGATTATGCCACGTGGACATCAAAATTAGTTTCTAGTTGGGCGGGTTGAATTTTATTTTATTGAGACTTGGAGGAAAAGATTTGGATTGTACGAGTAGTTTGAGGACTTTCTTGTAAAATTATTGTATGGCAAAATTTTGTGGTTTTTATTTTTCTCTATGAATTTTCAAGGTGAAAAAATTAAGATATTCAAATTAATTTTGC
Source organism: Kitagawia praeruptora (assembly GCA_037693485.1). NCBI lineage: Eukaryota > Viridiplantae > Streptophyta > Magnoliopsida > Apiales > Apiaceae > Kitagawia > Kitagawia praeruptora. The sequence goes on along the minus strand of CM075346.1, from coordinate 104,610,873 downwards.
ATTTTAAAAATAATGTATGCACAAAACAATCAACTTGTGCGCAAGTTCATCCGTTTGGTTTCGTTTGACTTGCCTAAATTTTTTTTTTTTTTTGAAAAAAGAAAGGAACTTTCATTAAAAACAATCTCGAACATAACTGTCTTCAACAAATGATCTGGAGGAGACCTGAAAACAATAGAACAACCAATGTTACAAGGACAATGAGCCAACAAATGGGCAGTCTTGTTGGTTTGCTTCTTAACATGAACAAGTGATATATCACTCCTAACTCTTAACCTATCTCTGCAGCAATCAAGCACGTCACCTACCTCAAGCAATATGGGCTTCGAGCTGTTGATAGCAGTCATTGAGAGTAAAGAATCACACTCAATTGTGACATCTCGAACCACAAGCGAGTCAATCCACGAGAGTGCCTCATAAACTCTCATCGATTCAGCTTCAAACACAGAAACTCTCTCAGCAAACTTCAGCATTTTACCCATAATAAACATTCCCAAATGATCCCGAAAAATCATTCCTACAAAGTAGAAATGTTCATTCTTAAACAACGAGGCATCAACATTTAGTTTCACCCTTCCTTGAACCGGGGGACGCCATTTAGACGTTTGTGCACCCCCTGAATCACTACCTGTGCCATTTCCTTGGGTACGAGGTTTTGCTCTTGTTGTTTGCCAGTTCAAAATCGCTTTGGTACTCCAATCTGTGACAATCTTAGTTGTTACCACTTTGTTTTCCCAACCCAGTTTGTTGCGGAAGAACCAAATGCCCCATACAACTGAGACAATTTTAATAAGCACATCAAGCTTCTCATTTGCCAGTTTATCAAGTAACCATCCCGAGACAGGTTAGTCTTCTAACCCCGAAATCTGATACCCTACTTCCATCCAACAATTCTTTGCAAACTGTTACAGATATATCTACCACACCTTCCATGTCACCAAAGATAGCTGAGCTGGCACATGAGCCACACAGCAAATAATGACAAATTCTGTTATGGAGCTGCAGTGTAGTTAGTTAGAGAAATAATCTCTTCTCTATGTAATTAGCAGCATCTCTATATATAGTCTAGTACTCTATTATCTTGATGATTAAGATGAGTTAGTTATCATATTTTCTGTGTAAAACAATGAGAGCAATACATATTTTTCTGTTTGTTCCTTCCTTGTAATTCATCTTCTTCACTCATATTATTGTTCATATCATGGTATCAGAGATATCGTTTGATTCCTAGATACAGATACAGATATAGATACAGATCTAAATGCGTTCTTATGCTCATGCTGTATCTTCGTCTTCTTCAATGGCGAATACGAACTCTACAACAACTAATTCAACCACTACTGTCATTGATATTAATCATCCATACTATCTGAGTACATCGGATCATCCTGGTCTATCACTTGTTACAGAACAACTCACAGATCAGAACTATCATCAATGGAGTCGTTCCGTACAGATTGCTCTTTCTGCAAAGCTAAAACTCGGTTTTATTGATGGATCTCAAGCTAAACCAGCAACTGGATCTCCACATCTGTCTCTCTGGATACGCAGCAATGATTTGGTAATTTCCTGGCTTTTGAACTCTATTTCCTCTGAAATTCGAAAGAGCGTTGTCTATTTACATACTGCAAAACAGATATGGGACGATTTAGCCACTAGATTTGCTCAAAGTAATGTACCACGTCTGTTTAACCTTCGGAAAGAGCTTGCCTCGTTAACTCAGGGTACTAAGTCTATTACTGCATATTTTACTCAGTTTAGAGGTCTAATGGATGAACTTGATAATCTGTCACCTATTCCAAAATGTATCTGTACTACAAGTAATTGTGCCTGTGGAAATGCTCAAAAGCTGGATCAATATGAAAAACAGACAAAATTAAGCCAATTTCTGATGGGATTAAATGATCAATTTACTAGCACAAGAGGTCAGATATTACTTATGCATCCTCTACCTGATCTGAATCATGCCTATTCTATGCTGCTGCAAGATGAGAATCAACGTGATGCCTCTACTGTGCACACAATTAATGATAGTTTGGCTATGAATGTTAGAGTTAAACCTTCTTCTTCCACTTTCAAGCCAAAGTTCAACAAGAAAATGCCAAACTCTACCTTATAGTGTGATTTTTGTAATCTAACTGGTCATACTAGAGAGAAGTGCTTTGCACTTCATGGATATCCTGATTGGCATAGATTGTATGGGCAACCTAAACCAAAACCTCGATTCTCTGCTGTCAAGAGGTTTAACTCTAGTGCTAATGCTGTCTCTGAATACTCTGGTTCAGAACAATCTGGTTCCTCTTCCAGTAACTCCTCAATTGCTAATATGTCTGATCATCAATGCCAACAAATTCTCAATATGCTACAGGCCAAACTACTTACTTCTGCTCAGTCCTCTTCACACACTTCTCAGAATTCTTCAACATCAACTTCTCAGAATGTATCTCCAGCTACTTGGATGTCAGCCAATACTGCCTCTACAAGTGGTTTATCTCAGATGTCTTCTCATGTAGCTTCTATGGCAGGTATATCTTCTGTCATGTGCAATCATGTTCAATTTAGTAACTCACCAAGTACCTGGATCATTGATTCAGGAGCAACTCATCATATCACTTCTCATTTTCAATTACTTTCAAATGCATCATCAGTTAATTCTGATTTACACTTGCCAAATGGTAATATCACTCATATTACTTTTGTTGGAGATGTTCATTTAACACCATCTTTAGTCCTCAAACAGGTGTTATTTGTTCCTGATTTTCAGTGTAACTTACTCTCAGTTGCAAAATTATCTTCTGATAATTCCTGTTTAATTCACTTTACCTCTTCTAAGTGCTTTCTACAGGACCTTGTCATGATGAAGAGGATGAAGATTGGTGATCTTGAAGATGGTTTGTTCAAGCTTCATACAACTAAGCTCCTAGAAAATGTTGTTGCTGCTGTAGCCATTAAAAATCAAAATTGTAATGTTCATCTATGGCACAATAGATTAGGTCATCCTTCTTCTATTGTATTGAGTCATTTACCTCAGTTAAACTCTGTTCCTCAATCTGTATTGACTACTTGTGATGTTTGCCACATGGCTAAACAAACTAAGCTTTCTTTTTCAAAGAGTTTATCTCAATGTTCTTGTGTGTTTGAACTCATTCACTGTGATGTGTGGGGACCTTATAGATATCCTACACATGGTAAATGTCACTATTTTCTTACTATTGTAGATGATTTTTCAAGGTGTACATGGCTGTTTCTATTTACTCACAAAACAGAAGTCTCCTCCCTTATTAAACAATTTATAAACTATGTTCATACTCAGTTTACCAAAATTGTTAAAACCTTGAGATCAGATAATGGCACTGAATTTATCAATGCTGATCTTCAACACTATCTGTCTAGTAAAGGTATCATTCATCAAACTAGCTGCTCTCACACCCCTCAACAGAATGGTATTGTTGAAAGGAAGCACCAACACTTACTTAGGGTAGCTAGAGCTTTAAAATTTCAATCAAATTTACCCATTTCTTACTGGGGTGATTTGGTGCTTGCTGCCACTCACATTATCAATCTTACTCCATCAAAACAGTTGGGTTATAAGTCTCCATATGAACTTCTTTTTAATACACCTCCATCTTATACTCATCTCAAGTCTTTTGGCTGTCTTTGCTATTTTTCAAATAGTCACTCAACAACTGATAAATTTTCTCCTAGAGCCTTTAAAGGTGTGTTTATTGGCTATCCCTTCAATAAAAAGGGTTACAAAATTCTTGATCTAAACACTAAATCCATTCTGGTGACCAGGCATGTAACCTTTGTTGAGCATATTTTTCCCTTCCACTCAACTGGTTCCACAGATACTTGCTCCACTATGTTTCCTTCATCTCTACCTACATCATCTGATGATCAGTATTCTGTTCTTATTCCTGAGTCTACTCCTACAGAGACTACATCTTCTACAAACACACAATCACCTATCACAAACACTCAACCACCTACTCAGACATCTACTCTACCTATTGCTGTTACAAAGTCTACCAGGGTAAGAAATGTGCCTCAGAAATTCAAAGACTTCACAGGTTTACCTTCTAATATGATCACCAATCTCTCCTCAACATCAGCTCATATGACACAAGGTACTGTTCTTTATCCTTTGCAAAACTACATTTCTTATTCTCAATTTTCTCCTGCCTATAGTAACTATCTAGTTGCTACTGCTAAAACCTCAACTCCATACACATTTAAACAAGCTGCTACTGATGCAAATTGGCTTCAAGCTATGAAACTTGAGTTAGATGCCTTAGAAAATAATCACACATGGATTTTGGTTCCAAAACCACCTCATACTCATATTGTTGATTGCAAATGGCTGTTTAAAATTAAGTACAATCCAGATGGCACTATTGAAAGGTATAAGGCCAGACTGGTTGCAAAAGGTTTCACTCAAACATATGGCCTAGACTACTTTGAGACATTTGCTCCTGTAGCAAAAATGGTCACTGTTCGACTACTTATTGCTATTGCCTCAATTCAAAATTGGTCTATCTCTCAGTTAGATATCACCAATGCATTTTTGCATGGTGATCTTCATGAAACAGTCTATATGAAACTTCCTCCAGGATACTTTCAGCTTACTTCATTTGCTTCTCTGCAAGATATATCTGATCCTTCAAATCTGGTTTGCAAGTTGGTGAAATCCATTTATGGACTTAAACAGGCACCTAGATGCTGGTTTGACAAATTTTCTGATGCATTAAGACAATTTCAGTTTACTCAATCTCATGCAGATAATAGTTTGTTTACTCTGCACACATCATCTCAGTTTGTTGCCTTACTGGTATATGTTGATGACATATTACTTACTGGTAATGATCTAGTTCTGATTGCTACTGTCAAAACGTATCTTGCCTCCAATTTTAAGATAAAAGATTTGGGACCTTTGAAGTATTTCTTGGGAATAGAGGTTGCAAGGTCTTCCAAAGGTATCTATCTACATCAGAGAAAATACACATTTGAGATTTTACAAGATACTGGCCTGTCTGCTGCTAAACCTTCTCGAATTCCAATTGAATTAAATCATCAGTTGCAGAATAATTCTAGTCCTTTACTTTCTCTTCATGATGGGTCAGTCTACAGAAGATTAGTTGGTAGACTGTTATACCTTACAGTTACTAGGCCTGATTTATCTTATGCTATTCAAGTGCTTTCTCAGTTCCTGGCTGCTCCAAGGTTGGATCATTTACAAGCGGCCTATAAAGTGGTTCGTTATCTTAAAAACTCTCCTGGTCAAGGTATTCTTATGGATGTTAAATCTCCTTTCCAGCTTCGTGCTTTCTGTGACTCAGACTGGGGCAGTTGCAAAGAAACTCGACATTCTCTTACTGGATATTGCATTATGCTTGGCAATTCTTTGATCTCCTGGAAATGCAAGAAACAAAACACAGCCTCTCGTTCCTCAGCTGAAGCTGAGTATAGAAGTATGGCAGATACTTGTTGTGAAATAGTTTGGCTTATATCACTGTTTCGATCTTTTGGATTTCACAATCTTACTCCAGTTGAGCTCTACTGTGACAGCAAATCGGCTCTTCATATTGCATCTAACTCTGTCTTTCATGAAAGAACTAAGCATATTGACATTGATTGTCATATAGTTCGAGAAAAATTCAAGCTGAATGTTATCAAACCTATGCATATTTCTACCTCTCAACAACCAGCTGACATGATGACTAAAGCTATACCTTCTCATTTTTTACAACATTTCTGCAACAAGTTAGGAGTTTATAATCTCTTTCTTACTCCTAACTTGAGGGGGGATGTTACAGATATATCTACCACACCTTCCATGTCACCAAAGATAGCTGAGCTGGCACATGAGCCACACAGCAAATAATGACAAATTCTGTTATGGAGCTGCAGTGTAGTTAGTTAGAGAAATAATCTCTTCTCTATGTAATTAGCAGCATCTCTATATATAGTCTAGTACTCTATTATCTTGATGATTAAGATGAGTTAGTTATCATATTTTCTGTGTAAAACAATGAGAGCAATACATATTTTTCTGTTTGTTCCTTCCTTGTAATTCATCTTCTTCACTCATATTATTGATCATATCACAAACTCACAATCAAAGAAAACATGTTTTATATTCTCACCATCAAATCTACAAAAAGGGCACACATCGTCTAAAATGACACCTTTCCTAACCAGGCACTTCGAAGTGGCAGATTATTTCTAGCCATTCTCCATAAGAAAGTTCTGGTTTTATGAGGGACTGTGATCTTCCAAATCCTGCTCCACCCTTTCGATTTGGGCACCTTTCCAGTAGCCACATGTTGCTCATTCCACAATCTATAACCCTCACTTACACTATGCTGTCCATTTTTAGCATCATGGCAAGCAACTCTATCCTTACCCAGACATCGAGGAATCGGAGTTGACAATATTGCCTTGGAATCTTCTTCATTAAACAGCCCTTTGATCAAATGTTCATCCCAAGATCTTTCACCAGGACTAAAGAGAGTACTAACCTTGCATCCCTCCGTTTCGTGCTCATAACCCGGACCTCTTATTTTTGTGATGAAAAATAGGGAAATTGTATAAGCCTTGTGAATCGGATCAAATTAAATTAGAATTTTCAAATTTTATTTGTAATCACATCAAATAGAAATTTGGGTTTAAATTTTTTCAACATCTCTATTATTAACATGATTATTATTTGCTAAATCAAAATTGAAGTACATGGCTCATAATTTGGTTTCAGTTCGATTCCATCCAAAAAATTCTCCAATGACATGACATAATACATGGTTGATTTTGATTTGTGTGTGTATATGAATACACCCATATTATTATTAGAAAATTACCTAATATATAAGGGATCATATGTTAAATTTGAACAACATTTTTTGAACAATTAATATTTTTGAATGAGTGATAAATCTGAACAGGAATGAATTATATTATTTATTTGATAAAAAAATTATTTCTAAATGACAATTTTCTGTATCTAGCAAAATAATTAATAAAAATTGATAAAAACATAATTTATTAAACAAAATTTATAGAGGTTTTTTCAGAAACATAATTTTAATAAGCAAAATGTGAAAAATGATAAATTACCAATTTATAGTATTTTTGGTAATTTTTCAATTTTATACAAGTCTATAATAACATAAAAATTTTAAAAAGTTATAAGCTAAACGTGAAAATTGATTAATTACCAATTTTTTAAACTAAAAATACTATAATAGAACAATAATTATAAACTTAAAATTCTCAAAAAAAAACCATTAGCATTTTTTAGTTTAATATATTAGTTTACAAATTATTGGGTACAAAACATTAAAAAAAACTTAATTTATTTATAAGTTACGTTAAAAATAGAGAGAATCAAAATATAATGATCTCTTTTATTCCAATTATTTAACATTAGGTGTTATTTGTATTTGTAATTTTAACATTAAGTGTTATTTGTAATTTGTAATTTTTTAGTTTAATATATTAGTTTACAAATTATTGGGTACAAAACATTAAAAAAACTTAATTTATTTATAAGTTACTTAAAAATAGAGAGAATCAAAATATAATGATCTCTCCTATTCCAATTATTTAACATTAGGTGTTATTTGTAATTTATAATTTGTAACTTATTCGGGAAAATACGTTTTCCTAAACAATAAGTTCCCCAAACACCCCCTTAATCCTCTCATCCAGTTATAAACAAATGGCTTAGCATTTGTAAAACAGATAATATCATCCATAAAAATCAATTAAAAACACCGACATTAAAATACTTTTTTAGAATTTCATTTGCAAGTCGAAAAATTAATAAATTGCATTAATATTTTCTTTTTCCAAGTTGAGTTTGATTGGTAAAAAAAATTAAGAAAGGTATATTAAATTTAGATTTTAATAGATTGATAAAGAAAAATAATAGTTATCCAAAAAAAAAAATCAAAAAGTTTCCTAGATATTGTTATGTAGTACTAGCTTATAACCCGTGCGAAGCACGGGTTTTTTGATAGGTTATAAAATTTATTTAACATTATAATTATGTTTCTATATAATCCTTATTTTTAATAATTTTTTAATTTTAATTTAATATAAATTTATATAATGATATGCATGGTTTAAAATTTATTTTGTATAATTCTAAATTAAAAATGTCGTTGACGGGTTCGAACTTTGAATTTTTAGTAAATTAATTTAATAATATAATATATCTTATTATTAGATCCAACGATTCTTATTTATTACTAAAAATAGTGATTTGAATAAAGGGTGATGACCCCGTTTAATCTATTTTAAAACATAAATGTCCAAAATATTTTAAAGCAAAATTAAGGCACTTTATGCCCACCAGTTACGCAAAATCGTTTGTCGTGTCAAATGACTACGACATACATGTACCTTCAGTTCAATTTTTATAAAAAAGCACAGGAGTGAGGAGCAAAGTCTTCCCCTGCGGGGCCATGTCTGATGTCACAACAACTAAGAGTAATTAATCAGTTGGTTTTAGGAATCAATTGATTTTTGAAATAACTACTTAATTAATAATGTATTGACAACTAGAATCATTAGTGTGCGGGGGCCATGTTTGAATTGCCCAAATTATCAATATTTGAGTAAACTACGGCTGTCAAAGTGATATGGGAGCCGAAATGCCGTAATAAGTGGGCATATCGGGCCATCAATCTGTGTATGAGTATTTTGAGCCGGGCAACCTCAAATAGAGGCATTTGGTAATTCTTTCTTGAATATATGGTGAGATATTTTTGGGTGTATATTAGTGATCGCAAGATTAATTTTAAATCAAAAAGTAACGTGTTTTAATTACAAAAATTACTACTAAAAATAATTACGGAAAGATATGGTGTGATTTTTTGGATATATATTAATTATTGTAATATTGGTTTTAAATTAAATGGTAAAGTGTTTTAATTAAAAGTAAATTTTTTAGAAAAAAATGGGTAATTGAGTTGTTATTGGTTTTAAATTAAATGGTAAAGTGTTTTAATTAGAAGTAAAATCTTTAGAAAAAATAGGTAATTGAGTTGTTGGAGCAGAAAAAAGAGTCTAAGTAGAAGCTCAATGTGGATGAAGGAATTTTAATCGGAATATAATTACGTTAACATTAGTAATTAGCTTTTTGAGTTGTTTTTGTAATTTAATTATTTATTATAATAATTAAGATAACCAAACCGAAAACCAAAACTTTCAAAACTTTCAATGTTTCGACTTTAATATAATAGTATAGATTTTTAATTTCTATTTAATCTTATTTAAGAATATTAATATAAAATTTTTGAAATGACATATCTAACCCTGACGACCAAACCATACCATAGGAACTCTCTTACGTTAATTATATAGCCTATAACCCGTGCGATGCACGGTTGCTTGTAAACTGTTTAATTATATTTTGTTAAAATTTTAACTTGTATATATGTATGTTTTTATTATTAAAATATTTTTTGAATTTTATAAATTTCATGAATATAAATATTATTCTAATTATGTATTTTAATTATTAGGGAATTTTTGGGAGTAGCTTATAAGATTATATATTTATTAAAAAAAATTAATTTTTTATTATTATAATATGATATTGAGGGGTGTAGAACCTCAAACTCTTAAAAATAGTTTATAAAATAATATATATGTTTAATAAAGATATGTTGTTGGTGGAATTTGAACTTAACCCATGAGAATATTTTAAATATTAGAAAAAGAATATTTTTTTAGTATTAGATCCAACGGTTATCACTAATCTATCTCAAAATCCAACGGTGGCTCCTTTTTAATATCTACAATTATATTACTTTTATGAAATTTTATAAGTTATTAATTTACATATCAAATTGGTGTTTAAAAAATGATATATATATATATATATATATATATAAGATTTTACATGTTCGATTTAATATTTGTACTCTATCTTGAATTTTAAAATTTGATTTGGACGTTTACAGCCCACGTGAAATTAACAAAATAATCTTTAAATTAATGATGGTTTAATATAATTAAATCTACACAGAAACAAAAAAGAGAAAAAATTGACGATTTTTTAAGTTGAAAATTCTATTTGATTTATGAATTCTACTTATAATTCGTTTTGATTATCAAAATATCCTTATAATTATTTAAAGATAGTTATACTCACAATCAAATACAATTTTAATAATAAGCGTAAAAGAGATTTTGTCTGAAATTTTGATAATCGGTAGTCTATTCCTCCGTATGACAAAGATCTTAAAATAAATAGATGAAAACCGTTGGATCTAGCATAAAAAATGTTTTATATTTTAATATGTTATAAACTAAAAAGTACTTCGTATATATATTTATATAAGATAGATTTTGTCCAAAATTTTGATAATCGTCTATTCCTCCGTACGACAAATATCTTAAAATAAATAGATGAAAATCGTTGGATTTAGCATAAAAAATGTTTATATTTTAATATGTTATAAAATAAAAGGTATATTTATATTGAAAAGCGAAAATGTATATGTCAATGATTTAAATCATATACAATTAGGTTTTCTACAATTGATAGCATTATCAATGTAGAACTTAATTCTACATAGATTATGATTAATGTAAAAATTCGTAATTAATATTTCTCTTGATATTCTGAGTGTTTCTATTTGAATAATAATTATTAAAGCATCACTAAATTAAAGATAATTTTATGAGGTTCGCATGGATTGTAAAATCATTCAAATCTGATTTCTAGATCTCAAGATAGAGGCCAAATAGTAAATATGAAATTTTTTAATACTAATAAATAAAAAATAAAATTCAATTCTAATACAGCTTTTTTTAATTATATCCTTTTTAGAATATAATTTTCTTTTTAAAATTCAATTATAATACATCCTTTTTTAATTATATCCAATGTTACAGAAATCGCTTATTGGACTAAATCGGTTGAACTACCGATTTGCGATTTATCGGAAATCGGCGATTTATCGGAATGATAAATCGGAAATAAATCGGATGTCTTTTAATAATTTATTCTATAATATTTATTAAATTTAACTATTATTATTATTATTATTATTATTATTATTATATATAAAATAAAATATATATTTAAAATATTAAATCAAATAAATTTTGTTTCAATAACATTATAATTAAATTACTACTTTTCATAATATTAACTAGATGTACACTTTGAATTCTTTTACTCCGTATTAATACAGTATCAATTGTTCGATACAACTACTATATTGTAATACCTCTTTGACTCTTTTATTATCAACTAAAGTGGGCAGAGATCTTTTTGCAAAAAAGAAAGTGAGTAGAGAACAGAGATCTCGTTAAATGTTCCATCTCCTTCCTCCCATCTTCATCTCCTTCCTCCCATCTTCTTCCTTCTTCATTCAATATACTTGTCTTGCTTTTGTAATATACACATATATTTGTATCTTCTTCACTTATTCATGCTTATCATATTATATGCAGTCGTTTTAGTAGAGATTTTATCAAGTTCTTGCTGGAATCTTGTCGCCGGAAATCTTGCCGCCACAACAAAATTTTGATAATTGCTCCGATTTTATCCTTCCTTGACCCGATTTTGGCCGGTTTTTGACCCGATTTATGTAAAACCGTATAGTTCATCGATTTTGGTGAATAATATCGTCAGCCTACCTTATTCCGATTTATCGGCCGGGCGATTTTTACAACACACTGATTATATCTTTTTTAGATTATAATTTTCTTTTAAAATTCACTTCTAATACAAACTTTTCTAATTATATCCTTTTTAGATTATAATTTCTTTTTTATGTGATCTAATCTTGATCGTCTAGTTTCAATCCAACAGATCATATAATTTTGGTAGTACAGCGACAGACCAAAAATTTGGATAAGATCCCTCTTATAAAGATATTTTTAAATTAAATTTAGTTCTAATGATGAAGAAAAAAAACAAATCGATGAAGAAAGGGTATTATAGTAAATTAACAAAGTGAAAATTATAAATAAATATATAAGGATATAATATATAATCCAACGGATGACTTTTAATCCAATTTTTTAATCCAACGGATCATATGCTTTTGGTAGTAGAATGACGACGACCAAAAATTTGGATAAGATCTCTCTTATGCTTATTATATATAAGACTAGTTTATAATCCGTGCAACGCACGGCTCTTTTTTCAATATCTTTAATTATATTAATTTTTTAATTTTATATGTTATAATTTACATATCAAATTGTTCTTAAAAAATTGATATATAAGTTTTTACATGTTCGATTTAATATTTGTAACTCTCTCTTCAATTCTTAAAATTTGATTTGGACGATTACAGCCCACGTGAAATTAACAAAATAATTTTTAATTTAATGATGGTTTAATAAATTTTTTTCTAATTAAATCTACGCAGAAACAAAGAAGGGAAGAAATTGACGATTTTTTATACTAAAAAATCTATTTGATTTATTAATTCTACTTATAATTCGTTTTGATTATCAAAATACCCTTGTAATTATTTGAAGATATTTCTGCTAACAACCAAATACAATTTTAATAATAAGTGTAAAAGGGATTTTGTCCAAAACTTTGATAATCGGTAGTCTGGTCCTCCGTACGTACGACAAAGATCTTAAAACAAATAGATGAAAACCATTGGATTTAAAAAAAATATTTATATTGTAATATGTTATAAACTGAAAAGTATATTTATATTGTAATACGAAAATTTATATGTCAATTATTTAAATCATATATAATTAGGTTTTCTACATTGAATACCATTATCAATGTAGGACTTCTACATTGAATAAGTTAATGTAAAAATTCATAATTATATTTTTTCTTGAGATTTCAATTTGAATAATATTTATTAAATCATTATTAAATTAAAGATAATTTTATGAGGTTCGCGTGGATTGTAAACACATCACAATCTGATTTCTAGATATCATGATAAAGCCCAAATAGTAAATATGAATTTTTTTAAATACTAATAAATAAAATAAATAATTCAATTCTAATGCAACCTTTTTAAATAATATCCTTTTCAGATTATAATTTTCATTTTAAAATTCAATTTTAATACAACCTTTTTTAATTATAACCTTTTTAGATTATAATTTTCTTTTTAAAATTGACTTTTAATGCAACCTTTTCTAATTATATTCTTTTTAGATTATAATTTTCTTTTTAATGTCATCTAATCTTGATCGTCTATTTTTAATCCAACGGATCATATGATTTCGGTAGTACAGCGAGCAGACCAAAAATTTGGATAAGATTTAAATAATGTACAATTAGTTTTTCTACAATTGATAGCATTATCAATGTAGAACTTCTTACATAGATTAGGATTAATGTAAAAATTCGTAATTATATTTTCTCTTGATATTTTGAGTGTTTCTATTTGAATAATAATTATTAAAGCATCACTAAATTAAAGATAATTTTATGAGTTTCGCATGGATTGTAAAATCATTCAAATCTGATTTATAGATCTCAAGATAGAGACCAAATAGTAAATATGAAATTTTTTAATACTAATAAATATAAAATAAAATTCAGTTCTAATACAACTTTTTTTAATTATATCCTTTTTAGAATATAATTTTCTTTTAAAATTCAATTATAATACAACCTTTTTTAATTATATCATTTTTAGATTATAATTTTCTTTTAAAATTCACTTCTGATACAAACTTTTCTAATTATATCCTTTTTAGATTATAATTTCTTTTTTATGTGATCTAATCTTGATCGTCTAGTTTCAATCCAACGGATCATATAATTTTGGTAGTACAGCGACCAGACCAAAAATTTGGATAAGATCCCTCTTATAAAGATATTTTTAAATTAAATTTAGTTCTAATGATGAGGAAAAAAAACGATGAATAAAGGGTATTATAGTAAATTAACAAAGTGAAAAATATAAATAAATATATAAGGATATAATTTATAATCCAACTGATGACTTTTAATCCAATTTTTTAATCCAACGGATCATATGCTTTTGGTAGTACAATGACGACGACCAAAAATTTGGATAAGATCTCTTTTATACTTATTATATATAAGGTATTAATATTAATATGAAAAAGGTAATTTTTTTAATAATAAGTTGAGATTCCATGGTTTCATAAATAAAAGCTCGCCACATGTCATGCCACAAGATATAATCTTGTAAAATCTTGGTGAATTAAATAGGAATTTCGACAATTTTTAAAAATTGTCATGAAATTTTTTTAGATATAAAAAAATATAAAATATACTAGAAAGTCTTTGAGGATCAATCATTTTATCAAATACAAAAAAAAAATCCATTAATTTTTGAATACCATCATATTTTAATGTATCTTTCAAAAATTCAAATTAAATATCACGAAATTTTAATGAAAATTATAAAATCTAAATTGGATATACTTTATATTTTAAAACCATTTTAAAATTCATAATTGAATATTATATAATCACAAAGATTTTTCAAAATCCAAATTAAACACACCAAAATTTTAAAATTCAAAAAAAATCTTTAAAATCGGATTAAATACACCCCAAAACAATTGAAATTAATCTTTTCCTTCAACCAAACAAATTAATATTGGGAATCGTCAGCTCTCTTTTTTTCCTATATAAAGCCCATGACCCCAACACAAATCCTCACACCATCTCACAAGCTAGGGTTATCTATTCAGCCTTCTCTGCATTACTGCAAATATAGATATTCTCTACCAACAAACAAACCAACCATGTCTTCTGAATCAAAGATGATCATTCTAACGAGTTCCGATAACGAGACTTTCGAGGTGGAAGAAGCAGTTGCTGTTGAGTCTCAGACAATCAAACACATGATTGAAGATGACTGTGCAGACACAGCTATTCCTCTTCCCAATGTAACCGGTAGTATCTTGGCTAAGGTTATTGAGTACTGTAAAAAACATGTCGAGTCGAAAGATGATAATGAACTTAAGACCTTTGATACGCAGTTTGCTAAGGTTGATCAGCAAACTCTCTTTGATCTTATTCTTGCTGCAAATTATCTCAACATCAAGAGCATTCTCGACTTGACTTGTCAGACAGTTGCGGATATGATTAAGGGGAAGATGCCCGAGGAGATCAGGAAGACTTTCAACATCAAGAATGACTTCACTCCGGAGGAAGAGGAGGCGGTTCGTAAGGAGAATGCTTGGGCCTTCGAATGAACCTACCTAAGAAGCCTGCTGAAGCCTGAAGCGTTTGTAGTGCCTTAGGATTTATGTTATCTTTTATTAGCATGTTATGTATTCTCGGATCTTGGTTTTAAATTTTGCTAGCTAAGACAGATGTTTGTGTTTTTGCTATGTCAAATCGTTCTTTTGCTATTACAATTTTGTTTGTGTTTTTGCTATGACAACTTTTAAATATCCAAGTAAAAAACGAAAAAAACAGCAGACTGAATTGTTATACATCTGTTTGGAAAATTAGAGAGGGTTTGAGAAAGAGGAACATATTATTTATAGTATTACTTAAATCACATACAACAGCTTTGTATGCCACAGATTGTAGGTCACAATATCGATCGATGAAAAGCCAAAAGCCTCCTGCATACATTCAATGACAAATTAGTAATTTTTTAGTTTGCGTAGAAATCTGAAACTCTCTTTGTGCCAATCTTTGCGCTCTGTTTGGTTGAAGGGAACATGATGGTTTTTCAGTCTTTCAAAATTTCAGATAAACAATGTCAATTATTAATAGAATCGTAGGGGGCGGTATTCAACCTACCACATCGAGTAGATAAACAAGAATCATCTTGAATATAAGTATCCAATAACTCCTTTAGTATGAGTTCTTTTGTGGGAAGCCTAAGAGATATGGGTGTTCCTATTTGCGACAAGTGACATTCAAGTGACAGTTTTTGTGTGAATTCTATTTGCAACAATGGACATTTAAGTGACAGTTTTTGTATGAATTTATGACAATCATTGCTTAGAAAAACGAGTTTTAATAAAAAAAATTCACATGGTTCTCTTGGTTAGACTCGAAATTTGTTGATGCACCCGTTGAATGTGATGATAAAAGATCGAAGCAGAGCTTCAGGAGGCTAATGCAGTCCTCTATAATGCTCAGAGTTGATGCTTCCATAATATCTTTGCATCAACCTCTTAGTCAGCACGTGAATCATGCATAGTCCTCAACTCTTAATACTAGTAATTAGTAGTAACTGATCGTGAGAAGTTGAAGTAGTTTTTGCTAATTTAACGTTCAGGGCCATATCTATTTTCACCAATGCCAGTAGGCTGGCCAGCCTTTCTGATGAGTTTTACATCAGTCAGCATTTTAATTTATTGTTCAAATATGCAGCTTTATCGATGTTTATGATCTAGAACCATGCGAGTTTTCACAGTTCGGATCAGTTACATGTAAATTTATCTTTTTAAAAAATTCATCTGACCTCAATTGATGACATGCATCCAAGAGAAATACGCATCTAAAAGTGGAAGGAGCAGAAAAAATCAATGCCTTCAGATTCCAGAAGTTGTTGACCTATAACCTTAGTTTCATTTTTTTCTGTCCCTGTTTTCTGGCCTATACTACTATGCCACTGGATTGTTCTATTTGTTCTCGCAAAGAAGCTTCAAATTACGCACATGATTAAATACAAAAATGTCCCTCTCAACATAGGTATTGAAGTTGGTAACCTGTTCTGCAACTCATTAAGCAGGATGCTCTTAAGCACATGTTTAGTGAGCTAATCTACTTTTGTTCTAGCACAATAAAACTAGCAGAGAAGAAATTCTTACAGTTAACATCAGAGAATTCCAAGGCATTATCAGACCTAATGACTTGCACAGACTTCTTAAAGTGATTTGACACAAAATTACAGAAGGATTTTAGAGTTTCAGAGGCATCACTTTTCAATTTCATCAAATAGACCCATGTCATTCTAGAATGATCGTTAACAATAGTGAGAAAGTATTTGTACCTTTCTCTGGTGCAGACCTTATACGGGCCCCAAGTGTCCAGGTGGATGAGAGAGAATGCTTTAGTGGCATGAGAGGAACTGACTGGAAAAGGTTATATTTGTGTCTGTAGAGCCTTGAATAACATTGGCCATTTTGTGAGGTTGTGTTTGTTCTTTTGTGTTTTATGTGCCATTTTGGGTACCCAATGACTGTATAGCATCTATCATTACTATGACCTTTAGTGTTGCAAATAGTGCAGAAATAAGGTTTATCAGACTTACTATACATAGCAGACATTTCAAGATCAAGGTTTTCACTGCCAGCTAAGACATCTCTTTGAGATTCTTCTTGTTGGATAGCAGCACATGCTTCCTCAACAGTAGGTAGAGTGGCCATCATGAGGAGTTGGCTTCTCTGAGGACTGAATTTATCATTAAGGCCATTTAAAAATTGAAACAACCTAGTTTCAGCCTTTTGGTTTTCAATAGTTGACAACAGGGTAGTAACTTCTTCAATGACAGTGGTTACTTTAGGCAACAGGTTGATAGAGTCAAGCTCTTCCCATAGACTACTCAGATTTGTAAAGTAATCAGCTACAGACATGTTATGTTGTCTCATTTCATACAAGTCTCTACTAATTTTTTATTTTCTAGAGCCATGGGTAAGAGCAAATCGTTTTGCAAGTTGAGACCAAATATCACTGGCAGAACTAATAAAAAGAATAGACTTCTTAATAGATCCAAAGACATTGTTATGGATCCAGGAAATTACCCGGTTGTTGCAAGTATCCCACTGCACTCCATTTGCTGCATCTGTCGTACTCCTCTGAACCGAGCCATCCACAAAGCCCAGTTTCCTTTTACAGGAGAGTTGTATTTCAAAAGATCTCTTCCAAGATCTGTAATTAGATGCACCTTCCAGCTTAGGTACACTAATAGATAAAGGCCCATCAAATGGGTGAAGAAAAAGGGGATTCTGCATATCAGCAAAGGTATATCTCCCTCCTGTTGCCATACTCGAGTAATATTCAAAGTATAAAGAACTCGATTGCACAAGCAACAATCAATACAAGAACAATCAATTAAGAAAAGAGCAGATGTAAAAACAGGAACAGTATCTTCACAATGATAAAGAATCCCAGAAAGAATCACAGCTCGTTCATACTCGCTCTGATACCATATCAACAATATAAAGCATGACAAAGAAGATAAATAAGAGCTGAGAAACTGGGAACAACAAGATACTTTCTATTCCTGATGTTCTTTGATTACAAAAGCTGAAGAAAAGAAATGCACTACCCTGAGTACTATAAAGCAGTACCAGGTCTTACTAACTTGTCTCTTACTCTAGCAAACTATCAATGTAGAGCCAATACTGTCCTCCTAATACAAGAGTTAAGATGAGATAGGACCACAACTAAGGATTGGAGTTACAGTTGTAGACAAAGAGTGGACCCTTGACAATACTGGCTAGTTTTATTGTGCTAGAACAAAAGTAGATTAGCTCACTAAACATGTGCTTAAGAGCATCCTGCTTAATGAGTTGAAGAACATGTTACCAACTTCAATGCCAAGCTTGTTGAGAAGGTAGTTATGTTGCTTCACTGGCAGAGATTTGGTGAGAATGTCAGCAATTTGAGCATGAGAGGGAACATGTTGTGTGACTATGGTTCAAGATTGAATGTGATATCTGATAAAGTGACAGTCAACCTCGATGTGCTTAGTTCGCTCATGCATCACGGGGTTGGCTGCAATGGAGATAGCAGCTTGGTTGTCACACTTGAGAATGGTGGGAGGCAAATTAGACAGCCCCATGTCCTTAAGGAGGGCAGATATCCAAGTAATTTCACAAGTAGTAAGGGCCATTGCCCTGTATTCTGCTTCAGCAGTCGATCTGGCCATAACCGATTGTTTCTTTGCCTTCCAAGATATAGGAGACTGGCCAAGTAGGATGCAGAAACCAGAGGTGGACCTCCTGGTGGATTGACAACTGGCCCAATCACTGTCACAGTAGGCAGTGATTTGAGCTACAGATGAGAATGCTAGAAGGATTCCCTGGCCAGGATTGGTAACAAGATATCTCAGCAGTCTCTTGGTTGTTTGCATATAAACATTAGTAGGTTTCTGCATATATTGTGCCAACAGGTGAACAACAAAGGTAATGTCAGGTCTTGTTATAGTGAGATAGATGAGCCTCCCAAGTAGCCTTTGGTAGGACTGTGGATCAGGCAGCAAAACACCCTTGTCTGGTGTGAGTTTGAGATGAGCATCAATAGGCAACTGGAAAGGTTTAGCATTCAGCATGTTGTAGTCTTTGAGGAGGTCCATTGTGTATTTTCTTTGAGAAACAAAGAAGCCAGATGGGGACCTGTCAATTTCAAGCCCAAGAAAATATCTGAGATCACCCAAGTCTTTCATGTTGAAGGAATCTGACAGCACTGTCTTAAGAGAATTGATGGTTAACAT
The DNA here is from genome assembly GCA_037693485.1 of Kitagawia praeruptora. NCBI lineage: Eukaryota > Viridiplantae > Streptophyta > Magnoliopsida > Apiales > Apiaceae > Kitagawia > Kitagawia praeruptora. Next base: position 104,591,488 of record CM075346.1, on the reverse strand, counting down.
TGAATTTCTAGCAATCAGTAAGTCATCAACATATACTAAAATCAAGGTGATAATAGTAGCAGTAACTGAAGTGAATAGACTATAGTCTGATTTTGACTGTTTGTAGCCAGAGTTCAGAAGATGAGCAGATAATTTACTGAACCAATTTCTGGGGGCTTGTTTGGGTCCATATAGTGACTTTTTTAGCCTACACACAAGATCAGTTGAGACTATGGATTTGTAATCTGTAGTAGAGTTGATTCTACTACCAAGACCTGTATAGCCTGTAGGCAGTTTCATGTAGACAACTTCATGGAGGTCACCATGCAAGAAGGCATTGGTGACATCCATTTGAATAGTTTGCCAATTTTGAATGGTTGCAACAGCTAGAACTGCCCTTACTGTTGTCATTTTGGCTATTGGGGCAAAAGTTTCCCCATAGTCAATGCCATAGACCTGCTTACAACCAAGAATAACTAGCCTGGATTTGTATTTTTCAACAGTGCCATCTGGGAGAAACTTGGTTTTGAATAGCCATTTGCAGGCTATTGCTTTCTTTTCTTCTGGTAGAGGCATGATATTCCATGTATCATTGTTTTCAAGGGCATCAAGTTCATTGTTCATGGCATCAATCCAGTGTTGGTGCTTGATGGCCTGTTGGAAGGTGACAGGGTCATTCTGTTTGACCACAGTGCTCATGAAGCACTGAAAATTAGGGTGCACATGATGAGAAGCAACTTGGTTTATGGTTGTTGTATACTCTGTCATCCAGGATGGAGTTTTTGTAACTCTTGATGATCTTCTAAGAGGTGGAGGTGACAGTTCAGGTGGTTCATCATGATGCTCAGGGTCATCATGTGAGGTGATCAAAACCTCATCATCATCAGTTTGAGATAAAGGTGAGGTGTGAGGCAAAGTAACAGGTAGAGGTGTCATGTAGGAAGTAGCAGAATTTTTGTTGAAAGGTAGGACATGTTCATGAAAGACAGTGTCCCTGGAAATGAAAACACTTTTATCAAGCAAATTATACAGTCTGTATCCCTTAGTGTTTGGAGGATAGCCTATCAGAACACATGGTATACCTCTGAGTTGGAATTTATCAGTAGATGCAGTATTAGGAGATGCAAAGGTTAGACAGCCAAAAACTCTCAAATGATCATAAACAGCAGGTTTGTGATGCAATTTTTCATAAGGCACTAGTACAAAAAGTATCATATGCGTCACTTTTTTTGCATCTGTTATAAACGAGAGAGACATATAAAGCCCTTTTTGCATCTGTTATAGACGAAATAGACGTATGAAGTATTTTTATACATCCGTTGGAACCTCAACAGACGTATATGCCATGATTATACATCTGTTTTTCCTAAACAGACGCATATTCCTTTCTTTTACGTCTGTGCAATAATTATTTGTGACTCTCCTTTTACATCAGTCGCATAACAAAGAAAAATTAAAAAAATTAACTATATTATTACTAGTCAGTTACAACATAGATCTCCCCAATTTTACAGAAATTTCTTCTTCGTGCGAGCCCTAATCGGGCGACCTCTTCAATCCATCGGAAACTAAACTGAGCCCTAATTCACTACCTATACACCTAATTCAATTACTGAATCCATTATCTTAATACGATTAGAAGCAGCAGCTTTATTTATCTCAATTCGATTCTAGGTATTCTTCATCTCTATCTGTCTTTCTCTCCCTCTCTGTACACATACATGTATATGTATATAGTTTGTGTGTATGTTGTAATCTTCTTTCTTTTTTTGTGTATATATATGCAATTGTTCTGATTTTGAGTACTTTGTGTTACAAATTGTGGATGTGCTACTTGTGTATTTAAATTTATGGAATTGACCTTTACCAAAAAAAAAGGGACTTCTAGGAGGCATAAAAATTAATCCAGATGGACCTTAATGGTACTTGACGTCCTTTTGGATCAGAACTGCTATTCATGATAATCGGTGGTATATATCTTAGTATTTCATACATCAGTGTGGCTAGAAATACTTGTTTTATAGTTTTTATTAGAATTACATAAGAACGGGTGAGATCCTAATTTACTTATTAAGTACTCAATGAGGCTGCATGGTACTAAAAAGCTACTCATTAGATTATAGTAGGTGTAATACTCTTTACTGCATACTCTAATTTCAACTAGGCCCTTTCATTGCAAGAGCCATTCAGCTTCTCCTTGCAAATGATCTCCTTATTGCAGATTCTATTGAGAAGGCTGACGAAGATACCATCAAGAGCATAATATACCCTGTACTTTTCCCTCAAATAAGTGCATCCTTCAATGTGATGTTCCTGCTGTAATGTAACACTTGTAACTCTTTCGTAGGTGGGCTTCTATACAAGAAAGGTTCGCAACATGAAGAAAATTGCTAATATATGTCTTTTGAAGTACGATGGTGACATTCCTAGTACACTTGAAGATTTGCTACAACTTCCAAGAATTGGTCCTAAAATGGCTCATTTGGTACGAGTTTGTTCAGTATATGTACATTATTTTACTAATTTGTTATTGTTCTCGAAAATTGCCAATTGTACAAGTTTGTTTTTTATGATTTATTGCAGGTTATGAATGTAGGGTGGAACAATGTTCAAGGGATATGTGTAGACACTCACGTGCACTGTATCTATAATAGACTTGGTTGGGTTTCACGTAAGGGCACAAATCAGGTTCATGAATTCTTACTGATGGTTTTAATAATATTTAGACTTAAAAGGTTATAGTTTCCATTCTTCACATTGAATTTCAGATTAAACCAAACCAAACCAAACCAAACATACCCAGTATATCCCGCTCAGAGCAGGGTCTGGGGAGGGTAAGTTGTACGCAGACCATGCCCCCGCCTTTTAAGGCGGAGAGGCTGTTTCCGTGAAGACCCCCGGCTATGTGCACGACAGATATGATGGGTGATAAAGACACAGGAATCTTAAAGGTATGAGAATGTTTAAAGCAATACCTGAGCCCATGGCGTTCTCCACATGGGACCCACCCGCCTGCTTGGAATTCTGATATTCTGATACTGAGGTCCTGATGCTCTCCACTTTTTTAACTTGTGAGAATAACTCCAGACGGGTCCCCGGCAAAATACACCACAAGCAAATGACAGCAGACCAAACCAACTGAGTCATACAAGAATATACCGGTCCAAGGCAATCAGAAGACAATAAAAACAAAAAATGCCAAAATAAAAAGCTGGACTTCTAAGATAAAGCTAATCGAGACAAACCAACTCTGAGGCTCTCCATAACGGAGCCGCTCCCTAAAAGGGAATCTACCACTCTGATCTGACGCCTCCACGAGCACCTGTCAGCTGTCATGGTCTCATTCAAGTTCAAGGCCTTCAGATCCAACTTAAGCTGTTCTTCCCACGATGAATCATTTTAACTTAAGCTATCATGGTCTCATTCAAGTTCAAGGCCTTCACCATGAATCATTTTAAATGGAGAGATTCGGTTAAACTTTAGAATATTATTAACATTTTTTCTAAATACAAGTTTGTCTTATAAACCATTATTTGTCATCAGTAAACCTGCGTAGGATTTCTGTACTTGGTGACTTATATTTTACTTTATTTGTTAGAAAACTAAATCTCCTGAGGAGACCAGAAAGTCCCTGGAAAGATGGCTTCCGAAGGAAGATTGAGATCCTATCAATCCTTCCCTCTCACACTTTCTTGTCTTCATCGTATCCTGTTTAAAATTCTTAAATTTCTTACCTTTGACAATCAGATATTTGTGGTCATCTTTGTTGTACTCAAATTGCCAGGTCTTATCATATTCCTGTAAATCTTATTCAGTTCCTCTGTTTATTCAATTTTTTATAAGTTTTACAATTTTTTTTATTTTGCTAACTTGTGCCAAGAGAACACTTTTTTTATTCTACCTTGTTTATTGATCCAAGCATAATCAGCTAAAGGCTTCTAAGAAGTATCAGATTGATCATCTCAACAGAGGTACTAACATATCGGCTTTTTTGTGTTACACACATTTTTATGTAATTCTCTACAAGTAGTTCTCTATTTTCAAGTGGTTGACAGGAGAAAAGAACAATTTTTGATTTGACATTGCAATTTTATCGATAAGTTATAATTTAGCATATATCAAAATTGGATGGGCATATGTGACTACAGGATTTATTAAATTCAGTTGGCTTATAACTGTACTCATCATGTCCTTATTTTCTTTATGTAGTACTCTATATTAATCACTACTACATCAAGTCTAATTGACTAAAGTACTCCTCCCTATCCTAAAGATGAACCTCTATGCAAATATAATGCACCTCTGAATTATGAAAACTTGAAAACGTATTTTTGATCTGAATTATGATGTTTTTGTCCATCAGGGTTCACCTTTGCAAACTCGTTTACTTTCTCTAGTCTTGTATGATTGTGCAATTCCTGGGATCTTAGAATTTTATGGTCAGTCTTGTCTAGATCAGGATGATAGAACTTGACTGGTGCTTGAATCCTGGTTGTCAATCAAAATAGTACAGCCTTGTATTGATTATAATAAAATTAATCTCAACCTCCAAAAAGCAATCAATTGAACGTTTGTTTAACAAAAAGGTCATAGAGAAAAAATATAGATACAACGCTTGATTTAGTGCCTGTAATCGGATGGTTCCTACAATTGTGATTTGTGACAAGCTTAGATTGTAGTCTGTTCTGAAATTTCTAATTCGGATCAATCCGCACATAATGCAATATGGAAAAGTAGACTCCACTACAAACTCATAATTATGATCGTTAATGTGTTTGCAGGTATCATATTCCTCAATCATGGCTCAAACCTACTGATTGGCATGGCTTACTACCGCATTATTGATCTTGATGTCTACATCGGTTTGCTGCTGATCCGAGTTGGATTTTGGATCTAGACTAGTGTTGTTCTATTTCACCACTTTAGAAATTGTAATGTAACACATGATGTGACTTGATTTTAACTTCAATGATAATTATTATTATTAAGAATTTTTGGATGTTAAAATTATTATGAAGCATTTTATTGTCAATTTGCATTTTTACTTTATGCATGAGCTCTAGCCTTTAGTGTTTATTATGTATAAACAGGTGGCAGGAAAAAATATTGCTGAATTAAAAAAAAAACAATATGCGTCTGTTCTCTTGAAGACAGACGCATTAAATATACCATATACGTCTATTAATCCTAAGCAGTCGCAAAAAATTGTGTTTATGCGTCTGTTCGAAATCGATATGCGTCTATTCCAGACAGATGCAAATAATCTTATGCGTCTGCAGTACCGTCTCCTTGGGGAGTTAGCATAGCTGACTGCCTAGGGCCACACAATTTGAGGGGGGCCCCATTTTTTTATTATAAGTAATGTATATGTATATATTTATTGGCATTAAATACTTAGTTAATAAATTGAACAATACAGTTTGCAACGTAACTTTTATTTCATAGTTGGGCTCTTATATTTATTAGTTTGTATATAATTAGAGGCCCATTGATTTGTCTTAAAAGGTCCATTAATGTGTATGTACGTGTGTATCAGTTTATATTTATCAAAGTAAAACCTAATAGTAAAATTATAAAGGATTGTCTTGCTCTCTCTGTATACTATCAACAACGTTACACAATTGAGTTAATCGCTAATTTCTTCATTTTTCCTCTTTTGCTATTTTTTTATAGTACTTTGATTAGAGATTTTGCACTAGCTAAAGCGAGGAAATTAACTTATTAGTCTCGACTTAACTTGCCTCTGCTATTTTATATTTTTTTTATTACGGGACTAAAATCGTATTGTAATTTTTTTGTGTGGTTTTAATTCATGAAATTTGATGTCTTAAAAAAATTTGGTATAAGAAAACTAGGGCCTCCAAAATACTGGAGACGGCCCTGTGCGTCTGCTAACCCTAAGCAGCCGCATAAAGTATACTTTTATGCGTCTGTTCTCTAACTTTATATGTCTGTTGAGAACAAATGCAAATACCTATATACGTCTGTTGTAAAATAGACGCAAATACTTTATATTTTATGTGACTCCTCCATATGCGTCTGTTTCAACAGATGCAAATGACCTTTTTAACAGACGCATATGGCAGTTTTTGTACTAGTGAGGGGTGACATTAGATAGAACTGTGCTAGAACAAAAGTAGATTAGCTCACTAAACATGTGCTTAAGAGCATCCTGCTTAATGAGTTGCAAAACAGGTTACCAACTTCAATAATAGGATCACATCATCGAATTTAATATACCACTCTCTAGAAGCTTGCCTTAATCCATATATGGACTTCTTTAACCGACATTTCATGTGTTCCTTGCCTTTGACTACAAAACCTTCTGGTTGTGACATGTAGACATGCTCATGCAAGTCACCATTAAGAAAAGCGGTTTTAACATCCATTTGGTGCAACTCTAAATCATAATGAGCTACCAAGGCCATGATGATACGAAATGAATCCTTACTCGAAACAGGGGAAAAAGTATCATTATAATCAATTCCTTTTCTTTGTGTGAAGCCCTTAGCAACCAATCTAGCTTTATATCTTTCGATGTTACCACTAGGATCAAGCTTAGTTTTGTAGACCCATTTGCAGCCTACAGCTTTGACCCCTTGTGGCAACTCAACTAGATCCCATACATCATTATCCTTCATGGATTTCAACTCATCCTCCATGGCTACAAGCCATTGAGTTGAATGGTTACTAGCAATAGCTTCTTTATAAGAAATAGGATCAGGTCCCATGCCAAGATTAGACTCAATTTCATCCAAGTACACAATATAATCATCCGAGATTGCTGATCGTCTTACTCTTTCTGACCTCCTGAGAGGTTCAGTAGTGTTATTGTCATCTTGAGGTGGTTCTTGATGTACATTCTCATTTACACCAACATTTTTATCATCATTTTCTGGTGCACTAATATCTGGAATGATAGGAATAGGGACATTCTCCTGAATCTCTTCCAGATTTATCTTTCGAGATGTACTCCCACTGACTTCAGCATCCTCAAAAAATACTGCATTTCTAGTCTCAACTATTCGAGTGGTGTGTGATGGACAATAAAATCTAAAACCTTTAGATCTTTCGGGGTAACCAATAAAATGACAAGTAATAGTCTTAGGGTCCAATTTCTTGATGTGTGGGTTATATATTTTCGCTTCAGCCAAACAACCCCATACATGCATATATCCAAAACTGACTTCCCTTTCAGTCCATATTTCGTAAGGTGTTTTAGGCACGGACTTACTTGGGACCCGATTAAGGATATGCATAGCTGTTTTAAGGGCTTCAACCCACAAAAATTCTGGCAACGTACTTTGACATATCATGCTTCGAACCATATCCATAAGAGTTCGATTTCGTCTCTCAGCAACACCATTCTGTTGGGGTGTACCCGGCATTGTGTACTGAGGAACGATGCCACACTCTCGCAAAAATAAGGCAAAAGGTCCTGGATTCTGTCCAGATTCAGAGAATTTTCCATAATACTCTCCTCCTCTATCAGATCTAACAACCTTAATATCTAATTTGAGTTGTTTTTCAACTTCTGCTTTATAAATTTTAAACATATCGAGTGCTTCAGATTTTTCATGCAAAAGATAAATATAGCCATAACGTGAGTAGTCATCAATAAAAGTAATAAAATACTTATGACCACCAATGCCTGGAGTGTATGGTCCACTAATGTCAGTGTGGATTATCTCCAAGCACTTAGTGCTACGAGTTGCACCCTTTTTGTTTGTTTTTACAAATTTTCCTTTAATACATTTAATACACGTGTCAAAATCTGAGAAATCTAATGGATGAAGAAGTCCTTCTTTAACAAGTCTTTCCATTCGACTTTTGGATATGTGACCAAGTCGTTCATGCCACAATTTTGAGGAATTCTCATCATTTCTTTTTCTCTTTTTAGAACCAGTTGCAACTTCATCTTGCACATTCATTGAAATTAAGGATTCACTAAAAGAAGCATTCAAACATAATCTGTAAAGGTTTCCCTCTAACAGCCCAGAGCCAATATACTCAGAATAAAGAAATAGAGAAAAACCTTTATTTTCAAATTTAAACGAATATCCATAAGCGTCTAACTTTGAAACAGAAATAAGGTTTCTAGTAATACTGGGAACATAAACAGTATCCATTAAATCCAAATTAAAACCACTTTCCAACATAAGTCGGAAAGTTCCTACAGCTTCAATTTGTACTTTCTCTCCATTTCCAACGAGTAAATATCGGTCTCCTTTATTTAGCTTCTTCACGGAAAGGAATCCCTGCAATGAATTAGTCATATGCACAGTTGCACCAGTGTCTATCCACCATGTATTTAAAGGAGCTTCAGATGTAAATGCTTCATAACAAACATAAATAGATGCATTACCTTTCTTATCTAACCACTCGCGAAATTTGGAACACTCTTTCTTTATGTGTCCCTTAGCTCTGCAGAAGTTACATTTAGGACCTCCAAAGTTCTTTGTGCCAAAAGTCTGTCCCTTGTCTTTTGTGACAGCTGCATCAATTCCCTTTTTCTTTTGACTATTGCCATATTTCTTTCCTTTTCCTTTAGCGGGTGTCGTGGTCACAACATGAGCACTTTCAACCTTCTCAGACTTAAGGCGTTCTTCTTCTTGAACGCACATAGAAATCAACTCGCTCATCTTCCACTTTTCTTTCTGCGTATTGTAGTTGATCTTAAAAGGACCAAATTGTGCAGGAAGAGAAGTCATTATGAAGTGGACGAGAAAACCTTCAGAGATTTCCATGTTCATATCCTTTAACTGAGCAGCCATATCATTCATTCTCATAATGTGATCACGAACACCACTTGAACCATTATACTTGAGAGTGACCATTTTCGAGATCAGTGTAGTGGCTTGAGCCTTAGTGGAAGCCTTGAATTGTTCCTCAATGTTCGCTAGGTACTCCTTTGCATAATCAGATTTGGGAATTGCTCCACGAATTGCACTAGTAATGGAGCCCTTAAGAATCATTAAGGAAACACGGTTGCTATGCTCCCATTTTGCATAATCAGCCTTTTGCTCAGCAGAGCTTTCGACTGTAATGGCAGCAGGTTTTGCAACCCTTATGGTATAATCAAGGGCAGTAACTCCCAACGTAAGATCAATTTGCTCTTTCCACTTCTTAAAATTAGAGCCACTCAGTGGTTCAATGTGTGAAAAGTAGTTGGTAAGTGAAACAGGACCAAATGCTGAATCAAGGTGAATCACAATCATGCACATAAGTACAATAAATATAATCCACATGATGAAAAACAGTTAGTTCACCAAGTAACACATAAGTTAAATAAACTGAGGGATAAACAGTTTATTTAAATAGGAAAAATAAAATACACAAAAATTTTCCTACAATCAAAATTAATTTAATATTAATATCTTCCGTTGGGCCGATAATCAATACTAAATTAATTTTATCATTAAACATGATATTACAAAAAGTAAAATATTAAATTATATCACCGTTGGGCAGAAAATAATTTAAATTCTACAATTTGAACTTTAAAAATTCCGTTTACAAAATTAATATACAAATCTTCCGTTGGGCCGATTCGTACATCAACTTGTACACGTACATTAGGTGATTTTTAATTCTCCTAATAATTAAAGTAAAAGATTTTCGTTGGTCCATCCAATACTTTAATAATCAAGAAATCACTACATTAGTCCGAATATTTAATTAATAATTTTCATGAGGGACTAATACTTTAATTAATAATCATAAGTATCCCTTTAAAATATTATTATTATAAATTGATATATGCTAAATGAGACATAATTCTAGGCATATTTTAGTACATAAGTTAACCAAATTAACTCACAATTATTCATAAACGTGAGGTCTGATTATTAATGCAATCATGTCATTACTGTAATAAAAAAATATAATAAATCTAAGGCATGGCATATAATTATAAGTTACGTACATTAACGTTAATGATGATGAGGGGTAATTGATGAATTAACCAGAAAAGAAAACATCACATCAGAAGTCCAGAACAATCATTACGGACAAAAGACGATTACTTTATATTTGAATTAGCAGCAATAAAAAATTCAATCATACGGTTTACAACATACCCAATATTTAATATCAGAATTGAAACAACACATTATATATATGTATAATAACATATATCGATTCAGATTTATACATGACAAACAAATCCAATTCAATTCTGATTAATTGAACTCAAAGAATCAATCAAGGAGTAGGCTCTGATACCAATTGTTAGAATAAATCATGTATATATATTGTTTGAATAAATCATGTATATATACAACATAATAATATACATAATAATATACATGAATCTCCTGATCAAGACTATGAGTATAATTAATAGCGGAAGCGTACCTGAATCAAAAGAGGCCATTAATGATCGTGAGAGAGTCCGAAAAGCGCAAGTACTTGAGGGCTTTGATCTTCACTATTCTCCTCTATACGTAAGGATGGGGTGTGTGTATTTTCTGAATATTATGAGAAGCGTAACTTTTGTTCTTGCATAAGATTCATTATATAGAGGGAATAATGGGACCAACCCTAATGGGCTAAACCCATAACCGTCCATCAAAGTTATGGGCTTGGGTACTTAAGCCATTATAAATAAATATATCTAAATAGATATATATTAGATGTAATAATTAAATATATATTAAGTGCTAATTATATATTTAATTATTAATTAGGCTCAACTGCTCAAGTCTTATTTAGATGATTAATAATAAAACCCGATGGGCCATAAATAATGGATTGGATCCCGTCGAATCCAACATTCTCCCACTTGGCCGAGGGTCAGTATATCATCAACATACATATAACAAGACTTTTATTACTGAGCATTACATCCCATAAGACTGGCTAAATCTTACATCATACAAGAACAGAATTAAAGGTAGTATCATACTCATGTATAAATATGAAACCGACCTCCAGTTACAATCCAAGTATAATTATAAAACTTAACAGAGATACTAGCTTAAGTCATGAACAACATAATATTTCATAATCAATAGCAAATCAATATGTCCATGAGGTCCTTACATAATTGTTTGTTCCATAAACTTCGAATGTGCACAATAATAGAAGTAACAAACTAAATACTTTGTCCAAAAACCATAACATAAGGTGATCACAATACTAGTGTCTTACAATGAAATCCATGAATCAATAAGAAAGATTATCAACCAAACCCATGCTAGCAACATGTTCTCGAAAGAGATTGGGCGGTAAACCTTTTGTCAATGGATCCGCCAACATAGCAACTGTACTAATTTGCTCAATAGACACTTGTTGTTTTTGAACTCTTTCTCGCACTACAAGATACTTTATATCTATATGTTTTGTCGCATCACTTATCTTGTAGTCTTTAGAGAAAGAAACAACAGCTTTATTATCGCAATAAATTTTCAGTGGTCTAGAAATAGTGTCAACTATTTTGAGATACGTGAGAAAATTCCTCAACCATAGAGCTTGCTTCGTTGCCTTATAGCAAGCCACAAATTCAGCTTCCATTGTAGAAGAGGTATGCAGCGACTGCTTAGCACTTTTCCATGATATAGCTCCTCCAGAAAGCATAAAAATGTAACCTGAAGTGGATTTCAACTCATCTTTACACCCATCATAATCGGAATCCGAATAACCAATGACTTCAAGGTTATCTGTCTTTCGATATGTGAGCATAAAATCTTTTGTACCTTGTAAATACCGCATGACCTTTTTAACAGCTTTCCAATGATCCGGACCTGGATTTATTTGGTATCGCCCTAGCATTCCAACAATATATGCTATGTCTGGACGAGTACAAACCTGAGCATACATAAGACTCCCAACTGCCGAAGCATAAGGAATATGCTCCATTTGATCCAATTCTAGCTGATTTTGAGGACATTGTTTCAAGCTAAATTTGTCACCCTTGACAACAGGAGCAACGCTTGGAGAACAATTTTGCATGTTAAAACGTTTGAGAACTTTATCAATATAAGATCTTTGTGATAAACCCAAAATTCCATGAGATCTATTTCTATGAATTTCAATGCCCAAGACATAAGATGCTTCCCCCAGATCCTTCATATCAAAATTCTTATGAAGGAATATCTTTGTCTCATGCATTAAATTCATATCACTACTAGCGAGTAGAATATCATCCACATATAGTACTAAAATAATGTACTTGCTCCCACTCACTTTTAGATATATGCATTGGTCAACAAAATTTTCTTTAAACCCAAATTTTCCAATCACATCATCAAATTTAATATACCACTCTCTAGAAGCTTGCCTTAATCCATATATGGACTTCTTTAACCGACATTTCATGTGTTCCTTGCCTTTGACTACAAAACCTTCCGGTTGTGACATGTAGACATCCTCATGCAAGTCACCATTAAGAAAAGCAGTTTTAACATCCATTTGGTGTAACTCTAAATCATAATGAGCTACTAAAGCCATGATGATACGAAATGAGTCCTTACTCGAAACAGGGGAAAATGTATCATTATAATCAATTCCTTTTCTTTGTGTGAAGCCCTTTGCAACCAATCTAGCTTTATATCTTTCGATGTTACCACTAGGATCAAGCTTAGTTTTGTAGACCCATTTGCAGCCTACAGCTTTGACCCCTTGTGGCAACTCAACTAGATCCCATACATCATTATCCTTCATGGATTTCAACTCATCCTCCATGGCTACAAGCCATTGAGTTGAATGGTTACTAGCAATAGCTTCTTTATAAGAAATAGGATCAGGTCCCATGCCAAGATTAGACTCAATTTCATCTAAATACACAATATAATCATCCGAGATTGCTGATCGTCTTACTCTTTCTGACCTCCTAAGAGGTTCAGTAGTGTTATTGTCATCTTGAGGTGGTTCTTGATGTACATTCTCATTTGCACCAACATTTTTATCATCATTTTCTGGTGCACTAATATCTGGAATGATAGGAATAGGGACATTCTCCTGAATCTCTTCCAAATTTATCTTTCGAGATGTACTCCCACTGACTTCAACATCCTCAAAAAATACTGCATTTCTAGTCTCAACTATTCGAGTGGTGTGTGATGGACAATAAAATCTAAAACCCTTAGATCTTTCGGGGTAACCAATAAAATGACAAGTAATAGTCATAGGGTCCAATTACTTGATGTGTGGGTTATATATTTTTGCTTCAGCCAAACAACCCCATACATGCATATATCCAAAACTGAGTTCCCTTTCAGTCCATATTTCATAAGGTGTTTTAGGCACGGACTTACTTGGGACCGATTAAGGATATGCATAGCTGTTTTAAGGGCTTCAACCCACAAAAATTCTGGCAACGTACTGTGACATATCATGCTTCGAACCATATCCATAAGAGTTCGATTTCGTCTCTCAGCAACACCATTCTGTTGGGGTGTACCCGGCATTGTGTACTGAGGAACGATGCCACATTCTCGCAAAAATAAGGCAAAAGGTCCTGGATTCTGTCCAGATTCAGAGAATTTTCCATAATACTCTCCTCCTCTATCAGATCTAACAACCTTAATATCTAATTTAAGCTGTTTTTCAACTTCTACTTTATAAATTTTAAACATATCGAGTGCTTCAGATTTTTCATGCAAAAGATAAATGTAGCCATAACGTGAGTAGTCATCAATAAAAGTAATAAAATACTTATGACCATCTATGCCTGGAGTGTATGGTCCACTAATGTCAGTGTGGATTATCTCCAAGCACTTAGTGCTACGAGTTGCACCCTTTTTGTTTGTCTTTACAAATTTTCCTTTAATACATTTAATACATGTGTCAAAATCTGAGAAATCTAATGGATGAAGAAGTCCTTCTTTAACAAGTCTTTCCATTCGACTTTTGGATATGTGACCAAGTCGTTCATGCCACAATTTTGAAGAATTCTCATCATTTCTTTTTTCTCTTTTTAGAACCAGTTGCAACTTCATCTTGCACATTCATTGAAATTAAGGATTCACTAAAAGAAGCATTCAAACATAATCTGTAAAGGTTTCCCTCTAACAGCCCAGAGCCAATATACTCAGAATAAAGAAACAGAGAAAACCCTTTATTTTCAAATTTAAACGAATATCCATAAGCGTCTAACTTTGAAACAGAAATAAGGTTTCTAGTAATACTGGGAACATAAACAGTATCCATTAAATCCAAATTAAAACCACTTTCCAACATAAGTCGGAAAGTTCCTACAGCTTCAATTTGTACTTTCTCTCCATTTCCAACGAGTAAATATCGGTCTCCTTTATTTAGCTTCTTCACGGAAAGGAATCCTTGCAATGAATTAGTTATATGCACAGTTGCACCAGTGTCTATCCACCATGTATTTAAAGGAGCTTCAGATGTAAAAGCTTCATAACAAACATAAATGGATGCATTACCTTTCTTATCTAACCACACGCGAAATTTGGAACACTCTTTCCTTATGTGTCCCTTAGCTCTGCAGAAGTTACATTTAGGACCTCCAAAGTTCTTTGTGCCAGAAGTCTGTCCCTTGTCTTTTGTGACAGCTGCATCAATTCCCTTTTTCTTTTGACTATTGCCATATTTCTTTCCTTTTCCTTTAGCGGGTGTCGTGGTCACAACATGAGCACTTTCAACCTTCTCAGACTTAAGGCGTTCTTCTTCTTGAACGCACATAGAAATCAACTCGCTCATCTTCCACTTTTCTTTCTGCGTATTGTAGTTGATCTTAAAAGGACCAAATTGTGCAGGAAGAGAAGTCATTATGAAGTGGACGAGAAAACCTTCAAAGATTTCCATGTTCATATCCTTTAACTGAGCAGCCATATCATTCATTCTCATAATGTGATCACGAACACCACTTGAACCATTATACTTGAGAGTGACCATTTTCGAGATCAGTGTAGTGGCTTGAGCCTTAGTGGAAGCCTTGAATTGTTCCTCAATGTTCGCTAGGTACTCCTTTGCATTATCAGATTCGGGAATTGCTCCACGAATTGCACTAGTAATGGAGCCCTTAAGAATCATTAAGGAAACACGGTTGCTATGCTCCCATTTTGCATAATCAACCTTTTGCTCAGCAGAGCTTTCGGCTGTAATGGCAGCGGGTTTTGCAACCCTTATGGCATAATCAAGGGCAGTAACTCCCAACGTAAGATCAATTTGCTCTTTCCACTTCTTAAAATTAGAGCCACTCAATGGTTCTATGTGTGAAAAGTAGTTGGTAAGTGAAACAGGACCAAATGCTGAATCAAGGTTAATCACAATCATGCACATAAGTACAACAAGTACAATAAATATAATCCACATGATGAAACACAGTTAGTTCACCAAGTAACACATAAGTTAAATAAACTGAGGGATAAACAGTTTATTTAAATAGGAAAAATAAAATACACAAAAATTTTCCTGAATCAAAATTAAATTTAATATTAATATCTTCTGTTGGGCCGATAATCAATACTAAATTAATTTTATCATTAAACATGAGATTACAAAAAGTAAAATATTAAATTATATCACCGTTGGGCAGAAAATAATTTAAATTCTACAATTTGAACTTTAAAAATTCCGTTTACAAAATTAATATACAAATCTTCCGTTGGGCCGATTCGTACATCAACTTGTACACGTACATTAGGTGATTTATCATTCTCTTAAATAATTAAAATAAAAGATTTTCGTTGGTCCATCTAATATTTTAATGATTAAGAAATCACTATATTAGTCCATAAATAAATTAATAATAATTTTACATGAGGGACTAATATTTATTATCATAAGTATCCCTTTTTTTTAAAAAATAATAATAAAATAAAATAAATACAACAATGACATGAGTTTTAATTTATATATGCTTTAAGATTATTAGCATATTAAACCCCATAATCGGCAAGTAGAACTAGCCTTGTCACTACACAGATTAAGACATGAAAATTGCTTTCATAATAACCTTGCATTAATTAACACATAATTATTCAACCAAGTATGAACAAGTCAACGTGAGTTCTGATTATTAAGGCAATCACGTCATTACTGTATTAAAAATATAATAAAACCTAAGGCATGTCATATTAAATTATATAAGTTACGACATACATTAACATGATGATACAGGGGTAATTGATGAATTAACAAAGAAAAACATCAAAACAATCATCACAGATAAAAGGACATGCGAGTACTGAATAATTGAATTAGCAGGCAATTAACAAATTCATTCACACGGTTTGCAACATACCCAGTACGTATAATATCTCAATCGAATTAAATTAAAATTTGGTAACTCAAAAGAATCAATCAAGGAGTAGGCTCGGATACCAATTGTTAGAATAAATCATGTATATATACAACATAATAATATACATAATAATATACATGAATCTCCTGATCAAGACTATGAGTATAATTAATAGCGGAAGCGTACCTGAATCAAAAGAGGCCATTAATGATCGTGAGAGAGTCCGAAAAGCGCAAGTACTTGAGGGATTTGATCTTCACTATTCTCCTCTATATGTAAGGATGGGGTGTGTGTATTTTCTGAATATTATGAGAAGCGTAACTTTTGTTCTTGCATAAGATTCATTATATAGAGGGAATAATGGGACCAACCCTAATGGGCTAAACCCATAACCGTCCATCAAAGTTATGGGCTTGGGTACTTAAGCCATTATAAATAAATATATCTAAATAGATATATATTAGATGTAATAATTAAATATATATTAAGTGCTAATTATATATTTAATTATTAATTAGGCTCAAGTCTTATTTAGATGATTAATAATAAAACCCGATGGGCCATAAATAATGGATTGGATCCCATCGAATCCAACAAGCGTGCTTGGTGTAATTGTCTTCTTCAATGTCTTGATGACGACGTTGAACATATACTGGGAAGACTGAAGTTGAACATAGTTCTGACCACCTGCACCTCATAGGATTGATACACACAACTCTTATTCGTAGGATTAAATGATTCCTCTTAGCTAGGGATGGCAAAAAAACCCGATCCGATCCGATCCGTTTGGGTCTACCCGAACCCGATTTTTTGGATTTGGATTTGGATTTGGATCTTATTTTTGGACCCGAAAGAGTTTGGATCTGGATCTGGATCTTAGGTAACCCGATCCGATACCCGACCCGAAACCCGAAACCCGATCCAAACCCGATCCGAACCCGAAACCCGATAAAAACCCGATATATATATATATATACACACACACATTTACATACATTTAATATTTATTATTATTTAGTATATCATTTTTTATATTTGAGATACATATCAAACAAATATACAAAATGATCACATATATATATATCCACAATTTTGATTTATTTATTCGAATCACAATCTTATTTTTTTTATTGAAATTCTAATATATTTATATAAATACATATATATAATCTTTATTTTATTATCATTTTTAAATTTTATTTATAATATTCTATATTTTTTATGCAACTATAATATTTTTATATTTAAAATTTTAAATATATTTTTTCTTTTATGTTTTGCTTAATGTGATTATTTTAATTTTTGAATTTTGAATTAAAAACCCGATTTAGACCCGAATCCGATCCGAAACCCGATAAAACCCGAAGATTTGGATTTGGATCTTGATTTTCAAACCTGGATCCAGACCCGATCCGATCCGAAAACTTTGGATTTGGATTTGGATTTGACCAAACCCGATCCGACCCGACCCGTTGCCATCCCTACTCTTAGCTGGTGTAAGTTGGATAAGGTAAGCTCATGACAATAGACAATACAAGAAATAAACTTTGAGTAATGCTAGAGGTACCAAATTGGGTACCAAATTTTGTCACCAAATGACATGGCATTAAATATTTGTCATTTTAAGATATTTTAATTGGTTGGCCCTGGCGGGCCCATTATAATTATAGCCAATCACAATAATGCCAAGTCATTTTGTAACATTTTTTGGTACCAAATTTGGTACCTCTAGCATTTTTCATAAACTTTTACTACTCTTATCTTATCGCTCACAATAGATAATAACTTAACATTTTAATTTTTTTAATTTTTAATTTGGGCCCTTGATTGATGAATTTTCTTAAATGAGAATCTTTAATTTGCCACAACATATGGGCCTGTTTGGCAAATTCGCTGCCCAACTTATAAGTAACTTATTTCGGAAAGAATTTCGTATTTACATATTTTTTTTAGAGAAAAATGTGTATGGGGAGTTCAATATTCGTTATCTTGCAAAAATAAGTTACTTATTTCAGAAAAAAGTACATATTTCCTAACTTTTTTTCAAAATAAGTAACTTATTTCTGAAAAATAAGATTTCCCAAACGGCTCCATAATCTTGTAAAGTCTTGGTGCATTAAATAGAAATTTTGACAAATTTCATTATAACTTAAATGAATTTTTAATTTGCCACAAGATATAATCTTGTAAAGTCTTGGTGCATTAAATAGAAATTTCGACAAATTTTCAAAAATTTCATGAAATTTTTCTAGATATCAAAAAAATATAAATATACTAGCAAATCTTTGAGAATCCATCACTTTATCAAATACAAAAAAAATTCATAAATTTTTGAATACCATTCAAAATTTTCAAAATTCAAAATTCATAAATTTTCATTAAATTTTTAATGAAAATCTTAAAATCTAAGTTGGATATACTTTATATTTTAAAAACATTTTAAAATTCATAATTGAATATTATAAAATCACAAAGATTTTTCAAAATCCAAATTAAACACACCAAAATTTTTAAAAAAAATATTTAAAATTAAAATCGGATCGAATTCACTCCCAAAACAAATTGAGATTAATCTTTTCCTTCGCCTAAACAGATTAGTATGGGAATTGCCGGCTCTTTTTTTTCCCTATATAAAGCCCATGACCCCTACACAAATCCTCACACACCATCTCACAAGCTAGGGTTATCTATTCAGCCTTCTCTGCATTACTGCAAATACAGATATTCTCAACCAACAAACAAACCAACCATGTCTTCTGAATCAAAGATGATCATTCTAACGAGTTCCGATAACGAGAC